>OY998255.1:63536413-64736413 GCA_963922045.1 Persicaria maculosa
GGAGAAGGTGAAGGGGTTTGGATTAGTTCTGAGTTTGTGATGTAATCGGGTACATGATTGGGTTTAAGTAGAGGGAGTGATGGGACGGGTTTAGAGTTCCAAGGAAAGAAATCATCACATTGCCAATTTGAAAGGTTTCCAATTCAAAATTCAAATGTTCCCATTAAAATCGGACTGAAAAACTGAAAGATTTAGTTCCAAATTTAAAAATATCTTAACGGTTAAGAATAATTTTGAAATCTGAAAAAAAAATATAATTGATTAAATATCTAAAAAGATATTAACCAAAAATATATGATCGGATATATGTAATCCACCATTTAGTTCACACACCTTGACATAGTTCTCAAGGGTCTTGACACTAAGTAGAATTTATCTTTCGTAAAGGGAATGCTCCCCCTACGAAAGTGCATCCTTGTTAAGCATCCCAATCTCTCGTCTTATGAAGGTGAACCTGTCCTCTGCCAAAGGCTTAGTGAAAATGTCAGCCCATTGATAATCAGTTGAAATAAACGAAATGGACACATCACCTTTTTCAACATGATCTCTAATGAAATGATGCCTTACGTCAATATGTTTGGTCCTTGAATGCTGAACAGGATTCTTAGTGATGGATATGGCACTTGTATTGTCACACTTAATTGGGATACCTTTGAAGTTGATGCTAAGATCTCGCATTTGTTGAGCTATCCAAAGGATTTGGGAGCAACAGGCTCCAGCTGCAATGTATTCGGCTTCTGCAGTGGATAGAGCAACTGAGTTTTGCTTCTTTGAGTGCCAACTGATCAAAGATGCTCCTAAGAATTGGCAACATCCTGATGTGCTCTTCCTATCCACCTTATAGCCTGCAAAATCTGCATCAGAATATCCAATTAAAGTGAAATCCTTTTGCTTTGGGTACCATAGTCCAAGCTCCTGAGTGCCATTGAGATATCGAAAGATCCTCTTCACAGCCACGAGGTGAGATTCTTTAGGATCAGCTTGAAATCTAGCACACATGCAAACACTAAACATGATGTCAGGTCTACTAGCCATGAGATATAATAAAGATCCAATCATTCCTCGATACTCCTTTTGATTGACACTTATTCCAGTCTTGTCTTGATCTAGAGACAATGTTGAGCTCATGGGAGTCTTGGCTGCTTTGGATTGATCCATCTTGAACTTCTTCAAAAGATCCTTAGTGTACTTGCTTTGGTTGACAAAGATCCCTTTCTTGGATTGATGAACTTGTAATCCCAAAAAGAAGTTGAGTTCACCCATCAAGCTCATCTCAAATTCGCTGCACATGATGTCAGAAAATTCCTTGCACAAAGATGTGTTAGTAGCACCAAATAATATATCATCAACATAAATTTGAATAACCAAAATGTCCTTTCCTTTGGTTTTGATAAAAAGAGTCTTGTCGATCAACCCCCTTTTAAAATCATTTTCTAAAAGATATTTTGACAAGCGCTCATACCAAGCTCTTGGGGCTTGTTTCAAACCATAAAGCGCTTTGTCAAGTTTATAAACATGATTGGAAAATTCTGAACTTTCAAAACCTAGGGGTTGAGCCACATATACTTCTTCCTCTAAGAAACCATTAAGAAAAGCACACTTGACATCCATTTGA
Organism: Persicaria maculosa; assembly: GCA_963922045.1. NCBI lineage: Eukaryota > Viridiplantae > Streptophyta > Magnoliopsida > Caryophyllales > Polygonaceae > Persicaria > Persicaria maculosa. The sequence goes on from OY998255.1 coordinate 63,538,029, forward strand.
TATAACTTTATGCTCATAAAAGATGCAAATGCTAATAAAATGCGAATGGCTTCAAGCCTGGCTACGGGAGCAAAGGTCTCTTCGTAGTCAATACCTTCCTCTTGATTGTAGCCTTGAGCAACAAGCCTTGCCTTGTTCCTCACGATCTTACCATTCTCATCTAGCTTGTTTCGAAATACCCATCGTGTGCCAATGACTGATTGATGCTTTGGCCTAGGCTTCAAGGTCCAGACTTTGTTCCTTTCAAATTCGTTAAGCTCACTTTGCATGGCAATGATCCAGTCTGGCTCCTGAAGTGCCTCATCTACCTTCTTTGGCTCAATAAGAGAAACAAACGCGTGAAAAGCACAAAGATCTTTAAGTTTAGAACGAGTTTGAACACTAGAAGTAGGGTCAGAAATGATATCCTTTAATGAGTGTGATGAGGAGTATTTGAATTTACTTTTGCTAGTCTCAGCTCCTTGATTCATCACACTGGTAGGATTCACTTGTAGTACATCTGACTCCGTGGTCCTGTTAGGTTCAGTTACAGCAGTTTCTGACGTCTCAACACTGTTGGATTGGACACCAAGGGCTTTAGACGAATCTTCAACACCTTGGGCCAATTCTTCAGTGTTAAGAATCGGTTCCTGCATGTTCCTCTTCTCTGTGTTCTTGGTAGCAACATCATCACCTTCCTCATTCTCTTCATGGATGTTAAGATCTATATCTGCAACAGTTTCCCTCAAAGCACCGTCATTGCATTCATCAAAAATAACATGTATACTTTCTTCAACTACCTGGGTCCTTTTATTGAAGATTCTATAAGCTTTGCTACTCGTGCAGTAGCCAAGAAATATACCTTCATCACTACACGCATCAAATTTCCCAAGGTTATCTTTTCCATTGTTATGAACAAAACAAGTACAGCTAAAGGGTTTAAAGTAAGATATAAGAGGTTTGCGGCCTTTGAAAAGTTCATAAGGAGTTTTCTTTAAGATGGAACGAATAAGACAACGATTCAAAATGTAGTTAGCTGTGTTAACAGCTTCAGCCCAATAGGTTTTAGGTAATGCATTTTCTAAAAGCATAGTCCTGGCCATATCCTCTAAGGTGCGGTTCTTGCGTTCCACAACCCCGTTTTGTTGAGGTGTCCTAGGAGCAGAAAAGTTATGGGAGATGCCATATTTAGCACAAAACAAATCAAACTGAAGTTGATCAAACTCCCTACCATGATCACTCCGAATTGACACTATGGGCTCATTTCTTAAAATTTGCAACTCCTTACAAAGTTTTGAAAACTCAAATAAGGCCTCTGATTTTTCTTTTAAAAAAGCAACCCAAGTATATCTTGAAAAATCATCGACAACAACTAGCATGTACTTTTTACCATTGGGAGATTTGACTCGCATAGGACCACATAAATCCATATGTAAAAGTTCAAGGGGTCTAGAAGAACTTACAACCTTTTTGGGTTTGAAAGAGCTACGTGTTTGTTTACCTCATGTGCATGCATTGCACATATCAATACCTTGGAAGTCCATCTCAGGTAACCCTCTTACAAGCCCTTTGGACACAAGCTTTTGTAGTGTATGTGGACTCACATGACCGAGTCTCCTGTGCCGGAGCTTTGAATCGTCCGTCAAAGCCTTTAGACATGTTAAGCTTCCTTGTGCCACTTGATCAGCATTTACGGCGTATATGTTGTTGTAACGATATGCAGTCAATATAACTTCACCTGTATCATCTCTTCACACTATACATCTTTTCTTGTTAAATCTGACATTGTTACCACTATCGCATAATTGAGAGACACTAAGCAAATTATACTTTAAACCATTAACAAGATAGACATTTTTAATACTATGGCTGGAATCACTTCCAACACTACCAATACCAACGTTGTCACATTTTCCTTTGTCACCAAGAGTGATTGTTCCCGTGGATTGCTCCTTTAGATCATGAAAGAGGGAGCTCTTCCCACTCATATGCCTCGAGCATCCACTATCAATAATCCATTTGTGATCTTTCACCTTGGTGATCTCCTGCAAGACAAACATCAACCTTTGTGGCTAGACCAATAAGAAAATTTGGATCCATTGTTGGGGTAAACCATATTTGGTAAAATAGTGCCTTTTGGAACCCAAACTTGTGTTATCCGTTCTTTTCTCAAATGAACAGGAAATGTATTGCGAATAATGTATGGATCCTTTCTTCTATAGGGGCAGGTCTCTTTTACATGTCCCTTTCTAGCACAATGGTGACATATAGGAGAGGTTCTGCTTCCTTTTTCCTTTACAAAAGTGGTAATGTGTTGCTTCTTTAAAAACTTTGGATTGTAACCAATACCACTTTTGTTTAGAGAGCTTTGTTGCTCACCCAACATCCTATCGAGAGTACTTTTGGATTTGGTAAAACTTATGAGGGCTGTCTGTTGGTTTTGAATCTTATTATTCAGGGAGATCTTCTCGTTCTCTAAGTCATGATGCTCATTTCTTAGAGAGGATAGATCTTGCTTGAGTTCAGATTTCTCTGAGTCAAGCGTCTTGACTTTAATGTCAAGACCTGAATAAGAAGCTTCAAGACTTTTGACCCTCATAGACAGATCCTCAATAGTTCTTTCCTGGTCCACAGTTCTCTTAATAAGGATGTTAGTTTGGGCAATAATCTTCTCTTCATTGGCAATCATATTGGAAAGGAATTCCGATAATACCTCTTTTGGACTTTCCATAAGTTCTCTTACAGTAGCTTCAAGCTTTTCATCGAGGGATCCATCTTCTGAGGCCATAAGAAAAATGTTGGCCTTCTCATCATCGGAGTCAGAGTCGGAATCACTCCAAGTTGCCATCATGGCTTTCTTCTTCCATTTGTCACCTTTCTTGGGCTGGCTCTTTGTCTTTTGAGGGCAGTCCTTCACAAGATGATCTGTTTCACCACATTTAAAACAAGACAACGGTTTAGTCTTCTTTTCATACTTGTTGTATTGAGGCTTACCTCGAAATTTTGAAGACTCTGATCCATCCTTGTTGTTGAATTGCTTCTTCATTTTGAGAATTCTAGCAAGGCCTCTTGTGATAAGAGCAAAAGGATCATCCTCATCGTCATCCTCATCTTCGGAATCAGATCCATCCTTGGGCTCATCCTTCTTAAACTTGAGTGCCAAGTTCTTAGTGCTAGCTGGAAGTTCTCCATCGTCTTCATTAAGGATCATCTCATGCGTGATCAGCTTCCCAAGAAGGTCATCAAGGGGTAGAGTGGTGAGGTCCTGGGCTTCCTCTATAGCTGTTACTTTTGGACCCCATTTCTCCTTTGGAAGGCACCTCAGTATCTTTCTCACTTTCTCAACGTTGGTAAAGCTCTTGCCGAGAGACTCAAGGTTGTTGGTGATTTCTGTGAATCGTGTGAACATGGCCTTGATTGACTCATCAGACTTCATCTTGAAGAGCTCATACTTTCGAAGGAAGATGCTGATCTTGGTGTCTTTCACTTGGCTTGTTCCTTCATAGGTGACGACCAATTTGTCCCAAATCTCTTTAGCTGACCTACAAGATGAAATACGGTTAAACTCATCAGTGCTAAGACCACAATAGAGTAAGTTAATAGCCCTGTAGTTTTTGGAGATGGTTTCAAGATCTGCTTGGCTGTATTCAGACTCCTTCTTTGCAACTTTGGTATCATTTGGTCCATCTTTCTCTGGAATCTTCGGACCATTCTCTATAATGTTCCAAAGCTCTAGATCTTGGTCTATGATGAACATCTTCATCAAAGATCTCCAGTGGACAAAGTTGTTTCCTACAAAGAGTGGCGGTCTGCTTGTGGACCTTCCCTGTGCAAATCCTCCGCTTGCTTCACCAGACATGATCGGAACTCACAAGATTGTTAGATAAAAAACAGTGAGTAAAGCTCTGATACCAATTGAAGGTTCGATAATATAAAACAATGTAATAAAGAAATACTCTAGAAGGGGGGTTGAATAGAGTATGCCCGTTTTTCGCAGAAAGTCTCAAGACTTTTGAAGCTCGTATAAAACCCTTTGAGATTAACCTGAATCACAAAGTTAGACAATCGAACCAAGTACGGAAATAAGGTAAAGCAATAAGTAAAGGACACGAGTAATTGTTTACGAGGTTCAGCACGAACTTGGCCTACGTCCCCGCCTAGGGTTCTTCCACAACCCTAGGATTCAAAAGGCTTTATTGATTCGCTTAGCTTAGGATCCTAATAGCTCACCGAGAAGTCTCTCTCCTATACAATTGCAATCTAGTCAACTCACGTTCCCTTGGAGTCCTAGACCAATCTAGAAGAGCCCCACCTCTCTCAGCTATCTAGTACAATCCTCTTACTCTCACAAATCAATAGCCTAGTGCAACTTCCTGAGTTATAAACTCTCGAGTAACAATATAAATGAATATATCCTATAAGCTCACAGTGACTCTCAAAGGCTTTGAAATAAACAGCAAACTCTTGAGCGCTTAACAGAGAGACACTTTGGAAGACAGATCTCGCTTGAATGAATGAAAGCTCGTGTAGCACTTGTCTATTCTGTCTTCTTCTTTCTTTCCTTTATATAGAAGTGGAATGGCACCTAAGGATCTTCACCAACGGCTCTTTCGAATCAGGCTTGATCTTGAATCTTCTATTTATGGATACTCCGAAGCCATGATCCTCTTTGAATAGGATCTCCTCAATATGCGCCAAAGGAAAGATATAAACTCGAAATACTTCCTGAAAGATTAGTCATACATATATATATAATATAAAGGAAGTATATAATAAGATTAAATAATATTCGGACTAATAAGACAGGTTTTGTATTTCATCAACTGTTAATGCTCCAAGGCCTTTGACACAAACATCCTGTCAAAGCCTTTGAAACATTTATTCCGATTTTCATCAAGGGAGGGAGTTATCAATCTCCCCCTTGATGAAAGACGAAACCTGTGCATCCCTGCAACTTAGTCAAGCATAGATAATAAAATAGAAATCGGACTAAGTACCTGCAAGGGTTAGACAAATGTTGGATCAAAATTTTAAAGCATGCAAAAACCATCCAACCGAAAACCATAAATCAAAAACCAAGGTCTTCCAAGACCTTTAAGCATAGGTTTTCAAAGTCTAAACACCACAGATCATCTCCCCCTTTTTGTCTTTCAACAAAGGGCAGAGGTAAAACAGTCACCAAAATAGTCACCAAAAGTTTTGAAAACGTTTCCAAAAACCAGCAATGTATCGAGTAGGTGGGATAGGATTGGGTAGGGTTTAGGCTTAGTCATCCGGAGCATCATCAGTGAGCCTCGTCCACAGTCCTTCCAGCATCTTGGAAATCCCGCTCATCTCCGTCATAATCTCCTTCTGCAGCTCCTTGATATCCAGGCGAACTTCCTCCAAGCCCAACTCTAGGTTGTCCATGCATTCATCGAAAGCTGGAGCAGTGGGAAAGGCTTTTTAAGGAGTGGCAAGACTCAAGGTCCCTTGGGGAGACCGAGTGATGCCAATCTTTTCAAGGCCTTTAGAGTCGAACTTACCCATATGACGCAGCTGTTCTTCATTTTTGACATCAATTCCAAAAGCTTTGAAGAGAGGGGTCAAAAGGGTAGCAAAGGGGAGGGGAGAGCCTTTTCTAGCTTTTCTGGCATGAGCCATGGTTCCAAGGATAGTGTTGGCCAGATCAAGATCAAGGCCATTTAAGATGCGGTAGAGCAGGACCATGGCATTGTCGGTAAGGAGTGAGCCAGAGTTAAGACGGGGTAGGAGGCATCGAACAATGATGTTGAAAATGATTTTTGCCTCAAGGGTTAGGGATGAGTGGGTGAGTTGCTTTGAGGTGCTGTTGGATGCTTCGGGTAGGAGATACTTGGCTCGGGCAAGGATGATGCAATTCTCTTTTGAAGGGTGTATTTCAGAGGGTGGAACTGGGGTAGGTAAGCCAAGGAAATCTGCAAAATCATTGGAGTTGAGAGAGATTCTAACCCCTTTGACAACAGACTCCAAAGACCAACCATTGGTGTCGTTTTTGGCTTTTAGGTTAATGTAAAACAAACGGGTAAGCTGGGGGTAGTAGACAGTTTCAAGGTTAAGAAGGGTCCAGGCTGGGGATTTTTTGAGAAGCTCAATGCATGGTAACTTCAAAGCTTCGAAGAACTCAAAATCCAAAAAATCAGAACAGCTAATCTTACGGGTTCGAAACTCGTCTACCCACTTACCAGCAGTCTCAGCATCTTGAAACCAAGAGGAGGGCAAGGATTGATTTACCTGGATATAGGCTGGGGGGTCGGCATTCTTTCTGCGAGCAACTGTTGGAGCAGCTCTCTTGACAGGCGCTACAAGACTCTTGACAGTGCCCTCCCTGGTGCGCTTGGGAGATGGAGGCTTGACAGCAGCAGGGGCTTTCCGCTTCTTTGGAGACGGGGGAGAAGGAGAAGGAGAGGGAGATTCTTCCTCCTCTTCCTCAAACCCCGAGTCCTCACCGGACCCCGCTTCATCTCTTTCAGCTTCCTCGTCATCTCCAGAACCCTCTTGCTCTTCTTCTTCTTCCTCGGGCTCCTCCTCGGATGGAACCTCCTCGGCTTCGGCTTCCTTCCGAATCCGCTCAGCTTCCTCCTCTGCCAGTTTCCTAGCAAGCTCGGCCTCCTCATCGGCCTTTTTCTTCTTCAAGGCTTCCTCCTCGGCTTCCTTGGCAGCATCTCTCTCCAGGGTGGCGTCTAGGTCATCTTCCTCCTCTTCCTCGTCCACTTCCTCAGCCAAAATCTTCCTCTTCCCTTTCTGTTTAGCACTGAGTGGCTTCTTAGCAGAGCGCTTTTGAGAGCTCTTGGGAACAATGGCCGTGCTCTCAGCGATGGTGCTCTGGACGACAGTTGGGACAATTGCTTGAGGAGCGGGTTCAGGTGTGGGAGAGGTAGCAGTGGCCTGGCGTCCCTTGGGGGTGGCGCCAAGTCTTTTGGGTGTGACAACTTTCTTGGTCTTGGGTGCCATGGAGGAAATCGGCTAGGATTTTCTTAGAACAGATTGAGAGGTTGAAGAGGGAGAAGGTGAAGGGGTTTGGATTAGTTCTGAGTTTGTGATGTAATCGGGTACAGGATTGGGTTTAAGTAGAGGGAGTGATGGGACGGGTTTAGAGTTCCAAGGAAAGAAATCATCACATTGCTAATTTGAAAGGTTTCCAATTCAAAATTCAAATGTTCCCATTAAAATCGGACTGAAAAACTGAAAGATTTAGTTCCAAATTTAAAAATATCTTAACGGTTAAGAATAATTTTGAAATCTGAAAAAAAATATAATTGATTAAATATCTAAAAAGATATTAACCAAAAATATATGATCGGATATATGTAATCCACCATTTAGTTCACACACCTTGACATAGTTCTCAAGGGTCTTGACACTAAGTAGAATTTATCTTTCGTAAAGGGAATGCTCCCCCTACGAAAGTGCATCCTTGTTAAGCATCCCAATCTCTCGTCTTATGAAGGTGAACCTGTCCTCTGCCAAAGGCTTAGTGAAAATGTCAGGCCATTGATAATCAGTTGAAATAAACGAAATGGACACATCACCTTTTTCAACATGATCTCTAATGAAATGATGCCTTACGTCAATATGTTTGGTCCTTGAATGCTGAACAAGATTCTTAGTGATGGATATGTCACTTGTATTGTCACACTTAATTGGGATACCTTTGAGGTTGATGCCAAGATCTCGCATTTGTTGAGCTATCCAAAGGATTTGGGAGCAACAGGCTCCAGCTGCAATGTATTCGGCTTCTGCAGTGGATAGAGCAACTGAGTTTTGCTTCTTTGAGTGCCAACTGATCAAAGATGCTCCTAAGAATTGGCAACATCCTGATGTGCTCTTCCTATCCACCTTATAGCCTGCAAAATCTGCATCAGAATATCCAATTAAAGTGAAATCCTTTTGCTTTGGGTACCATAGTCCAAGCTCCTGAGTGCCATTGAGATATCGAAAGATCCTCTTCACAGCCACGAGGTGAGATTCTTTAGGATCAGCTTGAAACCTAGCGCACATGCAAACACTAAACATGATGTCAGGTCTACTAGTCATACATATATATATAATATAAAGGAAGTATATAATAAGATTAAATAATATTCGGACTAATAAGACAGGTTTTGTATTTCATCAACTGGTAATGCTCCAAGGCCTTTGACACAAACATCCTGTCAAAGCCTTTGAAACATTTATTCCGATTTTCATCAAGGGAGGGAGTTATCAATGAGCGAATGACTCTTCTGGGAGGTGAGGCGACACACAGACCTATTGAGTCTTGACCTAATCTAAGCGTAAGGTTAAATTAAATTTTTAAAAAAATCAGTTTTTTTTTCTTAAACGAAACCGAATACAAACCAAACCTAAAACTGAAAATTAAAATTCTCTGAACCAAAAATCTAAACCAAAATCCCTTGGTCGATTTGGTTTCGATTATTTCGATTTGGCTCGAGCAAAAAATTCAATTCGAACCGATTTTGATCAGCCCTACCATCAAGCCCTACTAAATGGCAGGGGTGTGCAACAATAACATGAGACGACAACCCGAGTAAGGGTATCCTTCCCCTAGCTAGCAGACAAGCCTTCCACCCAGCTAATTTGGAGACGCCCAAGTAGTTCTCGAGGTCAGTCATAGTATCAATTCCACTTTCTCTCGTGATTCTCTCAATCAAGACCTGTTTAAGATTATTCGAAAGAAAGATTTTGGATTTTTTAACAATAACTCAGCTAAGCATTTTATTTTATTTTTTTCAAAAATTTCACGAGGTACCTATGAGGTAAGGCGTAATTCACGTTGTGTACAATTGTTTGACATATTTCACCCGATACCCCTGAGGTTTTGTTTTTTTCTGCCAAATATCCTTCCATTCCAATTTGAAAATTTTCAAATCACCATTTGAGAAGCTTACGTACGATATCGATAACTCCTGGCTTGGAACTTCGTTTTGTACATCGACCTATCAAACTGACGATGAGATAAGGTACAAGAGGACTATGTGGTCAGAGAAAGCAAGGTGGCGTTGGGAAAGAGCTCTCAAGTACACTGTAAAACAGTTTCAAACTCGGAAAAAACAAATACAAAATCATCAATCGAGCATGAATTGGATTGAACTGCTGATTGATTAAGCTTACAACAACTTGGAATAACATATAGAAAGAAAAATAAGGGCACCAGACTTGCCCATATCGGATGCACACGGAGGTTGGTTTTTTTGGCGTCGGGCGAGCGCAGTTGGATCGATTGGCAACGAGTTGGCTCGAACTAGCGATGAGGTCAGAAGGGTGAATCTTTTTTACTAATCTCAATAAGAGAAATTAATTAGTTTCATTCTTGGTGGTTAGTGAAATATGAATTTCATCCATGGTGAATGAACTCTTTTTTTAGGTCAATTGAAGCGTCCACAGTTTTATATACTTCGTCTCGTCTAAGTTATTATTGGCACATGAATTTAATAAACTAGTACGCAAGCACGTTTTAATTTCATTTGGAGTAATTTGTTTGGTTACTTGAAAAAATTAAAATGGGTAAATTTCCATTGGGAGAACAAGTATGGAGAAGTAGGGATACATATGGATGGATTCCTCTTGTCCGCACAGTCCATTATATGGTCTGTATCGCTTCATTGAATATGTCGAATTATTTTATAATTTCTCATAATAAATGAGGTAGTTTTATAATTATTTTCAACCAATAAAAAAGGTGAATTATAAAAGGGACTATGATGGTGGACTAAAGGATTCTCATCGGGACAAATGTTTCTTTAGAATGCTCTATCTATATTATTATCTTGAGTTCAATCCAAGCAAACCCCGATTATTATCTTGAGTTCAATACAGAGTAATTAAAATTTGAAATAAAAAATAAGAAAAAAAGGATAAATGGTGGGATGGATTGAGAGCATCTTCATTCGTGAGCCCCAACCCGGGTCCTTAACTTACTTTTCCTCTACCACATCAGCTTAAGAACCCCACCATAACTTTTTGTTATTTGAACTCTCATTCGTGAGCCCGAGTCAAGGTTTTTTTTGGGGGGGGGGGGATAGTGTATGCTCTGTTTTCATCAACGAACTTGTGGCAATGAGAGTGACTAGGACCATAGAGCTTATGGATTCTGTCGCGAGGATTGATGACCCTGAGTGTGAGTTGCTTCTGCTTCGGGCTTGTACGATTATTTCTAAGCTTTACTTTTCCTTGCGTAATTGTTCTCCGCGTGTATTTGGGCCGACCCAACTTTCCTTTGACGAGGCACTCCGTTCTAGTTTGGAACGTATTGTCACTGCGTCTGGGCCTGGGTTTGGAGATTGGCAGTGGAGGCTTGCCACATTCCCTTTTCATTTTGGTGGGCTTGGAGTGTATGCTGCTGGTGATATCATACATTATGCTTTTTTGGCGTCCCGTTTGCAGTCTGCTGAGTTGCAGGCTAAGATCTTACGTTCTTCTGGTATCATTTCTATTGGGCCTACTTTTGATGATGCTTGTCGCTCTTTTAATGAGGTCACAGGTTCTGATCTTCTACGCGATCCTAGTGAAATCGATGCCCCCAAACTTATGAAGAAACTGACAGATATATATTTCGCGAAGGTTGCTGCTACATCAGACTCTGTTTTCTCATTGACTTCGCGACAAGTGGCATTATAGAAGTCTCAGCAGGGTGCTCACTCATCTGATTGGTTGCGTGCAGTTCCTATTTCAGGGTTGGGGCAGACTATGAATGGAAGGACCTATCGTAGTGTGCTTAGCTATCGATTGGGAGTTCCATTGTTCGCGGTGTCCAGACCATGTTCCGCTTGTTCTCGGGTCTTTGATGGTGATGTCTACGGTGACCATGCTGTGTCTTGCGCTGGTTCCGTGGGCATTAAGCATCGGCATAACCTCGTTCGCGACACCTTATTGGATATATGCTAAGGTCTGGGATTTCTGCTGGTAAGGAGGTTGATATCGGTTGATTGATAGACATGATAATCCTCTCCGTCCGGCGGATTTGCTACTTTATTCCTAGGACAGAGGGCGAGATGTTTGTGTCGATCTGACGGGATCCTCCCCTTTGTCTCAGTCTGGAATGTCTGACTTTGTGCCTGGTCGTGCTGTTGTTGAGGCTGCTCGGCGTAAGTGTGCCAAGTATCGAGATTTGTGCACGACGACTGGTTATGGTTTCATACCCTTCTCCTTCTCTTCGTTGGGGGAGTTAGATACGGATGCGGTTGCCTTGCTGAAGCGGATTCAGAAATTCTCCGTATCTCAGGATGTCGGGGCTCGTGCTGCCGCTTATATTTTTACTAGACTCGGTTTTATTATCGCTAAGGGAGTGGGTGCCCAGATAGTATCTCGGCTACCCACTAACTTCTTGTAAATAGTAATTGGTTAATAGAAGCAAGTTTATACGGAGTAATAAATAATAATAATAATAATAATAATAATAATAATAATAATAATAATAATAATAATAATAATAATAATAATAATAATAATAATAATAATAAATATAATAATAATAATAATAATAATAATAAAACGGGAAAATGAACAAAACATAGTTTTTTATTTGGGAATTTTTTTTTTTTCGGTAGAGATGGTAAAAATAATAATAAATGGGTATTGTTGGCATAATTTTTTTTTAAATAAAACATATGCAAAATGAGTGTCTATGAGTAGATAAAATTCTTTCACATTTGAATATAATTTTTTTTTAAAAAATATTTACAAAAAATGTCAGAAAAACACTTTTAAGTGTTTTTTTTCCAACTCTGCCACGTGGCAGCCAGAGAGTGATCAAGAAAAGAGAATCAAGGGTGGGCTCATTTCATTTTTGGCCCTAGTACATGCAACACTCAGCATTTAGTTTGCTTTTTTGCTTGAACGTGTAAGATCACAAGATTGATGTAAACTCCTCCTTGAGGGTTTCATTTATTAGACAATCACTACCAAAAACACAGGAAATAGCCACGATCAAATAGCCACGAATTTCCGTGGCTAAACGGTTTAGCCACGGGCATAGCCATGAATTTGACGTTCGTCGCCATTCGAGGCTATATGCCTCGACGCTAACAGCCACCACCACAATATCCGTGGCTAATAGCCACGATCTGACAGTTCCGTGGCTATGTCCGTGGCCGGGTCATACCCGAGGAATTCGTGGCTATAGCCACGACATTAGCCACGGCCTGCTCGTGGCTGATGTCGTGGCCTCGCACGTGGGAGTCTCCATTGAATTGAGGCACGACTGTCGTGGCTATGCCCGTTGCTAATGTCATGGCCTAATTGTAGCTAAGGTCATGGCTACAATATATGCCCGTGGCTATTGTCTGTGGCTAATGCTTGTGGCTAATGTCGTTGCCACAACTTATTTAAATCTTTAAATATAATATAATTATTTAATAATGATAGGCACATAAATATACCAAAGTTCCCCGCAAACTCTATATATCAATATAGACTACATCAGCAAATAACTTTTTTCAACAATGGTACAACATACAAGAAAAGGCACCAACACATCTTAAGAATCTAATCTAGACACTAGTTTGAGAGCTTCTGCCTTGTTCCTGCACACAATGCTTCACAGTAGACCAGATAGGGATTGAACTGCAATGAGGGCAAGGTCCCGGCCTGTTCAATTACAATAACATAATACAAATCAAATACTAAATTTCATAAATAGCAAATTGAATAACTAAATAAAAACAATTTTAAAAACAACAAGTTCATAAACAAAGCCATCAAGGCATTGATTCAAAATAAACCAGATCCAACCTCAATTATGCCAAATTCAGCACATAGACAAATAAAAAACTCACAACCTGCGAACCTTAAATACAAAATCAGTACAAAAATCCCAACTTTGTTTTTTTATAAAATTGTACTCTTTGATTTCGTGTAGTTTATCATTCCAACAAGAGAAAGAAAAGCCAGATAGAGAGAGAAAAAGAGCGAGAGAGAGCATAAAACTTCACCTCCCATGGCTGCTCACTTGTAGATTCGAAGGAAGGAGTAAACAGAAAACTTCAATCCCTCCCGCCTCGTTCTTCTTCATGCCGCATCCTTCAACCTGACGCTGATGCCGCCTCCTTGATGTCGCCTCTTCCAAGGCTCCCTGCGGCTTTGGTGTGAGTTCGAAAGCTATGACCGCCTATGGATCTGTGAGTTCGAATAGGTTAGAAAAGGGTGGATCTGTTGAGCATTTGGCTCGAGGGGCGGGTTCGATTCGAGTGGACAAAAGAAAATCATTCGCCAGTTTATTCAAGAACAAGAGACAATGAGAGGAGGAGAAGAAGAAGAAGAAAACACACCTGGAAAGAAGAGGAGGGGGCTTGTTGGAAGCGATTTTCAACCCTGGAAAGGGAAGCTTGCAAGAGAGGTGTTTGGGAACATTCGTTCTCCAGGAAACAAAAGCAGTCGATACAAACCATCAATTTTGGGGCAAATGAGATGGAGAGGCGAGAGGAAGAGGTGACAATGGAGGTAGAGGCAAGAGGCAACATGGATATGTAGAGTGTGCAATTGAAAGGGAGATGCGACATGGATCCTGTTCAGAGTGCAGGAGAGGCGAGTTGAAAAGTTGAAGACGGAGAGGCGGTGAAGAGGAATGAATTAGGGTTAGAAAGTGAAAAGTTTCTTTTTATACCCACACTGGGCCAACTATTCAAAAATCCGAAAATTCAAAGCCCGGAAAGTATACCGCTAAAAAATACATCACCGCCCAAAAAAAGTCTATTCACCGCCTAACCAAATTCAAAAGATGTTTGAAATGGTATGTTGTACATTTGACTTTAATCCACTTTATCTTAATCACTCGTACTTGGAAATACAAAAATTATACTGTATACGGGAACAAAATTTGATTAACCATAGATATAGGCCACAACATTTAAAGAACGAAAATAAAAATTGTTGCTAATTACCTTGATCGATAGCGATATACGTTCCATAAAAAATATTGTGATTAAATTCTTTTAAAATTATATTATATTCATATCTAAAATAATTGGGGCAAATATATTAATAAAAATTGAATTCCATGACTTGATAAATTTTACATTATTAAGTATTATTTCAATTTACACAAAACTTTTTATCTTCATTATATTGATAAAGTTATTAATAAAATTATGGTATTCTAATAAGAATTTATTAGTCAATAAAAGGTTTATTAAACATTTATTCGTTACTTATATGAGTTTTCCACAAAACACACCCTTATAGTATTCTAATAAGAATTTATTAGTCAATATAAGGTTTTATTAAACATTTATTCGTTACTTATATGAGTTTTCCACAAAACACACTTTTATAGTATTCTAATAAAAATTTATTAGTCAATATAAGGTTTTATTAAACATTTGTTAGTTACTTATAAGAGTTTTCCTCAAAACATACTTTTATAGTATTCTAATAAAAATTTATTAGTCAATATAAGGTTTTATTAAACATTTGTTAGTAATTATATGAGTTTACCTCAAAACATGCTCTTATAGTATTCTAATAACAATTTATTAGTCAATATAAGGTTTTATTAAAAATTTATTCGTTACTTATATGAGTTTTCCACAAAACACACTCTTATAGTATTCTAATAAGACTTTATTAGTCAATATAAGGTTTTATTAAACATTTATTCATTACTTATATGAGTTTTCCAAAAAACACACTCTTATAGTATTCTAATAAGAATTTTGTAGTCAATATAAGGTTTTACTAAACATTTGTGCGTTACTTATATGAGTTTTCCACAAAACACACTCTTATAGTATTCTAATAAGAATTTATTAGTCAATATAAGGTTTTATTAAACATTTATTCGTTACTTATATAAGTTTTCGACAAAACACAATTTTATAATATTCTAATAAGAATTTATTGGTAAATATAAGGTTTTATTAAACATTTGTTAGTTACTTATAAGAGTTTTCCTCAAAACATACTCTTATAGTACTCTAATAAGAATTTATTAGTCAATATAAGGTTTTATTAAACATTCGTTAGTTACTTCTATGAGTTTTTCTCAAAATATACTCTTACAGTATTCTAATAAGAATTTAGTGGTTAAAATAAGGTTTTATTAAACATTCGTTAGTTACTTCTATGAGTTTTCCTCAAAACATACTCTTATAGTATTCTAATAAGAATTTAGTAGTTAAAATAAGGTTTTATTAAACATTTGTTAGTTACTTATATGAGTTTTCCTCAAAGTATACTATTATAGTATTCTAACAAGAATTTAGTAGTTAAAATAAGGTTTTATTAAACATTCGTTAGTTACTTCTATGAGTTTTCCTCAAAACATACTCTTATAGTATTCTAATAAGAATTTAGTAGTTAAAATAAGGTTTTATTAAACATTCGTTAGTTACTTATATGAGTTTTTGTCAAATCATACTCTTATGGCATTCTAATAAGAATTTTGTAGTCAATATAAGGTTTTATTAAACATTTATTCGTTACTTATATGAGTTTTCCTCAAAACATACTCTTATAGTATTCTAATAAGAATTTAGTAGTTAAAATAAGGTTTTATTAAACATTCGTTAGTTACTTATATGAGTTTTTCTCAAAACATACACTTATAGTATTCTAATAAGAATTTAGTAGCTAAAATAAGGTTTTATTAAACATTCGTTAGTTACTTCTATGAGTTTTCCTAAAAACATACTCTTATAGTATTCTAATAAGAATTTATTAGTTAATATAATGTTATATTAATCATTTATTCATTACTTAAATGAGTTTTCCTCAAAACATACTCTTATAGTACTCTAATAAGAATTTAGTAGTTAAAATAAGGTTTTATTAAACATTCGTTAGTTACTTCTATGAGTTTTCCTCAAAACATACTCTTATAGTATTCTAATAAGAATTTAGTAGTTAAAATAAGGTTTTATTAAACATTCGTTAGTTACTTATATGAGTTTTTCTCAAAATATACTCTTATAGTATTCTAATAAGAATTTAGTAGTTAAAATAAGGTTTTATTAAACATTCGTTAGTTACTTATATGAGTTTTTCTCAAAATATACTCTTATAGTATTCTAATAAGAATTTAGTAGTTAAAATAAGGTTTTATTAAACATTTGTTCATTAGTTATATGAGTTTTCCTAAAAAAAACTACTCGTATAGTATTCTAGTAGTCGAAATAAGGTTTTATTAAACATTTGTTAGTTACTTATATGAGTTTTTCTCAAACCATATTCTTATATATTGTATTCTAATAAGAATATAATAGTTAATCTAAGGTTTTATTGAACATTTGTTAGTTACTTATATGAGTTTTCCTCAACACATACTATATATAGTATCCTAATAGGAATTTATTAGTCAACATAAGGTTTTATTAAACATTTACTTATATGAGATTTCCTCAAAACATACTCTTATTGTATTCTAATAAGAATTTATTAGTCAATATAAGGTTTTATTAAGCATTTGTTCATTACTTATGTGAGTTTTCCTCAAAACATTCTCTTATAGTATTCTAATAAGAATTTAGTAGTCAAAATAAGGTTTTATTAAACATTTATTCGTTACTTATATTAGTTTTCCTCAAAACATACTCTTATAATATTATAATAAGAATTTAGTAGTTAAAATAAGGTTTTATTAAACATTTATTCCTTAATTATACGATTTTCTCTTAAAACACTCACTTAGATTATTTGAATAAGAATTTATTGCATAATATAAAGTTCTATTCCACAATTATTAGCTACTTATATGATTTGTTTCTCAAGATAAACTCTCATAATATTCTCATATGAATTTATTAGTTAATATAAGGTTTTATTCAACGATTATTAGTTACTTATATGATTTTTTCCCTCAAAACACATTTTATTTAACAATTATTAGTTTTGTTTATATTCTAGTATTTATTTAGATATAAATACATATACCATTAATGAGCATATTGACAAAAATTATAACCGTATTTGGGCCCATAATAAATTAAAGCTCATTATAAATTAAAGTGTGTCATTTGAGGTTAACAGTAAATAGCCACGGCATTAGCCACAGATATGACCGTGGCTATTAATTGGGCTTCTTAATACGTCGAGAGTTGTTAATTGGGCTTACATATTCATTGGGCTTTGACTAATACTAATGGGCTTGACCTTTTTTGGGCTTTGACTCTCTAAAATTGGATTTGACCATCTTTAGGCCCTACCTTTTTTTTTGGTGAGATTTTGGGCTTAAAAATTGATATTTTCTTTCAAATTAATTTGCTTTAATTTGTGAATTTCCTCAATTCAGATACACCAAAGTGATAATGGGCGTCTCCATGCTAGCGTCGAATACAGCAACGGATAATCCAACCGTGGCTAAATTCGTGGTTGTTCACCTCCAACTCGGGTCATATATTGCTAATTGCCTCACATTCTTAGCCATGAGTACAGCAACGGATATTATTCGTGGCTAAATTCGTGGCTACACTGACATGTCGGGTAAGACTCGCCAAAAATGGCGTCGAAATCGGCCACGGAAAAGGTGACTGTGGCCAAAGTCGTGGCTAATAGCCATGATACCAGCCACGACACTTATATTCGTGGCTAAAAACCCCGAAATTCCGGACACGGAATTATTTCTTCATCCCTAGCCACGGGCTTTGCCACGAATATTTTCATTCGACGCTATTATAGCTACGGCTTTTCAGGCCGTAGCTATAGTCGTGGCTATCAGCTACGGATTTGGTAACGACTGTACGACGTGGCTAAAATTCCGTGGCTATTTCCTGTGTTTTTGGTAGTGAATGATACACAGGGCCGGTTATTAGGCGGTTCAAGAGGTCTGTTTGCACAGGGCTCGGTTTTGTTGGGGCCCAATACATTTGAAATATAGTATATATATTTAACGTGTTTCAAAAAAACTAGCAGGTCAATGTGGCGCAGTGGTACTCGTTTTGCCAAGGAAAGCAATAAACCCACGTTCGAATCCTACATATTGCATGTCATGGATTGTTTTTATTTGGGCCCTACTCACCCCTCTTTAGTCTTTTAACTACTTAAATTTGGGCCCTACTCACCCCCTCTCTACACTTAAAAGAGTAATATATTTGATATTTATACAATTTTTAACTTTTAAAAAGAGTAATAAAATAATTTAAATTTGAATATGTTGAGAAATATTTTTTTTCCATGTAAATAAACGATACATAGTTTTTTTTCACAACATTATTTATGTCATATACAATAATATAATTAATATTTATATAATTTTTAACTTTTAAAAAGTGTAAAAAAATTATTTAAATTTTAATATGTTGAGAAATAGTTTTTTTTTCCATGTAAATAAACTATAAATAGTTTTTTATTTCATAAAATTATTTATGTCATATACACTAAATAGATGTAATTCACTGCTAAAAAAATATAATTATGACCATAACAAACATGAAAAAAATTAAAATAAAAGGGCCTAATTCTAATTATCGCACCGGGCCTCCAAAAACATCGGGACGGCCCTGATGATACATATAGGTTACAAAGGTATTTGACATTTTTGCCCGCTATACAATATAATACCTATGTAATCTATCAAACCCCCGCAGTCGAAAGTGGAGGGTCCCGTATTGTGAGACTGGACCGAAAATCTAGGAACAACTGTCGAGGTAAACCCGTGGTGAAGATATAAGCATACTGATAGGAGGACGGGACATGAAGAACACGAACATGTCCAAGAGCAACCTTGTCCCGAACGAAGTGTAGATCGAGCTCAATGTGTTTCGTTCGCTGATGCTGGACTGGGTTGCTGGCCAGATAGACGGCGGAGACGTTATCGGTGTAGACCAGGGTGGCCTTCTGAAGAGGGGAGCAGAGCTCAAGAAGAAGATTGCGCAGCCAAGAGCACTCGGAGACAATGTTGGCGACACCTGTGTACTCTGCCTCGGCGCTAGAGCGAGACACCACAGACTGTCGCTTTGCGGACCACGACACAAGGGTGTCGTTGAGGAAGACACATCAGCCAAACGTGGAGCGACGTGTGTCAGGACAACCACCCCAATCCGCATCAGTGTAAGTGACGAGGTCAAGCTGAGAGAAAGGGGTGATTGTGGTGCCCAACTCGAGGGTAGCGCTGATGTACCGGATGATCCACTTCAAGGCCTGGAAGTGCGGTTCCCTGGGTGCATGCATAAACAGGCAAATCTGCTGAACGGCGTAACTGATGTCTGTCTGAGTAAACGTAAGATACCGCAACGCACCGACGAGACTGCGATATAGCGTCGGATCATCAAACAGAGGACCAGAGTGAGCACTGAGCTTGTTGGAGGTATCCACTGGAGTGGCAACCGGCTTGCAGCTGCTCATCTTGGCCCGAGCAACAATTTTGGCAGCATACTTACTCTGAGAGAGAAACAACCCAGACGCATGACGCTGCACGGCGACTCCCAAGAAGTAAGACAACGGACACAGATCTGACATGGTGAACTCGGCGCTCAACTGGGCAATAATAGACGTCCGAAGAGCATCAGAAGAGGCGGTGAGGATGATGCCGTCGACATATAGTAACAGAAAGACCATGTTTGTGCCTCTGCGATAGATAAATAGAGACGTATCTGAGCGGCTGCCAACAAAGCCCAAGCAAAGCAGATGAGAAGCAAAGCACTGGAACCAAGCCCGCGGGGCCTGTTTCTGAACATACAGAGAGCGCTTCGGGAGACACACGTGCTTGGGGTGATCAGGATCAGCGAACCCCGGCGGCTTAAACATGTAGACTATCTCATTCAGGTGGCCATGCAGAAAAGGCGTTTTTGACATCCATCTGAAGAATAGCCCAATGTCGCGACAAAGCTAAGCTCAACACCACTCGGATAGTGGCAGGCTTGACCACGGGGCTGAATGTCTCATCACAATCAATACCTGCCTGCTGATATCGATCGTTGACCACAAGACGAGCTTTGTAGCGCTCCAATGACCCATCAGAGCGGAACTTGTGGCGAAAGAGCCACATGCAGCGAATGACGTTCGCCTCAGGAGGGCGAGGAACCAGAACCCAAGTACCATTCCTTGTAAGGGCCCTGTATTCGTCGAGCATTTCCGCCTGCCAATTCGGGTCGAGGAGGGCTGTTTTGTGAGAGGTGGGTGACAGGACAAAATCGTCGTATTCCTATCAAAAGAATTTCCAAACTAACCAACTAGTATAGCTAGTAAGTCGATAATCGATCCACATGAAACTACCATTACTTTATGCGTTATAATCACCAATAAGAGTAAACAAGGGGTTGTAGAGATGTAAAAATGCAAAGAATTGAAGAAGTAAATAACGGTGATTGTTGTAAACAATGATGAATGAGATGTTTCATCTATGATTCTAAACTTTGGTTCGTCTCCTTGATCATAGTTCTTTCTTCTAGTTGTATATTTTCTATATCCACTTTTATCTTGATTTAAATAGATTATTAGTCCTATGAGTCCTAATAATCCCTTATTCCTAGGCAATCTTAACACGGATTAAGGTTTAATCCTAGGAATAGCACTAAGTCTCGAGATATATTAAGCTTATAAGCAATATTAATTCCCTAAAGAACTAACATTTAACCTATAGTCAACTTCTTATACAATCAAGCGTTTCTATGAGACCCACTTAATTGTATTTGCTACTTTGGATTAGGTTTCACAAACGTATGAATCAAAACCCTAGCAATGATGCAATTATAACGAGGTTGCGAATCAAGGTAGACTCAACACTACAAGTAATTAAAGCACGGAGAAATTGAAGTAGATAATAGAAAAAAACTATAATTCCAAACTCACAATTCAACAAAACCAAGTCTTGATCGCAGGCAAAACAAGATGAGTTTAGTTGCTCATGCTCCTAAACGGCGTCTCTCAATTCTTCCAAGGATAAAAGATTACCTAAAAACCATCTAAAATAAGTCTTTAAATACCTAAGAATACCGTCATAAAAACGTAGAAAGTATTTCCCAAAGATAGGCCCAACTTAAGAGGATAGAAAATCGGCGCTGAATCCGGCCCAGGAAATCGACGGGTGAGGCCGCGACCAGGCCGTGGGTGCTTCCCAAAATCGATGTTCTGCTGGAATGGCCGCGGGTGCGGTTTTCTGGCTTCTCTTGTTGCTCTGGCTGCGAGTGCCGTTTTCTCTCTTGTATGCCCTTTGCCTCTTCCTTGTGCATTCCAACTTGGCTTCTCTAGCTCGTTCTTGCCTCCATATGATCCATATGACTCTAATGAATGACCTCCTCCATTCTTCGAATCCAAAATCTGCAATTACGCGCTAAACTTGTGTAGATTCCGCATTTAAGTACCAAATGAGCAAACAAGTAAACTAACCTTTTTAAAGTACAATATATGCATCTAAATGACCCTAAAACTACTCTATAATGCCTAGCTAAATATGCATTATCAAACTCCCCCACACTTAGCCTTTTGCTTGTCCTCGAGCAAAACAAAACATTTATGAGTCATTCATCCCACAAACACAATCCTTCATGCAATAGCCTCATCAAAAGCAACATCTCATCAAAGTGCAAACATAAACAAGGCAAACAAATGTCCTAGCAAGTATTTATGTGATCAAGTAACCCACATGCTTACACATCCAACCTCACAGGGAATAAAGTGTTTTCGCTCTCACTCAAGTGTTTAGGTTTATCAATGATCACTCAAACTCTATCCAAATAGCAATTAAGCTACATAAGAATTGAAATTGAATCACAATCTCCACCGTGGATGTCATTATCCGCAAAAATCATCACGAGGTATTTTTATGGGTTGTAATGGGGCCAAGGTAGAAAACATAAGGTATGGAACAATTTAGGCCATGTGGTGCTCATAAGCCGGGAACTAAGGAAGCAACCAAATCACAATACCACTCATAAACTCATACCATAACTCTACAATGTAATACAACTCCAATCTCAAGCATATAACTTTACAAACCATACTCAACTCATTTCTTTCTTTATTTTTTTTCTTTTATTTTTTTTTCTCTTTTTTTTCCATGCTATATAAAATGATTTTCCTTGACTTTTACCCCTAAGTGAATTTTATCCTCCTTAGGGCCCAAGTAATGAATATACTAGCAATAATCAAACATCTCATAAGGGTACATCAAACATACAATCCACCACTAAAACCATCATCCAC
This sequence comes from Persicaria maculosa, assembly GCA_963922045.1. NCBI lineage: Eukaryota > Viridiplantae > Streptophyta > Magnoliopsida > Caryophyllales > Polygonaceae > Persicaria > Persicaria maculosa. Next base: position 63,560,100 of record OY998255.1, read on the forward strand.
AATATAAATATTCACCAACCATTCCTAATTCCCGGATGGGGTCAGACTATAATTGGCTATGGAAAATCTTGTGGAGCTACAAAAGAATAGGCAATTAGGCTCAAATTGGCTTAAAGCAGAGGATCATATGTAAGGTGGAATAGAGTCAAATAGGGCTAATAAAGGTGTCTCAATCATGTGAAATTCACCAATAACAAACATATAAGTACATCCTTGACATAGAAAACAAAATCAATTCCAAGAGGTAGGAGCATTGGAAAGTATTCACACATATGAAACAAGAGCAAAAGGACTCAATGAAGTGCAGTCCCAATAAGGCCAAAAATCAATCTCACAAGGTTAAAATTTTGTTGGATTTCAGTCATGCTAGGAACTTAGATCATGCAAGCTCAATTATGTTCACTTAGCTATGTTCCACATAAAAACCATAAGTAGGATAAGGCTAAAACAATTCAAACATGTCATGGGACTTATATGATCATAATTTCAATAAAATTTTGAGGACTCGCTTGGCTAGGTGGGTGTTTAAACAATGACATATTTTATGCAAATGCATGATTTTTTCTTTTCTTTTTCATTTTTTTTTCAAATTTTCTTTTTCTTTTTGTTTTTCTTCAAATAAAACTAAGATGCAAAGCATTAAAACATGAATGTTATGCAGAATACTTGAAACATGCTCGATATGCAATGCAACCTACTATGTGCACTGACCCTCTCCCCCACACTTGAAACTTTCATTGTCTCAATGAAATCAAAACAACAAAAATTAGAAAGAACAAGGGAGGAAAAAAAATAAACTCACGTGCCCACTGGTATGGCAGAGGTGGAGGTGGAGGTGGGCACGACAAGAAGAGCGAAGAAAATGAACGAAAATGAGGTTGTAGGGCTGGTCGCGGGTCCTGCCTCCTGGGCCGCGGGTGCGGCTATTTCAGAACCATGCCAAATTTTGGCCGCAGGTGCGGCTTCAGTGTTCTTGCCCAGATTCACCGCGGCTGCTCCCTCTCCGAAGCATTGCCTTTCCGACCTTCTTCGTTCTTCCCCTTGAAAGGTTAGTCTACCATAGCGGAAAATAACTTCCTAAAATCTACGACGGTTCTAATTATTCTAAGAAAAATGAAAATCTAATAAAGAAAAAAAATGTATAGTCTACTTACCTCGGGTTGCCTCCCGAGAAGCACCTTTGTTTCTTGTCGTTGGCTCGACGTAGTGGCTCCTCACTGACCCTCTTCAGCTGGCTCTTGAAGAGCCATCTCCTCTTCTATGTCTGTGGAGAATCCATCAAAGTAAATTTTAAGCCTATGACCATTTACCTTAAACACGGCGCCACTCTTCTCATCTTTGATGTTCACCGCTCCATGTGGGAAGATATGGACGATGGTGTAAGGGCCTGCCCAACGAGAGCGGAACTTTCTAGGGAAAAGTGTAAGGTAGGATTGATAGAGAAGGACTTTATCCCCCACCTTGAAATCTTTCCTCAATATGTGCTTGTCGTGCCAAGCTTTGGTCTTGTCCTTATAGTTGACGGCGTTGTCATAAGCATCCCATCTCAATTCCTCCAACTTCTGAATTTGGAGCTTTCGGAACTCGCCAACTTCATTGATCCTCATGTTGCACTCCTTCACCGCCCAATAGGCCTTGTGTTGGAGTCGACCAAAAGATGACACGCTTTTCCATACACCAATCGATATGGTGACATACCAATTGGGGTCTTGTATGCCGTACGATAGGCCCACAATGCATCATCCAATCTCAAACTCCAATCCTTACGATTAGGGGCAACCGTCTTCTGCAAGATTGCTTTGATTTCGCGATTTGAGACCTCGGCTTGCCCATTGGTTTGGGGGTGATAGGCGGTGGACACCTTTTGCGTCACATGGTATTTCTTGAGTAGAGCACTCACCGTTTTATTGCAAAAGTGTGTCCCCCTGTCGCTTATCAATGGTCGTGGCACACCAAATCTAGAAAAGAGATCCTTCAAGAACCCTACAACAACTCGTGAATCATCAGTTTTGGTGGCTTTTGCCTCCACCCACTTGGAGACATAATCCACCGCAAGTAATATATAAAGGTTCCCAAAGGAGCTAGGGAAAGGCCCCATGAAATCAATTCCCCAAACGTCAAATATTTCACAAAACATTAAACGCATTTGGGGCATTTCATTTCTACCTGACAAGTTCCCTACTCGTTGGCATCGATCACAAGATTTAAAATAAGCGTGAGCATCACGAAAAATATGAGGCCAAAAGAATCCTGAATTGAGCACTTTCCTAGCGGTTTTTCGTGGTCCAAAATGACCACCACAAGCATGTGAATGACAAAACTCAAGGACAGAAAGTACCTCGTCGTCGGGAAGATATCAACGAATTACCTGATCCGCACAATGCTTCCATAGGAAAGGGTCATCCCACACATAGTACCTTGCATCATGACAGATCTTGTCCTTCTTGGCCTTTGGAAAGTTTGGCAGGAACACTCCCGTCACAATAAAATTCACGATATCCGCATACCAAGGTTTAGGAATGTGTGCCGCCATCAACGACATCATCGGAAAGTCAAAAGAGTCGGCTGCAGGGCTGGCCGCGGGTGCTGCTCCCTTGGCCGCGGGTGCGGCTATTCGAGAATCACCCCTAGAATTCTATGAGACCCACTTAATTGTATTTGCTAGGGTTATGATTCATACGTTTGTGAAACCTAATCCAAAGTAGCAAATACAATTAAGTGGGTCTCATAGAAACGCTTGATTGTATAAGAAGTTGACTATAGGTTAATTGTTAGTTCTTTAGGGAATTAATATTGCTTATAAGCTTAATATATCTCGAGACTTAGTGCTATTCCTAGGATTAAACTTTAATCCGTGTTAAGATTGCCTAGGAATAAGAGATTATTAGGACTCATAGGACTAATAATCTATTTAAATCAAGATAAGAGTGGATATAGAAAATATACAACTAGAAGGAAGAACTATGATCAAGGAGACAAACCAAAGTTGAGAATCGTAGGTGAAACATCTCATTCATCATTGTTTACAACAATCACCGTTATTTACTTCTTCAATTCTTTGCATTTTTACATCTCTACAACCCCTTGTTTACTCTTATTGGTGATTATAACGCATAAAGTAACGGTAGTTCCCTGTGGATCGACTATGGACTTACTTGCTATACTAGTTGGTTAGTTTGGAAATTCTTTTGATAGGAATACGACGATTTTGTCCTGTCAAAATTTGGCGCCGGGGAACTATTATTGTTCACTTTGTGTGTTTGATTACTAACTTAGGTGTGGACCACGTCTATGGTCCGCACTCGTTCTACTAACTAATCTTTATTGTCTTTGGATTCAGAGATCGAGAGGACCCTCTCTAGATTGAGACGAGAAGTTCGTGATCGCTTTTGCGAGCTACCTTTCGACCAAGGAGAAGAAGAAAATATAGAGATGGCTAACGAAGATAACCGAACTCTTAAGGAGCTTACAACACCGGACTTGGCCCAACAACCGTTGGCGGTTCAATCCAAGCAAACCCCGATTATGATGACCTGGTCCTAAATCCCCTACTCCCTGAATGTTCCTACTCCTTACCCACCATCTGATTTTTTTTTAAATAAAAAAAAATACAGAGTGATTAAAATTTGAAATAAAAAATAAGAAAAAAAAGGATAAATAGTGGGGTGGATTGAGAGAGGGTACAGGAGACAAAGGAGTTTTTGGGACAACAGATCCGCCTTGGGCTGACGGATATCAAGGTGACAGGTTTTGAACCGGGTCCCGGGTTGTTGTTTACATACCGGACAGGATCGCCTGCGCTAAAGGGGACAACCCCCTGCTGTCCCCTCCCCTCCCCCGAGTTTAAAAAAAAAAAAAAAATTGATTGAAATTTGAAAGAAAAAAAATTAAATAATAATGGGGCTGTTTTTGTGAGGAGGGACAACGGGATAGTGGAGGATCCGGGACAGCGGATCCGCACCGTTTACATACATCAATCAAATCCACCAACCCACTCTCTAATTTCAAACTTCGTTTACTGTAAAACACAATTGAAGGAAGTAGCAACTTTGTAGCTTCTCCAACTTGGGCATACCAATGATACCATACGCGTTCAAAATAGAAACAAAACAATTGCTCTCAGATTATATGGAAACATCAAAGTAGCTTTCCCATTTCCAAAATTAAATAACTTCCAAATTTAATCGAGTCTCACCAATCACCATCGCCTTAACCCTCTGTAAAATTTGTATTATACTGCACTGTATTACTGTCACTGTATGGGAGATTATAATTCATCGTCGTCCTCTTCTTCCCCACACTTACCTTCTGTGTAGCTGCCGACTAGCCGTTGGAGCCTTTGTACACCCCTCCCTAGATTCAGACAAAACGGTCGCACTCACCGACCTCGATTACTGCGAGTTGTCTGTTGCAAATTCAACTCCGACTTCGATTTGTTTCTCCAGATTTCCTCTGTTACTACTCGCCCAGATTCGGTTTTTCCCTCAATTCGTAACTCCCAAATTCAACTCATTTATACGTCTCTAGGGCCTTTCGATTTCGTACCCTAAATTCAATTTCACCTGCACTCGCCTCGCCGCCGCCCTCCACGATCACACTTTCTCCCCCTCCTCCCTAAAAATCCGCCCCCCTCTCTCTTAGTTTTGATTTCTTCTTTTAAAAAAGGCATCTTTATTATTTATTTTTTTCCTGTTCTAAGAAACCGTAGACATAGCATCAAATCCATACATCAGCAATGGCTAAACTGTGTTGGTTGATGTGTTTTGTAATGGCATTGGAGGTTAACGTAGTGGTGGAGGGTCTTGGTGTTAACTGGGGGACACAAGCAATCCACAAATTACCTGCTAAAACGGTGGTTCAGATGCTGCAGGCCAATGGGATTAAGAAGGTGAAGCTGTTTGATGCCGACCACAACACTCTCAGCGCCCTTGCTGGCACTGATCTTGAAGTTATGGTCGCCATCCCCAACGGCGAGATGGCCGCCATGACCGATTACGGTCGAGCTCAGGATTGGGTTCAGAAGAATGTAACCCGCTACAATTTTAATGGCGGTGTCAACATCAAGTATGTGTCTTTGTTGTTCCTCATTCTTGGTATTTCAGCTCCTTTTCTGATGCTGTTTTTTTGATATTTTGCCTATTGTTTATTGCATATTCTGATGCTAATAGTCAAAGATCTGATTATGATAGTTTCTAGGTTGATTGATCCAATGTTTCCTATGGTTTTCAGTCTTGAGTTATTCAGGGTTTAGTAGCTGATGCATCCCTTTGCTGCACAAAATGACCATTAAAAGGGGTTTTATTCATTTGATTCTGTCTGATTTGTAATTGCATAGCTATTGGACAATCTTTTAGTAGATTGTCATGCATTCTTTATGTTTTGATGCTTATTCAGTTTCTGTCTGTGATTCATTGGAGTGCCCAAGTCATGTAGGAAGCCTCAAGAGCTCATAAACCACTCTTTCCAGATTGATTTTATGATGTTGAAACCTTCAAAATTCTGGGAATGTGTCATATATTTAAGAAAAGTTGAACAAATTCATGAAATAAATGGCTTGTTAACGTTACCGTTGATAACGAATGAACTGCTAGTTCGTTTTTTTTTTTTAACCGATATGTTTAACTTTCTTCGTTAAGGTTATTGAATCAAATGTTGAATCCTTTTCTTTCCCTTGGCAGATATGTGGCAGTTGGAAACGAACCATTTTTGACCTCATACAATGGGACATTCATAAATGTAACGTTTCCAGCCCTCCAAAACATCCAAAAGGCACTCAATGAGGCAGGTGTAGGAGACTCAGTAAAAGCAACCGTCCCCCTAAATGCTGATGTATATGGCTCACCGGCCACAAACAGCGTGCCTTCAGCTGGAAGGTTCCGCACAGATATTGCTGAACTCATGACTTCAATTGTGCAGTTCTTGTCCCAGAACAATGCACCTTTCATGGTCAACATCTACCCGTTCCTTAGCCTCTATGGGAACGACGACTTCCCATTCGATTATGCATTCTTTGACGGCGTGAGTAACCCCCTCAATGACAATGGGGTTTCTTACACCAATGTGTTTGATGCCAACTTTGACACGCTATACTCGTCCCTCAAAGCTGTTGGGTATGCGAACATTTCTATTGTTGTTGGAGAAGTCGGCTGGCCAACTGATGGGGACAAGAATGGAAACATAGGCAACGCAGTCAGATTCTACAGGGGCTTGTTGCCAAGGCTGGCCAACAACGTTGGAACCCCTCTTCGGCCTGGCTACATTGAGACGTATCTCTTCGGCCTTCTTGATGAGGATGCCAAGAGCGTTGCCCCTGGGAACTTTGAGAGGCACTGGGGGATCTTCAGTTACGATGGACAGCCCAAGTTCCCGATGGATCTGTCCGGGAAGAACCAGGACCAGTATCTAATAGGGGCTACTGGTGTCGACTATCTTCCTAAGCAATGGTGTATGTTGAATCCTAATGCTAAGGTTCAGAATTCTTCCTTGTTGGCTGACAACATCAACTATGCTTGCACATTCGCGGATTGTACACCTCTGGGGTATGGGTCCTCGTGTGCTGGCTTGGATGCCAATGCAAACGCTTCCTTTGCATTCAACGTGTACTATCAAACGCAGAGCCAGGCAGACGATGCCTGTGATTTCCAGGGATTCGCTGTGGTGACCAATCAGAACATCTCACAGGGCACCTGCAACTACACTATCCAGATTGCTACAACCTCTTCAGCGACGCATGTGAGCTATTCATTATCCAGCTTACTGATTTTCTTTTCTTTGCTTCGGTTTAGGATGTGATCATCATTGATATGGTTGCTGCTCCTCTTTTGTTTGTTTACTATCATTGTTTCCATGTATCTATGGTTTTGATCTTTCTTTACCAGCCCATTGTTCATTTGCATTCTTGTAAAACCGATTCGGTTTCCATGGATTGTTTCATAATACTATCATACATCTCTGGCCATTTTGGGTCATTCATGGGAATACAAGATTTTCATTTGGAGCTTTTTTCACAATATGCCTACTTACAAGGAGGGAGGGGAATTCAGGAAAGGAGCTTTCTTTGTAAGAATGGAAAGAGGCTTTCTTTGTGCAATGTAGAAGAGTACCAAGTGGCCTAATATAGAAAGTCCTCCACAGAATATTTTTGGAGGCTTTAAATGGTAAAATGAATATAGTAACAAATACTCCTTTGCTCATCATTGTTGCTGAATTTAGCATTCTATAAAATTCTCTAATGGAACATATAATGTCATTCTTTCCTATTCATAAGAGAGACAAAATCTGATACGCGAGAAGCTAGAGGCAACGGACAATTAAGTGCCGTGCTAGGAAACAATCACTCACAGCCACAACTTCGCAACAAATTCATGTGTGAAAAGGTTACCCTGGATGGCTAACAAACAAACATTGCATTGCTTTCGTGCTTTGTACGAGTCAAAGATGGTATTAGAACCAAAAAAATGTTAGGTTTGAGCTCCAGGTAAATGTAGAACCGAAAGGCAAAAGTAACTACAGATGTACCAAACACAACACGTCACTTATGAAAGCTCACACATGCTAATATCAAATAGAATGTTCAATGAAAAATCACACTACAAGTTTACTGCTACAAGGCTACAAGATTACTATACATAAGCTTGAATTTCATTCATATACAACACTTGATCTTCCCTCCCTCTCTAAACAGCTGCAAAATTAAATCAACCAGATAAGCTGACAATGAAATATGAAGAAACAAGAACCTACTTTAGCTAATAGATTGATGCTGATTGCTGAGCAACAACCAATACACCCAAGCTTTCCAACTCCTTTTACTATCCTAGTAATCAAAGAATCCATTTCAGGCACTCTCCATCTAGAAAGATGACATTTTTTCAAATGCAACACATGGGTGGGGAAAAAGAATCATCCTTTTTCTTTTTGTTATTATCATTTTACTGCTGAAGTGCCATTCTCATTTGCAAGACCTTCTTGTGGGAGTTGGAATGCTTAAAACTCACAAAAGTAGGGCTCTTAGCTGGCCTGTACTCAGGCAACAATCTCCCAGACTTGAAATACCTCATCCCACATGCATTGCACAGTGTCTTGGGGCCCAATGGCCCAGCCCTCCACTGTGGGGTCTTCTGTGCTTGACAATGGGTGCACCTCCTTGGTTGCTGCAGCTGCTGCTGTTGGCCTTGATTGTTCTCTTTCTCCACCACAATCTCCTCTTCCACCTCCTCCTCCTTTCTAGGCATGGTGAGGAGCTCACTATCCGCTAGCCAGTAGGTCTGTTCAAGCAAGGGAGGGTCACAGAAGGGAGATTGAAGGGCCTGACTCCTTTGCTTGAGCTTCTCAGACCATTTGGTTAGTTGGTTTTGGTGGGTTTTAGGAGGAGTCACTCTCCTCTTCCTTTGGCTCCTGGGTTTGCCAGGAATTGCAAGTTTTCTATGAGTAGGTGGCTTGCTCTTGTTGGTGGGAGTGGGGTTTGTGGTGGTTGTGGTGGTGTTAGTGGTGGTTGTGGTGAAATTTTGGTGGCAACTTCCAGCACTTGATAGACATTCTTCAACAAAATTGGACAGCCATTCTGAACTTACATCAACTTCCTGCAGCAAAGACAGAGAAATTGAGCATTAAAAAGATGGAATCTTTGGGCAAAATACTCTCTCAATTGTTACAAAAAATGATAACTGTAAACAAAAACAAACAAAAAGGAGGAATCTTGCAATGCAACTAACACAATCAGCAAGCAATTTGAACTAGAAAATGCTAATTGACCATGAAGAAAGGGTAAACTTACAGTGTACTGGTCAAGCAAGACCTCAGTGAGACCACTCCCACTTGAGTCCCCAAGCAAGGGTAAATGGTCTGAGTGCAGAACTCCACCAACAGGCACTGAAGCTTCAGGGTAAGACTCCATTAACACAGATTGAATGAGAAAGAGAGAACCGAAGGAAGAAGAAGGAGAATGAGTGTTTTGGGGGGAAACAGGTAAAAGAGTAGTGTGAAAGAGGGGACAAAGATGTGAGAGTATCAGTGGGTAGCTTGGCGTTTGTGTCGGCAGATAAAGCTATCATTTTAAACACAAATTATTTCAAAAAAAAAAAAAAAGAAAGAAAAAGAGAAAGCAAGAGACTTGGGAGGTGGTGTAGTAGATGAATCATTCAATGGAAGCCCACACTCACATGACCCATCATCCACCCCCCAAACCCTTAACTTTTCAAATTTCAAAAAACAAACCCCGAAATCTATACAAAGTGCCATCGTTGAACATGTTTTATGAAGGCATATACAAATGCAAAATTGATTATTGTAACTGCTGTTTTAAGACTTCTAGTGACTCAATTTTTAAATCTACATTCCGAAAATGCAGAAAATTCATGTGTGGTTCAAGTTTTAAGACCATGGCATGGCTGTATAGTGTTTTCTTAACTGTTGCTTTCATTGCAATTCAAACCCCCTTTTTTTTTCTTTTGAAAATGATTTTCATGTCCATTTTGAATTCCAGTAGGAATTTTCATATGAAAAACACACAAAAAAGGGATTTGCAGTGTGTAATCAGCCCAAGTCGGGTGTTTCACCCTCAATAATAAATCATGATTCACCAGATAGCAATGTGTCAAATGTGGGAAATTGGGAATCTAGCCAGATTTCACATGAAACGCCCTTTAAATCTGAAAAGGAATCATCTTTTCTCCCTTTAACAAGCTGTTTTAAGGGTAAAAGATGATTATATCTGACAGAAGAACATGCAGATTTAAGGCTTACAAAGGCAGGAAGAAAGGCATGCTATCGGGTAAACAAAATGCTGTACCACATGGATTATAAACATGAACATATCATTCCAATGAGATCAAAGTAGGATTCATGACATCAGTTCGTGCGCTGGAGCACTACAGGGGCGTAAAAGGCTGTAGACATGATTTTTCACTCGCCAGCAAAACGACTTCAAGAGATCAGTTAGGCATATAGATCAAGTTGCTGTACAACAAATAACCTACTGGCTGAAACTGCACATCAAGAATCCAGGGCTCACATTGGCAGGTACTGGCGCCACTCAATTGGGGTGCCCTTCCGCCTTAGCATCCGAATTGCTTCTGCTGTCAATGGTATGGCCAGAATATCAAACTCTTTCGGGGCCTGCAACAATTGAGTGCGTATGGATATCCAGTATCCTCATCAAGAAATGATGGTAAACAGCATAGGACTAGAAGTCGGTGTCATGTGAACAAACGTGGTACGTACCTTGGGAACCCTTGCAAGGGTCATGTTCGCTTCCTCGGGAGTTTTCTGGCCTTTCTTTGAATTGCATTTTGCACAAGCCGTCACCTGTTCCACGCTTACTTCACTGATACAGCCATGTCTTTGAAAGTAGTATCTATAACCAGTTGATAAGAGAATAAAAGACAGTGCTTTGTTTTCCATGAGATACACATACCAGATTTTCCCATGACCACTTTCCGCCACGTGCAATTGGTAAAACATGGTCTATAGTCAATTCACTTACTGAAGCACAATACCTGTGGAAATAAGGTAAGAAGCTTAATGAGTAGGGATTCAGTAAAGAATTGTAATTTATATGAGAATGATTATCAGTCTTGACAATTAAAGACCAAAATTATCACAACTTGAAATTGAGCCATTCAGGAACAATTTCCCACTACTTACTGACACGTGTAATCATCCCGATAAAAGATATTCTTACGACTAAGGGTGTTTCTGATTCTCTTTCTCTTTACAACTTGTAGTAAATGCGGAACCTACAAGGAGGCAGACAACGCTACCGTCAAACTTGTGAAGAAAATGAACTGAAAACGGCAAGTTGGATAAAAGCCAAAAGCACATTATAATTGATTGGGAAAATTAATACTTCATTGGAAGCATCTCATGGCTTAAATTGCATACCCGTAATACAGCTGGTATGTTGAAGGACCCACTAGGAGAGTTAACTGTCTGATCATAGTACTCTAAAACATCAGCCTACAAAAGGGAGTTGAAACAAACACAAATCTTACGAAAAAAGATGGAAAGAAGAAGCTGCAACTCTTTGCATATGGCAATATACTAGCAGCCAAAACAGTAGTAGTATATTGAAAGATCCTTTGATCTAGATGAAAAAGGAAGTTTACCATTTTACTGATCATTTAGGGTTTATTTTACCCACACAATCTAACAAGTAACAGGGTTACAGGGCAATCACAACAACTCATTCTGTTGTAACCAAAAAAAAAAACCAAGAATTCATTTAGTGATCAAACAGGCAAATTCTTTATAGTAAAATGGAATTCATTTTTACAGATTTGTAAGACATCTCAAGTTCGTCTGTAAAAATAACTTCCACATAGCTCTAATGAATTCAATGCAAGGTCCTAGATTCTGGATCTGGTTTTACTCCCGAAAACGCTAAGTTTCCTATTCTATCATATATTAAAGGATACAACTATCATACAAACCGAAAGAAAGTAGTTGACCGGAACCAGATCATCCATACCTTCTCCATAAACTCCAGACAAATGGCACGCTTCCAGCAGACTACATTGACGGGTCTGCAAAAGTAAACTATGGAGTTATTAACCGCAAACCTAATCCAACACAGACAAAGAAATAGAAAGGTCACAACAGACAAAATTTAACAGATGAGGACTCGGATGGAAAGATACCAGAAGAATCTATTTATATAAAAAAAAAATGAAAGGTTCTATGGATTTCTAGTATTGCTATAGAGTAAAAGCTCATAGCTTTGAAATATTGAGCTTGTCTGGTTGAAAATTATGGAAATGGAAGGTGAAAGAAAAGGAATCTAGTCCTCTTTCTGATATCATATCAGTATTCATTATTCACGACTCTAATTTCAACTCGCATTCCCTCATTATCCATACAATTTCCTTTTTCATTCCCCATACCAAAGGGTTTCAAATGAATGAGAAAATATACAAAATTTGCAAATAGACAAGACTCTATCAACTCCTTGTTCAAATTATACCGTCTTAATTTCCTTCCCCTTTCCATTTCAATGATTTGGAACCTCATCTCTTAGAAAATCATCCAATTCAGGAACCTTTATGAACTTCAAGACAAAATCATCAAAAAGATCATAGATTGCAAGACTTAACTGCCATCTTCCCAATTAAGGCCATAGATGTTGCAACTAAAGAAGTGTTCTTGAGATTAAAACTATTTCTTTCAGACTCATTTTAGTACTTCCTAATTTCCCAACCCAATTGGCGCAAATCCCAGTCGGAGCAAATCAGCATTCCTATATGGATTATCTGCTAATGTTGATCTCTCACTATCTCACTCATAAGCTTGAAATTTTTTTCAAGTTAATCCAAGGTCAATTTCTCTCCCACCAAAATTCAACCACAGTAGCCACCAAGCACAAACCAATCCAACCAACTGAAGCTCAACCAAGTCTGATTTTCCACTCATTGAAAAAAGCATTCAACTTAATCAGTGAACAGCTAGAGAGAAACCCAGGAATCAAACCTGTAAGCAATATCCAGGACCAGTCCTCTGAAACAGGAGAGCTCATCCTTGTCAAACTCCGCGAACTCGTCGTCGTCGTAGTCGTCACTATCGCTATCCCGGTACCGCTCCCCGGCGTTCAAGCGACGGTTCGTGTTGTGGGCGGACGACGAGGCCAAAACCCTGAGTCCAGATCTTCTAGGTTTAGGCCTTTGAATTCCAGGAGAGCAAGCGCCGACCAATCTCAGCAACCCGCCGTGAAAGCTGAGCTTAAACTGAGGCGGATTCCTGGGGTCGCTCGATCCTCCATTGCTGCCCTTGAAGATCAGCTTCAGGCGTCCTTGTGAAGTAATCTGAGCCATCAAAGGTTGTTTCTTTCCCTCTCTCGATGCAGCTGATCGAACAGAGTAAGTAGAGGAGAGGAAGAGTGAGAGGGTGAGAGCTCAACGGAAATGACAGCCACCACACATTTTCTCTTCTAAAAAGATCCTGTCCATGTGGGTCCATCTCGATTCCTAACTAAAAAAAACCTAAATTATCAGATGATTATAGAAAGACCGATTTGTATAACTAGACAAAAAAAAATGTTTGCATAACTAAACATGTACTTTGTTTTTGTTTTTTAGGCTAGGGATAGAAAGTAGTCTAATTTTGCAAATATAAAGGGCAACCGGATGGGAGAGTTGCAGGTGAAGGGAAGGGACACTGTAGCTGTCAGTAGCTGTCAGTGACATGTGGCACCAAAGGGCATCCTCCGTTCATTTCAGAAAACTGTACACTGCTCATCTTACCAATAGAATGAATTGGTCCTACCAATAGGCTAAACATGTCTTTTCATACCTGGAGATATTTTGGAGAGAATTTGAAGGGGATTCACTGTAGCTGATTTGGCCGGCTGTCAGTGCAGTTTTGGCGCCAAAACAGGGTTCCTCCTTTGGGGAAAAGGGGAGCTTTTATGAAGGGAAAATGCAATGATTACATTGATGTTTGTCCCCCAAGAACATATATAAGCTTGAGAGAAGGATCTGAAACATCATAACATGCTCTGCAAAAAGTGGGGCAGAGTAGGAGAGAAGCGGAAAGGACGGGGAAAAATTTGCCCGTTCATCCCAGGAAACGATACAGTCCCCATCCTACCAATAGAATATTTCCGTCTTACCAATAGTGTACAACTGTCCTTTCATGTTTGAAAAAGTGCAAGAAGTTTGTCCGGTAGCAGTGGCAACGATGGGTAAGTGATCTTGTACCTATACTTTGTAGTTGTTCATCTTTCTTATAACATAACTACCCCAGGCTGATCCTCTGTTCTCGTGTTGTACCACAGGTGATAGGGTTTGTCTGAAGGTCGTGTTTGGCGGTTGGTGGGCTCTCGGGAGTGGGAGTTTGGCACAACCAATCATCAACCTATATGTTGATTCCAAAATTTTCAAAAAATGTTATATGGAAATGAAATTGATGCTACAAGTCTATGCTCACTGTCGACTACCTTGTAACTCATCTAATACTTGGTCTTTACTATTACGATGATAAATAGCCTATTAGCTCAATTGGTAGAGCACTGTGTTTGCACACAGAGATGTGAGTTCGACTCTCACGTAGGCTAATACGGAGTGTGTCTTCATAAGTATCCGATATATTGTGTTTTGGTAAAGCCAATTATACATTTAAATATTTCTAATAGTATAAATATATCTTACCATTAGTGTTAATCTATCCTACCATTAGTGTCAAGTTATACAGGAATTACTGAGTTTCCATTTTGATTCTACTAATATCGTTGTTTTCTCCTACCATTAGTTTCCATCAATCCTACCATTCTGATCCTACCAATATCGTTTTTTTCTCCTACCATTAGTTTTCATCTATCCTACCATTTTTGTGCATCTATCATACCAATTTAAATAGCTTTCAAGGAAAATAAAGCTAGAAACCGTAGCAAATTATGTTCCACATTTTTCAGAAAAACAACCAAGGGTAGAGGGTTTCCAGTCTACAATAGAAGATGAAGGTGTTGTTGCAGGAGGATGGTCAAGTATGAAATAAATATGAAATAAAGTTCAGACTGACTTCCCTGTCTCAGCAAATAAATACAAGACTTCCTCCCGTTGTAGTAAGAGAATAGTCAGGATCGAATCCACGAGGAAGCACGTCAGCAGTTCTCAGGTAGCTGTAGATTCTCACGGCAGCAGCAGAAAAGCAGAAACGCAGAAACAAAGGCAGAAACAGAAATAAAACAAAAAAGAACAAACAAAAGCAAGAAACAAGGCGAAGACAGAAAAGACAAAGCAAAGCAGAAAGTAAATTGAGGACACAGAAGCTACTCGATCTCGAGTAGTTGTCCTCTATATCGACTAAGGACAGTCGACAACAGAAAACAGAAAACAAAGCAAAACAACTCGACGAAGACAAATCAACTCGATCTCGACAAGCCCTACTCGAGATCGACTAGAGACTGTAAAGACAGAAACTTGAAAATCGATGACAGAAAGCAGAAACTCAACTCGACATAGACAGGTTCTACTCGAGATCGACCACAACCTACTCGATCTCGACGAGCTTCTCCTCTATCTCGACAACAGTAAAAGATAGAAACTTTTAAAATGCAAATTTTCGAACAAAACTCAGAATTTCGACAGAAATAAATCAATATGCTAAAAGACTTCCAAGGCCAGGGTTTCAACACCACAACGATAACCATGCAAAGTAACACATAAAGGCACAAAAGATCATGCTTTTCATCAAATAACTTTCGTCATTAACAAATAGGCATATAGAGGCTTTCGCATAAACCCTAATTGTTACTAACCCTTTTTCACATAATTAATCCAAGTTGCATTAAGATCACTTTCGCTTCAATAAAACAAACAAGGATCACCTTCAACTCTCGCAAAAGAATCATGCTCATAGGGATAGAAGATGAATTGTACAACAAAATCTGACCTTTATTGCATTGCCTCACATGGCCACCGTCGGGCTCACCCCAGCCCCAGAAGTGGGTGGACTACTCGCTCTTCATCATCAAGAAAGACAGTAAATAACAAAAGAAACTAACTTGCATTAAATTAAATAAAGAAAGCTTACAACCGACAAGACAAATCCGCTTTCGCCTCTCCACCTTGCTTGCTACAAACTCTCTCTCTCTATCCTACTTACTTGAATTGATTGTGAATTGGAATCAATGAAAAACCAGTCCATAGGGCTTTATTTATAGCCTTCTATTCCTTGCTAATCTAGGAAAGAAGATATCTATCTATATCTAAAATTATATCTAAAGCTCAAAAGATAAATAAATTGCATAATGGAAATAAATCTATAAGGAAAAGATATTCTAAACTAGGTAAGTCTTCATGATGTTGATAGATCTTGCTCCTTGGATAGAATTCGGTCAAGCTGTCTTCCTTTGTGCCCAAGTAAAGCTAAACCGAGTAGGACTCGTCAAAACCGCGTAACTCGACTTGGGAGGTCTACTCGATCTCGACCAGTGGCTTGTCGACATCGAGTAGGACTGGCTGGCTCGGATTCGTCGTCTCGGCTAGCTGGTGCTCGACAGACTCGGTCTTTGCTCACTGTGCTCGTCGACCTCGACAAAGGCTTGTCGATGTCGAGTAGGGATGGGTCATCGACTAGGTCTCCTCGGGTGGCTCTACTCGACTGGCTCGGATCTGGACTCAGGGGCTTCGTCGATCTCGACCAAGGTTTGTCGAGATCGAGTAGAGTGGTGGATGTCTGGTCGAGCAGGCTTCTCCTCGGCATGGTCTCGGAGTTGCACTGGGTGGCTTGTCGATCTCGACTAGGACTTGTCGAGATCGAGTAGGGTGTGCTCGGCTTCTCGTCCTCGGCTTCTCGGGCAGCTTCTCTCCTCGTCGACTCCGGGTGTGGTGTCTGGGCTTCGTCGATCTGGACTAGAGCTTGTCGAGATCGAGTAGACTTCGGAAGTCGGGTTGGTCTGGCTTTCTCGATCAGGCCCTGTCGACCAAGGCTGCTCGGACATGCTCGTCTAGGTCGAGTAAGGTCTACTCGAGATCGAGTAGTCTGGGTTCTCGGCTCGATTCGACTGGTTCCGTTGCTGCCTTGACCTTGGACTTCTGTAGCCGTTTTCCGAGCTTTTTTGACCTTCTGTAGAATTGCTGTAAAATGCCTCGATTTCTGCGATTTAAACAGAAACTGGTGTAGATTCCATAATTTGGCAAATAAACATAAACTACATAGGTTCTGTACTATCTTAGCCCAAATGAATGCAATGTATGCAGAAATCGATATAAAAGTTACTGTAAAACATGGCAGATTCAGCTCACAACAAACACCCCATACTTATGCTTGCTTGTCCTCAAGCAATACCTTTATTTGTCATTCAGGGGAAGAAATCAAAAACTCTCAACATCTTAGATTCATTCTTTATATGACCCTGCAGTCAATTACCATCCTCGAAAAGGTACTAGTGTCACAGATCCATGCATGTGCAAATATACAAAAGCAACATCTACTCATAAAAGGAGGGTTATGCACAAATAATTTTTATGTGACAAAGCATTAATAATCAAGAGGACTTTAATTTAAGCTCAAATAAGGAGTAGATTGGTAAAAGGCTAAAAGGTGGGCAATTTTTGGCAATGTGGTGCTTTTGATCCGGGGAAATGGAGTACTTTCCAAACTGAATTTCCACATTCCTTCTCTTTAGATTCATCACCTTTCATATTGCTTTTCTCAATAATAATGCTTTTACCTCTCTGACCTCAGCACTGCCTTCTCGCGAGTCGCAAACATGGGTGTCATGAATGGCCCCGGATACTTAGTGCGTCGGACTCCTCACCTGGTGTCCCATCTCGCCAAACTATTATCTCAGCGAGCAGGGTCGATCTTTGATCGGATTTTCTTTCACTCATTAAATTTTCCATATATTTCAAACATTCTCCTTCCAAACTCCAATAATGATAACAATCACACAAACACCATATAACATCTCCATAATGTAACATCATTCTCAACATAATCCCCGGATAAGGTAAAGAATGGCAATATTTAGATCATGTGGAGCAATATTTGAAATAAGGCATAATATGGCTTTTTGTGATGCATAAGCATGGGTATGGCTAGGATTATAAACAATGAGCATTTATATGGAAATATAAAGTCCTCTATCATTTTATCATGCAGCGTGTCAAAAGCAATTTCAAATTTTACCTCCTTTCATGGTTTTCAAGAAATAATGCACTTCATTGTGACTTCCCTTGACTAGGCAATTTCATGCTATATCTCTAATGAATCCAATTTTTGCATCGTCGAGTTCAATATAAGCTTCCATGACATTAATCAAAATTTTCAATGGGGGTCATTTTTCTCAAATTTTGGAAATCATGCATATAAGCACATAAATCAATAATGCATTCCAAAATAGCCATGTAGCAATTCAAAGAAATAATGCACACATAATGTCACAATATAGCAAATATGCATAATGTAAGCCCTTCCCCCACCCCATACTTAAACATTACAGTGTCCTCACTGTATAAAAACAAGGTAAGGGTAAAGAAAGAAACTCACTAGACAGATGTGCAGATTTCTCTAAATATCGAATGGAGCACCTCCTGGCCGAGTTTGAATTGTTTCTATCCATGGACCTGAAAAGTATAGAAGACATATACCCAAAATAGCAAACTAAAAGTGTTCAAAACCAAAACAAAGTCTCAAAAGTCCTAAAAAGTCTATGTACATGCTCTAGATTTTATAGTCGCTAAGCCGACTTTCCATTAATGCTCAAGGTGGCATCTGCAGGGCCCATGTAGCTTGGGCCTCAAATAGAACTCCATTCTTGTCCATCAGCTGTAATCCTCCAGAATGGATCTTGTTCACCACGAAAGGTCCCATCCGCTTCTTGTTGAATTTGTTAGGGAACCAATGATCCTTTGATTTAGAGACATAGAGCTTGTCTCCAACTTCATACTCCTTAGGCTCATCATTGGATATCCTACATAAGCGCACATACCAAGGCAAACATCTCCCATGTATAGATAAATCTTTAATGGAAATAGGAGAAGAAAGATCCATACCTTGGCTTACCTTTGCAGAGACGGAATCGGGGACCACTGTATTTGGTCGATCTCGACTAGGGCTAGTCGATCTCGACAAGACTGCAGGTTTTGGTGGTAGTCTGGTCGAAGAGGCAGAAGTCGACGAAGAACAGGTTTTGTCGACCTCGAGTAGCCTACTCGATATCGAGTAGGGCTCCGCTCCTGGTGTCTGCAGTGTCGAGGAAGGTGCCGTCGAGGAAGATGTGGGCTTGTCGAGATCGACAAGGCTACTCGATCTCGAGTAGCCTTCTCCTCCTAGTGGCTTCGTCACCGAGGAAGAAGGATCTGGGCTCCCCGATTGGTGGTCGACCTCGACAAGTCTACTCGATATCGAGTAGGGTGGCTCCTCTGGTTTGCTGCTCGACGAAGCTGGCTCTGGTGGAGTCTCCTTGGTCTGGTCGAGATCGACTAGGGTTCTACTCGATGTCGAGGGGCCCTGGTCGATCTTGACCCCATACTTAGCTCTTGTCAAGGCATCCGAAAAATAATTAATCCACAACGACGTACCTTGTTCCCCGGCAACGGCGCCAATTTGTTGTTGCAGGAGGATGGTCAAGTATGAAATAAATATGAAATAAAGTTCAGACTGACTTCCCTGTCTCAGCAAATAAATACAAGACTTCCTCCCGTTGTAGTAAGAGAATAGTCAGGATCGAATCCACGAGGAAGCACGTCAGCAGTTCTCAGGTAGCTGTAGATTCTCACGGCAGCAGCAGAAAAGCAGAAACGCAGAAACAAAGGCAGAAACAGAAATAAAACAAAAAAGAACAAACAAAAGCAAGAAACAAGGCGAAGACAGAAAAGACAAAGCAAAGCAGAAAGTAAATTGAGGACACAGAAGCTACTCGATCTCGAGTAGCTGTCCTCTATATCGACTAAGGATAGTCGACAACAGAAAACAGAAAACAAAGCAAAACAACTCGACGAAGACAAATCAACTCGATCTCGACAAGCCCTACTCGAGATCGACTAGAGACTGTAAAGACAGAAACTTGAAAATCGATGACAGAAAGCAGAAACTCAACTCGACATAGACAGGTTCTACTCGAGATCGACCACAACCTACTCGATCTCGACGAGCTTCTCCTTTATCTCGACAACAGTAAAAGACAGAAACTTTTAAAATGCAAATTTTCGAACAAAACTCAGAATTTCGACAGAAATAAATCAATATGCTAAAAGACTTCCAAGGCCAGGGTTTCAACACCACAACGATAACCATGCAAAGTAACACATAAAGGCACAAAAGATCATGCTTTTCATCAAATAACTTTCGTCATTAACAAATAGGCATATAGAGGCTTTCGCATAAACCCTAATTGTTACTAACCCTTTTTCACATAATTAATCCAAGTTGCATTAAGATCACTTTCGCTTCAATAAAACAAACAAGGATCACCTTCAACTCTCGCAAAAGAATCATGCTCATAGGGATAGAAGATGAATTGTACAACAAAATCTGACCTTTATTGCATTGCCTCACATGGCCACCGTCGGGCTCACCCCAGCCTCAGAAGTGGGTGGACTACTCGCTCTTCATCATCAAGAAAGACATTAAATAACAAAAGAAACTAACTTGCATTAAATTAAATAAAGAAAGCTTACAACCGACAAGACAAATCCGCTTTCGCCTCTCCACCTTGCTTGCTACAAACTCTCTCTCTCTATCCTACTTACTTGAATTGATTGTGAATTGGAATCAATGAAAAACCAGCCCATAGGGCTTTATTTATAGCCTTCTATTCCTTGCTAATCTAGGAAAGAAGATATCTATCTATATCTAAAATTATATCTAAAGCTCAAAAGATAAATAAATTGCATAATGGAAATAAATCTATAAGGAAAAGATATTCTAAACTAGGTAAGTCTTCATGATGTTGATAGATCTTGCTCCTTGGATAGAATTCGGTCAAGCTGTCTTCCTTTGTGCCCAAGTAAAGCTAAACCGAGTAGGACTCGTCAAAACCGCGTAACTCGACTTGGGAGGTCTACTCGATCTCGACCAGTGGCTTGTCGACATCGAGTAGGACTGGCTGGCTCGGATTCGTCGTCTCGGCTAGCTGGTGCTCGACAGACTCGGTCTTGGCTCACTGTGCTCGTCGACCTCGACAAAGGCTTGTCGATGTCGAGTAGGGATGGGTCATCGACTAGGTCTCCTCGGGTGGCTCTACTCGACTGGCTCGGATCTGGACTCAGGGGCTTCGTCGATCTCGACCAAGGTTTGTCGAGATCGAGTAGAGTGGTGGACGTCTGGTCGAGCAGGCTTCTCCTCGGCATGGTCTCGGAGTTGCACTGGGTGGCTTGTCGATCTCGACTAGGACTTGTCGAGATCGAGTAGGGTGTGCTCGGCCTCTCGTCCTCGGCTTCTCGGGCGGCTTCTCTCCTCGTCGACTCCGGGTGTGGTGTCTGGGCTTCGTCGATCTGGACTAGAGCTTGTCGAGATCGAGTAGACTTCGGAAGTCGGGTTGGTCTGGCTTTCTCGATCAGGCCCTGTCGACCAAGGCTGCTCGGACATGCTCGTCTAGGTCGAGTAAGGTCTACTCGAGATCGAGTAGTCTGGGTTCTCGGCTCGATTCGACTGGTTCCGTTGCTGCCTTGACCTTGGACTTCTGTAGCCGTTTTCCGAGCTTTTCTGACCTTCTGTAGAATTGCTGTAAAATGCCTCGATTTCTGCGATTTAAACAGAAACTGGTGTAGATTCCATAATTTGGCAAATAAACATAAACTACATAGGTTCTGTACTATCTTAGCCCAAATGAATGCAATGTATGCAGAAATCGATATAAAAGTTACTGTAAAACATGGCAGATTCAGCTCACAACAGAAGGAAACCTAAGTAACATTATATCCAAGGGTAGAGGCTCTAATTTAGTCGTTCTAACATTATATCCAAGGGTTTGCTTGTTTGATTTGCGCTCCAAAGATACCCAGCTTGTTATGGAGCTTGGCTCTGATCCTATTTCGTCCTTATGTTTCAAGTAAGTTAAAGATACTCTCTTTTATCCAATTTGTTGGTTTTTTAGTGACCTTCGCGAGGAAGCAAAATTTGTTATTCAGCTGTGATGAGTATATCAAATATATGATATTGGTAGGATAATAATGTAATCACCGAAATTCCAAAGTGTAGAACTAAGTCAGAAAGTGGAAACTTGAAAACTCATGGTAGGATCGATGCACAACGATATTGGTAGGATCAGAATGGTAGGATAGATGGACACTAATGGTAGGAGAAAACAATGATATTGGTAGAATCAGAATGGAAAACCAGCAATTCCTTTATAACTTTACATTAATGGTAGGATAGATGCACACTAATGGTAAGATATATTTATACTATTGGAAATATGTACGTGCATAATTGGTTTTACCAAAACACAATATATCGGAGACTTATGAACACACTCCGTATTAGCCTATTTGAGAGTCGAACTCACATCTCTGTGTGCAAACACAGTGCTCTACCAATTGAGCTAATAGACTATTTTCAATGGATACTCTTTATGATCATCTAGGCATCAAGAAGTGATAAACTAAATGGGCAAGAAGCAAAAGTGAATGCAATAAGAGATGAACAACAAACAATAGATGAGATATAGTAAAATGAAGAATCCATGAATGAATTTGCGCTTGCTCTGAATCTAACTGCAAACCATTTTCAAGTTTCAAACTCCCAGATAATAATAACAAAAGATAAATGAAAGAAGCAAGAAAATGTGTCACTACAGAAACCTATTCATCTGCAGCTTGATAATAATAATACTAACTTCTTTCTATCTAGCACAATAACACCTCCAATCTGACATGAGGCAGAACTAGAGGTGTGCATCATTCAATAATGGCCTTGACTGGTGTGAAACAGTTAACAACCCATAACTACAATTCACCACACAAAACAAGCTCACCAATTTCTCCAAATCACAACCTCAAATTCAAAGGAGAAACCATATTTCAACAACATCATGAGAAGCAAAGTGCCACAGTATCGAAAATTATACAGATTATAAATTTCAAACTTCAATCCTTGAAATTGAATCAAAGTGGAGCAAGAACAATCAAAGAGCATCAAGGATGAAGGCAGAGATGAGAAACTGAGTTATTCAACAAATCGCAAACAAAAATCAATGCTAAAATTAGTAAACCACTGAGTTTGGCACATGAATATAGAGACTGGTCATGACTCACACTATTACAACAAACATGGTTAACTTATTCAATCTCCAGCTGAATTTCACCCTCTCCAAACTTTACTATGCACATTAAATCCTTCACAAACAACAATTCCTGATTTCCTGGCATAATTATATATCAAAGAAAGCATAGAACATATGTGGGTCATCTCAATGTACTAGGAAGATGCACACATTGTCAAGTTGCAGTCTTCCATCAAAAGTAGATAAATAAATAACTAAAGGAACAATTTTTCTCATTACCCAAAATGAAGCTTTTGAAGAAGAGAAGAAATATTCCATGGCTGCTAGTTCAGAACTTAATGGAGAAACCAAAAACGATAAACCTAATGGAGAAACTAAAGGGGAGAAGAGATCAACAAAAACGATAAAACACAAGGCTAATTTGCGCCTGCAATGTTTCCAGCACGGTATACCTCTGTGTTGCGCCTGCGCCTTCAATATTTTGGGGCCAAAACTTGGTTAGGTCAGAAATTGAGACCTAGAAAGAGAGATTTACAGAAGGAGAGGCAGGTGAAGTAGCGGCGGTGGAGGCGAAAGACTGCTCTTCCCTCACCGGTGACTGTGTGGGGTTTAATCCAGCCTTTCTCCTCCAACTCCCACTCCCCCTCATCAATCTGCAACTCCACTGCACTGGCACTAGGGGTGGGCATGGGACGGGACGGGACGGGATTGGGGTAATCCTACGTCTCGTCCCGCGTATTTTTTGCGGGACGGGATCGGGACGGGATTAAATATTTTTTTTCCAAATCCCGCCGGGTCTTATCCCTCTCGGGACGGGACGGGATCGGGACGGGACGGGACGGGATTTGTCCCTCGTAAAAAACAATTAAAAAACAATCCAAAAATAACAAGTATAAAGTTGTAAATGAGGTGAAAATTAAAGTGATGCATCATATAAAAAACAATAGGCATTAGGCAATACATTACAACTGTGGAATCGGATCAAGGGAGATCTCGCTGTTGCATAGCACATTACAACTGTGGAATCGGATCAAGGGAGATCTCGTTGTTGCATAGCTCAGGTCAGAGCAACGTGCCATCGGACATGGCCGTAAGGTGCCGAGCTTATCTGTAAATAGTTTATCTGAAAAGAGCCCGGATCTATTATGACATAGCCGCGAGGCGCTCAACGGACCCTTTTATTATTATAAAACCTTTCTGGACTTTGTATTCGATTTCTTTTGACGCTATTTATCCTACAAAAATAGAAATCGAAAGATTAAATAATATCGAAGCAGATGGGGGTTCTTTTCACCCTTTCCTCACGGTACTACTTCGCTATCGGTCAGCTATTTATCCATCCGATATCGGTCAGCTATTTAGCCAGCCTTCGCCTTCTTCAGTGGGCAAGTTGAACCTTCCAGTACGGCTACCTTGTTACGACTTCACTCCAGTCACTAGCCCTGCCTCGGCTCCTTCTTCTCCTTCTTCCATAACCAGAGTTCGGAAAAGGACGAGATATATACCATTAAGCAAAAACGAAAGAAAGTTTAGGGTGAACCTCTACCCAATTTTCAGTCCTACTACCAAATACCTGCATTACAATTGTAATTGAAGGCTAAAGAATGTTCTCAAAAAAAAAAAAAAAAGGCTAAAGAGTGAAAACAGTAGGTAGTAAGGCTAAACCACCAGTTACTACTTACGGAGTTTTTCTTATATAATTTTATGTTTTAATATTTTTATTAGTATTTTAAATTTTGGTTTTAAATAAATGTTAAGGTATAATATAAATGTATCTTATATATTTTTATTAATTTTAATTAAATATATAAAATATATAATTTATATATATATATATATATATATATATATATATATATATATATATATATATATAGGGCACATATCTTATACGAAGTGGTGGCTTAAATGAGAGATAGGAAGAAGAGTTTATAGCCTTTGGATTTAATCTAACGGATGTCAAATGGATACTACTCTTTTTTCCTTGTCCCATCATGCATCCATCAAATCTAATTAATCATCATCTTCATTTCCCATCTTTCAAGCATTACGGAGTATTATTTTCATTGAACAGGTTATGTAAAATTATAAGCTCTTCTTCCAATCTAGTAGAGCGGATCCAAATATTTTTTTTAGAAAGGGTTAAAAAAATTTGAAATTTTTTTATTTTGCATGTATGTATATAAAATATTTTGTGTTTAAATATATAAAAAAAATCTTTATATTTGTGATTTCATAGTAATTTTTTTTTTAAAAAAAAATACACTTGTCGAGCCTATGTCCCGACAAGCAAATTTTTTTTAAAAATAAATTTAGGCGTGACAAGCAAATTTTTTTTAAAAAAAATACACTTGTCGAGCCTATGTCGAGCGCGCTGCATCATTAACCAGAAGAGTGAAATTTCTACCTATGTTGTGGACATATTTCAATAATCACCTTCAAATACAACAGTTTTGGGGATACATACCAAATTTACTTCAATATGCGGAGGCAGAGGACGTCGTGGACCCGACTCACTACTGTATGATGACTGCAATAGAAAGGGCTTGCAGTTGGTCACGTACCATCTGAGATACTTTTCATTTACTTCCCATGGACCCATTGTCGCAGGGCATTGCCAAACAAAATCACAATCTACGTCCCGTTGATCATCCCAACGATTGTATTCATCGGTGTAATCGCATACATACTCCTTCGCGGTTCTTCGGTTCTCTTCATATGGTTTGATAGGCTCAACCAGGTGACGCCTAAGGTCATCCCAATCTCAAATAGTCGGGCTCTACTTGACCCAAGCCCGACACCATCCCAATCTCAAATACTCAATGCATGCCTAGTATTTCACTGTGAGATATAGGAACAGTGAGGTTTTCTTCAATATATTTTAACGAAAAAATTCTTTTCTATATATACATATAAAAAAAATTCTCATTTTTTTTTATAATAATTGTTTTTCTTTAATTTTTTTATATAAAGATTACTATGAAATCACAAATTTAAAGAATTTTTTAATATATTTAAACAAAAAAATATTTTATATACATACATGCAAAATAAAAAATTCTCAATTTTTTTTTAAGCCTTTCTAAAAAAAATTATTCGGATCCGCCACTAGATTGGAAGAAGAGCTTATAGTCTTACATAAACCTATCAAACGGGTCATTCGGGTCGGGTTCGGGTCGGGTCACTTCGGGTCTCGGGTAAAACGGGTCCCGGGTATTTTCGGGTTGACTAGAACCCTGGTTTGACCGGGTTTCGGGTCATTTCGGGTCGATTTCGGGTTTGTCAATTTTTTCCTTTTTAAATTAAAAAAATCATGATTTGATAATTTTGCAATAAATTTTAATTATATATAAAAAAAATTAATTATATTTAATTAAATATCAACCGGGTCAATCGGGTAAAATCGGGTCAAAATTACCGAGTCAATCGGGTCACCGGGTCGAAACCCAGATGACCCGAAAATTTTTTGGTTTTTCGGGTTCGGGTCGAAAAAAAATTCCGAGTTAAAATTTATGGATTCAGGTCGAAAATTTTCCGGGCGGTCGGGTCGACCGGATCGGATTGTGTTTTGACAGGTCTAGTCTTACATATCCTGTTCGATGAAAATAATAATGCTGGAAAAATTAGAAATGAAGATGATGATTAATTAGATTTGACATTTAAGAGTACTCGTTAAATAAAATATACTCAGTATATAATTAGATTTGATGGATGCATGATGGGACAAGGAAAAAAGAGAGTAAAGAGTAGTATTCATTTGATACCCGTTGGATTAAATCTAAAGGCTATAAACTCTTCTTCTTATCTCTCATTTAAGTCACCACTTCGTATAAGATATGTGCCCTATATATATATATATATATATATATATATATATATATATATATATGCGGGACGGGACGAGATTTGCGGGATTCAAACTCTCCGTCCCGCGTCCCGTCCCGCGTTATTTTTGCGGGACGGAATCGGGACGGGATTGAAATATTTTTTTTCTAAATCCCACCGGGATCGGGACGGGACGGGATTTGCGGGATTTTTGCCCACCCCTAACTGGCGTTGCACTGTATCCCCACCCTCCCCCTAGCCCTCTTCGCTGCCCATCCATGAAGCGCAAGCCCCGCCGCCACCGCCTCTACTACCGCCATCCCGACTAGCCCCACTCCTCCCTCTGCGCCTCCTGCCTCCGCGAACGCCTCTCCCTTCTCAACCCCTCGCCCGCCGGCATCAGCGGAGGACCCACCGCAAGCGCTTCCTCCATAGGCGCCTCTCCATTTCCTGAGCTCCGTCATTCCAGGACCTTCTCCGAGAATAGGTGCGGGAGCCACGGTACCACCTGTGAGCCTGGGAGGAGGTCCTGCAAGGTCCGCCCTTGGAGTATGCTCGAGGATCTATTCACCGTCAACGAGGGGGAGGTCAGACACGAGCTTGAATCGAAGGATCTAGGGTTTCTGGGAGATGCGTCTCCTGTCCCGGAGGTTATTGAAGATGAGGACGAGGAAGAGAAGAGCGATTGGACTCCCGCACAAGTGACCTAATACACCCGGTTGTGAATAATTGCAAATCACTGATTCATTTTTTTGCTTGGGGTAGAGGGGTCATTTTGGCCCATTTTTTGACCTTGTAGTCTAGTTGTGCAAATAGGCCCATTTTTTGGTCTATTTGCTAGCATTTCCTCTTATAGAAAATCCCCAATAATAGAGTGATACATAGAGTTCATGTTACAATAATTTTTAGCAATAAAATCCCCAAGAATATAGAGTTATATCGATCTAAAATCTATGGAGTGTTCCACATCTTGTTAATAACATTGATGGATATAAACAAATGGGAAACTGCTGATCAATATATAAACTCGGACATAACTTGGAATGTGCAGAAACTAAAGGAAGTACTTCCCATGGACATAATTGAACAAATTCATGGTATCCATATACAATCAAATGAATTCGAAGATAGACTCTACTGGAAAGCAAGTAATTCCGAATGGTTCTCTATGGCTAACGTCTTAGACTATATCGCTAGAGAGCGAAGAAACACAGCTGAATCCTTCGAATGGATTTGGAAAATAGACTGCCCGCCAAAAGTGAAAAATTTTCTTTGGAAAAACATTCTAAACGGTACACCAACCATAAAACAACAACAAGATAAAAGACTACATGTACCAATCGAATGTAGGGGTGGCAATCTCACCCGCACCCAACGGGTACCCGCTTCACCCGATCCAAAAAAACGGGTGAAAATCCGATAAAAGGTGAGTATTAAACGGATGACGGGTCGGGTCGGATTCGGGTGGTAGTAATGTCACCCGTCACCCGACCCATCGCCCGACCCGTACATCACCCGACATATTTTTAATATAAATAAATAAATATATGTATATATATACATATATATTTCATCTAATCCTAATAAACAAGGGCTGTTTTTTTTATAAAAAAATTAGTTAAACAGTTTTTTTTTTAAAAAAAAAATTGTTTTACATTGTTTGAAATGTGTAAAAAAGGGCTGAATTTTGTGTTAAAAATGCTGAATTTGGTTAAATATGACTGTTTTTTTACTTAAATTTGTTAACATATGTTTTTTTTTTAAAAAAATTGTAAAACCGGGTTGTTTTTTTTTTAAAATGTTAAATGGGACGAGATGTTTTTCACCCGAATTTTCACCGGATCCACCCGATTACCCGATGGGTGATGGGTGAAACGGGGCGGGTGATAGGGTTGGCGGGTGGTGGGGCGGGTCGGGTGGTGGTTTCTGGGTGGTGGATCGGGTGAAAATTTGACCCATCCACCCACCACCCGACCCATTGTCATCCCTAATCGAATGCACCATTTGTAACCACACTCATGAAGATGGAATACATTTATTCACATATTGTCAAACCACACTCACAATCATACGAGAAATGGATCAACAAATCGAAAGAATAGCTCAGGGTGGTACAAACAAAAATAACAGAACCTATAAAGACATTATTGTAGAATTTTTTGCAAAATTATCTTCCGAATAAAGATCAACTCTAGCCTTCTCCCTCTAAGCATCTGGTCTCTAAGGAATAAAATCCTCTTTAATGACCAGGTGTTTCGAGGGTCGAAAGAATGAATTAAATACATCAACCAACAAAGTGAAATATGGAAGAAGGCACAAACAGAAGATATGGATGAGGAAAAGACAAGCAAAGAACCAAGAAATAATTGGAACAAACTACACCAACCAAAAACCATCAAGTGGAAAAAACCAAGTGAATGATTCATGAAACTGGACTTTGATAGTGCTAGGACTACCTCTAAACTCGCTGCTTATGGTTATGTTATCTGTGATGACCAAGACAGAGTTGTCAAGTGTGGGATGCAGAGTTGCGGAAAGACCTCAGCCTTACAAACTGAGGCACCCCTTGACCTTCATCAAGGGACGCTAGAAGCACATCGGTTGGGGATCGCACATCTCGAGGTAGAGGGCGACTGTCCGACGGCTAACGTCGTTAAGAGTGTGTGGAAGTGTCCATACGGGAGATTGAGATGACGATGTCGGACGCACTTGCCATCGACCGGTCTCTTGTTCATGTTTCATATTCCCACACTTTCAGAGAGGGCAATCGGGTTGCTGACTGGCTTGCACACCTTGGTTTGACATCGACTCTCATTGATTGAAGATCTGACATTGCGATCGGCGATCTCGTCTATAAAGACACCCTTGGGTGGTGGCTCAACCTTGGTTGTCTGCCCCTAAATTTTCTCCTTGTATAAAAAAATATATCAATTTTCTGATGTCAATTTGAGTTGCTACCTTAATTCCTTATCTGAAGGCTAGTGTAGAGTGATATCGATCTCCTCCCTAATCAGTAAGATCTTTTATGGAGTGCTCCATTTCTTATTAATAACATTTGATGGCCCCAAGATTATCTTCTTCACTTATCAATTTTCTAATGTGAAGTTGCGTTGCTATCTTAATTCCTTCTTTGAAGGCTAATGTTTGAACTTGTAATACCGAGCTAGGGATACCTCCTGCCGGAGAGTATCCATCACCTGATAGGGCTGGAAATCACCCGTGGGTGACCGACTCACCCGACCCGATTATTAGGGTGAAAACCCGAAAAAATCCGGGTGACGGATGGGTGATGGGTCGGGTGAAATGGGTGATGGGTCGGGTGATGGGTGATATATTTCAAATCCATTTTTACTTTTTTTCGTGATCATACATAACTTACATAACTATAACCAAACAAGAATTGAGTTCTTATTATTAACTTGATCTAGAAATATTTATCACCCATCACCCGACCCATCACCCGACCTATTACCCGACCCACTTAACCACCCGTTAGCCCATCCAATTATTATATAAAAAAAAGAGGCTAGTATATAAATAATACTACGTATAATTTAACATAACTAACATATTTCTCCTTTTCTACCTCTACTTTCTCCATTTTCCAAGTGTTCTTGTTACAAAAGGTCTAAAAAAACTTGCATTATTTAACTCCATGTCTTTTTAAAATAATAAAATTTCTTTTATTTGTTTTGCATATACCGATAGAGTGTACGTAAGCAATTTGGCTCTTTCCAACGACTTTGTTAGCATTTACTGTATTAATACATGATTAACCAAATCATATTTTCCCAATTTGTCATGAAACTCGTAACAATAATCCTCTTAATGCAAATTAAGATATTAAAGAAATGACACATGAGTCCGTTTTCTAAAGACATAGTTTTTCTATACCATTTTTTTATATTGAGTCTAGTAACCGAGTTAAATTCATCTCATTCAGTTTTATATTAAACTTCTAATACTAATTTTGTAAGTTAAGGATAGTGATATAATGTATCAATAAGTCTTTTATTAATTTAGTAAGATTCATACGTTGACATGGTTTATAAAATTATCGAATATAAATGATTTTTAGGTATGTCTGGTGACTCATTTTTTTTCAATTCCTTCACCCGATTAACCACCCGACCCACCCGATTCACCCGACGGGTCGGATGATGGGTGAAACATTAAACGGGTGGGTGATGGGTCGGGTGAAACTTTTTTGTGATGGATCGGGTGAAAAAATGGGTCTACCCATCCATCACCCGACCCATTTCCACCCCTATCACCTGACCAAACTCATTCTAAACAATACATCTAATATAAGATCAGCCAGAAAGCCTAACTGACCCATCAAAATTTAATTTGCAGAAACTTAAGGGAGGTTTTTTCCAATAAACACGATGTTTATATTTAGCCTTATTGGTAGCCTGAATCTCCACATTTGCCTTCAATCATTCTTTTATATTTAGTGGAGGCTAGATGCATATGATTTAAGGCGGAGGGGGGAAGGGGGAATTCTCACATCCGAATTTTTTGTATTCCCAAATTGTATGCCAAAGGAAACAAAGTAGGTTAAAATCTTTATTAAAGTTTTCAGCACTAGAAAAGTTATACTTGAAGTTAGGGGTGGGCACAAGTCCTGCAAATCTCGGGCTCGTCCCGGTCCCGTCCCGATCCTGGTGGGATTTGAAAAAAAAAAATGGTGAATCCCGTCCCGTAAAAATTATACGGGACGGTACGCGGGACGAGCATTCCTTATCCCGTAAATCCCGTTCCGTCCCGCATATATATAAAAATATAAATATAAATATAAATAAATAAATAAATAAATGTTATAAACTTATAATATTATTATATATGGATGTACAAGATATATGTATATTTACTTAGATAGAGTTTTACCTTTTAGATAAGATATTATTCTTGGAGGCAAAGGAAATTCCTTCTATATATATTGTATTTAGTGGAATCCCCAGAACACACAGTTGAATACAATCACATATTTTCCTCCCTTTTCTTACCTATTTTATAATACGTTATCAGCACGAAAGTTTGCTCTTTGATACGGATTATGGATTAGGGTTTTATGGAAAGCCACGGTGCACTTCCATGTTCAATTATGATGTTGATCGATTCCAAAGTTTGCTTTTGGAATTATATTCTTCCGAACGAATACACCGAAAGCAGGGGAGTACGTTGTTCTTGCTCGATTGGTTTTGACGACTTCCGATTTCATTTATTGCCCTCTCGATCAGTAATATTTAGCCTCTTTATGATAGTCGTCCAACTGCAAGATTATTTGCTTCGCTTTGATATCTAAATTTCACTACTTCAATTGAGTTTATTCATTCTATTTTATGGCTTCGGTCTTCTTAAATATGTGCAAATATTTAATGTTCCATGTTTTTTTTATTTTGGTATATGTCATGCCAACACCCATTCGGAGAATTTCAATATGCTCTTTCGTCACCACGAATTTGCTCAAGACAAATTAGGGCTTTGCAAGTATGTCAAAAAGTCATGCTTTCAATTATGACGATTACCTCAAGAAGTTTGGCTATCATTCTTCAATTACCTTATGGGAATTATAAGGTTAGTTTGATATGCTCGTTGATCGAGGTACGTAAGTTTTCAGTCGCTCTTTTAAATACAGTATAAAAATTAATATGACGTATGTCTTGTATGTTTCGTCTATGTTAATTTGATTAGATTATGAATCAATCAACTCTAATGTTAAATTATTTCGTGACTTTTGTAAGTATGATGTATATTCTCGGTGTTTTTATACCCTTAGGGATAATATAATAGATTAATTGAAAGATCGTAGTGTTTGTTAATTAATTGCTAGAATCGATACCCACTACCCAGTACAGTGGCGGATCCAGGATTTTCGTCAAGGGGGGGCTAAAAGACACTTATGACAAGTTGCGAATCGAGATCAAGGTTAATATCAAGAATCAAATTTAGTATAACCATTTTTTTTACTTGCACGCAAATAGCAAGATACTCACCTTAACTTGTTGGACTTCTGATCGATTTCAATTTAATTACAAGTAATGTTATTCTTAGGCTACGTCAAATTACTTTGTATTTAGAATGTTTTTACAATTGATTTTCATCAAATACTATTACCTATTCAAATAATCACAACCAAAACTTTAAATTCTTGAATCTAAGGAGAAAGTTGAGGGCCAATTAAATGATATTGATTGCTTTTAAAGGCTCTTGAAATTTATTTGTTAGTGTTTGGAGGGATTAAAGTTTTCATAACTTGCTCATATTTTAAACAAGTTTGGGATTTTATAAAGAGGTTGTCCTGATTTGTTTGGTAAATTTTCAATCTGCATTTCAATTTTTTACTTGTCTGCGAAACTCAGAAATAATCACCCAAATTCTAAATTTAATTTACAAACCCCAAATTCAATTTACAAACTCACAAAATTGATTCTCAAATCTAATTTCACAAAATTGTTTTCCAAAATCAAAACCCAAAATTCTCAATCCTACCTATATATTCAACCTTCAAGAAATTGGGATTTAGGAATTGGAAAATTTAGGACACAAATTGGCAAAGTATAATCTATAAGATAAGAAAAACTAACAATTTCAGTTCAACCTTCAAAAATTTGGATTTGGGAATTTGGGACTCACTACTAGTGGAAGAGAAATAAATTAAACGAAGAAGAAGGGTTGCAGGTGCAACACAGTCGTGGGGAGGACTGGAGGAGGAGCCGCCGGTGTCGCCGCCACGTCGGAGTTCGTGGGCAGACTGCCGCGGTCGAGGGTCTGGGTGCGGGTGGCCGGTACCAAGGCCGGCCGGAGGTGGAGCTGGCGGCGGCAGCGCTATCGGTCAGGGTTAGAGTTACTGTTAAGAGTTGCTGTCTAAAAAAAGAGGGTTTTTGAAGGTTGGAAAAAAAAGTGATGGGTACAGCAATTGAACCGCCGTTTGCTGAGATATCAGTCTAAAACTCCTCCCTACCAGTCCCGTGTATTAACCACTGAGCCAATTCGTCTTTGTGTATCATATACCACTTTACTAATATATATTACAAAATTACCCAGCGGGGGGCTTCAGCCACCGCGAGCCCCCCCGTGGATCCGCCACTGACCCAGTATCTCCTAGCTGTGATTTGTTATGTACTGGTTAATTAATTGGTATATACATGCTCGCAATATTTCAATTTGGTGGTTATATATGATAATTATATCATGATTTAGGTGTATCCGCATGCCTCTGTATATATTACTTGTTTTTCGATTTTGAAATTTTTTTTCTTCTATTACGTTGATATACTTCGTTATCCCTAAAGAGAATACATATATATTTATCTTTATAGAGATAATTTTATCTCCTGAAGCGGTGAATTAATTAATGAAAAAATTTGCAAAACAAGCACTTTTTTTAGACAAATTTGCAAAATGGCTACAGTTTTGGACAAATTAGCAAAATGACCGCTATATATACTAATTCTCTCTCCTGCTCTCTCGATCTCTTCTGTTTCGCTCTATCGGTCTCTCTTGCTCTCTCAATTTCGTCTCTCCTGCTCTCTCGACGCCGGATCTGGAATTTTGCAAAATCAACGCCAGATCTGGAGGAGGCAAGGCGCTGAAAGGCTCTTTCGATCGTCGTCAATTGCAAAATCAGCTTAGCAGAGACGGTGATCTCGGACACCACGTTCTTCCTCGGTGAGGACGACAGAGAAGAAGATGAAGGAGCGGATCTCGACGGCGTTTCTAAAATTGATCTGCTTGCGATCGAAGAAGAAGATGAAGAAGCGGATCGGTGGTCTTCTCTCCGTCGTACACCATCCGGCTGTTGGCAAAGCTCAACCTCTGCTCAAAAATCGGCCGAATTGCTTCTTCATAACAATGAAGAATTGCTTCTTCAAAACACAAGGAAGACCTACTTGCTTCTGAAATGGAAAGTCTCCGATGATAGCGTTCTCCATGGTCAGATATCTCGCTGGTCGGATTCCTGCTCTTGTATATCCGAATTCCCCTTATGTGAAATTAGGGTTAAATGCTACGGATTGTTGTCTCGTGAACGGGAAATTGAGGTCGAAGAACATCGAGTATACGATATTAGCTCCATGGTTCGCTCTTCTCTGCACAGGTATGATCTGCTGGCATTGGTTCGGATCATTGCTGGTTTATGGCCCAATTGTGTTTGATTGAACTTGTTTGTTGACATACTCCTGCTGTGCATCATTGTATACTGATTCTGTCATACCTAAATTTTTGCCTTGCTTGCAATTGGAACAATCGCTATTTCCAATTTCAATTCCATTGATTATGTGCTCAGCCAAATACATACATCTGTAACAAGTAAAAAGAGTGCCTCCATTGATGTGCTTGTGCAATGTATTTGCTGGACTGCTGTGCCTCATTGTGTTTGATCGTTGATGTGCTTGCTGTGCTTATAGGGATTATATACCCGTCTTTCTGTTTCAATTCAAAAGTGAACATGGACAATGCCTTTTCCATTGTGCAAATTTGTCTATATATGATGTCTTAAAAATGCAAAATCAGTGCCTGTCATTGACTACAAATTTTATGTTGAGAATGTTTATTTTCAAATATGCTACGGAAGGTTTTTCTTTGATAGATGATCTGCAACTTCTTGCTCTGTCCTGCTTGCTAATCCAAAAGAAGTTTAAGATCTCTGTATCAAAGAAAGATTATAAAATAGATGAAATCCTTGAAGGTGAGATCATGATGATGAATGGAGGAAAATGGAAAAGGGGCTTATTTCCTGAACTTCGGAACATTTTTGTTTGATCACTTAATATTATCGACTTCATTTAACAAAGCCTAGCAGATCTCCCTATAATCGAGTTTTAGCTCAGCAAGTTCATAGATTTAAGTCATTTTGATATCTGTGTGGTTTACTGTTTCTTGTGTTTGTTTGGCTCCTTTGTTTCATCTCATGTGCAGTACTCATTAATCATATAGGACTTGTCAAAGAATCTGTCACCAATTGCAAGAGGGTTTCAAATGTGAATTGAATGACTTGTTAACTGCCATGTTTTGTTGTTTGTGTGCAAATATATTCAATTCAATGAATTCATTGTGTTAGTGGAGTTCATTTTCATTGAAATTTCTTTCGTCACGTAGTATGTTTCCCCCACTTTTTCAAATCCATGGTCCATGTTTTTGGAAGCTGGCCAGTGGTTGTCTATTATGCTATTTTGATGATTTTCCATTGGGTCATTTTTCTAAAAGAACTTTTTTTGGCACACTAACATGTTTCTTGCAACTTGAGCTACAGTGTCTGGAATCACTGAAAATCAAACCGAAGGGGCTGCTGTAAATGGTGTCTCAGTTGCTGATGGGGTTACTAAATCTACTGGGACAGCATCTGTTGCTTCTGTTGGCCTCAACTCTTCATGTAAGGGAGGGGGGCAGGAGATAGCATCGACCGATGGAGGTGGGAAAATGGATAATAAAGAGGATGCTGCTGCTATTAACGTGGAAGAGGGGATGGCTAACGCAGCAGCTGCTGCTGCTGTCTCAATGGGGGTTCGGACGGAAGCTGTGGACGCAGAATTAGGCCTCTTTAGTCTCCAGTTGGGTATGGATTCCTTACCCTAAAATGAAGCAAAATCCGGTAGCAAAACAGATAGATGTTGGGAAACTGCTTATATGTTAAGTTATATGCAAAACAAAGGCAAGCCAAAAAGCAAGCAACTGTTTCTTTTCATCCAAAAAGCAGGTGGACTATATGTCTATATGTTTGATTCAAAGCTTTTTTAAAAAAAAATGAAAAAGAAGAAGAGGTTGCCACTAAAAATTAGAGCACAATTGGTTGTCCAATGTACACTGCAACCAAAAAAATCCTCAGCAGCTCCCAAATTTGTGAAGTGGGTTTCCTCTTCTGTCTACCTACAGAGTACAGATTGCCTGATTCAGCCAAACCTTTGCTTAATTGATCATGTTAGTGTGTGTGATTTGATTTGTGAAGTGGGTTTCC
The DNA here is from genome assembly GCA_963922045.1 of Persicaria maculosa. NCBI lineage: Eukaryota > Viridiplantae > Streptophyta > Magnoliopsida > Caryophyllales > Polygonaceae > Persicaria > Persicaria maculosa. Next base: position 63,596,543 of record OY998255.1, read on the forward strand.
TCTTCTTATCTCTTTCTATGTTATGTAGGTGAATAAAATTGAGATGAAGTACGACAGAACATCAAAATTTAGTTATTGCTAAAGTTTCTTATCTCTTTCTATGTTTTTGCATCTATTGTACTTTTGAAAGCCTATTAGCTCAATGAGGAGAGCATTGTGTATACACACATAGACGTGGGTTCGACTCCCGCATAGGCTAAAATACATCATTTTGTATTAGTTGAGATGGTTTTCAAAATGCATTCCACGGAGCAAATGAGGTTTAGATGAGAGAATTTTTTTTTTTAGCAACTGAAAGTGGGATCTTTTCATGTCAGCACCATTTTCTAGAATAATATCAAATGTGCAATGCTAAAATACAGTTGTGCAACTCTAAACTATAGTTGTGCAACTCTAAACTAAAGTTGTGCACCTCTAAACCGCAGTTGTGCAACTCTAAAACACAGTTGTGCAATTTTAAAACACAGTTGTGCAATTTTAAAACACAGTTGTGTAATTGTAAAACACAGTTGTGCAATTTTAAGATTTGCACGACTCTGTTGTAAGAGTTGCACGACTCTGTTTTAAGAGTTGCACGACTCTGTTTTAAGAGTTGCACGACTCTTTGGTAAGAGTTGCACAACTCTATTTTAAGAGTTGCACACCTCTGTTGGAAGAGTTGCACGACTCTGTTTGAAGAGTAGTACGCCTCTTATTATTGCACAACATGCTCTTATTTTTGTTCATCAATACTTTATTTTTGCACAACATTTGAGACGTGTGAAATTGTGTCTCAACATGATTTTACTTTTCATAAATATAATTTTTTAATTTTTTAATAGATTATTGCACAACATCGTCTTATTTTTGCTCATCAATAGACAATAATTGCACAACATGAGAGATTGGTGAAATTTTGCTCAACATCATCTTATTTTTGCTCAACTGTAGGTTATTTTTGCACAACAATCGAAACTTGTGAATTTGTTTTCAACATGATCTTATTTTCTCTCAATATAATTTCATACTTTCTCAATAAATTATTGCACAACATGATCTTATTTTTGCTCATCAATACTTTATTTTTGCACAACTAGTGGTAAAAATTAGTGCTGACACTGATATTAGTTACAATTAGTGCTGACACTGATATTAGTTACAATTAGTGCTGACACTGATATTAGTTACAATTAGTGCTGACACTGATATTAGTTACAATTAGTGCTGACACTGATATTAGTGACAATCGAGTCATCTTCCTATGAAATTTCATGAATAACACTATGAAATTTTAGAGTTGCACGACGCTGTTGTAAGAGTTGCACGACTCTGTTTTAAGAGTTGCACGACTCTTGTTTTAAGAGTTGCACGACTCTCTTGTAAGAGTTGCACGACTCTCTTGTAAGAGTTGCACGATTCTGTTGTAAGAGTTGCACGACTTTGTTTTAAGAGTTGCACAACTCTGTTTTAAGAGTTGCATGACTCAATATAATTTCATATTTTCTCAATAAATTATTGCACAACATGCTCTTAATTTTGCTCATCAATAACTTTAGCTAGAGTTACAAGAAAGAGTATCAAAGTGTTGAAGTAACAGCGTAGAAAACATCAAAGCACTCACAGTTTCATCATTCTCCTCGTTGGTATGAAATGAAGGATCACCGCCAGCCTTCGTGTCTTCTTCATTCAGCATGGCGATGGTTGGTTATATTAAGTAGCGATGTCTCTTAAAAAAAATGTATTTAGAAATTTAATATAAGAAATAAAAAAACAGTTTCATCTCCAAGAAAAAGTTATCTTCAAAAACTCTTGTTCAGATTAGAATATCCGAATATATCACCACTTTTTTTTTGCAGGAATTTGATGCACCAGCTCATTTACAAAGGACCTGTGCCTGCCTATACAAGTCTGTCCGAGTTCATTGATTTTTCGTCTTTGAGCTGGTCCTCTACTAGAACCATAAACATACCAGCATCTCAACAGAGTTAACTTTTCACTATCTACTGACAGTTTGGGAGTTGTGTCGGGTCTCAAGCTCTGGGTCAGTTAAAGAACACCAATTTACAAGAGCTGAACATGTGGTTGTACAAACCAGGCTGTCCAGCTATCTGCCTCAGTCCAGCCAAAACCAGGTCTTCTTGTTTCCCCTTCAGCTTGGGGTTCTTCGTAATCTCTTGCGTCTATAAGAGTTTCTTCAAAGTCAGTTGCATCACTTGCAACAGGTAATACACTGCCAATGTGTTCCCTGGCTCCAAAGCCTCCAGCTCGCATAACATCCTCTGAAGTTATAGTTGCCTCCATGTTCACATCCCCTGAAGAATTTAGAAAACAAGGAGCATCCTCTTTTCGACGAGTCATGTAACCATGTACGGGATCTTCTGCAGCACCAGTGCCAAGCTTAGGATCAGCTTTCACGCTGCTATTAACATCTTCATTCTCTGATCCATTTATCCTCTTATCTGAGAATTCAATTGCACGTCGGCATTTTAACTTGGAAAGGAAAAAAAATTCGAAATGTTAAAACAGTGAGCGCTTAGAACAGTATGCAAAGCAAAAGATTACACATCAATTCAGCAACAATCTCTACCAATTGAACCACATAATTTTCCTTTACATGAAGTCAAAACAATCAAGATATGATCTGCACTATGCAGAGCAGTAGAAACTGTAGATGAGATCTTTTATGGTCCCAAAGAAGCTCAGTGGTGATAATAAATAAAGGTGGTTGACCAGACTTAACAGAATAAACATTAATTTTTAGTTATCTGAATAGTTTGCACACTTGTTGAATAATTTGCAAATTAGGCGAAGGAGTTCAAAAACAAATATGGGGCATACCAAATGAAAAACCCAGTACCTGATACAACTTCAGCAGAGCTTTCCATTTCAGGGTTAAATTGCAGCAGATGTATTCCTCTTTCGATTGTCTTCTAACTTAACTGAACAATATTGGCAAAGGCCTTGTGAATGTTCAGCACAATCGTGCATGTTCTTACATCAAAAGGCAGATCACTGATATCTCTGAAATCATTTCCTCGGCCCGAATGGTGTGGGGAAGAAGCTAGTGTGCAAAGCTTGAGAGGCCTTTGAATGGTGTGGGGAAGAAGCTAGTGTGCAAAGCTTTTGTACAGATAACACATGTAACAAAATTTCAGTTCAATATAACTGAAAGATGTCTGAAAACTACAAACTGTGAAACAAGATCTGTAGTTGTCTTACCTGGCTTTCAACAGCTCGGATTAATGAACTGAAGCAGCCAGAAGCATGCACACTCTCCATATTGGGACATTGGAGAAGCAACTTATCTGTCAAATAGAAAATCTTAGACGTGTTAATATGCAGATCCCACCTTGAGAGAGTTCGGACAAAGAACAAAGCTTCAAACATAACTAATACTGGCTAAAGAAGCACACCTGGGTGCAAATTAGTACAGGAGTTCAGGTTCAGGTCATTTAGTGTTAATTGGTTAATTAAGACTTTGTTGGTTGTGGCCTGTGGGTCAAATACTGTCTAGGGTTTCCACCAACTGCCTTAATTGATTTAATTAGAGTACGGATTTAAATAACTAATTTATGCATAGTCTACAGACATGTTGTTGTGTTCATCAGAGAAATGAATGTGGAAGTAACTGATCCTATAAAAATGGTGTTTTCTTTTACATTTATTTATTTATGAATTATGATCATATTTATGACACCGACTGACAAACTTTTTGAGTGGGTTTAACAGTACTTAATTGATACAAATTGTGAATACATGTATATGTCACGGCTCAATTTTTTGGTTCTTCTTGATTACAAAGCCAAGGTAAAAAGAGGCGACTGAACATGAATAAGAAGGAAAAAAAACAAAAGAATCTGTTTCGGTTTACACAGCAACAGCCAACAGGTGTAGCTTCATCGAGAGCGAGAACTCCAGACAACTCTTTGCCTTCCAAGAGCTCCAAAGAATCACCACCGCCGGTTGATATGTGGCTCATAGCCTCAGCGACTCCTGCTTTCTCGACAGCTGCAACGGAGTCACCTCCTCCAATAATTGTGGTCACGCCCTTCTTGCTTAGCTCTTCTAGCTTCTTGGCAATGGCCTGCACGAAGAAGAAACCAGGGTATGAAGGTGGCTTTATGAATTTCAAATAGGTGCAATGCAAATAAGATTTATATATAAAAAACTAGCTTCACTAAATGAAATTGCCATCAAAAGGTTTACCTCGGTGCCCACTGCAAATTTGTCGAACTCAAAGACACCCATGGGACCGTTCCAGATGACAGTTTGGGTAGTGTCCAAAGCTTCACTAAATGTCTTTATGGAGTCTGGTACAATGTCCAAACCCATCCGGCCATCAGGAATGGCAGACGATGGCACAATCTGCGAATAGTAGAGTTCAAGAATCCAGAATGTCAGTATCAGTCACTCAGACTAGACAACATCTCTACTAATATACAGAGTAGTAAGCAATATACTGCACATTCAAGAACTGAGAAGAGTGTCAGAACATTTTGCGCAAAGAAAGTGACCTTGCTGTTGGCATCGGGAGCAAACTTGTCAGCAATAACTACATCAGTAGGCAACAAAAGAGAGACTCCTTTTTCCTTAGCCTTCGTAAGAAGTGTGGTTGCAAGATCAAGCTTATCGGCCTCCACCAAAGAGGATCTTACTGAAAGACCTTGGGCCTTGTAGAAAGTGAAGATCATTCCTCCACCAAGAAGTAAGATATCACACTTCTCCAAGAGTGACTCAATAACTCCAATTTTGGATGAAACCTTTGATCCTCCCACGATAGCAGCGAATGGTCTCTTTGGGGTAGATACCGCTCCAAGAAGGTAGTCCAACTCCTGTTGCATACAGAAATACAATGTAAAGCAACTGTGTTTAGCATACTCACAGAATCGCCCTAATAAAGAAGCCTCCGTCATACAGCGAGTAAAAAAGGTGCAAAGCAAGACCTGCCCACATATCAGAACTGCAATATTTCTCCCTTTTGTTAGTCCAGGTTATAGTTTAAATTGCATATTTCATAAAAGAATGTGTAGGGAAAATTGCAGAATTTTGTCTAGATACATTATCCTTTAATTTCAAATAGAAATCTGTCTAGATACATTATCTAGCTATACCTGCCTATTCACAAATATAGATGACACCTAACACTTGATATTCTTCCTAAATATGCACCTCCTAGTTAGAAAATAAAAGGCTACTTCTATGTGTCATAGTTTATGACATGAGATGAGCAAAATGATCATCTCATGTAGCCCAACAAAAAACAGCAGCTCAAAGCAACCTAAAACAGTAGCTAAAACAACATAAAAACCATAAAACTCTCATCAACAATCGATTTTTCTTATCAATCGATCTTCGATCGATTGATATGTAAAATAGTCGGAAGCAAAAATCAAGTTGTATTTGCTACTTCCAGTACCTCAAACACTTGAATATCCTTTAATTTCAAATAGAAATCTGTCTAGATTCATTATCTAGCTATACCTGCCCATTCACAAATATAGATGACACCTAACACTTGATATTTTTCCTAAATATGCACCTCCTAGTTAGAAAATAAAAGGCTACTTCTATGTGTCATAGTTTATGACATGAGATGAGCAAAATGACCAAAATAATCATCTCCTGTAGCCCAACAAAAAACAGCAGCTCAAAGCAACCTAAAATAGTAGCTAAAACAACATAAAAACCATAAAACTCTCATCAACAATCGATTTTTCTTATCAATCGATCTTCGATCGATTGATAAGTAAAATAGTCGGAAGCAAAAATCAAGTTGTATTTGCTACTTCCAGTACCTCAAACACTTGAATATCCTTTAATTTCAAATAGAAATCTGTCTAGATACATTATCTAGCTATACCTGCCCATTCACAAATATAGATGACACCTAACACTTGATATTCTTCCTAAATATGCACCTCCTAGTTAGAAAATAAAAGGCTACTTCTATGTGTCATAGTTTATGACATGAGATGAGGAAAATGACCAAAATAATCATCTCCTGGAGCCCAACAAAAAACAGCAGCTCAAAGCAACCTAAAACAGTAGCTAAAACAACATAAAAACCATAAAACTCTCACCAACAATCGATTTTTCTTATCAATCGATCTTCGATCGATTGATTAGTAAAATAGTCGAAGGCAATCACAGACAAAATTTGCACATCACAGACAAAATCGATGGCAGATGTGCAGGTTTTTAACATGAGCCTTGCTAAACAAATACAAAATCGAAGGCAATCACAGACAAAATTTGCACAAAGCAACCTAAAACAGTAGCTAAAACAACATAAAAACCATAAAACTCTCATCAACAATCGATTTTTCTTATCAATCGATCTTCGATCGATTGATAAGTAAAATAGTCGAAGACAATCACAGACAAAATTTGCACATCATAGACAAAATCGATGGCAGATGTGCAGGTTTTTAACATGAGCCTTGCTAAACAAATACAAAATCGAAGGCAATCACAGACAAAATTTGCACATCACAGACAAAATCGAAGGCCGGGAGGGAGGAATCGACACTTACAACCAGATTTGAGTTGATGAAGAAGAGCCGCTCCCTCGAGCTCGCTCCGCCGCCTCGCTCGCTCGCTCTGCCTTGCTCGACCTCGCTCGCCCGCGCCACTTCAGATCTGGACCGGAGCAGGAGCACCGATGGAATTCGACTTCAGATTGGGACTCCCTCGCTCGCTGCCGCTGGACGAAGACCAGACGCTCGCTCCTCGCTCTCGGCCTCCCTCGCTCCCTCGCTCCGCCTCCCTTGCTCCGGGATGGACGCAGATGGAGGAAGATGGAAGGAGGAGCCGGATTCCGGAATCGCTCGCCGGAGACGCGGGAAGATGGACGGGGAAGGAGGAGCTCGCGGAGAGGACGGGAGAGAGAGCGTAGGAGCGCGTAGAAGGGTTTATATTGCGGACAATTCACAAAATTGTCCCAAAACGCGGCTGTTTCGCAAAATAAGCCCATTTTTGTGGCTATTTTGCAAAATCGCCCTTAATTAAATTTGCAATATCTCCTGGAGTGGATCGGATAAACTCGCGATATCCCCTGAAGTGGATAAACTAATCTCAATGTATATATTACTTGTTTTTCGATTTTGAAATTTTTTTTCTTCTATTACGTTGATATACTTCGTTATCCCTAAAGAGAATACATATATATTTATCTTTATAGAGATAATTTTATCTCCTGAAGTGGTGAATTAATTAAATTTCTCCTGGAGTGGATCGGATAAACTCGCGATATCCCCTGAAGTGGATAAACTAATCTCAAGGTGAATTAATTAAACTTGCAATATTCCCTGAAGTGGATAAACTAATCTCAATCTCTGACGTGGTTGAATTAATCGAAAACTAATATCGATCCTGAAGATATTAATTCAATTAAATTTGCTATATATATTTCCTGAATTTTGAGTTTTGCTAATGGTATTATATTACATAGTGTTAATGGTTTATATATTGCTACTGATCGTGAAATTTTGGATTTGGAGGTTTTACCGTGATCTCCCTGAAAATTAATCAAATGATGAAGGCGGCTATTTTGTTAAAATTATACATTAATTACAAAATCAGCCCTGAAATTACGATAATTGTGGATTGGCATATACTTTTATAATAGATAATAGAAAAGGCCCAAACTTTCAGGATTATAAGTTTTGTCCCTAGTGAAGGATCAGATGAGTTGAAAATCTCTTCCTAGAAGAAATGAGATTTAGCGAATGAAGTAGATAAACACATCCCCTGAAGAGGATGTATACATAAATTATATCATTTTTCCAATTTATTATTTTATTTATAAATAATTTAATTGGTCCCCCGAAGTAGAAAACATTAAATCCCTCGAAGTGGATGACAGTAAATAAATTGATATTATAAATCACTTGATGTGATCGATACGTACATTTCATCCCCACAAAACAACAAATATCATCCATGTAGCGATGAACAATTATTACTGTTTTGTTGTTGTATATCTTTATCATTCATCTCCCGAAGTAGATGAAAAGACACATCTCCCGAAGTAGATAAAAACACATCCCTTTTATGTCTTGCTTTTGGTCTTCCTAATTGTTTGCTCATCCAAATAATATTTGTGTTCTATCGAAGTTGTTTTATTCTTGAAATTGTTTTATTCTACCAAATTCATATCTTGAATTGACGTTATAACATATATCAATCCATTTTTGCATAATTTGGGTGTTCCATGGTGTTTGTATATAATTTTGATTGATTCATGATTTGCATACGTATATACATATTGATATGTTCTAATTTAATTTAATTGCTCCAAGTAGATGAACACGTACTATTTCCTGGAGTAGATAAAATTTTTGAAGTTATATATCATCCCAAAAATGATAAGTTTATCTCCTGAAGAAGATAAGATGATTCACGATATTATTATTTGAATCGAATGATAGTGTTTATTGAAACAAGTGATAAATATCTGAATTGATATCCATCTGAAGTGGCCAAATAATTTTTTTTTTATTGAGATTACTTTTGTTATTTACTTGTGAGGTGTATATATCTCAATTTAGTTTTTGCAATATAAATTCAAAACTCAAACTGTTTCCAGAAGAAACAACTTGCTAAGAGTTTTTATGACATAAACAAATGTGGTTTTATATTGACAAGAATTATTTGTGTCATTAGTGTTAATAAAAACTATCTATTGAATGAAGAGCTTAAATGATGCAACACCTTTGATTCTGTAAACTCTGCCATTTTTGGTTTGTTATTAGTTCAAATTGGCTATTTGAAGCTACATGGAATCTATGTTTTATTTATCTATTTGATTTGATTTGCATTTTATGTATGTGTATATGCATTGGAAATGTTTCTTGAAGAAACTATTATGGGCAGATGATGCCAATTTTATTCAACTAATGATGATTTGGGAGAAGAGTTTGAAGCAAATCCTTGTTAAATTGTGTGAAATCGATAAATTTATTCTTGAGAGCCCGAAGACTCTTTATTTTGGGATCTTGTTCTTAATCTACTTGGGTATGGTAGAACTCAAATAAATAGCTAGCTAAATGACATATGGTTTATAACAACCTCTTTTATTGCCAGATGCAATATATATTGTTACCTCTAGCAGAGGACATAAAGAGGATACGGTGCGCGCGACCGTTGTTAGAATACTGGTCATAATTGTGAAAAATGATTATAGATAATCATGTATGAGCCAACTCCCACATCAAGGAGAACGTGGAAGAACAAGTTAAAGATGATGGTTTACCTATTGGATTTGTAATCTCCCAAACTGTGAATTAATCATCGCATGAAAATGTTAGAATGATTTAGAGCTTGGTACTTGATGATATGGAAAACCTGAAGTTTTCAGGATGAAATAACTAATGAGTATTTGTATAAAGTCTATACTTGGCATAATTAAACCTTATACATATCTCCAGAAGAGCGTCAAAATTAGTCCTCGAAGGACTGTTGATATAATCAAGCAATAAATTCATATGAGAAAATGGCTCTAGAAGCACTAGTACAAAAATCACCTTTTATCACACTAGCTAATATCCCGGATACTTAAATTACGTGATAAAATGTGGGTAAAAGGTACCAAAATATAATTCCTTTTTTTCTTTAACTCATTAATAGAATAATATACCGAATATATGAGAAGATAACCGGGATATTAGGACTATTACGAAGTGAGGTATTAGCATTGCACTTGCAAATAACTCACCAGCTTGAAAATGCCACACGCCCGGAATATTACCGAGGGTCACACCGTGATATTAGGCTCTCTTTTTTCTTTCTTTTTTCAAAAGTCCATAAGGCCCGGCCCGACCCAATTAGTCCAATGCAAGCAGGAAGATTACTTAGGGTTTTTGCTTTTCTTCATATGTCTCCTCTCCTTCATCTCTACTTTGTTAAACTTGGCTGTGTTTGGCTGTCGGGTTTATAAGCTTTGGTGGATGGGGTTTCTGCCTCGGGAAGACCGCTGCGTTGTTTGGGTGCTGGTGTTTATGGTGTTTGCAGTGTTTCAATCATGAGGTTTGCTGGATGGAAGTGGATGGGGTTTCCCCCCTCCTCCACCAAGGTTTGGTGGATGGGAAATCCGAAACCCCCCATTTTGCCCTTTCGACTTCAATCCCGTCATAAATACTTCCACTTCTCGTAACTCTTCTCTCACACGATTTCTGGAGAGCGAAAAAGGAGACGATTTCAGCGAGCGAAACCCTAATCGCCGATGAGGAACACCACCAGTCCGCCTCCGCCGTCATCATCAGGTATCGGAAAACGCCCTCCACCATTGTTGTCTTCGACTGTGTGTCGCAATGTTTTGTTTGTTCTCTTCCACTTGTCGATTTAGGGTTTGTTCTACTGATTTTTGGGATTTTGATTTTCTTCATACATTTTAGGGTTTGTTCATATGATATTGTGGGGATTTTGATTTTAGGGTTTCTGCATTTGCTTATTCGGGTTTGTTCATATTCGCAATTTTGGGGATTTTCGATGGCCCAATGATGTTTTTAGGGTTTGTTGATATGATGTTTGGGGATTTCATATTTGCTTCCGCCATTTTCGAAAGCTGTTCGTTTGTTCATATGCATGTTTTTGATTTAGGGTTTGTTCATATATACGAGATTTGGGGATTTTTAATTAAGCCATTTCTTCAGTGTTCTCCTAACTTTGGATTGTTCGGTTTTTGGGGTCATTCATGGGGAACATGTACTTGTTTGTCGTACCCATGCTCGTGTCCTCCATTTCCTTTTTTGAATACTTTGCCTGAAGTTTTGTCTTTTACCCAAAAAGCACAACTGAATGCACACCATCTCCCACTGTCACTTGTTGTCGCTTACCCCTTTGGCTGTGTTCATGAATGTGCAAAGAATTTGTTGCATTTACTGAACTGCTTTCTAACAGAAATGCAGGTTGTGGTTTCATATATATGTATACAGTGAGGGCCCTATGATGTCTGTGGCTTACCCCTTTGCCTGTTCACATGTTTACAGGAGTTGTATATGGAAGTGAGGGCCCAATGATGATTTCATGTTGCTTTGTGACATTGCTTATTGCACTGGCTGTGAGTTGAGGGCCCTATGATGTGGTCCATGCCCTCCTCTTTCGTTTCCCTGTCTCTCAGTTTTGAATTGACACATGAAGTTGGCATTCATTGCCTCTTCCATCTGTGTTGATCAACTGATTTGGGAAGGTCACCAGTGCCATTACTTATGCGTATTCTGCTTGCATGTTGCATTCTGCTTGCATGTTGTATTGTTTTCATCCATATCCCTGAGGGTCCAATGATGTTTTCATTACCATCCTCATGAGTTGAGGACCCAATGATGCTTCATATTTCTTGCATGTAAATTGAGGGCCCAATGATGCTGTGATTTCATATTTCCTTTCCCTTTCCCTGTCTCAGTTTTGTATTGACATGTGAAGTTGGCCTGAAAGCCCCTTCCCCTAATGTTGATCAACTGATTTAAAGGTTTATGAATTGAGGGCCCAATGATGTTTTCATGAAGCCTATTATTATTGCATTTCAACTGTTGCGTGCTGGATGGAATGTGATGAGGGCTCAATGATGTTTTCATGACTTGTATATGCAGCTAGGGTGAACTGTTGTTGCCCTGTCTCAGTTTTGCATTGACATGAGAAGCTGGCATTCACTGCCAACCTCTCTTGTTGATCAACTGATGGCAAGGTAACTTACTTTGTAGCTTGAGGGCCCAATGATGCTACCCACCTGTGGGGCTGCCTGAGGGCCCAATGATGCTAAGCACATTTCCCAGCTGCCTGAGGGCCCAATGATGTGTTCATCATCTTGTTTTAGCTGCTATTTTTGGACGACCTCGTTCATTGCAGGTCTGTACATGACATTGGGGGCCCTATCAATGTTGGAAGACAACTTATTTCCGCTTCAGGGTCTATTCAAGTCACCTGTCACATTATTTTTTTCATGTGAATTGCACTTGTTCATTTTGAGTAACTGTTTGGTCATTGCCACTTCACCTCATGTGTGTGGGACGACAGCTGCCTGAAAGGTAACATGTGCATTTCAACTGTTTGGTCATTGACATGTGAAGTAGAACTTCCTTGCCTCTTCACCTTGTGTTGATCAACTGATTTTCAAGAGATTTGAAGTGAGGGCCCTATGTTGTTGTCTATTATGCCTGTTATGATTGTTGTGATTTTATTTGGTCATGTAAACTGCTCTTATTAGTTGAGTTGTATATGAGCTGAGGGCCTTATGATGCTGTGATTTCATACTACCATTTATACAACATTTGATCAATGCAGACAAATAAGGTTGTAAATGGGTTCCAATAAGAACCAAAGATGACTTCATTAACAACCAAATCTTGGTCATAACATTACCCATCAAGAGTTATGCTTCAAAATCAGCTTCTCCTGCATTACACCACCATTATGTTGTGATTTGTTAGTATTGTTTGTATTTCTGTCTTGCAGCTTCCTTATCATATGCATTCACGTCTCATGTTTTTTTCATCACTGCATTGTACAATGATTGTTTTGATGTTGTTCATTTCAACTTTTATGATCATCTACAAGATATATTATGATCAAACTTAGCATTGAAAACCATGCATTAACTCTCCTCTTTGTTTATGCACCTTCTGTTGAACATGAAAAAGACCAATTTTCGAATGACATCTATACTATTGTTCACAAACACCACCTATATGTTCATGTCTCCCCACTTGTCTTTGCTTTGATGTTGTTCTTTTGAAATTCATATTCTTGATAGCACATACAATGAATTTTGTGTTTGGTTTCTTCATAGTTGTAGCCATCATGTTCACGTCTCCCCACTTGTCTTTGCTTTCATGTTCTTCATTTGAAATTCATATGTTCGATCATGTTCACCTTCTCATCCTTTTCAATTGCTATCGACTTTCTCATGTACTTGGTGATCCTCGGATATGGTGGGAATATGTTGTTGTTTGTCTCATCCTTTTCTTATTAATATTGTCTCTAACACGTTTCTTTTCCCTCAAAGCATGTACCCTTACTCCGACACGGACCCGGACTCTGATGCCAGCTATCAGTCGGGCGACCCCGACAAATATTGGTGGATAAGGGGGGATTACCCTTATGGAGACCCGTGGGCAGACTACGAGGAGGAAGTCACTGACGACGATGAGGTGCAGTCTGAAGCCCAAGTAGTCCCTGATCTGAATGAAGAGGTGGACGAGTACCGCGAGCTTGTCAACGATCTCGAAGCTGATGTCGTGGAGCTCCGCGCACAGGTTGCCACATTCCGGGAGCGTGACATTGCCCGAGAGGCTCTTCTCCATATCCACCAGTAGGAACTCCATAGGGCTGATGAGGAGTTAGCCATCACCGAGGCGTCCAAGCTCGAGCTTGCTGAGAAGCTGACCAGGGCTGAGGCCGAGTTGGCCATCTCTGAGACGTCCAAGAAGGACCTTGCTCAGAGGGTGTCAGAACTTGCTGCCTTCCTGTGCGGGACGTGGGCTGATCATGCTTCCGACACCCTTCGCATCAAGCAGCTGCTGCGCGAGAGAGGCATCAATCGCTGGATCATCGTCCTCCTCATGGGTGTCATTGCCAGGCTCGCTGGAGGTAAGTAGGCACGTGTGGTTGTAACCCTTGTTCTTCTAGACTTGTTGCTTGGTTGACGAAACTGTTATCGTGCGCCCCATTTTGTATTTTGCGTGGTGTGGTGACACGACTATATATATGACTGCATTATGATCCCCATCGAGCACCTGGGCAGTATAGGTTGTTTTTTTGGGTCGCCAGGTGCTCAGTTGAACCATGTTTATGTAATCGTTGTTGGACCCTGACAATGGTGCTATCAAGCACCCCTTGTATGTAGCATCCACTACTCGGGTGCAGGTAGAAGACTCTAAGCTTGTATTGCATCTATCAATGTGCATGATGCGTGTTTTTAATTATCATTTTGTTTGTGTTATAACTTCAAATAGAGTCGATGAACAGCAATGACAACCATGTTGTCTGAACATTGGAGGATCACACACACACACACTTCATTACTGAATTGAACCACACTCACGTACTCGAAACACATGAGCAACTTCTCGACGCCACTGTCGTCCACTCTCCCATTGAAAACAGTCCAGCAACATGTGCTGAATGCAACCAACTTAACTAACATTTCACTTGACTTTAAACTTAAACAAAAGCTTGATCACACAATACATTTAACCCCGTCCCGTATATATAATAGCATTGCAACTACTCATGCAACGAAACACATAATTCGCAAAGACACACGTTGCAAATCCCAACATCACACACATTATTCACGGTATGGGACGTATAACGCAAACAGTTTGACAATTTTCACAAACTCAAATGATGGAAACGAAAGCCGAACGCAAAGTATTATAATTTCAAACTAACAAGTTCAAGGAACGAAAATTTTGAAGTTGCAGAGGCCGCCCTCTTATTGGCAGTCATGGGGGCCAAGCGCCCAAATGCTGGCCATCGTTGGTGGAGTACAGCCACTTCAGCCACGCAAGACGGGACTCATTCGTCTCAATCTGTATGAACACCTCCCGCCTTTCGGGTGTGGGAAGGGCCAAGCTGAAGCACCACATGGGATCCCCTGTCTTCATGAGCCCATCCGCCACCATGGTTTTCACAATGTCCATTACCTCCCGGGTGGTCCCATGAGGTTTGTTGGATGACACCTCCTCCCTCTCCTCCATCGCCTCCCTCGCATCCCTCTCCAGCATGGCCTTCAGTAAACTGTTGGTGTCTTCCGCCAAATCAAAATGTCGCGAGGCAAGCTTGGAGCCCTCCGACTTCCGAATGTTGCGTTTTGGAGCGACGGTTGATGCACCAGACCCGGAACTTGATAAACCCCGCTTTTTGCTCCCGGATGGACATGCAGCTGCCACATGAGATGGACCCGAGCCGTGGCCAGTTGAAGGACGAGACCTTGCCCCATTTGAAGCGTCGGAGGCAGGGAACTTGTCAGGTGAGCTCCCGTCCTTCGGCTCTTCGTCGCAGATGTCGTTCATTGCATGAGACATAAATGGAGTCCGGGTCTGACTAGGGAACAGCTCATCAAACTCCTCCTCTACCCCATCATGTTGG
The DNA here is from genome assembly GCA_963922045.1 of Persicaria maculosa. Lineage (NCBI taxonomy): Eukaryota > Viridiplantae > Streptophyta > Magnoliopsida > Caryophyllales > Polygonaceae > Persicaria > Persicaria maculosa. Next base: position 63,611,609 of record OY998255.1, read on the forward strand.
GAACCCTTTGGGTCACTTGCATTGTCTCGGCCATTCCCATGACAACCATCTTCGTCATCGATGGAGATGCACTCGGGCTGTCCTTCATCGCGGGGGGGCTCCTGAGATGCCCGGGCCGATGGGTCCATGGATGGGGCCACGCAGTACTCTCCGGTGGCGACGGTGCCACCGTAAACTTGGTCAAACAAGTCCTCCAACTCGGGAGGGATGCCCTTCTTTCGGAACTTCCTGAAGTTATGGTCGACCTGCTCAAGGGGAAATGAAGGCAATGTTGTGGGACGTTTTGACAATGGCGGTGTGCACTATGAAGACATCATTTCAAACACAAAAGGAGAACGTACCGCAATTTTCTTCTCCCACCATTCGTCAGACGCCATGATTGTTCCTCTAACGGGATCCCAACCCAACCCCGTCTCATCCTTCTTAAGCTCTTTCCAACAATTGTAATAAGCTTTCATATCGCGAGTGCGATTCTTAAGAGTGTTGATGTTGCACTTTTTCCCCGTCAAATCCTCGAACTGAGCAGTTAGGGGAGCCCAAAGGAAGGCCTGCTCCCTTCCATTTTTTTTCTGGTAAGCTAAGAGAACATGCATCAGCTTGATCGTGAGGTCGTAGGACCAGTAGAAGGCGGCTGGAACGGGGACCTTGTCGTCACCACTGGCGGGTGTCTTAGCTTTTCCCCTTCGGTTAGTCGTCGCCTTTCGCTTACCTTTGTCATTGGGAACGGGCGTGGAATCCATGGCAATCTAGATTGGATAGCTGGCGAGGTATGGTATGGGGACGATGGACGGCGATGCACAACAACAGTCGAAATATCGAGGCCAAATTAATATTCAATTGAACTTCAATCGAAACGAAACAGTTGACACAAAACCAACAAATTGAGGAATCATAACTCAACAAAACCCATATGAACAGCCCTCAACAATCATGCCCCTCAATTTCAGGATGTCTCAATTCAATTCATGAGGTGGGTTGTGGTTTCAATTCCCGCCCTCAGCTATCATCGCCTCATGAACAATCGACTCAGATTTCCCCCAATCAATTCTCATAAACACATGCAAACCCCCACAAAATCAGACACAAATTTCCCCCATTTCAATTCCGACCTAACCCTAACCATATTCCCCCATTTCGATTCGAGCTCCTACAGTAGAAAAAGGGGACAACTTACATGGAAGGAGACCAGTGGGGGCGACGTCGTCGGCTGCCGTCGCAGCTGTCGGCTCACCGGCGCCGGTGGTGGGGTGCAAGACTTCGTCGGTTGTGGAAGGCTCTTCTATCGCCAACGAGGAGGTGGGACTCGGACGGCTGGTGGGTCGCAATGTTCTTCCTACAATGGCTGTCGGCATGATTGAAATCAAAATCAAGAGGGGTATATTTTGGGGGCAATTTAGTCATTTCATATGGATAAGTGGGGGTAATTCGGTCTTTGCCCGTCACTCTATCCACCAACAAAATAAAAATACAACCAAACACAAAACCCAAAAATTTGGGTGTTGAGTTTTCATCTTTTACATCCCAAAAATCCATCTCCATCTAACACATCCCCTAAAATCCCACAAATCCCCAAAAATCCATCCAGTTCCCAAACACAGCCTTGACTCCATATGTCTCCTCTCATGGCTTTCTATCAACCATTTCTATTCTCTATTTCTTAACCAGTTCTTTGTCTTTGCAATTTTCCAGATCACAGGGAGAAAGCGAGCGAGAGAGAATCGTTTCAATGGAAAGCGATGTCTCGATGGTTCCGAGTTTCCGATTAACGAGAGCTTTGATGGCGCCGATTCTACATCTTCTTCCGCTAGATTTGACAACAAAAGCACCTCTCAATTAGATCTGTAGCATGGACAGTTGTATGATATTCGATTGGATCTGAGGCGAAGAACGCTTTTTCCTGTCACCCTCTCAAATTGAGACGAAGAATGGTATTTGGTTATATCTGTTCAGTTTTAATTTTGTTTCAATTTTTTCCTTCCCTTTTGATTTATTTATGTTGAACTCCAATTTCTTGTACTTGAATTTGCGACTCTGATATGGAGCCATGGAGGCAGACTTAATCACTTTCTTATTTGCAAGTTTATCTGATAGATTGATTTTTTTATTGGAGTTGATTTTGTTAATTGATTCATTTTTTTAGGTAAATCTAAATTTGAGTGATTGTGAAATTGAAAACTAACTGGAATGGTGGTGTATTGCGACATTCACCTATGATTTCTAAGGAAATGAAAGGTGTATACCGATCGGAGCAACCTAGATCTGGATGATGAAATCAGATCTGGGCGCATTATATTTTTTAAAAGAAAACAGGACTTTATAGCCCGGGTCTTGGATACCCGGGCTCTAACATAATTATTTTTTTAAAAACCTTACGGACCTAATATCACGGGCTTGTGTTTTGAGGTCCGTGATATTAGAGTTGCCCTCTTTTTTATCACACTTACGTGAAGCCCGGGCGTAAAATTGAACATATCCGTGATATTAGCTATAAAATATCCGTGATAAATTCACATTTTTGTACTAGTGAAGAGCGTCAAAACACTCTAAAGAGAATGAGTGATGACAGATAAATTGGGATTGTGAAAGCCGATAATTTCCAGAAGCGTGGTTTTCCTCTAGTCGAGGATGTTAAAAGAAGATCCAACATATAATAAATAGATTACTCATGTTGGCAATATGGATGTAATATGGAAATGTTATCAATGAAGTTGATATGTTGGATAAATGAGCATTGAGAAGCTGACGATTAAATCGACCAAGTGAAGTCGTTACTTATGAGATTATCGTTTAGGATAATGCTAATGCATAGAATGACCCAGAAGAGTCGTCCATAATAGCTAACAAGAAGGCATGAACATCAAGAGATTGATTTGATTTCGGTCAACAATAGAATAAATTCCCCTTTGTAATTTATCTTCAGGAGAGAGTTTTATATTTACAAGTTTTTAAATGTTTGGTATAGGTACCGAAATCTCCCCAGATTATACTAAGTTGTTGTAAACTAAGAAAGATGATGTATATGGAGGATTAGGTCCCCATAGATGATCAAATACCTAGAGTTTATCACGGATGATACAATACTCGGTATTTAGGGGGAGAGGAAAAGGATATCAAGAGTAATATGTTGCATGAACTAGAAGAGAACCAGAAGTTCAATAAACTATATAACAAACAAGCTAGTAAAGGCATTAGTAAATGCAAAAGATGGTGACAAAAGTCACATTTACAACAAATAATGCACTAGCATGATTTAGATCGAGGTTCTAGTAGTAACTTCAAACAAGGGTTATATGTCCACTAGTATGTGACAGTGTTAGAATTGATTATGAGTTGTCTTGAAATGACCAGTTCCTTGATTATCGTTGATGACACATATCTAAGTTTGCACTTGAAGTGCTTGATAAGAATAATTAGAGCTTCTAAAAATATCTCGACCTGTAGTTCGGGTGTACAAAGAGAGATATATTACGATATGAAGACAAATGATCTTTTCATCTTTGATTAGATTGTGAAAGGATATTAAGGGTCCAGAAGTACCATGTCTTTAGAAAATTGGTGATTTATATGCTAAATTGAGGGGGAGAAAAGTTGTACTCTTTTCCTTAACTTTGGTTTTTGTTCCATTTGAGTTTTTCCAAAGCAAGGTTTTTAACGAGGCAACTCCCCTCATAAGGATACATGGTATATCCCAAATTCTAGAAAGAAATAATTCATGCAAAGATGGATTATTTAACATGAAGTTTTTAGACTTGTAGCTCCAACATTGAAAAGTGTAGTATTAATTGGTTTTAAGTGGGTATTCGTAAAAAGGAAAATATAAAGCCAAATTGATTGCACAGAAGCCTATTAAAGGTTACAAAAGAATGTATTCACCAGGAGTGAGTATAATTTTGGCTCCAAATGTAAATGACGCACATTGTAGGTGCATACCCATATAAATGGAAAGAATTGATTGAAAATGCCTGAAGCATTATTATCAAAGTCCTGTCACATGTAGTTGGTTAAAGATCCTTATTGGAGTACCTGAATTACTTATAAGTGTGAAAGTGGTGACATTTTATTAGGCCTCAAAGTTTCATACAAAGTTGTACTCTTTTCCTTAATCTTGGTTTTTATCCCAATGGGTTTTTCCAAGGTAAGGTTTTTAACGAGGCAACTTAAGCACCCTTTAATGCATCAGATCTCCCAGGTCAACAATGAAAAGCACACTAGGTCCTGAAGTACCTTCTGCTTGTGCATCCAAAGCAGCTCAACACCAATCCATGGAAGTCAGGCGCGTCAAATTCAATCACGAAGGCATTCCAGCTTATACACATCAAAGACAATGTTGAGATTTGACCATAAGCTCATGAAGACGACGGCATTAAGAAGAATGAGAAGACTTCGAGAAGGATGTTGAATTCAGGGGAAGCATACACGCACTGCACTCTTTTTCCCTTCGATCAGGTTTTGTCCCACTGGGTTTTCCTGACAAGGTTTTTAACGAGGCAGTACAACAAGAGCGTACGTGGAAGGCTGCACTCTTTTTCCCTAAGCTATGGATTTGTCCCATTGGGTTTTTCTAGCTAGGTTTTTAACGAGGCAGCTAGAGGAACAAGGAATGTACATCCAAGGGGGAGTGTTATAATATTATTATATATGGATGTACAAGATATATGTATATTTACTTAGATAGAGTTTTACCTTTTAGATAAGATATTATTCTTGGAGGCAAAGGAAATTCCTTCTATATATATTGTATTTAGTGGAATCCCCAGAACACACAGTTGAATACAATCACATATTCTCCTCCCTTTTATTACCTATTTTATAATAATAATAAATAAATAAATAAATAAATAAATAAATAAATAAATAAATAAATAAATAAATATATAGAGAGAGAGAAAGAGAGACAGAGAATAGGTAATTTGTGCATACCCCTTAGGGTGTACTTTGTGCACAAATTCGGATCATCGATCTAGATTAAATGGATGGATAGGATAATGCCACGTTAATAGGGGAATTTTTTTTAAAAATTGTGAAAAAGGCCCAATTGCTCTAATGGAGCATGAGAAGCGCGTGTAGTTAAAATTGAATAAAACCCTAATCGATCTTTTGGCTTTTCATTCAGTTGCTACTTGGTAGAACCCGAAATCATGGTGGTGATTGGGCGTCGATACAATCGGAGGCGGCGAGAGGCGAGGAGACGAAGGTTAACGGTGAGGCGAGAGGTGAAGGACGGCGAGGAGATGAAGGTCGGCGGTGAGGCGAGAGGTGAAGGTAGACGGTGGACCCGTGGAGCCAAAGCAATCCCAGGTGAGGCAGAAGCCTGACCGCAGTCGAGGCCGAGGCGGAGGTGCGAGCCAGGCGGAGGCGCAAGCCCCTGGTAGTCCCGATGGAAGCCCAGATCTCACTCGCACCTGCTCTCCTTCGCGACTCCATCTTTCTCCAAACCTTAGATCTCCGGCATCCCCTAGCCTCATCCGGCCCTAGTCAATCAGCAGGCCCACACGCAATCTTGTTCTGGTCGTGGTTGATTTTTCTGGATCTGGTATGGGAAGGAAGAAGAAGGTGGTCCGGGCGAGTCGTCGTCGCCATTCAACAATCCGATAGGGGCGCTTTCCGGACGAATCGAGCCTGGAGATGGGTGTTGGTGGCGGCGGAGGCTGGTGAAGAGGGAGGTCGGTGGGTACTGTTGATGGCGGTTGTGTTGTGCAGGGAACAGATCTGGTCTTTTTCACCGGCGGAAAGGTCCTTGCTTTTGGCGTAATCGACGGAGATTCGAGGAGGATAAGACCGAAGTCTAGTCATCGGCGCACGGGGGCGAATCGGTTGTGATTTAGAGGCAGAAACGGTGGTGTGTGGTGGTGGTTCTGATCGACGGTGGTCGATCGGCGACCGTTCCAACTGTCGTTTGCGGCAATGATTGGACTGTAGGTGATGGTCTGATGGAGGAGTGCAAGATGTCGATGTTGGCACCGAGATCCGATCTCCGGCCAATTCTTGCTCTGCAGATCCGGACCTAGGGGTTGGAGCTTGCCCTTTTTTTTTCTTATTATGAATTGGGGGATTATTCGGTGGGATATAAAATATTATTCGGTGGGATATAGAATATTATTCGGTGATATTGAATAATTATTCATAGAAATCGGTTTTTTTTATGAATTTGGAGTTTATGAAATATGAAATATTATTTGGTGAATTTTGAAGCATTATTCGGTGAAATATGTAATATTATTCGGAAAAAAAAACATTATGAAATATTATTCGCAAAAAACCAAAACATTATTCGGTAGAATGTGTCTAATTATTCAGTGGAATTGGTGAATTTTCATCTAAGATGGATTGAAAAAGATAAAAAGAAAAAACATTAGTATTAAAAAAAAAAACATTATTCGGTAGAATGTAAAATATTATTTGGTTGAATTGACGTTTTTTTAAAACAAACGAAATCAGGCTATTTTTATATTTATAAAAAATATATAGGGGAATGATTTGTTTAAAGAATCAGCTTAAATAAAAAAGAATGGGATGGGTGAAGATCACGTAGGAGGGAAGGAGAGAGTGGGGGAGAGTGAGTGTTTTTTGGCAAGGGGAGCCTACAAATTAAAAAGAAAAAAAAAAGAAAATCACTTTTAATCATGACCCTCCATTCCATATCCATCAATGGTTCATATATGTGCACAAGATACACCCTAAGGGGTGTGCACAAGATACACCCTAAGAGGATGGATATATTGTGCACAAGGCTTAGGGTGTATGCACAATTGTGGGCCCTTGATATAAATGAAATGGAGGGCTGAGAACCGTCCACGTGGCCATGTGTTTAAAAAAAAAAACAAAAAAACAATCTTCAAACCCTCTTGTATTTGCGTGAAGCGCGTGTGAAATTTGGGGAAAAAAAACCCTAACCCCCTATTGTCGTCTTCTTCTTCACAAGTGGAACCATTGACCAAAAGAGAGCAACCCACCATCCTCACCAATGGTCTTCTTCACCGGCGGCAAGGTCCTTTCTTTTGGCGCAATCGATGGAGATTCCAGGAGGGTAAGACCGGAGTCTAGGCGTCGGCGCACGGGGGCGAATCGGATGTGATTCAGAGGTGGAAACGGTGGTGTGTGATGGTGTTTCTGATCGGCGGCGAAGGCGGTGGTGTTTCTGAGTGGCAGCAAATCAACAACTCGACGACCGTTCCAACTGTTGTCTTCAACGCCTCCATCGGAGAAGGATCCCGACTGGTCGTTCGACCTTTCTTCCTGCCGCCTCCGTTGCTATGTCTCGCACTAGGCTGCAGGTCGGACGGGAGCGCATATGGCGGTTCCGCTTTTGCCTCACAGGAGGATGCCGCCGGCGGTGGGTTTGGTGGTTGTTGTTCGCGATTCCCAGAAGCAAACTTCGTCGGCTTTCCAGGCGGTGGATGCCTCGTACCCTTTGGAGCAAGGAAGAATTACTCTTTGATGGTTGCCACTGCAGCTGCTGCGGTGTCAAATGGTGAAGAAATTGAAGAGGAGGATGAAGATTCTTTACAGAACAAGGAAAGCCGAGAGGCAGAGGGCTCTAATTCCATCTGAATTTGCATATGCTTCCAATCTCAATGTTTCAAGACGATGCTAAATTTTGCTGGGTATGTGAATATGCAAACAATTACAATGTTCAATATTGTTACTGATCATTCTTGTATATATGTTTTATTATTCGATAAAATTTGAAAGATTATTCGGTTAAATTAAATAGATTATATTTGTTTCTAAGACGAGTATGTTGAAGTCCCGATCAGGAAATGAGAAATCGATGACATTATAGAAATTTGAAGGATTATTCGGTGGGATATGGAATATTAGGATTATTCAGTGGGATATGGAATATTATTCGGTGATATTGAATAATTATTCATAGAAATCTGAATATGAAACATTATTCGGTGAATTTTGAAACATTATTCGGTGTACCTTGACAGTGGATGTTCAAACCACATGTCAAGTTCAAGAGATCAGTTCACTGAGTTTGATGGGTCTAAGAAAGGAAGAGTGAGGTTGGGAGATAACAAGGTGTTGCGATGTGAAGGGAGAGGAACTGTTGTCATCAAAAGTGTACAAGGTGGAGAGAAGCACCTAACTGATGTTCAATATGTTTCTGGATTGGCTCACAACTTGCTAAGTGTGGGACAGTTACAAGCAACAGGTTATTCCTTACTCTTTGATGATGACCAGTGTAAGATTAGAGAGAAAAGGACTGGACACTTGGTGACAGTTGTAGCAATGACAAAGAACAGGATGTTTCCTTGTGATCTAGCTGCAAATGTGAGCAAAGCAATGACAGCAAAGGAGGATGAAGGCACTCGGTTGTGGCATCTCAGGTATGGCCACTTGAATCTTCAGAGTTTGAAGATGTTGAGTACCAAGGCAATGGTACAAGGGTTGCCTAAGATTGGTGAACTGGATCTATGTGAAGGTTGTATCGATGGAAAGCAAAGCAAAGGTTCTTTTGTCAACAAAGAACCATGGAGAGCTAGAGACTGTCTTGAGTTGCTACATGCAGACCTATGTGGTCCTATGCAAACAGAATCAGTGGGAGGAAGCAAGTACTTCTTGCTTATTACTGATGACTTCAGTAGATGGAGCTGGGTGTATTTTCTGAGAAACAAAAGTGAGGCATTTGAGAATTTCAGACAGTTCAAAGCTCTTGTAGAAAATCAGTCAGGCAAGAAGGTGAAAGCTCTCAGAACAGACAGAGGTGGTGAGTTCATGTCCAAGTAGTTTTCTTCCTTTTGTGATGATCATGGTGTTAGAAGGGAGCTCACTGCTCCTTACACTCCAGAGCAAAATGGAGTGGCTGAAAGGAAGAACAGGACAGTTGTTGAAATGTCTAGAAGCATGTTGAGAGCCAGAAATGTTCCTAAGAAGTTTTGGTGTGAAGCTGTTGCCACTGCAGTGTATGTTTTGAATAGATCACCTACTCGGGATGTACAAGATAAGACACCTTTTGAGGTGTGGAGAGAAAAGAAGCCTTCTATACTGCACTTGAGGGTGTTTGGGTGTGTTGCTTATGCAATGATCAACTTAAGAACAAAGCTTGATGATAAGGCAGAGAGGTGTGTGTTTATTGGATATGCTTCTCAGTCTAAAGCATATAAGTTGTACAATCCTGTGACCAAAAGAACTGTCATTAGTAGGAATGTGGTGTTTAATGAGGAGGCTGAGTGGGATTGGATGAGAAATGAGAAAGGAAGTGTGGTACCTGGAGTAATCACCATTGAGAGCTCATCAGAAAAGATGAATGAAGATGATGCAAATGATATAAATGAGCTCAATACAGACTCTCCCTCAACACAGTCTCCACATGGCAGTCCCTCAAGTAGCAGTGCTAGTTCTACATCTTTAGGATCTTCAGGAGAGTCTCCTCCTAGGAAATTCAGATCACTGTCTGATGTGTATGACAGAAGTGAAAGATGTGGATTTGCTTTGATAGCAGCTGATCCTGAAAGCTTTGATGAGGCAAAAGATGAGAAGAAGTGGCAAGCAGCTATGGAAGAGGAGATGAGGTGCATTAGAAAGAATGAAACCTGGGAGCTGGTGGAGTTACCCCAGGGAAAGAAAGCAATAGGCCTGAAGTGGGTGTATAGAACAAAGTTCAACACAGATGGAGAAGTGCACAAGCATAAGGCCAAACTGGTAGTGAAAGGTTATGCTCAACAGGAGGGAATTGATTACGAAGAAACTTTTTCACCAGTAGCACGAATGGAGACAGTGAGAGTGGTGTTAGCATTGGCAGCTCAGTGGAAGTTGCAAGTGTTTCAGTTAGATGTGAAATCAGCCTTTCTAAATGGAGAGTTGCAAGAAGAAGTGTATGTTGAGCAGCCCCTGGGATTTGAGAAGAAAGGTGAAGAGCACAAAGTGTATAGATTACACAAGGCTTTATATGGATTGAAGCAAGCCCCAAGGGCTTGGTACAGCAAAATTGATTCATTCTTTCTAAGGAATGAATTTGAGAGGAGCATGAATGAGCCTAAACTGTATGTGAAGAAGACAGATGGTGAGTTTATTGTGGTATGTCTGTATGTAGATGATATAATCTACTTCAGCTCCTCAACACATATGCTCAAGGAGTTCAAGCAGTCCATGATGAGCAAGTTTGAGATGACAGATCTGCACCGATTGAAGTACTTTCTCGGATTAGAGGTCAGGCAATGCAAAGAAGGAATTTTTGTATGTCAAGAGAAGTACAGTAGTGCATTCTCAGTTGTCAAAGAGAATGCCATGAAGAGCCTATCCTCTTTCTGACTGCTCTCTGAATAATTTGCATTTTTCTGCTCATGTTCTTGCTTCTCCCAACAGTATGCTTCTTTATGACCAAATTTCTTGCAATAATAACATTTGATTCCACTCTTGTGCTGCCTGGAATCACCACTTTGATTCCTATTGGAATCCTTCCATTGATCATCACCATTTCCTCTCTCTTGTCCACCAGACTGAACTCTTCCTTGGCCTCTCCCTCGGCCTCTGTAGCTACCTCTAGAGCCACCTCTACCCCTGTGACCCCCTCTATAGCCACCCCTGCTTGAAGAACCCTCTGGCTTGGACCTTGAGGAATCATCCTTAACCTGAAATACCTTCTCTTCCTTAACTTCTGTTGTCCTGCTCAGCCTCTCCTCATGGGCTTGCAAGGAGCTTGTCAACTCCTCAAATCTGTAAGTTGACAAATCCTTTGACTCCTCTATTGCAGCAACAACATGGTCAAACTTCTTGGTGAGACTTCTCAAAACTTTGCCCACCACAGTCTCAGCATTCACCACCTCTCCATAGGATCTCATATGATTCACAATTCCTGACACTCTTGATAGGAAGGTCTGAACTGACTCCTTCTCTTGCATCACTAGGGTCTCAAACTCCCTTTTAAGTGACTGCAATTTCACTGTGATCACCCTTCTGTCTCCCATGTACTCCTGCCTTAGGATCTCCCAGGCTCCATGATAGGTTGTTGCAGCAGCAATTCTCGGAAAAATTTCATCATCCAAAGCAGTTTGGATCATGAAGAGAGCCTTTGAATCTTTCTTCCTTTTCTCCCTTAGCTGCTGGTCTGGCTCCCCAACTGCATTGTCTTCAAATCCTTGATCCACCAAACTCCAGATCTCTTGAGACTTGAAGAGTGTAGACATCTTCAAGCTCCAAAAATGGTAATTAATTCCTTTGAATATAGGCAACTGAGGGTTGCTGGAATTTCCATTACCTGAGTTCTGCATTTTGAGCAAGAACTTTCACTCTTGTGTTTCCCTTGTGTTTTAAATCTCTCTTCACTCAAACCCGAATCTAACCCAGCAAAATACACTAGTGTTTGCTCTGATACCAACTGTTGAAATTGGAGGTGGATCAAGGCTCAAATTCACACTGAATTTGCTCACTTTCGAAGACAGCAATGACCAGTTCTTCTGTGGAACAGAAGAGAACTTTGAACACACAATTCGAATAACTGCCTTACCCCTTGATTTAATTGAAACTTGCATACATACACCTTCTGAAATCGATAACCAACTCATAACTTCTATCCACTACTTTGCCCACTACAAGACTCCTAAAAACTGTAATGAAACTGTCATCACAGTACTTCTTACAAACCTGAAATCTTAACTAACTTTAACTAACCTTACTTGACTACAAGCTAACTATCTTAGCTTTGATAAAACTTAGGAATTCTAGATAACAAACTCAACATAGCCTATGCCAAGGTGGAATTTCGCGTAGAGCCTAGGCTTAAAAATTCCTAGGTGCCTTTCCGCCTAGAGCCTAGGCGCCATTTTTAGAACATTGGGTTCAACATAGTGTTTCAAGGTACATACAGAGTCAAATGTGAAGGCATCGGATCAATGTGGTGACGACGATGAAGCTTGAAAGTAGACCTTTCGATCACGTTTCTACAAAAACTTTCGGCATCATTTTAGACATCTTTCCAGTGAGTTGCTGCATCGGTGCTTGCACGGTGGTTAATTAGGTGTTGAAGAAGCCCTGTGGTGGGGGTCATTGGCCTTGGTGTTGCCGGAATCGTGGCCGAGAGTGATCGGAGTTGGTTAGGGGTTGTGGTTTTAGGTGGATGTTCGAATGTTTGCAGAGGATGATTGAGAGGGAGTTATGGTGAACGTGATATGAAAACTAGAAGCCTACAACGCTGCCTCTTATCTCACTTAATCAGATTCTTCAAAAAACAGGATTTGATGTTGGTAGATTTGGCCAAAAATATAGATATTTATACCCGAAAGATAAGGATTGATTAAAAAAAAAGCTCTTGTGGCACCTTGGGCTGGATTGAAGTGGGCAACAACTTTTAGGAGAGTGTTTGAGTCCGTATGTTTGTGTATGTATATTGTAGGTGTAAAAGCCTAAAATTTTAAACTTTACATGAAAAGTATTTCAATTGAGCTATTTATCACAGTTATTGAAAATTTGAAAATTGTTAAAAAAAAATCTTATAAATTAATAACAAAGTACTTTTATTTTTATATAAAAAGACTTTTATGGTATTTTTAATTTAAATAAAATCGGTTGGGTTGAATTTTGCTATTTATTATGGCAGAATTTTTATAAGATAGAAATAACGGATTGTTTTGATTTCTCATAATTTAATTTAACTCTAATTCGCGGGTATATATATACAATCTTTCATCCTAAAGCCACAACCACTGTTCAATCATTCCTCTCTCCTCATTTCGGATATGAGCATAGCTACTTCTCTTCTCTCATTTCATCCTTCTTCCTCTGCTCACCCCTTGATGTTGTTAAAACCAACCCCGCAAGAATACGTTGTCAATTGTAGTATTAAAGTGTAGTATCACAAGGACTAGTGGAGTATCAATTGACAGCGTTGAACCAGTTTGACCAAGCCCAAAAGTAACAAACAATTTAAGAGAATCTATAATTGAAAGTGACAAATAACGATAGAAATGATGAGAAATATATATTTGAGAGACATTCCATGGCTAGGGATTCTATGAACTATGCATAGTCAATAGGCCAATTCAAAATGTAGTCTCACCCGAATCATTTCCAATTATGTGTGAACGTAGATTATCTAATGTAATTGCAAATCTTCTTTCGGCCTCAATACAAATGTGCTAGAATTGGATAGCAATCTCCTTTCGGTCTCATCCAACCAATCGGACCCTTTAAGCTCTTAGAATCTAGGTGATAATTATATAAATATCTCCTTTCAGTCTTAATCAATATCAATACAGCCTAAGATTTCTACGACAACCTATTAATCCTCAAAAAGCTTAATTCACTTTCGCACAATTAAACTTTAGGTTTAATCCTATAGTTCCAATAGATCAAATCACCTTTGGGTCTCAATTCACCATCTAAGTTCCAATTTAGGGTTATCTTCTTTCGATCTCAAACCTTAAATCAGGTCTAATCAATTCACATCAATTAGATTGGGTTCAATAGGATTAAATCAAAATCAAATGAGAAATCATTCAAACGATATGAAGAGCAAGTCTATTTCCGCATCGTCGGGATAATCCCCAACCCTATAACAAGGAGAACTAGCCTAGCATGGAGATTTTCATATTCAATTTAATTAGACTAAGCATATTAACCAAAGACAAATAAAAGATAAGAGAGAAAATACCAATTTTGAATTGAAATGAATCGAATCTCTGCTTAGGTTTCTCACACAAGTTCTTCAAAAGTCGAAAATGAACGTGGAAGAGCCGTCCTAAAAGATGTCTTTTTCAGTCCCTAAAATAGTCTCCCCCTCGAAAAAAACGGACCCAAGTTACTAAAAAATAAATTAGAATATCCAAAATATAGGGTAAAATAGTGAAACACTGCGCACAGGGAAAAAAGCACGAGCGTGCATTTAAAACGCACGAGCGTGTGTTACGAGTCTGCATAAGGTGCACAAGCGTGCGTTTTGGGCACACGAGCGTGGGTTCTTGCCTTTTCTCTTCTCTCTTTGTAGCTCCTTCTCCGACTTGTCCCAACATTATGGTGGCCCCTCTAGATTCTCTCAAACATCCAATATAGCTCGATCCATACTTCAATATTGCTGCGATACTGAACAACATCAAATAACTCCTGTATTTCCACTATATCACGCCCCCTGCCAACGTTGAATACTGCGGCGCTGAGAGGCTACCCTCTCCCTTCCTCTGCTGTATTTGATCATGCCAGCTGCTGGAGGAGCGTCGTCGTGGTTTGACGCCTGAGTTGTGTTTGTCTCCATCGCCGATGAATAACAAGGCCCGAAGTCGATGATGATCCATGACGCCGACGAGGATGAGACTACACCAGACTCGGCTCCCCGGGTGAAATCAACAGTTGTGAATCTCAAACCCTTGGAATCGTCCCTAGCATCGACTTGAACCAACGGATTGGTGTGTCTCGGTGATTTACTTGGTGACTTGTTATTGATTATAAGAAGACTCTAGGTAAGTCTTCTTGAGTTACTCACTATACCCCTTGTTTATATGCTTTCACATTGTGGAGGCCCTGTTGGTCGCACTAGTAGCATGCTAGAGACACATACATTCACTAGGTATATGCATTAGGCAGACATTGGGGATTATGACTCTTGCGTTGAAATATGACTTAACATTGAAATATGTGATTGTACTTGATGCACTTTATTGCTTGACACATGGTTTGCTTTGCTTTGATATGAGGTGTGATTGGTTGCATTGACACTTGAGTGAGATATGACTTGAGATAAGTTTAGATGCATGATTCATTTGTTTGGTTGTTTTATTGATGAGTATGCTTTAATTTGATAGATGATATCATCCAAGGATATGAATTGTAGCCCCCTTATAAAAATTTGGTAATAAAAATCAAACTCGATGAATTCAATGTTTCAAGCCCTACATTCAAGATTAAATCCCTAAAATCATCATTAATTTATCATTGATATATCATAAATAATTTTATACAAGTGCAAAAATATATATGTTTTTGAAAAGAATAGAGTAAAGAGATGAGAACAATAAAACGCAAATGCTCAAACTAAAATCAGTAAATAAATCACATCTCTGGCTATGCAGGAAGTAGGAAGACAAGTACGAAATGTCAATCAAAAGAGGAATCCAAAGGCGAGGGTCACAACGGAGGCAATGGCAGCAGCAGGACCGAAGGTAGCAGTGTTTGATGAGGGACCGGGGGCCGGAGCCGGCGAATCCTCAGCAACAACGTTCTGGACGGTGAACACCGCCACGATCATCATCAACACTACAACGAAGAGTCTCATTCTCAAGGCCTCCATCTCTCTTTTATTGAAAGCTCAGAAACTTGTTTTCTTGCGAATTGAAGAGAAGGCAGAGAAAAACGAAGAAGATGCAAAGCGATTTGATGTGAGATAAGGTGATGAAAGAGCCAAAAAGGCTTTATAATGGGAGGCAGAGGAAAGAGAAAGATGAGTTGACCGATTTTCCCGAGCGGGTGGGAACATTGCAATGGTCATACTCTCCTCCCTCCGTTCAATACGGAATAATAGATTACTAATTATGTTAGACTCGTTTTTCAAGGAATTTAACATTAGGACAAAAATAGAAAAATGTTTCACTAATATTAGTGCTATTTCACACATTAAGACAATCCTAAATTGAATTTACTATAATAAACAATCTTCTCTCTAATATTTTGGGTGGAGTCAAGCTCTCTGCTGATCCACCAACCAATGACATCTTTAACTTTGTCTACCACTGGTTGATTTTATGGAAGACGTGTGTGCTGGAGGTAGGGTTGTTATTCAAGCCGAGTAGCTCGAACTCTGCTCGAGATTGACTTGAAAAAAGCTCGTCTCGAGCTCGTTCGAATTTGAAAACAAGCCGAATATATTCAAGCTTGCTCGTTTTGGCCGTTTTAGTTCTCTAGGTTAACAAATTCTCCCATTTTGCCAACGAGAAACATGAATATGGGAAAGTTGAAAGGAATCTCACAATTTTTGTGTAGCCATACGTAAATGCAGACATATCTCGCAATTGACACTTATACGATTGTGTATACTGTTTTTTCCTTTTCTTGGATTTTGATTTCTACATTCTTCCGTTTACAGCAAGGGTTTTTATTAGTAAAGGGCCCCGACAAACATTATCTTTTTTCTCGATTATTTGTAGTATAGTTTGTCTATGGTGTTGGTGGAATGTGTTGCACTTAATAACTAGTTGTATTGTCGTAGTATGTTTTGATTACCTTTTAGCTTTCATAAAGTTTCTGGTCAACTATATTTGTTCACCAACATCAACATTTAGAAGTTCAAATTATGGTGATTGAGGACTCTAACAATGATCAAATAAAAGAGAACTATGTAGAAAATTCAATAGATGAGTTTTTTCCTATTTTAAAGCTACACTTATGTGTTAGGAGGCCCTCTCCTTGTAGACCTTGTTGTTGTTGAACCCGCTGTCAAGTTTGAGAGCTTGTCACCTCTTGATTCCTTGGAAAGGGTGTTGTGAGCCTAATTCGCCATGTTTTACACTTACTTTTATATCGATTTCTACATACATTGCATGCATTTGGGTTAGAATAATACAGAATCTGTGTAGTTTACACTTATTTTCAATATATGGAGGTCTACACAAGTTTTTGTTATATTTCGCAGAAATCGGACGCACTTTGGAGCTTAAAGGAAAGTCATGAAGAAGCTAAGAATGGTGCAGCTGGAGAAAAGGCCATTTTTCGGTATTCATCATTCGGAATCAAGCTTTGATGTTTTCATGAAAGTTGTAGCCCTCGAAAAGAGCTTTCCAACGCATGGTCATATGCGTCAATCCGACAAACGAGGACTCGAGAAAGTGCGTTTCAAGAACAGAGCAGAAAGCTGAGAGAACTCTACTCAATCTCGACAAAGGCTGTCCGAGCACACCTGGTCGAGTAGAGCTGATCGAGGACACTGAGTCAGAGACAACCCGACTCCGGAACCTTACTCGATCTCGAGTACCACCTAGTCGAGATCGACGACACTGAGAGGCCATGTCCGGAGTCAACAAGTTGAGACAAGCCGAGAAGCCGAGGACGAAGACGCCTAGTAACCCTACTCGATCTCGAGGAGGCCTTGTCGAGATCGAGGACCAGCACCGCGTCTGTCCGAGTCCATGCCGAGGAGGAGTCCTCGACCACACCAGGCCACACATCCTCGACTACACCAAACTCGATCTCGAGGAGAGTTAGTCGAGATCGAGGAGCCAAGGAGCACCAGCCCGAGCCTGTCGAGCAGAGCTACCCGAGACATCCAGCCAGACCCAGTCGACGACGAATCCGTACTCGATATCGAGGAGCCCTACTCGAGATCGACGAGCCGCGTCCTGAAACTGCGTTACGCGCTGAGCCGTCCGTGTCGAGTTGGGAGTCCTTGGGGCCGAAGGAATCCGAGTCTATCCGATTTCATCAAGTTCTATCTATGGAAGACAAAATCTATCAACATGAGACATCTTACCTATTTTAGATTTATCTTTCCCTTTTAGATTTAATTCCTAAATTGCTTTTATTTATCCTTTAAGCTTTTAGATATAATTTTAGACAAAGATAGATATTTCTATCCTTGAATAGCAAGGAATAGAAGGATATAAATAAAGCCCTAGAGGCTGGTTTTTCATTCATTCCATCATTTAATTCAATTCACGAGTTAGAGAAGTAGTTCCACAGATACAGTTTAGGAGTTCGAAGGTTTTAGGGTTTTGGCATTCTGCGAAAGTTGGAGTGCCGGGATTGTAAAGGCTTTGAATATAGTTTAATGCAAGTTTCTTTTTATACATCAATGCCTGCGATTGCGATGAGGCGTGAGTAGTCCACCCACTTCTGGGGCTGGGGTGAGCCCGACGGTGGCCATGTAAGGTGATGCGGTAAAGGTCAGATCTTGTTATGCAAGTCGTCTTCTATCCCTGTGAGCATGATTCTTTTGCGAGAGTTGAAGGTGATCCTTGTTTGTGTTATTGAAGCGATAGTGATCTTAATGCAACTTGGATTAATTATGTGAAAAGGGTTAGTAACAATTAGGGTTTATGCGAAAGCCTCTATATGCCTATTTGTTGATAACGAAAGTTATTTTGATGGAAAGCATGATCTCTTATGCCTTTATGTATTACTTTGCATGGTTATCGTTGTGGTGTTGATACCCTGGCTTTGGAAGTTCTTTATTATATTGAGTTTATTTCTGTCGAAATTTGCAAATCTGTGTTCGAAATTGCAATTTACGTTTTCTGAGTTTTTAGTCGATACAGAGTAGAGTCTTGTCGATCTCGAGTAGATACTGGTCGAGATCGAGTTGGCTTGTCTATATCGAGTTGTCTGTTTGCTTTGCTGAGTTTCTGTTGTTGACATCTGTAGTCGATATCGAGGACAGTTAGTCGATATCGACCAACTTCTGTGTCCTCGCTTTTGTTTCTGCTTTGCTTTGTCTTTTCTGTCTTTGTTTCTTTGTTTCTGTCTTCTGTTTGCTTTTCTGTGAGATTTACAGCTACCTGAGACTGTTGACACGCTTCCTCGTGGATACGATCCTGACAACCTTCTACTACAACGGGAGGAAGTCTTGTATTTATTTGCTGAGACAGGGAAGTCAGTCTGAACTTTATTTTATATTTATTTCATACTTGACACATCCTCCTCCAACAACAAATTGGCGCCGTTGCCGGGGAAGCTATCATTCGCGCCTTAGGTAGTCAGATCTCACTTTTCTTTTTAAGTTACTTCGCAGGTGTATGCGCCGTTCTGGTCAACCACCCGAGTTTGACGGCTTAGACGATCCGGAACGCCTTCTACACATCAGAGCTAAACTACAAAGAGCCATGGCAGCTGCAGAGACACAGGAACAACTGATCGAGAGGCTCACGAGGGATCTAGACGCCAGAGATGCTGCTCTCGCCACTGAGAGAGCAGGAAGGGAACAAGAAGCTGAACGTGCGATGCAGCTGGTAAATGAGCTTGCCCTATACTCAACCACTGCAGAGGATTATATGCACCCGACGCTCGTCGTGCCTGAATCGACCATTCTAATCCCTGAAAATAACTATGAAATTCGCACTCAATTCGTTATTGAAATTAAAAATCATGCATTTCATGGTAGATTTAATGAATGCCCGCTGTGCCATATTACCAACTTTACTGACAAGTGTCGTACTCTTTCTGAAGGTACCACCCTGGAGTACATCCTGATGAAAGCTTTTCGTTGGTCTCTAGCTGGGCCTACACTGAAATGGTTGGAAGGGATGAAACCACGATCTCTCACGACATGGGCTCAAGTGAAGCAGGAATTTCTGAATAAGTTCTTTCCTCCTGCCAAGACAGCACTTCTGCGCCAAAAGATCACATCTTTCAAACAGCAGCCTGGGGAGACGCTAGCAAAGGCATGGGAACGCTATAAGGATCTACTGCGATCCTGCCCTACACATGGACAGCAACCCTGCGTAGTTCAAGAGATCTTCTTCAATTCTCTAGACTTGGCTGCAAAGGACAGAATCAACACATATACTCACTATGAGTATCTGACAATGCCGCCTCCTGACGCATGGGCTGCTCTCGACAAGCTGACCAACTATGACAACAAGTATGGGACTCCAGTCAACTATGAGGAGAACCACTACGCCAGGCAAGCACCATCCATGCCCCTATATGAGCCCCCTAAGGAGATTGATCCAGATGTTAGGGAGCAGTACTACAGAGATCAGAACAAGAAGCTCCTCAAACAAGTAAAGTATCTTTCTGTCAACCAGCCTTGTATTGAATGCGGATCACATAGGCACACCACTACTGAGTGCCCACACACTGAGCAAGTTAGGCTTGCAAAATACCATGAAGAGGCAGCTTACGCAGGGGGTCCCAATCGCTACATGGGGGACCAAAGGTTTCAGCAACCACAATGGAACCAAGGTGCCCCCAGGAACCCCCCGCCCTATAGAGCTCCAGGACATCCAGAAAGGGACCAGAAAAAGGATGATCTATAGACTGTATTGGAGGAAATAAGGAGAAATCATACAGAAACCAGGCAATCCTTCAACTCCGTCTACACTCAGATGCAAGGTGTCAACTCTAGGCTTGGGGAAATTGACATATGGCGAAAATCAGTTGATACACAGATTGGTCAGCTAGCAGCAGGAATCCCCAGACAGTCAGGTGCGCTCCCTGGATCTTCAGAACCAAATCCTAAGGGAAAGACTGGACACATCGCTGTTGTAAAACTCAGAAGCGGCCATCAACTGCAAGAGCCAGAAGTTGGAAAGCAGCAGAACAAAGGAGACCAGCAAGTCGACCAGCAGCTAGTCGACGTTGACTAGAGCCTGGTCGATCTCGAGGAGGGTCTACTCGACCTCGAGGAGAAACTACAGAAACCATCGTCTGCACAACACAGCAACTCGACATCACCCAATCTGGTCGAGATCGACAAGGGTGTACTCGACGTCTGTTCTGGCTCCAAATCAGAAAAAGAAGCTGCCTTTCCCCACAAAATCTCCAAAGGACCTTGCAGAAAAGAAATTTCAGCGCTTCATCAAGATGCTTCAGAAGCTCAACGTCACCATCCCCTTCACAGAAGCTCTCAATGAAATGCCATCTTATGTCAAATTCCTGAAGGAGATTCTGAGCAAAAAGCGATCAATGGCTGAAATTACAGAGGAGTGCAGCCATTTGGACATACTGGAGAAGAGGCCAGATCCAGGTAAGTTTGCTATAACCATTGGATTTGGTGCATACAAAATTAATGCCTTATGTGATCTTGGAGCTAGTGTGAGTATAATGCCTTTAACAATTTGGTCCAAGATTAAGATAGGTGCCCTAGAGCCTGTGGATGCTAGACTTTATATGGCCAACAACACGGTGGTCATTCCAACAGGCATGGTGGATAATGTGCCAGTACAAGTAGGTAAATTCTTTGTCCCTGCTCATTTCTTAGTTGTTGATATGCAAGAAGATCCTGCTTGTCCAATTATTCTAGGAAGACCCTTCTTAGCGACGGTGGATGCCAACATAAGCGTAAGGAAAGAAGTGCTCACCTTCAACATCAGCGATGAGGTAATTGAGTATTCCTTTAATAAAACTGAAAGGCATACAGGTCCAATGGAAGAGGTAAAATCTATCTCAGCTGGCTACATCACCTGCGGGGAACCCAAGGTAAGAAACATGACCCCTGAGGAGCTGGAAAAGAGGGACATGGAGGCACAGGTGGAGGAGATCATGGCAATCCTAAAGGAGGACACAGAAAATCCAATCGACGCAAACCAAGGTACGTCGTTATGGACTAATTATTTTTCGGATGCCTTGACAGGAACCAAGTATGGGGTCAAGATCGACCAAGACTCCTCGACATCGAGTACCCTAGTCGATCTTGACCAAAACCAAGAACATCCACCAACACCAGCGCCATCGAGCAGCCAAACAAAAGCCGGGCCCTACTCGATCTCGAGTAAACTACTCGAGATCGACCAACCTGCTACGACGAGCAAGCCATTGGAGGAAGAACAGAACTACTCGATCTCGAGTAAGCTTCTCGAGATCGACCACCGCCTCACGGCCTCGGCTCCACCTTCCTCGACACTGGCTCCACCAGACGGCCAGGGCTCGTCGAGATCGACTAGGCTTGTCGATGTCGACCACCACCTCGCTGGCCCAGCTCCTGCTTCCTCGACGCTGAAGCCACCAGACCAGCCAGGCTACTCGAGATCGACCAACCTGGTCGATGTCGACCAAACTTCCCCAGCTTCTGCATCCTCGAGCAGCTCACCTCCAGAAACTGAATCCTACTCGAGATCGACCAAACACTGTGGTCCCCGATTCCGTCTCTGCGAAGGTAAGCCAAGGTATGGATCTTTCTTCCCCCATTTCCATTAAAGATCTATCTATACATGGGAGAGGTTTGCCTTGTTATGTGCGCTTATGTAGGATTTCCAATGATGAGCACAAAGAATATGAAGTTGGAGACAAGCTCTATGTCTCTAAATCAAAGGATCATTGGTTTCCTAACAAATTCAACAAGAAGAGGATGGGACCTTTCGTGGTGAACAAGATCCATTCTGGAGGATTGCAGCTGATGGACAAGAATGGAGTTCTATTTGAAGCCCAAGCTACATGGGCCCTGCAGATGCCACCTTGAGCTTAATGGAGAAGTCGGCCTGTCGACTATAAAATCTAGAGCTTGTACATAGACATTTATTTTTTTTGGGACTTTTTGGACATTGTTTTGTTTGTTTTTGGTTTTTGAGCATTTTTAGTTTTTCTATTGTGGGTATATGTCTTCTACACTTTTCAGGTCCATGGATAGAAGCAAGCTATATTGGACTCGGCGAAAGCACATTATGAAGCCCTGCACATCTGTCTAGTAAGTTTCTGTCTCTACCCTTGTTTTTATACAGTGAGGACACTGTAATATTTAAGTATGGGGTGGGGGAAGGGCTTACTTTGTGCATATTTTGATTTATTTGACATTATTTGTGCATTATTTTTTAAATTGCTACATGGCTATTTTGGAATGCATTATTTGATTTATATGCTTATATGCATGTTTTCCAAAATTTGAGAAAAATGACCCCCATTGAAATTTTGGTTAATGTCATGGAAGCTTTGTATTGAACTCAACGATGCAAAATTGGATTCATTAGAAATATAGCATGAAATTGCCTAGTAAAGGGAAGTCACAATGAAGTGCATTATTTCTTGAAAACCATGAAAGGAGGTAAAATTTGATGTTGCTTTTGACATGTTACATGATAAAAGGATGGAGGACTTTATATTTTTCCATATAATGCTCATATTGTTTAAATTCCTGGCCTTACCTATGCTTATGCATCACAAAAACCATAATATGCTTTATTTCAAATATTGCTCCACATGATCTAAATATTGCCATTCTTTACCCTATCCGGGGATTAATTTGAGAATGATGTTACATTATGGAGATATTATATGGTTGTTGTGTTATGTTAAATATCATATATGGAGTTTGGAAGGAAATATTTGAAAATATGGAAAATTTAATGAGTGAAAGAAAATCCAATCACCTCAGGAGATAAAGGTAGATTGACTCTACTCTCTAAGATAATAGTTTGGAGAGATGGGACACATTGTGAGGAGTCCAAAGCACTAAGTATCCGGGGCCATTCATGACACCCATGTTTGCGACTCGCGAGAAGGCAGTGCTGATGTCAGAGAGGTAAAAGCATTATTATTGAGAAAAAGCATTATGAAAGGTGATGAATCTTATGAGAAAGAATGTGGTATGAAATTCAGTTTGGAAAGTACTCCATTTCCCCGGATCATTAGCACCACATTGCCAAAAATTGCCCACCTTTAGCCTTTTACCAATCTACTCCCTATTGAGCTTAAATTAAAGTCCTCTTGATTATTAATGCTTTGTCACGAATGAATTGTTTTGCATAACCCTCCTTTTGTGAGTAGATGTTGCTTTTGTATAATTGCACATGCATGGATCTGTGACACTAGTACCTTTTCGAGGATGGTAATTGATTGCAGGGATATATGAGAATGAATCTAATATGTTGAGAGTTTTGAATTCTTCCCCTGAATGACAATTAAAAGTATTGCTTGAGGACAAGCAAGCTTAAGTATGGGGTGTTTGTTGTGAGCCTAATTCGCCATGTTTTACACTTACTTTTATATCGATTTCTGCATACATTGCATGCATTTGGGTTAGAATAATACAGAATCTGTGTAGTTTACACTTATTTGCAATATATGGAGGTCTACATAAGTGTTGTAAGGAGTGAATCAAGTATGAAATATAATGAAAATAGATCAAACCAGACTTAGGCCCCAGCAAATAAATACAAGACTCCTCCAATGCAGTAAGAGAAAGTCAGGATCGAATCCACGAGGAAGCACGTCAGCAGTTCTCAGGTAGCTGTAAATTCTCACAGGCAAAGCAGCAGAAAGACAGAAACACAGAAAGAAACAGAAATAAAAGCAGAAAAACAAAAGCAAAGAACAAAGCAAAACAGAAAAGACAAAGCAAAGCAGAAACTAAAAGCAAAGGTAGAGGCTTGTCGATCTCGACAAGAGTCAACTCGAGATCGACCACAACAGTCGACAACAGAAACTCAGAAAGTGAAAATCGACGAAAACAGAAGAAAACCAACTCGACCTAGACCAGCTCCTACTCGAGATCGACAAGGGCAGTACTCGATCTCGACAAAGGTCTACTCTATGTCGACTGGAAACAGAAACTTAAATTTGCAGAATCTCGAACAAAACTCAGAATTTCGACAGAAATAAATCAATATGCTAAAAGACTTCCAAAGCCAGGGTTTCAACACCACAACAATAACCATGCAAAGTAACACATAAAGGCATAAAAGATCATGCTTTCCATCAAATAACTTTCGTCATTAACAAATAGGCATATAGAGGCTTTCGCATAAACCCTAATTGTTACTAACCCTTTTTCACATAATTAATCCAAGTTGCATTAAGATCACTTTCGCTTCAATAATACAAACAAGGATCACCTTCAACTCTCGCAAAAGAATCATGCTCATAGGGATAGAAGATGAATTGCACAAAAAGATCTGACCTTTATCGCATCGCCTCACATAGCCACCGTTGGGCTCACCCCAGCCCCAGAAGTGGGTGGACTACTCACGCCTCATCGCAATAACAGACATTGATTGATAAAAAGAACTAAATTGCATTAAAACTAAATTCAAAGCCTTTACAATCCTGGCAATCAACTTTCGCAGAAAGCCAAAACCTTAAAAACCTTAGAACTCCTAAACTCTATGTGTAACTAACTAATTGTCTCTCAAATTGAATGAATGAAAAACCAGCCCCATGGGCTTTATTTATAGCCTTCTAGTCCTTGCTAGTCAAGGATAGAATCTCCTATCTTTATCTAAAATTATATCTAAATCTTTAAAAGATAAATAAATGTCATAAAGAAATAAATCAATAAAGGAAAAGATAAATCTAATTTAGGTAGGTCTTCATGTGTTGATAGATCTTGTCTCCTTGGATAGAATTGATCAACTTTGGATAGATCTTCGTGCTTCGGACCCAAGGAATCCAAATTCTACTCAGACAGCCCTCGACGACGCGTTTCTGGACACTGAGCTACTCGACCTCGACAAGGGCTCGTCGACCTCGAGTAGGATTCATCGTCGACTGGACTTCCTAGCTAGCTCTGCTCGATGTGGCTCGGATCTGGGTTCCTGGCGCTCGTCGACCTCGACAAAGCCTTGTCGATCTCGACCAGGGTGGTCTTGCCAACTGGGCTTCCTCGGGTAGGTGTGCTCGACAAGCCCGGACTTGGGCTCCTGAGCTCGTCGATCTCGACTAACAGCTTGTCGAGATCGAGTAGAGTGGTGGACGTCTGGTCGAGCAGGCTTCTCCTCGGCATGATCTCGGAGTTGCACTGGGTGGTTTGTCGATCTCGACAAGGGTTCATCGAGATTGAGTAGGGTGTGCTCGGCTTCTCGTCCTCGGCTTCTCGGTCAGCTTCTCTCCTCGTCGACTCCGGGTGTGGTGTCTGGGCTTCGTCGATCTCGACTAGGGCTTGTCGAGATCGAGTAGACTCCGGAAGTCGGGTTGGTCTGGCTTTCTCGATCAGGCTCTGTCGACCAAGGCTGCTCGGCTTCCTTTGTCGAGGTCGAGTAAGGGCTAGTTGTTGTGAGCTGAATCTGCCATGTTTTACATTTACTTTTATATCGATTTCTGCATACATTGCATTCATTTGGGCTAAGATAGTACAGAATCTATGTAGTTTATGTTTATTTGCCAAATTATGGAATCTGCACCAGTTTCTGTTTAATTCGCAGAATTCAAGGCATTTTACAGAAATTCTACAGAAGGTCGGAAAAGCTCGGAAAACAGCTACAGAAGTCCAAGGTCGAAGTAGCAACGGAACCAGTCGAATCGAGTGAAGAACCAAGGTTACTCGACCTCGAGTAAACCCTACTCGATCTAGACAAGTATAGCCGAGCACAGCTTGTCGACAGAGCCTGATCGAGAGCCAGACCAGCCCAGCTCCGGAAGTCAACTCGATCTCGACAAACCCTAGTCGAGATCGACGAAGCCCAGACGCCACACCCGGAGTCAACAAGGAGAGGAGCTGCCCGAGAAGCCGAGGACGAAGACGCCGAGCAACTTTACTCGATCTCGACTACGCCTTGTCGAGATCGACGAGCCGACCAGAGGTTGTCCGAGTCCATGCCGAGGAGCTCTAGTCGACACCACCAGAGAGCCATCTTCGACGAACCCTACTTGATCTCGACTACGCCTTGTCGAGATCGATAAGCTTCTGAGTCCAGATCCGGAGTCCATCGAGCAGAGTCACTCGAGAAGACCTAGTCGGCAAGCCAGTCTACTCGAAGTCGAGTAGAGCCTTGTCGAGATCGACCACCCTTAGCCGAGCTGCTGTGCTGTGTTCGACTGTGCCTGACCCCTGTCGACTAACCCTTAGTCGAGGTCGAGTACCACTGTTGTCGACTTCTGATCGTGAGATTTCACCGCTGCCTAGGATCCGCTGACACGCTTCCTCGTGGATCGATCCTGACTTCCCGCTGCTACATCAGGAGGAGGTCTTGTAATTATTTGCGTGGGCAGAATCTAGTTTGATTTATTTTGTTATATTTCATACTCGATTTCCTTCTTACAACAAATTGGCGCCGTTGCCGGGGAAGCTATCATTCGCGCCTTAGGTAGTTAAATCTCACGTCTGCTTTGAGTTACTTTACAGGTGTATGCGCCGTTCTGGTCAAACACCTGAGTTTGACGCTTTAGACGAACCGGAACGCCTATTTCACATCCGAGCTAAACTACAAAGAGCCATGGCGGCTGCTGAGACACAAGAACAGCTGATTGCGAGGCTTACCAGGGAGCTAGCCGCAAAGGACACTGCCATCGCCACAAAAGATGCTGCTATCGCCGCTGAGAAATCAGCAAGGGAACAAGCAGAAGCTGAGCTTGCCCAATATCCAACTACAGCAGAGGATTATATGCATCCAACTCTCGTCGTGCCTGAATCGGCGATTCTAATCCCTGAAATCTCTTTTGAAATTCGCACTCAGTTTCTTATAGAACTTAAAAACAATGCTTTTCATGGAAGATTTAATGAGTGCCCTCTTGAACATATTACCAATTTTCATGACATGTGTCGTACTCTTGCTGAAGGTACAACTCTGGAATATGTCAAGATGAAAGCTTTCCGCTGGTCGCTCGCTGGACCTGCACTGAAGTGGCTAGAAGGACTGAAACCAAGATCCCTTACAACATGGGCACAAGTAGAGCAAGAGTTTCTCAACAAATTCTTCCCTCCTGCCAAGACAGCATTCCTCCGCCAAAAGATCACAGCTTTCAAACAAAAGCCTGGGGAGCCGCTAGCAAAGGCATGGGAAAGGTACAAGGAACTACTGCGATCTTGCCCTACTCATGGACAGCCACCCTACGTCATTCAGGAGATCTTCTTCAACTCTCTTGACCAAGTCACTAAGGACAGGATCAATCAGTACACTCGATATGAGTACCTGACGATGCCACCAATTGACGCATGGGGTGTGCTAGACAAACTCACGGCATATGACAACAAGTATGGGACTTCTGCAAACTATGATGAGAACGCCTGTGCTAGGCCAGCACCATCTATGCCACTCTATGAGCCAACAAAGGAGATTGACCCAGATGTCAGGGAGCAGTTCTACAGGGACCAGAATCGCAAGCTCCTCAAGCAAGTCAAATATCTATCTGTCAACCAGCCTTGCATCGAATGCGGATCACAGAGGCACACCACTACTGAGTGCCCGCACACTGAGCAAGTCAGAATGGCAGAGACACATGAGGAAGCAGCCTATGCTGGGGGTCCAAATCGCTATATAGGAGATCAAAGGTTCTATCAACCTCAGTGGAACCAAGGTCCTCCTAGGAATCCCCCACCCTACAGAGCCCCAGGACATCCAGAAAGGGATCAAAAGAAGGATGATCTGCAGCTGATCCTTGAGGAGATGCGTCGGAATCATGCACAGAACCTGCAGGCTACAAACACCATCAACAATCAGCTCCAACATGTCAATAAAAAATTTGTAGAGCTTGATATTTGGAAAAAGGGAATTGAGACTCAGATGGGACAAATCGCTGCACAGATCCCACGACCATCCGGACAGCTCCCTGGGCAAACAGAACCAAATCCTAAAGGGAAGACCGGACACGTCGCAGCTATCAAACTCAGGAGTGGGCATAAATTACATGAGCCAGAGATCGGGAAACAGCAAAGCAAGGCAGAGCAGCAACTCGAGACAGAACAGAATCTAGTCGATCTCGGGGAGCCTGTACTCGATGTCGACAAGACCTTGGTCGACCTCGACAAGAAACTCCTCGACCAAGACCAGAAGCTGAGCTCGGACTCCGCCACGCAGACCAGCAAACCGAGGTCGACAACCCAAGTCGACATCGACAAGGGGCAGCAAGCCCGTGGTCGAGGTCGAGGAGCAGCAAGCCGAGGTCGACAAGCCCGTGGTCGAGGTCGAGGAGCAGCAAGCCGAGGTCGATGACTCTGCAGCATCTCTGACAGCTGATCTGGCTCCGAAACAGAAAAAGCCACTTCCTTTCCCTTCTAAAACTCTTAAAGACCCCACTGCGGGCAGATTCAATCGATTTGTTAATATGTTGCAAGAGCTAAACTTTTCTATTCCTTTTACAGAAGCCCTGCAAGAGATGCCTGGATATGTCAAATTTCTGAAGGAAATCCTGAGCAAGAAGCGATCCATCTCGGAGATCGCAGGCGAATGCAAAGTACTCCACTTCCCTGAAAAGAGGCCTGACCCTGGTAAGTTTTCTGTTACTGTGGGTTTTGGACAATATAAATATGATTCTCTATGCGATTTAGGAGCAAGTGTGAGCATCATGCCTCTATCAATCTGGCGGAAAGTAAAAATAGGATGCATAGAACCTGTGGATGCCAAATTATATATGGCGAACAATACTGTAGTCATCCCTACATGTATAGTTGAAAACGTCCCAGTCCAGGTTGGTAAATTCTTTGTTCCAGCTGATTTCCTTATCATTGACTGTGCTGAAGATCCTACTAGCCCTATTATTCTTGGTAGACCATTCTTAGCTACTGCAGATGCCCGAATTAGTGTCAAGAATAGGTCGCTCACCTTCACCATAGGCGATGAGGTTTTGGATTTCTCTTTTGGCCCTGCAAAGGAGGAAGTTTCATGGCTGGAGGTGAAAAGCATCAGCATCGACAAGACCAAGCAAACAGCGGAGGAAGAAGCCAAAACTGTACTCGAGGTCGACAAGCTCTCCTCGACCTCGACAAGCACCCTCCTCGAGCTCGACAAACCTTTGTCGATCTCGACCACCATCACTGAGCCAGAAACTTGCCAGGAGCCTAAGTATGGGGTCCCTGTACTCGATCTCGACCAGCAGTACTCGACATCGAGTAGACCCAAGCCCAAAGATTTCTGTTTTGGGTCCGAACAGGTAAGTGCAGGTATGAATTCTACTCCCCCTCAGTCCATAAGTAAAATTTTCAATGATTTAAAGGGAGCTAAGACACCATGGCGAGAGAATTTGCAGAAATTAAAGGCTACAAAGAAGAAGAAGAAAGGGAAGGGAGATGATGCAAGCAACCACCTGTCAGCTGAGCTTGCATACTACCATCAGGACCTAGATGATCCAGGAGAAGGGCCAAGCATGAGCGGGCTCCACAATAATGGTCCTTGAGCACAAACGGAAAAGTCGGCCTAGCGACTCTAAAATCTAGAGCATGTATATAGACTTTATGAACTTTTGGGACTTTTTGGTTTTTTTTTTTTAGGTTTTATTTCTTTTTAAGAACTTCATATGGATAGGCTTGTTTTGGCGTGCAATCTAACACTTGTAGGTCGGCAAGCATATAAGGATCGCGAAAAGTGGAATAGGAAGTCCCTGAAAACCAGTCAGAATCGACGAAGGCCAAGTCGACGACGACGATGAGGAGCAGCCCAGAAGTACTCGATCTCGAGTAGACGTACTCGACCTCGACAAACCAACGAACACTCCTCGACTTCAGAATCCACCAGACGCAGACGAAGCTACTCGAGATCGAGTACCTTGTACTCGATGTCGACCAGCCACCAACTCGACCTAGACTGATTTGCCTCCTCGATATGATCCTGTGAGTTCCTTCCTTTACTCTTGTTTTTATTTGATTTTATACAGTGGGGACACTGTAAATTTTAAGTATGGGGTGGGGGAAGGGCTTAATTT
Organism: Persicaria maculosa; assembly: GCA_963922045.1. Classification (NCBI taxonomy): domain Eukaryota; kingdom Viridiplantae; phylum Streptophyta; class Magnoliopsida; order Caryophyllales; family Polygonaceae; genus Persicaria; species Persicaria maculosa. The sequence goes on from OY998255.1 coordinate 63,641,756, forward strand.
GTGCATATTTGATTTATTTGATCATATTTGACACTACTTGTGCATTATTTCTTAGAATTGCCACATGGCTATTTTGGAATGCATTATTGATTTGTGTGCTTATATGCATGTTTTCCAAAATTTGAGAAAAATGACCCCCATTGAAAAATTTTGAAATTATGTCATGGAAGCTTAAATTGAACTCGACGATGCAAAATTAGATTCATTAGAGATATAGCATGAAATTGCCTAGTAAAGGGAAGTCACAATGAAGTACATTATTTCTTGAAAACCATGAAAGGAGGTAAATTTGATATTGCTTTTGACATGTTGCATGATAAGATGATGGAGGACTTTACATTTCCATATAATGCTCATATTGTTATAATCCTAGCCTTACCCATGCTTATGCATTACACAAAAGCCATAATATGCCTTATTTCAAAAATTGCTCCACATGTTCTAAGTATTTGCCATTCTTTACCTTATCCGGGGATTATGTTGAGAATGATGTTACATTATGGAGATGTTATATGGTGTTTGTGTGATTATTATCATTATTGGAGTTTGGCGGAATCATTTGAAATATATGGAAAATTTAATGAGTGAAAGAAAATCCGATCAAAGATCGACCCTGCTCGCTGAGATAATAGTTTGGCGAGATGGGACACCAGGTGAGGAGTCCGACGCACTAAGAATCCGGGGCCATTCATGACACCCATGTTTGCGACTCGCGAGAAGGCAGTGCTGAGGTTAGAGAGGTAAAAGCATTATTATGGATAAAAGCATTATGAAAGGTGATGAATCTCAAAGAGAAGGAATGTGGAAATTCAGTTTGGGAGTACTCAATTTCCCCGGATCATTAGCACCACATTGCCAAAAATTGCCCACCTTTAGCCTTTTACCAATTCTACTCCTTATTTGAGCTTAAATTAAAGTCCTCTTGATTATTGTTGCTTTGTCACATAAAAATTATTTGTGCATAACCCTCCTTTTGTGAGTAGATGTTGCTCTTATATATTTGCACATTGCATGGATCTGTGACACTAGTACCTTTTCGAGGATGGTAATTGATTGCAGGGACATATAAAGAATGAATCTAAGATGTTGAGAGTTTTGAATTCTTCCCCTGAATGACAATTAAAAGTATTGCTTGAGGACAAGCAAGCTTAAGTATGGGGTGTTTGTTGTGAGCTGCATCTACCATGTTTTACATTTACTTTTATATCGATTTCTGCATACATTACATTCATTTGGGCTAAGATAGTACAGAATCTATGTAGTTTATGTTTATTTGCCAAATTATGGAATCTACACCAGTTTTTGTTTAATTCGCAGAATTCAAGGCATTTTACAGAAATTCTACAGAAGGTCGGAAAAGCTCGGAAAACAGCTACAGAAGTCCAAGGTCGAAGTAGCAACGGAACCAGTCGAATCGAGTCAAGAACCAAGGTTACACGACCTCGAGTAAACCCTACTCGATCTAGACAAGTATAGCCGAGCACAGCTTGTCGACAGAGCCTGATCGAGAGCCAGACCAGCCCAGCTCCGGAAGTCAACTCGATCTCGACAAACCCTAGTCGAGATCGACGAAGCCCAGACGCCACACCCGGAGTCGACAAGGAGAGGAGCTGCCCGAGAAGCCGAGGACGAAGACGCCGAGCAACTTTACTCGATCTCGACTACGCCTTGTCGAGATCGACGAGCCGACCAGAGGTTGTCCGAGTCCATGCCGAGGAGCTCTAGTCGACACCACCAGAGAGCCATCTTCGACGAACCCTACTTGATCTCGACTACGCCTTGTCGAGATCGACAAGCTTCTGAGTCCAGATCCGGAGTCCATCGAGCAGAGTCACTCGAGAAGACCTAGTCGGCAAGCCAGTCTACTCGAAGTCGAGTAGAGCCTTGTCGAGATCGACCACCCTTAGCCGAGCTGCTGTGCTGTGTTCGACTGTGCCTGACCCCTATCGACTAACCCTTAGTCGAGGTCGAGTACCACTGTTGTCGACTTCTGATCGTGAGATTTCACCGCTGCCTAGGATCCGCTGACACGCTTCCTCGTGGATCGATCCTGACTTCCCGCTGCTACATCAGGAGGAGGTCTTGTAATTATTTGCGTGGGCAGAATCTAGTTTGATTTATTTTGTTATATTTCATACTCGATTTCCTCCTCACAACACTAGTCTAGATCGAGTAGCCTGGGTTCTTGGCTCGATTCTACTGGTTCCGCTGCTTCCTTGACTTTGGACTTCTGTAGCCGATTTCCGAGCTTTCCTGACCTTCTGTAGAATTGCTGTAAAACGCCTCGAATTCTGCGATTTAAACAGAAACTGGTGTAGATTCCATAATTTGGCAAATAAACATAAACTATACAGATTCTGTACTATCTTAGCCTAAATGCATGAAATGTATACAGAAATCGATATAAAAGTTACTGTAAAACATGGCAGATTCAGCTCACAACAACAAGTTTTTGTTATATTTCGCAGAAATCGGACGCACTTTGGAGCTTAAAGGAAAGTCATGAAGAAGCTAAGAATGGTGCAGCTGGAGAAAAGACCATTTTTCGGTATTCATCATTCGGAATTAAGCTTTGATGTCTTCGTGAAAGTTGTAGCCCTCGAAAAGAGCTTTCCAACGCATGGTCATATGCATCAATCCGACAAACGAGGACTCGGAAAAGTGCGTTTCAAGATCAGAGCAGAAAGCTGAGAGAACTCTACTCGATCTCAACAAAGGCTGTCCGAGCACACCTGGTCGAGTAGAGCTGATCGAGGACACTGAGTCAGAGACAACCCGACTCCGGAACCTTACTCGATCTCGAGTACCACCTAGTCGAGATCGACGACACTGAGAGGCCATGTCCGGAGTCGACAAGTTGAGACAAGCCGAGAAGCCGAGGACGAAGACGCCGAGTAACCCTACTCGATCTCGAGGAGGCCTTGTCGAGATCGAGGACCAGCACCGCGTCTGTCCGAGTCCATGCCGAGGAGGAGTCCTCGACCACACCAGGCCACACATCCTCGACTACACCCAACTCGATCTCGAGGAGAGTTAGTCGAGATCGAGGAGCCAAGGAGCACCAGTCCGAGCCTGTCGAGCAGAGCTACCCAAGACATCCAGCCAGACCCAGTCGACGACGAATCTGTACTCGATATCGAGGAGCCCTACTCGAGATCAACGAGCCGCGTCCTGAAACTGCGTTACGCGCTGAGCCGTCCGTGTCGAGTTGGGAGTCCTTGGGGCCGAAGGAATCCGAGTCTATCCGATTTCATCAAGTTCTATCTATGGAAGACAAAATCTATCAACATGAGACATCTTACCTATTTTAGATTTATCTTTCCCTTTTAGATTTAATTCCTAAATTGCTTTTATTTATCCTTTAAGCTTTTAGATATAATTTTAGACAAAGATAGATATTTCTATCCTTGAATAGCAAGGAATAGAAGGCTATAAATAAAGCCCTAGGGGCCGGTTTTTCATTCATTCCATCATTTAATTCAATTCACAAGTTAGAGAAGTAGTTCCACAGATACAATTTAGGAGTTCAAAGGTTTTAAGGTTTTGGCATTCTGCGAAAGTTGGAGTGCCGGGATTGTAAAGGCTTTGAATATAGTTTAATGCAAGTTTCTTTTTATACATCAATGCCTGCGATTGCGATGAGGCGTGAGTAGTCCACCCACTTCTGGGGCTGGGGTGAGCCCGACGGTGGCCATGTAAGGTGATGCGGTAAAGGTCAGATCTTGTTATGCAATTCGTCTTCTATCCCTATGAGCATGATTCTTTTGCGAGAGTTGAAGGTGATCCTTGTTTGTGTTATTGAAGCGAAAGTGATCTTAATGCAACTTGGATTAATTATGTGAAAAGGGTTAGTAACAATTAGGGTTTATGCGAAAGCCTCTATATGCCTATTTGTTGATAACGAAAGTTATTTTGATGGAAAGCATTATCTCTTATGCCTTTATGTGTTACTTTGCATGGTTATCGTTGTGGTGTTGATACCCTGGCTTTGGAAGTTCTTTATTATATTGAGTTTATTTCTGTCGAAATTTGCAAATCTGTGTTCGAAATTGCAATTTACGTTTTCTGAGTTTTTAGTCGATACAGAGTAGAGTCTTGTCGATCTCGAGTAGATACTGGTCGAGATCGAGTTGGCTTGCCTCTATCGAGTTGTCTGTTTGCTTTGCTGAGTTTCTGTTGTCGACATCTGTAGTCGATATCGAGGACAGTTAGTCGATATCGACCAACTTCTGTGTCCTCGCTTTTGTTTCTGCTTTGCTTTGTCTTTTCTGTCTTTGTTTCTTTGTTTCTGTCTTCTGTTTGCTTTTCTGTGAGATTTACAACTACCTGAGACTGCTGACACGCTTCCTCGTGGATACGATCCTGACAACCTTCTACTACAACGGGAGGAAGTCTTGTATTTATTTGCTGAGACAGGGAAGTCAGTCTGAACTTTATTTTATATTTATTTCATACTTGACACATCCTCCTCCAACAACAAAGGGTGATGAAAATTCTCAATGAAATAAAAATTTTATGTTACAATACCAACTTAAAATGTGAAAAAAAAGTACAAAAAGAAGAATTACTCATACAAGTATAAATTCTTACACTCATCTTTAGTAAAAGATGGAGCAATAGTTAACTTTCTGCTTACTACATGCATCTTGCACTCATCTTGATTATGCCTTTGATCGATATTGGAAAAATATCCACAAAATGTTGTCAACTTATTTGGACATGTTTTATAATATGTGAAATAAATATTTAATCAAATTGTCAATGGATGGTGTTGGTTGTTTAAATAGAATAATGATGAATTGAATAGTTGAGTTATAATAATGTGCGAAGTGAAGATAGGTTTTCAGTTGGGAGAGGAAACCATGGGAAAATAAAGATGAAAGGTCTCGATGTTTTTCAAAATATAGATATGCAAACCTTGAGGAAGATTATTTGTGAGGTATCTAATTTTTTTTCTTTATGGCTTTGTTTGTGTTTTATGTGGTTGTGAATAGTTTATTTCCAGCCATTGGTTGCTATATTTTAGTAAACATTATTCGTTATGATATCATGATCTTACTAATCCTCTGCATTTTCATTGAAGGGGACTTGGGTTGAATACTTAGTCCCTAAGCTAATTTGAGTAGGTCTAATGACCTTGAGTAGGGATGTCCCGTGTAGGGGGAATATGAGGTTTGCAAGGTTAAGGGGGAAGTTTTCTTATTTGAGTTGAGTTGCACTTGGTGTTTGTTCTTGACAAAGGAGAAATTTTTAGAGAGTCGTCATGACCTCCATGTTCTCAGGTTGTCCTAACAAAAGGGGACTATGGACATGATACTAGTACAACTTACTTTATGCATTTTGGGTTTCTTGTTTGCATTTTGAATTGAGGGATGGATATGATATATGGTTTTACTTGTTTGCATTTTGAATTGAGGGATCGACCATCAATTTATAGGCTAGATTTGGGCCAGATCAATTATTTCGTTGTGGTCGGGTTTCACAAAAAAAATAAACACATGGCCTTTATCGATGATCAGAGGAAACATAGAGTGTGTGCTAGTTAGTTTCACACCAAATGCATACATGGGCTATGCGTTTCATCCATACAAAACATATGGGGTGTATTGTATTGTTTTCCTCCTCGATCGATCGGATTCCATTTCTCTACCAGCAATACTATATGTGTGTGTGTGTATAAATGTATGTATGTATGTATGTATGTATGTATGTATGTATGTATGTATGTATGTATGTATGTATGTATGTATGTATGTATGTATGTATGTATGTATGTATGTATGTATGTATGTATGTATGTATGTATGTATGTATGTATGTATGTATGTATGTATGCATGCATGCATGGGAGGATCATATTCATATTAGAATTGGGACTTTAATTTGAACATACATATATACATATAGACAGTGGCGGCCGCAAGACTCCTCGAAAGTTGGGGTGAAACTCTACACTACGAAAGTGTTGCATCATCAATTCATCAACAAAATAGCATTCAATGATACAATTCTACAAATAAATTAAAATGTTCAACGCGTCGCTAACTATTTAAAGTGAATACATATGAAAGATTAAATAGTACATAATATAAGTTCGCTTTGATGATAGAGGAAGTAAATCCATCATGTGTTTAGTTGCCCCTTTGAAAAAGTAACACCAAAAACAAAATGCGGCATCAATAGCTACACTGTACTCTAACCATGTCCATTCCATGAACCACTTTACCAAAAAAGCTCGATCTTTTTGACCTATCTCGATGGAAGTTATGTGATAAAGGTTGGCAAAGACCTGTAGTCGTGTACTAGCTCTCTCCTTACAACATCCCTGGTTGAAGGTTCATCTCTCACACTTGGTTCGCTCGGAACCTCTTCACTACCATGCATTAACAACATCAAATCCATTATCAAGCTCAACATCATCTCCATCAACAACGTACCTCAACATTATCAATCAAATGATTGGGAATTGAATTATCCACATTTACCTCCACATTAACATTATCAACATTTGCAACGATATTGCGAGGAGTGGATGAACTAACACTTGGCACTTTGTTGATTCGAGCAAAATATTTATCCATATCGGAATCACTAATCATAATTCATAAGCAATGAAAATGAAAAAAAAACCCTCCAATTTTCACACTTCGAATCTCAAACCCTAAAACCTAACAAATAACAAAATTTCAATTATTTAATCCTAATTTATTCATAAGCAATGAAATAAACAAATTATAATAATCAAAATCCCCAATTTTCATACTTCAAATCTCAAACCCTTAAACCTAACAAAATTTCAATTCTCCAAATCAATTGAAATATGAATATTTAAATCACGTGCGTTGTGCACAGGGACTACACTAGTTCGTCAATTTAAATATGAATATTTAACCATTTAAATATGAATAATTGATAAATTAATATATGAAATAGAAGATAGAGAAGTCTGGATTTCATTTGGAAATTCCGAGGGGGGGGGGGGGTTTACACTCTTTATTACTCACTCCGTCTCAAAATATAGGTCGTTTGACTTTTCAACACATTTTTTAAAGAGCTAAAAACTACTACATAAAATACTATTTTTTATTAATTTTTTAAAATAATATTATACTTATTACTTAATATTATTTTAAAAACATTGAACTTAATTATCTTGAATTTATACATAGAACTTGACTTTCAAAATAAAATCATTGGATCAAAAATATAATTATAATTATGTTTAAGTTTAAATTTTATTAGGGTTGGCATGGTACGGTAACCACCAAAAAATGGTGATTACCACGTACCAACCACAAACTAGTGGTACGCAAATTTTCATACCACGTACCAACCACAAGTCGTGGTTACCGCATATGTGGTAACCACGACTTGTGGTTACCATCGGTAAATTACCATGGTTACCAGGCTGTAATTCTGTTTGTATTTTTTTAAACTCCTTGGCTACCTTCCGGTAGTCATCAAAGTTATCGAATGAAAAAATATGGTTACCAAAAATAATATGGTTACCACCTATTAAAAGTTCGAATAAATCAAGTTCACGACCTAAAATACACACCAATTCAAGCTAACAAAGTTCAAAGTCTTGAAACAAACCAAGTTCAATTGTTCAAACATTCAAAATGTTCCTGCAAGTTCAAACAAAACAAGTTCAAAGTTTTCAAACATTCAAAATGTTCCTACTGCTTCTAGTAGAAAAAGTATAAAGGACCAATTTAGGTCAAAATCAAAACAAAAAATATAAATTAAAAACTTAAAACTTAAAGGTAATAACAATAAAACATTAAATAAAAAAATTAATATATATACTTGGTAACCATGGTAACCATGGTATTCAGATTTCATTACCATTACCGTACCACCTTCACGTGGTTACCACCAAGATGGTTACCAACATGTTGGTTACCACAAGTGTGGTTACCAACATAGTCGGTTTGTAGTTGGTACGTGGTTGGTATGGTAATTTCCGTACCATTTGTCAACCCTAAATTTTATAATAACAATTTAATTATGTTTTCTATCCATTAATTATAAAGTAATAATTTTTTAAATTATTTAAAAATTAAATAATTTTAGTAAATAAGTCAGTTATAATCGTATTTTCATCTAATAATATTATATTAAATATAATAAGGTCAATAAAATAAAATCTACATGATTTGATGAGTATATAAATAATTTTAAAGTTTTGATGGGTAAATATCCAATTTATCAAGTTTTTAGGGGTATATACCCGATTTTGCCTAATTGTAAATAGCTAACCAATTCATCAACCATCAAGGTAGGCATTCAAATTGTCAGTTTATAGTGTTAATTTTGTTTATAAAAAACATATTATTGTAGGTATATCGATCTTTGTTTTACTAAAATGTCCTTATAATGATTAATAGATTAATTGTTAATTTTAGGCTTTGAGAAAGTATAAGAGTAGTATATATAATAAATGAGGATAAAATTGTTTATTTGTATATTTTCTTAAAATTTATTATAAAAAAAATTAAAATAATATATTTTGGTGAACAGATATAAATACCTCCTTTAGCGCTCAAACAGAAATAACAAGATTAATTACCTGCAACTTCAAGTACTTGACATAAAATAATGAATTCAAATTTTAAAAAATAATGATAATAGAGTAATAATAATAATAATAATAATAATAATAATAATAATAATAATAATAATAATAATAATAATAATAATAATAATGCCTCATTAATATTTGATTAATAGTGAAAATTTCAGGTTTGTTTAAGTTCCTAAATGTAAATGCTGATAGAGCAAAAGTAATTCCATAAGATGTTCAGGGGCATAATCGTCTTTTACCAGGTAAACCTAATCCTCATTATATATTCGGGTTTTCTACTAGGGTTTAGGGGGCTTCTCTCACAGCCGACAAACGCTGACTTGAGCGTCGGAGGCCCCGCCTCTTCTTCTCCCTCTAATCTATGCTGGTAGATCAGTGGGCGAGGAAGGATCGATGCAGATTTGATGTATTACATTTGGCGTCGTCTGTGGGAATCGATCAAAAATCCCAATCAATCAATCAAACAACGTGAACTCGGCTATTAGGCTGGATTTTGGTGGAGGAAGAATGAATCGACGCCCAGGTTGGGTCCGAGAATCGATGGCGTCGTCCATCCTCTACGAGTCTGCAGTGAACCCCATGGAGCGGCGGAGCCGTCCCCCGACAAGAGCTTCGCGCCTCCTTCCAAGCCATGTCTATTTGTCGATGATAAGGCGATATCGGCTCTCGCCGGTGTCGCATCTCTAGCCCATGCGCACTGCCACTTCAAATTGACCCAGCCTTTGCCCACAAACCCTAGGAGAGGTGCCGCCGGCCTCAAACCGCAGGAATCACGGGAGACCCGTTTCACCGCTGCCAGTGGCGGCAGATCTAAGGCAACAACCACAGGCAGCTTTTGCACAGGACCCGCATCCCCAGTCTGCAACCGAGGATTGATGTCTTCAAAGAACAAAGGTTCCACCGGGACCCTCTCTGAACCACCGTCGCCTCAGTTCGGCGTTGCCATGGGGGTCGAAGCCGATCGAGGCGGGCCGATCCCTGGCTGCCGAGTGGGAGAGAGATAGAACGATGAGCCCCTCACACCACAATCCTTCTTTGCTGCTGGTCACCACCATCATCGAGCCGAACGCCACCTTCACCGCCTCTTGTCTGAAGCAACCATGGATGCGGCCCGGATTCGAGAGCGCCGCCTCTGTGCAAAACCTATCGAAGGAGACAACATGCTAAATATTTGTTTTAATTATAAAGCCAGCCTTGATATTTTTGAAAATTGCAAATTAGCATGCATCTTCAGCGTAATCTCAGAAAAGACCCAAGTCATCGAAAGCCCAAGAATTTGCCCCAGACCTCCGTATTTGACATAACTACAAATTTTGGTTGGGCTTCCTATTAGCATCAAAGGGACCATTGAAGATGTGTAAGGAGATAAACACAGCCACAAGAGCTAAGTTTCCTTTTTTTTTTAAAAACTTATATGCTAAAAATCTAATTTATAGTCAATCATATTGCATGACGTTCACCAGTGACTTACGATATGATTTAATTGAAGTTCTTGTAATTACTTATTGCTAAAGTTGTATGATTCGTTTGACTCTAGAATTACATTGATATAAAGGAGGTGCTCTTAGCGAGTACACTAAAATAGTCGATCAAAAGAAGGGGCATGAAGCGAAGCTCCTACACTAGTTGCGCGCCCCATGTGAATCGAAGAAACAAGATAGGGGCATTTGCTATGCGGAATCACAACCCTTCGCTCAGCTAAGTATACCGATCGCAACATCAATCAGAAGCAAAAGGCCTACTAGCTAAGTTCTCTATCTCCTATTTCTATGAAAAATTTACTTCCTAGTTAATCATATTACATGGTTAATTGCATTGATGACATATAAATTCTTGAAATGCTTATATGTGCATCTATATATCGAACAACATTATATCAAAAAAAAAACAATTAACGAATCGCCACTCAAGGCCACTAGATCGTCACTTAAGGCCAAAAGATTGCCGATTTCAGGGCACGAGTACGCCACTTAATGCCAAAAGATAGCCGATTTCAGGCCACGAGTACGCCACTTAAGGCTAAAAGAACGCCGATTTCAGGCCACGAATACACCACTTAAGGTCAAAAGATCGCCGATTTCAGGCCAACAGAACGCCACTTAAGGCCAAAATATCGTCATTTTCAGGCCAATAGAACGCCACTTAAGGCCAAAAGATCGCCAATTTCAGGCCAATAGAACGCCACTTAAGGTCAAAAGATCGCCAATTTCAGGCCAACACAACGCCACTCAAGGCCAATCGAGCGCCAATTATGGCCAAAGAATCGTCAGTTACGACCACTTAGAGCCAATTTTGAGCCATAATAACCCAGCAAAAGTCAAAATCAAGCAATATATAAGAATGTCATTTAAGGCGAAATGCTCAACCTTAATGAAAACCATCAAATTGTCAATAGTAAATAAAATTCAAACGAGAATGTCATCAACTAACACTATCTCTCATTTATGGCAAAGAATTCATCTAATCATTTTGTGCAGTAACTTTCAGTTGATCAGTTAATAATGCACCAACTGCATTATATTGTGTTATTCGGTTGCGAATGCTAAAGCTTGCAGGATACAATGAAGACAAGGGACAAGCATTACTGATGATCTTTGATCATAACAAGTGGAGAGTATCGAATTATTCGTCTTACCTCATCACTAGATCGTGATAATTAAGGAAACCTGAGGGGCAATTGATAGAGCAAAAGTAATTCCATAAGATGTCCAGGGGCATAATTGTCTTTTACCAGGTAAACCCTAATCCTCTTTATATATTCGAGTTTTCTACTAGGGTTTAGGGGGCTTCTCTCACAGCCGACAAACTCTGACTTGAGCGTCGGAGGCTCCTCCGGAGGAGCGAGCCCCGCCTCTTCCTCTCCCTCTAATCTATGCACGTAGATCGGTGGGCGAGGAAGGATCGATGCAGATTTGATGCATTACAAATACGCTTCGGCTATATACACCGCAAATCCGCACGTTGTTAAGGACGTGCATGCACATCGGAAGTAACATGCTTGCACGTCGAAAGTAACGTGCAGGTGGGTTTTTCAACCACCGTGCCCGGACGTGCATGCATGTTTTTTTAAAATAAAACGTGCTTGCACGTCGAAAAGGACGAGCAATATTGCACGTCCAAAGAAACGTGCAAAACTGCACGTCCATTTGGACGTGCAATATTACACGTCCTTTTCGACGTGCAAGCCCGTCATCTAAAATCGAAGGCAACGTGCCCCTTCGTCTCCAATTCGTCCCAGATCCACACAAAGAGAGAGAGAGAGAGCGCTGAGGGTTAGGGTTGCCGGCGACGAGAGAGAGAGAGCCAGAGAGAGAGAGAGAGAGAGAGAGAGAGAGAGAGAGAGAGACAGAGAGACACAGAGAGAGAGATGGAGCCAGACAGAGAGATGGAGCCGGAGATGGTGGTGGTGCCAGTGGAGGCGGAGGCGATGGCGGTGACAGTGGAGGCGGAGGCGAAGGCGGTGGTAGTGGAGGCGGAGGTGGTGGCGATGGAGGTGGCGTAGATGGAGGGTGGTGGTGGTGGTGCGCAGGCGGAGACGACAGAGGGTGGTGGTGGTGGTGGAGCAGTGGCGGAGCCGGCGGTTCCGGTGGAGGAGGCGGTGGCGATGGAGGTAGTGGCAGAGGCAGCGGTTCTGGTGGCGGTGGTGGCGGTTCCGGTGGAGGAGCCCCCTATTACCGCCGCGGAAGCGGTGAAATATGGAGGTGTCTCCTGTCCCGACCCCACCGGTATGTTATTTGAATTATTTATTTTATTTGATTTAGTTTTATAGTTTTATAATATAGTTGGATAGATTATAATATAGTTTTATAATATGATTTGATAGATTATAATTGATAGTATATATAGATTTTATGATTTGTTATATGTTTATAGTTTATAGTTTCATGGTTTGATAGTTTCATTATTTGTTATATAGTTTGATAGATTATAATATACTTTTATAATATAATTTGATAGATTATAATTGATAGTAGATAGTTTTTATGGTTTGATAGTATATAGTTTTTATGGTTTATAATATAATTTGATAGATTCAATTATAGTTTGTACAAAAAGTACAAACTACATTAAAATACATTAAAATAAAAAACATTAAAATATATTAAATTATATTAAAATACATAGAAATACATTAAAATTAAAAGACAATAAAAAACATTAAAAGCGATTAATATATATTAAAATATATTAAAAGACATTAAAACATATTAAAATATATGAAAATATATAAAAAGAGATTAGAATAACCTTAAAAGTCATTAAAATACATTAAAAGACATTACAAGACATTAAAAACCATTAAAATCCATTACAAGATAGTAAAGCCATTGAAAGTCATTCCAAGACATTAAAATAAATTCAAACCCATTAAAAGACATTATAACAAATTGAAAAGACATTAACAACCATCTTCATCAAATTAATTAGCATTAAAGAAAGTAACATATTCTTAAATATTTCATAAAAACAGGCAGGGAGGCTCTTGAGAGGGGATGATACCCTACGGCCAGTTAGGGTCGGCGACCGGGAACCGGTTAGTCAGCATATAGTAGAGGCCGCAGCTGGGGGAGAGGATGAGACACATACATTAGATGATCTACTGATGTCTTTAGATGGCTACCAGCAGTCCATGGGGAAACCCCCGGCCGACGAGGATGACAACTTCTGGGGGGTCTACCTGATTGGCGCTCTTCTGGTGATCCGACGGAGGGGCAACAGCCTTCTTTGGAGTCCTCCGATGTTCTGAGCAGCTGCGTCACTGATGTAGTTGCGGGTCGACGGGCCCACGGGGGCAGACCGCTTGCTCGTCTACCCCCCACCATCCCCGAGGCTTCTACATCCGCCACCCAAAACGCTGAGGCTTCGACCTCCCACACACCACCGTCGATATATTTGGCTTCTACGGATGACATCATCCCTGACGTCGTAGAGGAGGTGGACGACGGGCATGATAGGCAAGCGGAGAGACATGAGGGGCCATGGGGGGGCATGAGGGGCGGGATGAGGTTCAGGGGGCCCACAGGAGGGGGGGGGGGGGGCAGCAGGAGCCCGCGCCCATCCCTGTGCAGGCTGCCGCACCGGCTGTGCAGGTCAACCCATTTTTGCCGTCGGGTGATCTGCTAGTGTCTTACATGCACCACCGAGCGTACCAGGTGTGGAGGGAGCCGACTGTGGATCTGCCGCTGCTGAAGTTCCACCATCGGGCGACTCACCTACTACCGTTTGACCCATATATATTCGAGGGCCCGGGGACTTGGTGGCAGGATCTTATTCCATCTGGCATCCCGTAGCTGAGGGCCTTCCATTGGGAGGGTGTGGACGAGTTCATGGTCACCGCGTTCATGGAGCATTGGCACCCGGAGACCAGCTCCTTCCATTTTCCGTGGGGCGAGATGACCATCACACTGTACGACGTTGCCTGCCTCCTGGGGCTTCGGATTGAGGGTCTGCCGTGTATGTCACATCTGGGCCCGGTGGAACTGATCCACACGGTCGCTGAGTACTACCAGTTGACCCCAGCTCCCATGCGCTCATACAGACACGCTGGCGGCCTTCCCGTTACTTGGTTGACGGACCGGTGGATCGCGAGACACGGGCCGCTCATCGACCCCGCGCCCGCTGATGACCCCGAGGCCGGAGCTGAGCCTGAGCAGATTCTGCTGCGCATGCATACGGGAGGGGGGCAGCCACATGATGACCCTGCACAGCGTCTGTTTCTCTACCGTGGTTACCTAGCTACCGCTGTCGCCGTGACTCTGTTTGTGGACAAGTCGCAGAGCCGGATCCTGTGGAAGATGTTCGGCCTTGTTTGGGACATCTCTCGGACGACCACCATTGCATGGGGTGCAGGTGCCCTTGCCTGTCTCTACATGGGCCTAGGCGAGGCTACCCGAGCAGGTGCGAAGGGTATAGATAGCTGCACGCCGCTACTATAGGTACGAGACTGATGAATTTGTTATATAGTTTAGGAACATTTATATTATATTCTAACCACATTCTGTTTTGTGTCAAGGCTTGGATATGAGCTTACTTCCCTCGCTATCGAGGAGATCTGTCCAGCGATCCGGCTATGATGGAGGATCGACGCTGGTACGCGAAGTTCATCCCTCCGAAGGCGCCTCTCCGCGCGAACCCGAAGGCCAAGCAGGCAAAGCTGAAGAAGATGCGGGACGAGGTCGACCGCCTTACCGTAGCTGATGTAAGTATTCGAGTTTGCCATTATTTGACATATATTTCCTAAATGTGAGTTAAGACTGATTTTTTTATTCATAGGTGGAGTGGATGCCCTTTGGGCGTGATCTGGACTTCGACAGCGAGTACCGTCGGTCCACCTACCGGGGCACCATCACATTCTGCGGGGAGGAGGAGCCATATATGCCCGATAGGTGCCTTCGGCAGTTTGGGCGAGTCCATGGGGTCCCGTAGGCCGTCATCGCGCCGAGGCAGGTCACCCGCGGCGCCACATTGACGCCGAAGTACGTCGCCGTGTTTGGCACCGCGCACGACAAGTGGCAGGACTTACTGGACGAGGGTCGCTTTTGCCGGCTGGCTGACCACAGATGCACCAGCGAGGACTGTCATGCTGGTGTCACTGCGGACTACATGGCCTGGTACGCATCGCAGAGCCGGCCGTACATGCTGCTCACCACGCCACCCAATCTGGACCCTCCGGCGCCGGTCCACCCGATCGGCCTGGATCCATGGGTGGACCTGCCTCATCCTCCTGTTATCCCTCCGGTGGTAGAAGCTCGCTTGCATGAGATAGAGGGCTATTGGAGGGCTCTAGCTACCGACCCTCGGATTGAGCAGTTGTTAGACGAGGTGACTCAGATTTTGGATGATGTTGTTGGCCATCCCCCTGGACAGTGATGTACATGTACATTGTTACATTTCTATGTTATTCACTTGTGGATGTTATATTTCTATGTCATTCCCTATATTATCTATCTTTATATTATATACAGTTGAATTTCAATATGTCATACTAAGTGAAACCGTCAAGAATGAATCCCTTATAAGTTCAATTAGACCTCGGCCTATATGCAAACCCTGTACGTCGTTAGATAGGTTAGCGGTAGAGTTTGGCTAGCTAGGATTTGGATGAGTGGTAGGGTTTTGCTGGTAGGGTTTGGCTTGGTTAGTGGTAGGGTTTGCACATCGTTAGCGACGTGCAAACTCTGCACGTCCTTTTAGACGTGCATATATTGCACGTCGTTGACCACGTGCATGCACATCGTTGACCACGTGCATGCACATCGTTGACCACTTACATATTGCACGTTCTTTTAGACGTGCACCTCCGCGTACCTTTGATGCAAAACTGCCTATTTGAAGCGGAGCGGGATAGCTTGATTCCGTACTCCAAAACAAAGTTCGACTTAGTTCGATATATTCCCCCACAGTTAGAATCGCTATGGCCGAGTCGCAAGACAATCTTCGTCTCCCAGTTTGCTAGGTACAGATACGTTTCGTATAGTTCGATATATTTCCACTCATGTTATTACATTATCGAGACTTCACACCCGAGTTCTCGGACCCAAAGGTTTGGAATGACCGTAACGAAATGGTTACGCGTTTCAAGGACTTGGGTTTGAGACACTGCATGATTTTAGTAATCAACCGGTCTTGGACGGGGGCGTCGAACCGTCCAGGCGGGGTTCTCCTTGCTTGCGAGCAGTATGGGGAGTACCGACCACGCGAGAGGAAGCTCCGAAGCATGCAATTGAAGATCAACGGATGTCCATTCTCTCTACACGGGCACGAAGCTCCGCCGGGTCATTGGGTTATGACGGTAACCCACGGTGTTCATAACCACGGGCTTCCCACGAGCTTGAAGGGTTATGCCATCGCCGGACAGATGACAGAGGGGGAAAAGAAGATGGTTAGGTGAATGAAGGACATTGGTACTCCTCCAAAAGCAATTGGGTACGGCTTGAGGCAGCTGGTTGAGACAAGCGTCACGTCATTGCGTTCCCTTAACAACACGCTCAACAAGATGGCCGCCGAAGAAAGGGGTAGTCGGACGATGACCCAAGATACGCTGCATCGTCTGCGGAAAAGAGGGTACTACTACGAGTTCAGACGACATCCAGATGACAACGACATCTTGAGCGAAAAGGATTTTGTCCAAGATAGTCTATATTGTGTAATGACCTTTATCCATTGTTCCATATTTCTGACATTATCGTTTTCGAAAAGGATTTTATTCCTCATAGACCGAATCCCCCATAAGGAAAATGCTAGTATCGATTTCTGAGTTGCTGATAGTTGGGAAAAGATTTCAATGATTATCATCTTGTAGGTTTTGTTGGTTTTGTCATTGTTTCGTATTATTCTTTCAATATGCTTTTCCATTCTTCCGATTAGTGTCAGAGATGTCTGGCATGCCGTGAATAAGTGGGTTGCGTCTTCTTCACAATGATTGCAGAGGGAGCAACCCAAAGGTACATCAATTCCTTTGTTCCTAAGTCTGATTTTCGTTGGGGATTAATCAATCAAATTGGACTCTTTAAGCACCTTAGACCCTAGCGAGCAAATCGATTAACAATCGCATGCGCGATCCGCAAAATTAATTCAAACCTAGGTTGTCTACGATAGTTTATTATCCTCAAGAGAATTAAATAGATTGCTCATAAACAATTCACAAGTTCAATCCATGTTTTCCAATAAAATTAACAACTTTATCTATATATCCAATCTCAATTCGCAGCTGGCGCATGTTGAACATCAAAAGGATTCCAATCAATCATAGAATTAATCGGATTAAGCACCCATGGATCAAATCAAACAAATAATAGAATTCATTCGGGCAATCATCACGCACATGTCTATCTCAGCATCGTTGGGATCACCCCAACCCCAGAACAAGAAAATTAGCCAGACATGAATTCAAACACAATCAAAGAATTCATGATGAAAGAATATAAGACTAGAATAACAAAACGTATTCTTGAATTTAGCAAAATAAACTTTCAAGAAGAAATCTCTGAAAAGAGCCTAAAACTCTCAATGTCTACAACTAGTTTCTGACAAGAAAATTCGATGTCCTTAGAACCAACCCTAATTCTCCATCTATATTCCCCGAAAAGCTCTGAAAATATTCATAAAATAATAATAAAATACACCAAAAAGTCGTCCCATAAAAGATAGAAGCGGATAAAAAAATCCCAAAGAAGTACCGCTGAAAGACAAGTATTGACTCGATATATGAGGTATCGACGCGATACTTGCTACTGTAAAGAATTCTGGCTCGATAGGGAAGGTATCAACTCGATACTCATGGGTATCGACCCTGTAACGGCCCGAGATTATGATTCCCGAGTTACGTTTCGAGGGATGAAACCCCTCGTTAGGATCTTGCGCCCCGAGTACAGGTTGAAGGTTTGAAATTCTATCCTAACATTTTAAAGTGGGATTTCATACCCAAAATTCGAAGGGATTGTTGGAATCCTCGGAGAAGTCCCCTGTACATGTCATAAGTCTAAGCGTGGAAAACCAACAGTCATGCAAATAGTAGAATCAAGGTGTAATACAAGAGGGTGACACGACAAAGCCGAGTCAAAACCAAATCAATAAGCGTATTTATTGAAATTTAATATACAATGTTAGTGGAGTTAAACCATTTCTTTGAGATCGCCCAAGAGACTTCCCACGTCACGAAAACAAGGAATAATCATGCTGCAAAACAAACCTAAAAAAAATGTATGCGGGGCGGTGTCAGATCGAAGCCCTACGCAATATAATCCCAAACAAGCAGACATATACACACGCTAGTCCTAATAAAGATGCTTCTAGATGCAAGGCGGAATATTAACACACTAGCATGGTCCTAAGATCAAGTGCATAAATATAATAAGGCCTTAGCACCGAATACCATGTGGTATATCCCTCTCCTACCTCCACCCCCTTCCGATAGGGCGGAGACTGGCCAGCTCGTGAATGCATTCCATATAATCGGGTGGAACGCATGCCCAACCCGTATCCACAATAAAGCCCGCAGGCATCTCATAATATAAGGAAGTTCATGACTTGATTGACTCAGACGGGACCCGATGAGACTAGGTCGTCCTATAACCCTAGCAATGACTCTAGTTACTTCACAAATAACAACCGTTCTGTTTACAAAAGCAATGAGTAAACGAATGCTCAATCATGAGTGCAATCCTAGCAGGATACTACATGGCATGCTTTATTATGAATGCAAGCACCTAGTATGCACATGGCTACAAGCAGGGAGATCTCTTTTTCGAATCTGAGTGAGCTCATATAGGAACTCACCTGGATGTGCAGAACGGCAAAAGGCAACAACTAGGTATACAGAAAGCCAACATGTCATAGATGATCACCTAACACATATATAAGTAATATAAATAAGTCTACTTCTAATGTTACTTAAAGCATATAATATCACACACAAGTTATCAAATTTATTCACCATGTTAGGCAAGGTAATGCATTTTCCCAAGATTTCCAAAAACACTTTTAAAACCTTAAGTTAGATCAAATCACTATTCAAATAGCTTTCTCAGATCATCCAGAAAATCCATTTATAAACATTACCCTTTCATCAACTTATTTTATTATTATTTCAAAACAAATCCGACAAGTTAGGATATTTCTCAAAATCCACTTTTTAATTTTATTAAATCCATTTCCAACCTTTAAAACCTTTTTCAACTCCAAGTCCAAATATTATACTTAAATCTCAATAATAATATTATATATTATATTCCATCTATTTAATATTTATATACTTGAAATATATACATCCCTTAAAGCTCATTTTATTAACACATTTTAACAAAATAGGCCCAAAATCCATTAAAAGAAACCGGATCCCACAAGCCCAAATCGGATAGGCCCAACCCTTTGCCAAAATTGGATCCAAGAACCCAAGCCCCAAATTTCATTTAAGAGAACCCATGAACCGGCCTTATTTTAATCAAAATTGCTGAACCGGACCAAGAAAATAAAAGGCTGACCCGAACCCAAATCAGACACTGTTCATCTTCCTCCTAATACCCCCTGCGTTCGAAAATTGAGCAAGAGGAAGAGGGACAGGGGAAGCTCGCCGGCGACACCGCACTCCGACCACCCCAACCCGACACTAGAGGCCAGAAAACGAGCAAGAAAAGGAAGGAGAGGAAGGAGTGCTCACCGAGGTTCCTAGGGCTCGCAGGAGGTGCTTCGTGTGGCGTTCGCGCTCGTCGGAAGCGAAATCATTGCTCGCTTGGCCTGGGTTGGAAGAGGGGGGTCAAAAGGAGAAGCTTTACTGTCCTATTGATCGAAGGAGGAGAGAGGGTGGCTTACCGAGCCGATGCGAAAAGCAGGGCGAAGGAAGGAGGCGGCGCTCGGGAGGTGCGCTCGGTTGCGCTGTTGCTGGCTCCGGCTCTCCTAGGCGGTTTCCCTTGGTTCGTCGGCGTCGGAAGTAAGGGAGGTGGTGCTGGCATCCCCGGATGGTGCTGCTCATCAAGAGAGAAGAAGAATGGAGGCTTGGAGCTCGGGTACTGTACTGATGGCTGCGAAACAGGGATGGCGGGAGCGGCTCGGGGTGGTGCTCGGGCAGCGCTCGAAGGCGCCCAGGGAGGTGCTCGGGGGTACTCAGCGTGGCTGCTCGTGGTGGTGGAAGGGTGGTGGCGCAGTGGTGACGGTGGGGTGGGTTTTGGGTTTCTTTGAAATGAAATGTAGGGGGGGTTGGATCTGATGTTTTGTTTTGAAGAGGGAAGGGTTGCAACATCATTTGGTCAAACAAGGAGCAGAATGGCAGGTTGTTTGTTTGCCAAATAAATAAAATCAAGAAGGGAAAGGGAAAAGGATTCAATTGATGCATTACCGAATTAGCAAATTCAGCAAAGGAGGAATGCAATTTTGTTGGTTTTTCCAAAGGAGAGGAACCAAAAAAAAAAGAGTGAGGGACATGGAGATAAGATTTTACCTCAATTAGGAAGGATGAGTTGGAATGGGTGCATAAAGTGATCTTGATAGAAAATAAAGGGGGAGAAGACAAAGTGTTCCCAAAATTAAAATGTCCAAAATTAAACCCCGGAATTCGTTTTAAATTCATTTTTAATTAATTAATATTTTTTTTTCCGAAAATTATTATTTAAAATTCCGAGCCTTTACATCATCCACCTCTAAAAACAAGTCTCGTCCCCGAGACTAAAACCAAAACAAAGTAGGGGACGAAGTTCGAAATTGATGAGTCCAAGGACCATGTCTAAGGATCTGGTAATCATCTCGGTTGCGTCTTCCGGGATTCTCACAACATCCTAGTCACGGTCATGACATCTCCAATTGGTCTTGACAAATATGCAATAAGCGCCCCTATCACATCCTCGCTTCGACTTTTCGGAAGTACCACAACTCTAAAAGTTCTACAATATCATCACTAGGTCTTAGCAAGCAACCTACAAGCGCCCTCATAAGATGCTTGTATCCACTTCGTGAAGTACCAAAGAGTTGCCCGGGTTTGAAAAGCTTCAAAGGGGATTCCACAATTGAAAAAGATTGGTCTCAAAATCATTGAAATTTTCGATCGCGTTCGGTCTCTCAAAATCCAAGTTAGTCTTTTTCAAGATCATTCAAAACCTCTCGACTTCAAAACCATCCAAAGATTTTCATAATCCAAGTTAGTCGTTTCCAAACTCTTTCAAAACCCTTTAAATCCCAAGTTGGTCAAGCAAATTCAGAACTCAAGAGGTGGAATCATCCACCTCTAAAGGCTAATCCCATATTCTCTTCCTAGGTTCCAATCTCAAAAGCAATTCCAAGCTACGAATTTCTAGCCATTATCAAAATCAACATAACCAAGACATGCCACCTCATAAACAACCAACCATCGAGATTGACCATGCCAAAACCATAACATGAATAACCATCCATCAACATTGTCGCATACGAGTATATTGGAACGTCAAACTCAAAATTAGCATTTCATGTTCTAGGTGTCAACCAAATAAGAATGCATCAAGTAGAAATGTCAATTTTGAAAGGGCAACACACAAACACATCAAGTCTCAACCTTAGCAATCACATCAACATGGTTTCCTACTTACCACTACCAACATGGCATAATTTGTCATAATAAGGGTTTCGGTCTAATGGGAAGGCATCAATTCAGCACAACAAAATTCATTTCAATAAGATTCAGCAAGACAAGATATTCACCATTTTCATAGTCAAGGATTTAGCCGAAAATCTATTTTGAAATATCAATGCATAGAGGCATCACCACAATCACGTTTCAGCAATTCAATGTTCAAGTTATCAACATAGAACTTGTCATACTCTCATGGTTCAGCAATAGCAAAGTCTAACAACATAGCAAGCACAAAATATAACCACGGCAACATTTAACTTAACAGGACATCGCATATCATTATATCAGGATAACATGCATCTTATATTAAGGACCCTACATGCTACTACCATTTAGTTCCCAAGTATTTCATATCAGCATATAACATGATTTCACACTAGGTTTATACATCATTATCTCTCAATGTTCCAAACGGTCACATGTCATAAATCCTAAGATACTATCATGCTCAGCAAGTATTGCAGAATATCAGGTATCAACATAGCAAGACAAGTTACCACATAACCTCATGATAATAATAATTCGAGCAAAGGTAAAATCATGCCAACATCGCAATATCCTATTGTCACATATTATCGGGGCACATAATATCATTATTACCAACACAAGTTAGGATTTGAGGAGGTATAATTCACATTCCATGAGTAAAAGAATTCAGGCAAGGCCTAACGACATAGAACACCAATCATACCACAACGTCAGTCACATAAGAACACCAAAGCACTAAAATTCATAATCATAAGTAGAAGTCAACCAAGTAACGTTCACTAACAGTTCATCATTCAAAGAATCAATGTGTCAGTTTTGGGACCTGGGGTTTATGAGCCCACCGTGCTTCTGCTGTGCCGCTCCTGTGCTATTTGGCTAAACGTGCACTTTTCTACGCCATCGTTCGTCAAAGTATTGCAAGCAAATTTTTAGTTAGCGGAGATAGGGGAGAGACAAGGAGGACAACTCGGACTCCCCACGGAACCAAACACAGACCAACTGATGATGACACAGCGAAAAACAAGATCCCGACCCAAGGAGTATGATGCCCTTATGGAACTCCATGAAGTTACGAGTGCAGAAAGCAAAACACATACCAATCATGGAGTAAACTAGTTGCATCACTAGACACTAACATGGACCTATCTAAATGAAAGATATTAACAGATGGGGAAACCAATAACATGATCGGGTTCTACATGGGGCATAAGGGACTAGCTAGCAACTTTTCATTTCATATATCAGACAAGCTTGATATGTATAAGAGACATGTATACACGGATGCAACAATAGATTTGTGCGACATAAAGCTTATGCAAGATCTAGTAGACAACACTGAGCATTACACGTATGGTAAATTGTTCGTGACATGTACACATAGGCAGGTTTTAATCAATATAGAATCATATGCAGACTTATCGAGATGTTTTATATCAGTCGGACTAGTACATGAAAGGATCATATAAAGCCATATAGAAACCATGTCATGCAACAACAACGCTCTTATGATCGGGTAAGTGTGGGATGTCAGCATATAATGAGCTATGGTTGGAAAGCAGTCCTCCATGATACTAGTAATATCTATTTAAGGAAAAAGCGCAATCAAAGGTAATCACTGAGGAACAATTTGTCACCAAAATCACAATTCATGCATACATGCATCTACCATGTCGTAGGGTATAACATGCAACGTGGTATTCAACTGCTAATTGAGACATACTTCATAAAAGTATGGGTCATGTGATAAGAACAACTTGGATGAGAACACACATAAGCATGCCACTAGTCATACTTAGCACAATGCAACCATGTGGAGGCATAGCATTCTAACTTGACTAACAATATCTAACATGATTGGACAGTCATAAGATCATGCAGAGAGAGTATAACAAGGCTATCACAACCTATGACAAGAGTGGCTACATGAGATGCCTGTTGAGCATACAATCGCACAAGTCATATCTCTGCAGGCATAGATGTTACAAGGTACTACATGACAGTCGCATGTGCACATGAATAAGATGCATCGAGCAATTCCAAATAATAGTGGGACGAGTCATAAAAGTTTAAGCTGGACCACTATTGCACACAATCATTAGCACATATAAAAGGAATACAAGCAGTTTTGATGGAGTCATGCACGTATCATAATGTGAAACAAGACAATGCTCCTAAGATATCATGCTTCAAAAAGGCGGTATGCCACATTATATATGCAAGGGTAATCATGCGAGTGCCTTATAGCTATTGTGATGTGTGTGTGGTCATGCGAGGTGTCAGATTATTCATTTGCAGAAGCCTAAAGAATGTCAGGGGGCATGCAGAGACAACATCGAGTTATGAGATGATAGGCACACATTGATATTCACCTAATGCTTAACATGCGTAAAAAATAGGCACTAACTCTAAAACTGGGTCTATCAATTCTTAAACAGTTAAAAACATCGCACATTAGAGATGTTGGAAAGAATACAAGTAGTAAATATAAATTTCAGAATCCTTTTTTACAACTTTCAATCATAATCTATCCAATGTGAAGTTACACACACGTAGTTCTGAGTTGCAGTTGATGTCCATGTGTTTGTAGTTACACACACACTTTGGCAAGAAGTTTTCAACATTTGTTTCAACTTCTCATTTTCTCTCACATAAATAGCAGAAGCATTACGTTGTACTATACTCCGTGAAGGCATGTTAAAAAGTGGTTGAGCGGCATAAAATGCATCTTGATGTCTCCAAAGTAGCCATGTCTTTATGCATATTTTAGTTCCATATTCTTTACATTTTGCATATTTCGGGTTGGGAATATGTCGGAATTATGTAGTATATGCTTATTTGTCAGAAATGGAGATCTACATAAGTTTCTGTTTAATATTGTAGAATATGGAACCATTTCGAGAGAAAATCAAGAAGCAAGAACCGAAGCTCAAAGCTACTCGACATCGACAAGCTTTAGTCGATCTCGACAAGCCATGTCTAGACACCTTCCAGGATCGAGGAGGATTATGTCGAGAAGCCAAATACGAACAACCCGACTCCCGGAACTCTACTCGATCTCGAGTACCACCTAGTCGAGATCGACGACACCAAGAGGTCATGAACTTTGCCCAGTCGAGAAGCCGAAGACGGAGACGTCGAGCCAACCCTACTCGATCTCGAGGAGGCCTTGTCGAGATCGAGTACCAGCACCGCGTCTGTCCGAGTCCATGCCGAGGAGGAGTCCTCGACATCACCAGCAAGCCACCCTCGACCACACCCAACTCGATCTCGAGTTGTCTTTGTCGAGATCGAACCCCAGGAGCTATGTCCGAGCCTGCCGAGAACCAGCATCCCGAGACGCCGAGCCAAGCCTAGTCGACCAACAATCCTACTCGAGATCGACAAGACCTTTGTCGAGATCGAGGAGACTTCCAGAAACGCGTTACGCGGTTTGATCAATTCTACTCGGTGTGGGATTGCTTGAGCCCGAAGATTGCCGATTCTATCCGAAATTATCAAGATACATCATGAAGAGAGAGATCTATCCACTTGGAGACACTTTAGATATAATTTCCTATTTAGATTTAATTCCTTTGTCGCTTTTATTTATCATTAATGCTTTTAGATATAGTTTTAGATATAGATAAAGATTTCTATCCTTGAGTAGCAAGGTATAGAAGGCTATAAATAAAGCCCATGGGGCTGATTTCTATTCATTCAATTTCAGTTAGAGACAAGTAGTTCCAAAGAGAAGTTTAGGAGTTCGAAGGTTTTAGGGTTTTGGCATTCAACGAGAGTTGGATTGCCGGGATTGTAAAGGCTTTGAATTTAGTTTGATGCAAGTTTCTTTTCATCAATCAATGTCTGAGGTTGCGATGAAGCGCGAGTAGTCCACCCACTTCTTGGGTTGGGGCGAGCCCGATGATAGCCATGCGTGTTTGAGGTAAAGATCCGACTTTTATCATGTTTTGAGCATCTACTACTTGTTTATGTGTTTATTACCCATCTAATGGAGGTCCATGCTAACAACTTAGATTGTAAACATAAAATCGGTAGAGACAATTAGGGTTTCTTGAGAGAGTTGTCTAATTGTTGGAAAAGGCGAAAGCTTAGTCCTTTGATGCGATTCACATGATTATCTGTTTTATTCTTGCCTTATGCATGTTTGGTTATCGTTGTTGCAAACCCCAATCTTGGAAGTTCTTTTACATTAAGTTTAGTTCGAAATCCCAAAGCATTTGTTCTTTATTTTCATTCGTTTTATTTTCTGTCCTTCTACTCGATCTCGAATTGCACTACTCGATATCGAGTAAACTGATCCTTGACCAAGTCGCCGTAGCTTCTCCTGTGCAGGTGTTCGACAAGACCCAACTCGACGTCGACGAGACTCTACTCGATCTCGAGTAGGCCCTTGTCGATATCGACGTGACCCAGTGCCTGTGTCTGCTACGCTGTTCGACTAGCCTGATCTCCTGTCGACTTACCCTACTCGATATCTAGCACACTGTTGTCGACTGTCCGTGAGATTCCACCGCTGCCTAGGATCCGCTGACACGCTTCCTCGTGGATCGATCCTGACTTCCCACTACTGCATCGGGAGGAAGTCTTGTAATTATTTGCAAGGGACGGAATCTGGTTTGCTTTGATTTATTTATATTTTATTGCAATTCTCGATTTCCTCCTATCAACACATCTCTCATACCATCTTTCTCTACGCATCTAAAGGCCAACTCATCTTTAACCACCATTCTAGCAACATATTCTCGAACATATTTTGCATCATAAGTCCAATTCTTCATCTTTAAACCACCACCATCACCCAAATTTTGTAAACTGGGTTTAGACTAAGTACCTTTGCTTTTTGTGTTGCGCGTTGTTCGGACACGTTTCTCTATGTCTTTTTACATTCTGTGTTTCATTCTTCACCGAATCCCATGCATATGAGATTTTCGGGCAATAGTTACACCTAGCTCTCTTCTTCCCCTCCTCATCTAGGTATTGGGTAAAATGATCCCAATAGTCTTTTTGCTTTTTTCCACCTTTGGATGACGAGGTCGCTTGACTCACCTTCGTTTGCACCTCTGTTTGAATGTCCGTATCATCATGACTATCATCGGATATCTCCATTCTATATCCATACTCATCTATACATTACATAAATCAAGGTAACTTTAGGTATTTAACAAAGATCATTAGATTACAAAAAGAAAATGACAAATTATTCAATCATAGAACGGAAAAATAACCCCTCCCAACTTACGTTGCAAGAATGTTTGTAAGAAATTTCCATGGATATGGAATTACTAATAATTCTGTTAGCAAAACCATCAAACATGTCCTTAAATGTCAATACTTCATTCCAAATCCAATTCCATGTTCCGAGTTCCGACAATAGTAATTTAGCACTTTAGCTTAACCTTATATACTCAAAAGTTCTAAGTTAAACCTTTGAGTATATACTACCTTAAAAATCATGCAACCACAATTTCTCAAGTACAACACAAAACACATAAATCTCTTCAATTTTAAAAATCTGAATTTAATCTTGTTTGATGCTTCTCTAAAAGACAAAATATAAACCCTAAATTTCTCTAAACCAAAAATTGAAGTAGATTTCTAAAAGCCTAAATTTCTCATAAACCTTAAATTTCTAAAAGCCTCAAAAAAATCACAAATTGGTTTACAAATATGAAATTACAACTATAATAGAACATACTATTGATAATAGAAGTAGATTAACACAAAGAAAATGTGAAATTTTGCAAAAATAATAATATCAAACCATACATTGTTGACTGCTACTACTTCGTGGCTTCGTGCTTTCGGCTTTCATGTGGCCCGTGAGGCGCTGAGGCTGTGAGGTGGCTGTTGGAGAGGGAGGCAAGGCAACACTAGGTAGGGGTTGTGAGAGAGGGAGGCGACGCTGGGAGCGTCTGAGCGAGGAGCAATGCATCACAGGGGCAGGGCTGATGTTTGAAAGAAAAAGGGTCATGGGTCTGGCCGCTTCACTCTCTAACTACAGAAGCAAACTAGGGTTTTTTTTTAAAAAAAATGGTTTTTTCGGGCCGAAATCAAAAATTTCGGCCCGGATACGGTTATTGGCTCGAAACCGAATTTCATATTTTCAAGGACCGAAGCCTGAACCGATACATACCGGGCCAGCCTAAAACTAAGTTTTTCGGTTCGGTGATGGGTCAGTTTTCAGGCCAGCCACATTTTGAGCAACCCTACACCGAAGATCGAGGCGATCGTTTCTTGGGAGGTGCCCAAGAACGTTCAAGATATGCGTTCCTTTGTTTGGTCAGCTATTATCGGTCTTTTGTTCAAGACTTTACGAGGATCGTCAGACCTATGACCCAGTGGACTCGGCGAGGATAGACAGAGAAAGAAAGTGAAGTCTGTAATGAGTGATTTTCTCAATCGCATACATCAAAATAAAATAAAAAGTGTCATTAAGCACGCATAAGCATAATAAGCATAAGAATATAGAACAAAAAAGGGTAGTAAATAGACTAAATTTTGGGCCTATTTGCAAAAAACACCTAGCATGTCCATTAATGGCTAATCTAAACCCGTCTACCCCAAGCAAAAAAAACGCCGAATATTTGGAACTGTTCACAACCGGGATTAGCAGGTGAGAGAGGGGAAGGGGATTAGGTAGTCACCGTCTCCCTCCTCCTTTCATTTCACTCTGCCCATCTCAAGGCCGCTTCCGACCACCCGTCTCTCTCTCTTTCTTGCTTCAGCGCCACCACCACCTGGCCCGCTCCGACACTCTGCTATCGTCGCCCCATCTTACATTGATTTCACAAAGGAGGAACAACCTTTCGCCAATTTCGCTGATCTTGAGCGGGCTCACCTCTGAGGTCGCAGACATGGTGGTTCCAGTCGAAGAAGCCGTCACCGCCCTCTCTACATTCCTCTCTCGCTCCCCTTCCCTCCCTCTCTACTCTCTTCTTCCGTCGCCGCTGCCACCGTTAGAGCTCCCAGGCCTCTCGCCGTCTCGGCTTCGTTCAAAGCCCTAATCTTTGACTGCGATGTAACGGCCTAGAATTATGATTTCCGGGTTACGTTTCAAGGGATGAAACCCCTTGTTCGGATCTTGCAATCCAAGTACAGGTCAAGGTTTCAAACTCATTTTCAATGTCAGTGGAAAGAGGGATTTCAAACCCTAAAATTTCGGAGGGCCGTTGGGTACCCTTAACCTGTCCTAACACTATGTCGCGAAAACCAATTCAAATGAAAGTAAAGCGGAAGCAAGAATAGTTTACAAGGTGTCACGGCAGAGCCGGGTCAAAACCAAATCTTAAGCAAAATATGATCATTTTATGTCGGATTAGAGGGTTAGCCAGGTTCTTCGATTCCCCAAGGTTTTCCGTCACAGAAGCAAGGAGCTATCAAGGGGCGGTACCTGACACTAACCACGAAGTCAGGCCCGGTAATTGCCTGCGGGTCCTCTGACCGCGTTGAGGCCACATAACATGCCTATACCTAGGATAAAGGATGACTAATGCAGTACAGTAATCAAATCACATAAGCATGCTGAACAATTATAATATGCAGAAATATTGTAAAGGGCCCAAGACAATGCCAAGTGGCATATCCCCTGATCTGTGCCCACTCCGGGGCATATATGTTCGTTCCTCGCACCGAAGCAGCCCAGGTAGAACGCTCGGTTGGTGCCGCAGCCTATATGTTCGTACTTCACTCCGAAGCAGCCCAGGTAGAACGCTCGGTCACCAGCCAGATCATATATAAGACTCGATTGACTCAGGGCACCCGATGAGGCTGGGCTACCCTGTGACCCTAGCAAGGAATCTAGGACTATCACAGATAACTGCCGTTCTGTTTCAAACACACATAGTAACCACATGCTCAGTTCAATGCACTCCTAGCATGATACTACATGGCATGCTTTTAATATGCAACAAAACTACACATCACATGACACATCAGGCAGGAGGTCCAGGTTACTGAGTAAGTCCCGTAGGATACTTACTTTAAGATGCAGAACTGCAATATAAAACAAGCAAGGGCCCAAATGCCAATCCAAAGCGATCCAAAAGCAATACACACCGATCGACGAGAAGAACTCCGACGATGCTTCGAGAGGCGTCCGGCTGCAACGACGAAGGAAAGAGCTTCCTACGGACCTAGGGCAGTGGGAAAGGATGTAAAGATGCTCTTTTATACCGATTCATGCCAAGAACGAAAGGAAATCGGGTTTTCGTACCTCTTTAGATTCGAACAGGGAAGGAGAGGCAGCGAGACGCCGACGGGCCCTTCATCGTCGGAATGATCCTCCACGACCGTTTCGGAAAGAAAACAAGGCGAACTGGGGAGAGGACGATGCATGACAGCGATGGTGGCTCCAGCGGCGTCGTCGAAGTGCCTGGCTGCGCCCCTGTCGTCGGAGGAAAAGAAAGCCCGAGGGAGATTGCCTTGTTGTGAGGTCCGAGGGTGAAGAAAAGGTTGCTCAAACTTGGATGAAACAGAAGGTTTGGAGGTGGGAAATTTCTGGGTTTTCCTGGCTCCTTGCAGCACCGAAATGGGGAAGAAATGGGGCTCTTTTAAGGGGTTTTCTATGGGTTTGTGGGTGCTTCTTGGCTCCCATTCAAATAAAAGGAGGGACTGCAGGGCCTGATTCTCTTCCATTTGGCGTGGGTGCTGCAGCTTCAATTGGCATTTTGCTAAAATTGGGCGGGAAGGAAAGGCTTTAAGAGATGAGGGTGGGGAGGGAGATCTAGCCAAGAATGGGAAGGAGAGGCGTGGTCTCTGCTGTCTCAGATTGCAGGCGCCAAAGAGGAGAGAGGTAAGGTGAGGAAAAGCTACTGGGATTTGCACCAGGGGGAGAATAAAAGGTAGGAAGGAAAAAAATAAAAGCTACTCACATGACTCATATTTCAAAATACCCAAAGCCCACTCTCTCGACGTTATCCGACTCGTTTAAATTTTAAATAAAATTTTCGAATCTAAAATAAAAGAATGAATCTCAAAATAAATTCCAATCTCGAAGTAAGAAGGCGGAATAAAATCTGTCGGAATCAAAATTTAAAATGATGTCGGAATCATTCAAAATGATTTTAAATCGGAAGTTGTGCTTGAGGACAAGTTTTCCTCCAATTTTATATCTCAGATATAAAACAATATACTTTCAATTAAAATAGTATTAAAATAATATTTCGGTCTTTACATTCATCCACCTCTAAAAACAAGTCTCATCTCCGAGACTAAAATCATTCTAAAGTAAAGGAAGGAAGTTTGAAATTGGCGAGTCCAAGGATCATGCCATTGATCCTGTAAGCACAGTGCCCCTATGAGATCCTCACAGTATCTCGTCGTGATCATAATACTACCAATTGGTCGTAATAAGGATGTGATATGGGCCTGACAGGACAGAATCGTTGTGTTTCCTATCAAAATAAAACTCAAACCTACAAACTATTATAGTGAGCAAGTAAGAGGTCGATCCCACAGAGAATCAAGTATTCTTATGTATTGTGTATTTACCAATTTATAGAAAAGAGGGGTTTTGAGTGGTTGAGAATGAGAAATGTTAACAATTTAAGATAATCAATGATTAAGAGATAGTTTCACCTACAATTCTCAACCCTATTTGGTGAGTTCGATCCTTGTTTCCTACTCAAGTTCTCTTCCTTTTCCAGTCAAATGTTCTTATCTTGATTTAAATAGATTATTAGCCCTATGAGTTCTAATAATCCCTTACTCCTAAGCAATCTTAACACGGATTAAGGTTTAATCCTAGGAATAGCAATAAGTCTCAAGATGTATAAAGCTTATAAGCAATATCAATCCCCTAAAGAACTAATATTTAACCTATAGTCAACTTCCTACACATTCAAGCTTTCTAACGAAGTCAACTAGAACATGTTTGCTACGAAAGATTAAGAATCATAACGAACAATTCAAAACCCTAGCGATGATGAGATCCTAGCAAGGTGATCAATCAAGATAGCATCAAACACCATAGAGCATTCAAGCACAAAGAAGATGAAACATGTGATTGAAATTAGAACAAGAATACAAAACTCACAATTCAACCAAACGGAGTCTCAAATCGTAGGCAAACCAAAGAAGTTTAGCACTCCATTGTCAAACGATTGTTAAAAGATTAGATGAGATCCCTAAAACAACCTAAAACAAGCCTTTAAATAGGCCTAAGTACCGTCATAAAATCCTAGAAAGTATTTCCCAAAGATAGGCCCAACTTAAGAGGATAGAAAATCGGCGCTGAATCCGGCCCAGGAAAACCGCGGGTGCTGCCCCCTTGGCCGCGGGTGCTGCCTAGAATTGGTGTTCTGCTGGAATGGCCGCGGGTGCTGCCTCTGTGGCCGCGGGTGCGGTTTCTGGCTTCCCTTGTTCCTCTGGCCGCGGGTGCCCTTTGCCTCTTCCTTGTGCATTCCAACTTGGCTTCTCTAGCTCGTTCTTGCCTCCATAGGATCCATATGACTCTAATGAATGACCTCCTCCATTCTTCGAATCCAAAATCTGCAATTACTCGATAAACTTGTGTAGATTCCGCACTTAAGTACCAAATGAGCAAACAAGTAAACTAACCCTTTAAAGTAAAATATATACATCTAAATGACCCTAAAACTACTCTATAATGCCTATCTAAATATGCATTATCAGGGCCCCTATCATATCCTTATCTCGACTTCTCGGTTATACCATAACTCAAAAGCATCATAATGAAATCCAATTCTGAAAGTTCCATAAGGTGTTGTATTGCGAAAGATGAACTTGAAATCCTTGAAATTCTCGATAGTGCTTGTTCCCTTCAAATCCCAATTACTCCTTATAAAACCCTTCAATCTTTAAACCCGACGCTAATCAACCAAGTCCAGATCTCGAGAGGTGGAATTATCCACCTCTAAGGGCTAATCCCATATTTCCTTCTTAGGTTCCAAATCAAACAACATCATTCACAACTCAACAAATACCATAACCAGAAGTCTCATCAACTCATATATAAGCATCATACCATAGCCATCTCTCACATAGCCAGTCTCAATAAACATAACATAACATGTCAACTAGACTCAAGTACCAAAAGGACAACAAGTCTCAGCATACTAAAAGTCATGAGTCATAGCAACGCATGTACTACCAAAAGTATCATGAACATCATCGAGCATGTCATCACATAAGCCAGGGGAACCGATCTCCAGCATCACCTCACCACAGAGTCTGCACACAAAATAAGCAGTCATAAGCACATCATCATAGAGACACCCATTCATCCCAAAATAAAAGACCACTAGACTCACCACTAGGCTCACGAGGTTAAGGTCAGGTCAACGCTCGGCTCGACATAAGAGCTCAGAAGCTCGTCTATGACACTCCCGTAACTCGCTCTCAGGCTATCCTCACCCTCTCAAGTGGCCACGTCAGGGCCCCTCTTAGACCACTGAATAAGAAGAAGAGGTACCTCCTTGGTCCTCAACTTCTTGACTCGACGGTCAAGTACTCGAACCGGGGTCTCTACGTATCTGTGGTCAGGCTCAATATGAAGGTCGTAATAATCTAAGACATGACTCGGGTCAGGGATATACTGTCGCAACTGAGACACATGGAACACATCGTGCACGCCGGCCAACGATGGTGGTAAGGCTAACCGGTAAGCGACCTCGCCGACCTTCTCAAGGATCTCAAAAGGCCCCACAAACCGAGGGCTTAGCTTTCCCTTCATGCCGAATCGACGAACGCCTCTGGTCGGTGACACCCAAAGCCAAACATGGGCTCCTACTTCAAACTCGAGCTCTGTCCGACAACGGTATGCATACTTCTTTTGTCTGTCCTGGGAGACTCTCATGTGCTCTCGAATGCGCCCAATCTGATCAACTGTCTCTCTGACCACCTCAGGTAGCGAAGCTGTGGTGTCGACCGGCTCGTCCCAACACACAGGCGACTTGCATCGCCGCTCGTAGAGTGCCTCATACGGGGCCATCCCAATCGACGAGTGATAGCTGTTGTTGTAGGAGAACTCCACCAGTGGTAGATATCTTACCCAACGATCGCCCCACTCTAGTACACAAGATCTCAAGAGGTCCTCCAAGGTCTGAATCGTCCACTCACTCTCATCGTCTGTCTGCGGGTGGTAAGCTGTACTAAAATGCAATCGACTCCCCAATGTGTTATGAACCTGTCGCCAAAACCTCGACATGAACCGGCCATCTCGGTCTGAAACGATACACTTTGGAACTCCGTGGAGTCTCACAATGTGCATGATAAACGAATCTACTAATCTCGCGATTGGCCAAGTCTCCTGAATGGCTATGAAGTGAGCTGACTTGGTCAATCTGTCAACCACAACCCAGATGGCGTCGAACCCTCGGATGACTCTCCTCGGTCCAGTGAGGAAGTCCATGGAGATGTCTGTCCACTTCCACTCGGGAATTGGAAGCGATCGCACAAGCCCACATGGTCTCTGATGCTCGATCCTGACCTGCTGGCAAACCTGACATCTAGTGACGAAATCTGTGATGTGTGCTCGCATCCTCTGCCACCAATAGGACTTCCTCAAGTCCTGATACATCTTATTCGTCCCTAGATGGACAGAATAAGGACTAGCGTGGGCCTCCTGCATAATCTTCTACCTTAAATCTGAGGTAGATGGCACTACATTCCTCCTCTGAAAGGTCAACAGCCCGTCTGGTCTCTCTGCAAGCTTACCAACCCGTCCCTGAACCATCCGCTCTCGCAAGGCTGCTACCTTAGGGCACTCTGCCTGCTCTCTGCGAATCTCCTCTGTCAGCTCTGACTGAATCTCTAAGAAGGACAACTGGTCGCGCTCTCTCTGAATCCAAACCTCTATGCCACACGACATCAGCTCTGCCTATAAGCTCCGCTGGGTTGTCAATCGAGCCACAGTCACCTCCTGACGAGTCTTCCGGCTGAGTGCGGCGGCCACTACATTGGCCTTCCCTGGATGCTAGACGATATCCAAATCATAGTTCTTCAAAAGCTCCAACCAGCGCCTCTGCCTCATGTTGAGCTCCTTCCGGGTGAAGATATACTTCAAGCTCTTATGATCTGTCATCACCTTGCACGAGGTGCCATATAGGTAATGCCTCCAGATCGATCTTCAGAGCATGGACAACAGAAGCCAACTCCAAGTCATGAGTCGGGTAGCTCTCCTCTCCGGGCTTCAGCTGGCGTGAAGCATAGCCGATAACCCGATCCCTCTGATGCAGAACACAACCCAATCCAGCGCTGGAAGCATCGGTGTAGATCACGAAGTCCTCAGTCCCATCTAGCAAAGCTAAAGCTAGTGCATTCGTCAGTTTCTCCTTCAGAAGCTCAAAGCTAGCCTGACACTCCTCGCTCCAAACAAAGGGAACATCCTTCCGAGTCAACTGAGTCATCGGTCGGGCAATCCTTGAGAAATCCCGGGCGAAGCGACGGTAATAGCTGGCTAACCCCAAGAAGGAGCGAATGTCCCATACGTTCTTGGGCACCGTCCAAGCAACGATGGCATCAATCTTCGATGGATCCACGGCGACTCCAGCAGCAGAGATCACATGGCCCAAGAAGGCCACCTCGGAAATCCAGAAATCACACTTGTTGTACTTTCCATACAGCTGATGCCTCCTCAACGTCTCCAGAACAATCCTCAAGTGCTCCTCGTCCTCCTCTCGGCTCCG
This sequence comes from Persicaria maculosa, assembly GCA_963922045.1. Lineage (NCBI taxonomy): Eukaryota > Viridiplantae > Streptophyta > Magnoliopsida > Caryophyllales > Polygonaceae > Persicaria > Persicaria maculosa. The sequence continues at coordinate 63,677,076 of OY998255.1, forward strand.
CGAATAAACGAGGATATCATCAGTGAAGACGACCACGACTCGGTCAAGGTAGTCTATGAACACCCTGTTCATAAGCTCCATGAAAGCTGCGGGGGCGTTGGTCAGCCCAAACGGCATGACCACAAACTCATAATGCCCATAACGCGTCCGGAAGGCAGTCTTCGGAATATCCTCTACACGAACCCGAAGTTGATGATACTCGGACCTCAAATCAATCTTCGAGAACACCACAGCACCCTATTGCTGATCCATCAAGTCGTCGATCCTCGGGAGCGGGTAACGGTTCTTCACCGTAGCCCGGTTCAGCCCGCGGTAATCGATGCAGAGTCTCAGCGAACCATCCTTCTTCTTCACGAACAGCACCGGAGCTCCCCATGGTGATGCACTCGGACGAATACACCCCTTTCCCTGCTAGCTCCTCTAACTGCGCCTTCAGCTCTGCCATCTCAGTCGGCGCCATCCGGTAAGGTACTCGGGAGATGAGCCTGGTGCCCAGCCCTAGCTCGATCCCAAAGTCGACCTCTCTCGGTGGCGGCAGTCCCGAGAGATCATCCGAAAAGACGTCAGCGAAGTCATGAACTATCGGCACGTCGGAGATGTTGGGACGATCTCTATCCACCTCTAGGGCATAACACCAGAATCCTGTACAACCTTGATTGATCAATCTCGCAGCTCTGACAGCGCTGATCATTGCCCCATTCCTCTTGGGGTCGCTACCCCAAACCTGATGCTCCGAACCATCCTCAGCCAAGATAGACACGGTCCTCGTCTGCAGATTGATGATCGCCCCGTAGTGGTCCATGAAGTCTATCCCAAGGATCAAGTCGTAGGTCTGCAGTCTCAGCACGATAAGGTCGACGAGCCACTCACGCTCACCTATACGGACAGGCCATCCTAAGATCTCTCGACACGTCCTAGCCCTAGCCCGGTCCGGCATACCCACAACATAGGTCGGACCTCTCGTGCATCTCAGGCTCAGCTTAGCGACGCACGACTCTGCTATAAACCAGTGGGTAGCACCCGTATCGAACAAAATAGCCAAACAAGCATCACAGAAATGTATCGTACCTGAGGCACACGGAGTGGACCGATCATCTCCTCTCATCTGAAATACGCGGGGCGGTGGGGGAAAAGCAGAACCAGAACCTCCAGGCGCCTGTCCTCTCCCATAACCTGACCCAGATGGCCCAGTTGACGATGATCCTCTACTAGATTCAGACCTTCACGATCCGCGACCTCCTCTACCTGAGCCTCTGCCACATCCTCCAGATCTGCCTCTAGCTGATGAGCCACCTCTCCCCTGCCCCTGGGGATAAGTCAGAAGTGGGGGTTGAGGGGCGGCGGGAAGTCTCGGTGCTGCTGGTGCAGGGGAAACTCCTAGCGACTGAGGACAATGACTAGCTCGATGTCCCTGGGTGTGACAGGTGTAGCATATCGTGGTCCTCCTAGGGTAGTGTTGTAAGGCATGCCCCTCCTCATGACATCCATAGCAAATCATGGCTCGGACAGAAATCTCCCTAGGCCGTGCAGATGGTGGAACCATCGGTACACCTCCGCGGAATCCTCCACGAAAAACTCCTCGGGGTCTCCCATCTCCCCTGGTGTCAGCCGGCCTCGACCTCTTCGCCTCAGGGCGAGAGGGACCATAAACAGTCTCTGTGAGAATATTCTGTTGAGCATACATCTGAACAACCTCCAGAAAGCGATCAAAGGGGATAGCTCCCAGGCTCGCTACATGCAGGAAAACGTCCGGCGGCAACCTCATAGACAGCTTGCGGATGCAGCTCTCATCGGTGGGGCAGAGCTGAGCACAATGGACCAGCTCTCTCTTGAACTGACAGATGATCTCAGAGACCGTGCGGGTGGGGTCGTAGACAGCACGCATGAAAGTGAAGTCTCTCGTCGTCTGTGTCCCTGGCGGACGAAACTCTCGAAGTAGTAGGTCACAAAACTCGTCATAATTCCACTGTGTACGCTCGTCCTTAAAGGCGAGCCAGCGCAGGAAGGCGTCCTCTCGAAGGAGACCTGCGGACAATCGCTGACGCTCGGAGACGGGGGCGTTGATGAAGTCCAGGATGCTGTCGATCTGCATCAGCCAAGCCTCTATATCCTCTCCGGGTCCTCCCAAGAAGTGTGGCGGGTAATAGTGACTCAGTGCTCGAACCCAGTCGATGTGCTTCCCGGGGCGCGTGTCAGCGGCGTCTAGCCCTATCGGCTGACCGACAGAAATCTCTCCGACAGGCTCCACTGGCTGTCCGGCGGGAATCTCTCCAACAGGCTCCAATGGCTGTCCGACGGGAATCTGAGCCTCTGGTGGAGGGTCTCCGACCAATCCTCTCAACATCTCGATTAAGGTCGCTCGGTCCATCAGTCGCAGAACCTCCTCCGGCTGTGGAGCCGGGATCTCAGCGTCTCTGGGGCCCTGAGCCCCACCATCTACAACATCAGCCTCAACTCGTCGAGGTCGTCCTCACCCTCTGCGCACTAGACCCCCACAACCAACCGCCCCACTTCGTGCATCAACCATATTGCCGCATATTCGAGGTTCAATTAACACCCAGCAAAGAAGCACACAGAGACGATATAATGATCTCCTTCGGGGAAGATCGCCCTCAGGCCCAATTGGTATATAGGAGACACATCAAGCTACCTAATGTCGCTATTCCAGGAGCGACTAACCGGAGGGGCAAAACCTCGCGATCCTACCTAACTCGCCACTCCAACCACCTTGGTGCAATCTCCTTGGAGTCTTCCGGACACTCTGTAAAGAGCAAACTAGTATTTTACCTACCAATTCCCGACTACATCCAATAGGGATGGTACTACCGCCTTTCTACCCGCTCGTTCCCCATTCGGGTCGGTTTTCCTCTTTTATGACAAGTCAATTTTATTACTTAGTCCAATTTGGGTTAGGCATCTTAAGTTCATTTTGCCCCTTTTAAATCCTTTAAAAAAAAAGTCCTTGAAACTCGTGGGCGATTTTCAAAACATACTCTCAACCCTTGTGTACCCGAATTGCAAAACCTCGCTCTGATACCAACTTTGTAATGCCCCAGAATTATGATTTCCGGGTTACCTTTCAAGGGATGAAACCCCTTGTTCAGATGTTGCAATCTAGGTACAGGTCGAAGTTTCAATCTCATTTTCAATGTCAGTGGAAAGAGGGATTTCAAACCCTAAAATTTCGGAGGGCAGTTGGGTACCCTTAACCTGTCCTAACACTATGTCGCGAAAACCAATTCAAACGAAAGTAAAACGGAAGCAAGAATAGTTTACAAGGTGTCACGGCAGAGCCGGGTCAAAACCAAATCTTAAGCAAAATATGATCATTTTATGTCGGATTAGATGGTTAGCCAGGTTCTTCGATTCGCCAAGGATTTCCCGTCACAGAAGCAAGGAGCAATCAAGGGGCGGTACCTGACACTAACCATGAAGTTAGGCCCGGTAATTGCATGCGGGTCCTCTGACCGCGTTGAGGCCACATAACATGCCTATACCTAGGATAAAGGATGACTAATGCAGTACAATAATTAAATCACATAAGCATGCTAAACAATTATAATATGCAGAAATACTGTAAAGGGCCCAAGACAATGCCAAGTGGCATATCCCCTGATCTGTGCCCACTCCAGGGCATATATGTTCGTACCTCGCTCCGAAGCAGCCCAGGTAGAACGCTCGGTCGGTGCCGCAACCTATATGTTCGTACCTAACTCCGAAGCAGCCCAGGTAGAACGCTCGGTCACCACCGCAGCCATATCATATATAAGACTCGATTGACTCAGGACACCTGATGAGGCTGGGCTACCCTATGACCCTATCAAGGACTCTAGGACTATCACAGATAACGGCCGTTCTGTTTTAAACACACATAGTAACCACTGGCTCAGTTCAATGCACTCCTAACATGATACTACATGGCATGCTTTTAATATGCAATAAAACTACACATCACATGACACATCAGGCAGGAGGTCCAGGTTACTGAGTAAGTCCCGTAGGATACTTACCTGAAGATGCAGAACAGCAATATAACACAAGCAAGGGCCCAAATGCCAGTCAAAAGCGATCCAAAAGCAATACACACTGATCGACGAGAAGAACTCCGGCGATGCTCCGAGAGGCGTCCGGCTGCAACGACGAAGGAAAGAGCTTCCTACGGACCTAGGGCAGTGGAAAAGGATGTAAAGATGCTCTTTTATACCGATTCACGCCAAGAACGAAAGGAAATCGGGTTTTCGTACCTCTTTAGATTCGAACAGGGAAGGAGAGGCAGCGAGACGCCGACGGGCCCTTCGACGGTTGAATGATCCTCCACTGCCGTTTTGGAAAGAAAATAGGGCAAACTGGGGAGAGGACGATACACGACGGCGATGGTGGCTCAAGCGGCGTCGTCGAAGTGCCTGGTTGCGCCTCTATCGTGGGAGGAAAAGAAAGTCCGGGGGAGATTGCCTTGCTGTGAGATCCGAGGGTGAAGAAAAGGTTGCTCAAACTTAGATGAAATGGAAGGTTTGGAGGTGGGAAATTTCTGGGTTTTCCTGGCTCCTTGCAGCACCGAAATGGGGAAGAAATGGGGCTCTTTTAAGGGGTTTTCTATGGGTTTGTGGGTGCTTCTTGGCTCCCATTCAAATAAAAGGAGGGACTGCAGGGCCTGATTCTCTTCCATTTGGCGTGGGTGCTGCAGCTTCAATTGGCATTTTGCTAAAATTGGGCGGGAAGGAAAGGCTTTAAGAGATGAGGGTGGGGAGGGAGATCTAGCCAAGAATGGGAAGGAGAGGCGTGGTCTCTGCTGTCTCAGATTGCAGGCGCCAAAGAGGAGAGAGGTAAGGTGAGGAAAAGCTACTGGGATTTGCACCAGGGGGAGAATAAAAGGTAGGAAGGAAAAAAATAAAAGCTACTCACATGACTCATATTTCAAAATACCCAAAGCCCACTCTCTCGACGTTATCCGACTCGTTTAAATTTTAAATAAAATTTTCGAATCTAAAATAAAAGAATGAATCTCAAAATAAATTCCAATCTCGAAGTAAGAAGGCGGAATAAAATCTGTCGGAATCAAAATTTAAAATGATGTCGGAATCATTCAAAATGATTTTAAATCGGAAGTTGTGCTCGAGGACAAGTTTTCCTCCAATTTTATATCTCAGATATAAAACAATATACTTTCAATTAAAATAGTATTAAAATAATATTTCGGTCTTTACAGCGACGGTATCATATAGAATCTGGTAGCTTCTGGATGTTTTTCGCATGCTTTTCTGTAAATTTGTTGTTGTTTAGGCATCGATTGCCGTTTGTTTCATCGATTCCTTTGCTTCCCTTGTTCAGATTTTTTTAAATCTAGAGAATCTGATAGCTTCGTCTGTTTTCTTTTTGTTTTCGGTAACCGGTGATTGATGTTTTCAATTTCTTTTTGTGTGACTGATTTCCATCTCCCATCAGGTAATTCCATCCTTGATGTATGGAATGTTGCTGCTGATGGATGTTGCTGCTGTTGGATTGCTAATGGGTGTTGCTGCTGTTGTAAGTTGTGTTAAGGATGCTGTTGAGGGATGTGTGCTGCTGCTGGATTGTTGGTTTTAATTTCTGTTTGTTGATGGAGGTTTAATTTCTGTTTGCTGATGGATATTGCTGCTGCTGATGGAGGCTACAGATGGATATTTGTTGTTCATTTATGTGAACTTTAATTTATGTTTGCTGCTGCTGGATTGTTGGTTTCTCTCTAATTTCAAGTTGAACTTTAATTTCAATTTCAATATATTGAATTGTTGTTAAAGTGAATTGCTGGATTGTTTTTCATTTCAAATGAATTGTTGTTCAAGTGAATTGAACTGTTGTAATCTGTTTGATGCTTCCGCGTTCGAGCCTTAACGAGCTCATCGAGCCCGAGTTCGAGCTCGTAACGAGCCCAATTGAGCTTATCGAGCTCGATGACAACCAAGCTCATCGAGCCGAGCTCGAGTTCTACGCCCTGCTCGCGAGCCGAGCTTGAGCACATGTATTTACTCGAATAGAAATTGAGCTCAAGCTTGAACATCATGTACTCGAGCTCGTAGGCTCGTATATAAGGCCTACCCTCGGCTATATATATATAGCTGAATGTATTTGTAAATAGCCTATTAGCTCAATTGGTAGACCATTGTGTATGCACACAAAGATGTGAGTTCGACTCTCACATAGGCTAATGCAGAGTATGTGTTCATATATCTCTAGACTTGTACGATTGAACATTGTAGGAAATACATACACTCGTGGCAGGACAAATTTGTGAATCTGATAGGACAAATTTATAAATATCTCTGAACTTATAAAATTATAAACTGGTAGGAAATATATACACTAGTGGTAGGACAAATTTGTGAATCTGGTAGGACAAATTCATATGCTTATAAAATTATGAACCTGGTAGGAAATATATATATATATATATACTAGTGGTAGGACAAACTTGTGAATCTGATAGGACAAATTCATATGCTTATAAAATTATGAACCTGGTAGGAAATATATATATATATATATATATATATATATATATATACTAGTGGTAGGACAAACTTGTGAACCTGGTAGGATAAATATTTTTTGTGTGTGTGTTCTCGTCATCTTTGTGGCGGTTAAAGTGGAAATAGTTTGGAATTAAAAGGATGAATTACTACATTAGTTTCAAAAGGATGAACTACTACATTCTTTCTCACGGGAAGCCTGCAACTCACCTTTGATTTTTTCTGACCATCAAACGAGTGGTTTTATTTCACTAGATTATTTCTCACATATGCTAATGCGGAGTATGTGTTCATATCTCTCTGGACTTACACGATAATGAACATAGTGGGACATATTTGTGAAATTGGTAGGAAATATACAATATTGGTATGACAATAATGTAATCACCGAAATTCCTATTTCAATTAAAGATTTATCTATACATGGGAGAGGTTTGCCTTGGTATGTGCGATTATGCAGGGTTTCCAATGACGATCCCAAGGAGTATGAAGTAGGTGACAAAGTCTATGTCACCAAATCAAAGGACCATTGGTTTCCCAATAAATTCAACAAGAAGAAGATGGGACCATTCACGGTGAACAGGATCCATTCAAGAGGACAGCAGCTGATGGACAAGAACGGAGTCCTGTTTGAAGGCCAAGCTACATGGGCCCTGCAAATGCCACCTTGAGCTTAACGGAGAAACTCGGCCTAGCGACTATAAAGTCTAGAGCTTGTAAATAGACACTTAGTTTTTATGGTTTTTTTTGGACATTGGTTTTTTGTTTTTGGTTTTTGAACATTATTTTATAGTCTTTCTTTTGTGGATATTTTCCGTCTAACAAGTTTTCCAGGTACGAAGAAGCTGCAGGAGTACTCGACGTCGAGTACCCTACTCGACGTCGACCACCCATCGCGAGGAGAAGGAGCCGTGATCGAGGATGGATCACCCTGGAGGCATCACGTTGCTCAAGGTCGAGTAAGCCTACTCGAAGTCGACCAACTCTCCTCGAAGTCGACTAACCTTCTCGATGTCGACCACTTCTGCGCACATTACAACACTCAATTTCCGACGTTCTGCACGCCTGTCTAGTGAGTTTCTTTCTTTACCCTTGTTTTTATACAGTGAGGACACTGTAATGTTTAAGTATGGGGTGGGGGAAGGGCTTACTTTATGCATATTAGAATTATTTATTTGTGCATATTCTTATGATTTGTTTTTTGAATTACTTATACATGGATACCTTGGAAATTATCATTGATATCTATGCGCTTATATGCATGTTTTCCAATGTTCATAAACATCACCCCCATCAAAAAATTTGATTAGTGTCATGGAAGCTTAAATTGAACTCGACGATGCAAAATTGGATTCATTAGAGATATAGCATGAAATTGTCTACTAAATGGAAGTCATAATGAAGTGCATATTTTCTTGAAAACCATGAAAGGAGGTAAAATTTGAAATTGTTTTTGACATGTTGCATGATTAGAGGATGGAGGATTTTATATTTTCCATATATGCTCATATTGTTATATCTTAGCCTTTACCTATGCTTATGCATCACAAAATCCATATTAAGCCAATTATTTCATATATTGCTCCACATGATCTAAATATTGCCCATTTTCTACCTTGTTTCCTTATCCGGGGATTATGTTGAGAATGGAAGTTACATTATGGAGATTATTATATGGTTGTTGTGTTGTTATATATCATATATGGAGTTTGGTATGAATGTTTGAAAAATATGGAAAATTTAATGAGTGAAAGAAAATCCGGTCACCTCGGGAGATAAAGGTAGATCGACCCTGCCTGTGTCGAGATAATAGTTCCGCAGGATGGGACACCAATGTGAGGAGTCCAAAGCACTAAGTATCCGGGGCCATTCATGACACCTATGTTTGCGACTCGCGAGAAGGCAGTGCTGAGGTTAGAGAGGTAAAAGCATAATATTGAAAAAAAAAGCATTGAGCGAATGAGCGAAAGTTGAGAAATCAAAAGAAGAAGGAATGTGGTATGAAAGTTTGGAAAGTACTCAATTTCCATGGATCATTAGCACCACATGGCCAAAAATTGCCCATCTTTAGCCTTTTACCAATCTATTCCTTATTGAGCTTAAATTAAAGTCCTCTTGATTATTAATGCTTTGTCACGAATGAATGTTTTTGCATAACCCTCTTTTTATGTGCGAAGTTGCTTTTATGCACAGGCATGGATTGTGGCATTAGTACCTTTTCGAGGATGGTAATTGATTGCAGGGTTATATGAGAATGGATCTAAGATGTTGAGAGTTTGATTTCTTCCCCTGTATGACAAATAATAGTATTGATTGAGGACAAGCAAGCTTAAGTATGGGGTGTTTGTTGTGAGCCTAATTTGCCATGTTTTACCTTAACTTTTATATCGATTTCTATATGCATTTCATGCATTTGGATTATAATTATACAGAATCTACGTAGTTTGTGCTTATGTACCAAATTATGGAGTCTACACTAGTTTCTGTTTAATTTCGCAGAAATCGGACGCATTTTGGAGCTTAAAGGAAAGCCATGAAGAAGCTAATGATGGTGCAGCTGGAGAAAATTCCACTTTTCCCCATTCATTATTCTGAATCAAGTTATGTTGTCTTCATGAAAGTTGTAGTCCTCGAAAAGAGCTTTCCAACGCATACTCATATGCATCAATCCAACGAACGAGGACTCAGGAAAGTGCGTTTCAAGAACAGAGCCGAATGCTGGAGCTGACAATTCTACTCGACGTCGAGTACACTTACTCGAAGTCGAGTACACTAGGAGCCAGAATTCCACACGAAGTCGAGCAAAGCCACTCGAGAGCACAATTCTAGTCGACATCGAGTATACCTACTCGATGTCGAGTACACCATGTCGAGTCTAGAAGCTGCCCGAGCTCGAGTGCAACCCAGGAGGAAAAGACCCTACTCGATGTCGAGTAAGTTGGTCGACGTCGAGTAGCCCAGTGGAGCAGTCCGAGTCCGAGATCGAGTGGAATTCGAGTTGGTTAGCTTGCTTCTACACCAAGGCACGTCAAATCTATCAACATGGAACCCCAAATGACCGCTCTTTATTTACCAATTCATGGAGTAAAGATCTATCAATATGGAAGAGATCTATCCACATTAGTCCTAGTTTCCTTTATAGATTTATTTCATTTATCATAATGTTTTATCTTTTGTTATTATATAGAAAGTTTTAGATTTAGATATAGTTATTCCTTCCTAGAATAGCTAGATGGAACACTATAAATAAGGCTTTAGGGGCTGGATTTTAGGATCATTCAATCATCCAAGCTACAAGCCAAAAGTAAGAGAGAACACAAGTAGTAGAGAGAGAGAGAGTGGAGGCCGAGTAGGAGCAAGGAAGCGAAAGTTGTCTGGCTTCGATCGGTTGTAAGCTTTGGTTTATTTTAATGCAAGTAGTTATTTCCCTTTTATTATTGATGTCTTTTGCTATGATGAAAAGCGAGTAGTCCACCCACTTCTAGGGTCGGGGTGAGCCCGACGATAGACATGCGAGTTTGAGGTAAAGATTCGACCTTTATTGTGTTTTGAGCATCCACTGCCTGTTATATGTTTATTACCTAATTAATAGAGATTCAGGTTAATCACTTGGATTATAAACATAAAATTGGTAGATACAATTAGGGTTTCTTGAGAGAGTTGTCTAATTGTTAGCTTGTTCCTTTAATGTGATTGCATGAGTATTTCTCTTTATCTTGCCTTATGCATGTTTGGTTATCGTTGTTGCAAACCCCTATCTTGGAAGTTCTCTTTCATACATTGTTTATTCCAAAATTTGCAAACTTTGGATTTTGTTTCGTTACTGTTTTCTACTCGATTTCAACCAACCTTGGTCGACGTCGACTACTGATTTTCGATCAAGCAAGATCGCTCTCGTTTTTGTCTCTACAAGTACTCGAGATCGACAGGCTTCCTCGACTTCGACCAACCTTCCTCGACGTCGAGTTGCTTCCTCGAGATCGACCAACACCAATGACCTTGCTTGCTCGAATTCGACTGTGCTTGACCCCTGTCGACCACCCTTGGTCGAGGTCGAGTACTCTGGAGTCGACTTTTATCCGTAAGATTTGCCTTCTACCTAAGATCCGCCGACACGCTTCCTCGAGGATCGAACCTGACTTCCTTTTGCTTCATCAGGAGGAAGTCTTGTAATAATTTGCGTGGGCAGAATCTGGTTTGATTTATATTTATATTTATTGAACTCGATTTCCTCCTACAACATTATATGAACCACATATGCAAAAGCTATACATGGATATATCATGTGTTATGATGAATCTCAAGCTATGGTCCCTATCCTGGATAAAGTTAGTGTTGCACTGAAAGACAATATCCAAGTAGTGAAGATTGACACTCAAAAGTACCCAGTCATTGCTGACAAGTTCATGATCATCATTTGGAGAAAGAAAATTGAGTAAAACCTAAACTTCGAAAAAGAAAAGGGGGAAACTGAGAAAGTGGAAAAGAAAAGGGGGAATCGTCCCTACCAGATTCACAAATTTATCCTACCACTAATGTATATATTTCTTACCAGGTTCATAATTATACCTGTCTAGAGAGATTTATGACTTTGTCTTACCATGTTCACAGATTTGTCTTACCACTAGTGTATATATTTCCTATCATGTTCATAATCGTATAAGTTTAGAGAGATTTATGAATTTTTCCTAACATGTTCATAAATTTGTCCTACCATTAGTATATATATTTTCTGCCAGGTTCATAATTGTATAAGTTCAGAGATATTCATGAACACATACTCTGTATTAGCCTATGTGAGAGTCTAACTCACATCTTTGTGTGCAAACACAACGCTCTACCAATTGAGCTAATAGACTATTTTCAATGGGTCCTTATAATCGTCTAGGCATCAAGAAGTGATAATTTCGCAGGAAGAAAAAATAGCGTTTGAATTTGTAATCTTAATTTGCAAGTTCTGCAATTGATCAAAAAGAGAGAGTATAAATTTGTAATCTTAATTTGCAAGTTCTGCAATTGATCAAAAAGAGAGAGTATAAATTACGAACTCTCTGCAACTGGTCTCTTGAAACCGTCACATGGGGGTAGTTCTGTTATATGAAAAAGGAACAACTATAAAGGATAGGTACAAGATCACTTACCCATCGTTGTCACTGCCACCGGACAAACTTCTTGCACTTTTTCAGGTATGAAAGGACAATTGTACATTATTGGTAGGACGGAAATATTCTATTGGTAGGATGAGGATTGTATCGTTTCCTGGGATGAACGGGTAACTTTTTCCCCGTCCTTTCCGCTTCTCTCCTACTCTGCCTCACTTTTTGCAGAGCATGTTATGGTATTTCAGATCCTCCTCTCAAGCTTATATATGTTCTTGGGGGACACCCATCAATGCAATCATTGCATTTTCCCTCATAAATGCTCCCCGTTTTCCCCAAAGGAGGAACCCTGATTTGGCGCCAAAACTGCACTGACAGCCCGCCAAATCAGCTAGAGTGAATCCCCTCCAGATTCTCTCCAAAATATCTCCAGATATGGAAAGACAGGTTTAGCCTATTGGTAGGACCAATTCATTCTATTGGTAAGATGGGCAGTGTACAGTTTCCTGAAATGAACGGAGGATGCCTTTTTGTGCCAAATGTCACTGATAGCTACAGTGCCCCCCCCCCCCCCCCTACCTGCTACTTTCCCATTTGGTTGCCCCAAAATTTTGCAAAACTAGACCATATTCTACCCTTAGCCAATTTCCAATGTACTAGTCTAGTTTTGAAAAGTTTTTTTTGGGTCTATTTTTGCAAATTGGCCAATATAGAAAGTACATAAAACACCTTGCCCCTTCAACACGTACTCAAAATGACCCAGTCCACAAAAATATTAAGGCATAAAAGACCCAACCGGTTATTCACTCAGGAAAGATTCAATTTCAGTTAGTGTCTAATTCAAATTCCAATTCCTCTTTTTATCAAATGGAACCTCCATCTCAAAAGCAAGGGTATCACCGAAGCAAGTCTGACTCAAAAGGACGTTCCCTTCATTTGGAGTGAAGAGTGTCAGTCTAGCTTCGAGCTTCTTAAGGAGACGCTGACGACCGCACCAGTATTGACACTACCAAACGGGATAAAGGACTTCGTGATTTACACTGATGCTTCACGAGCTGGGTTGGGTTGTGTTTTACACCAGAGAGATCGAGTTATCACCTATGCTTCACGCCAGTTGAAGCCTGGAGAGAAGAGTTACCCCACGCATGATCTGAAGCTAGCAGTAGTGGTTCACGCTCTAAGAATTTGGAGGCATTATATGTACGGTACTTCATGCAAGGTGATGATGGATCAAAAGAGCTTGAAGTGCATTTTCACTCAAATGTAGCTCAACATGAGATAGAGGCGCTGGTTAGAGCTCCTAAAAGATTACGATTTGGACATCGTCTATTATCCTGGGAAGACCAATGTAGTGGTAGACGCTCTCAGTTGGAAGACTCATCAGGAGGTGGATGTGGCCAGCTTGATAGTGTAGAGCAGATTGTAAGTAGAGTTGATATCGTATGGCATTGAGATGTGGCTTCAGAGGGAGCAAGGCCAGTGTTCGTTTTTGAAGATTCAGTCAGAGATGACATATGAGATCCATGGAGGTCAGACAGAGTGCCCAGAGATAGCGAATTTGAGAGAGTTGATGGCTCAGGGACGAGCTGGTGAGCTTGTAGAGAGACCAGATGGGTTGCCGACATTCCAGAGTAGGATCGTGGTGCCGTCTACATCAGATCTGAGGCAGAGGATTATGCAGGAGGCCCACACTAACCCTTATTATGTCCATCCAGGGACGAATAAGATGTACTAGGATTTGAGGATATCCTATTGGCGGCAGAGGATGCGAGCAGACATTACAGATTTTGTCGCCAGATGTTAGGTTTGTCAGCAGGTCAAGATTGAGCACCAAATGCCATGTGGACTCGTTAGATCACTTCCAGTTCCTGAGTGGAGGTGGACTGATATTTCCATGGATTTCATCACCGGATTGACGAGAGATGTCAGAATTTTCGACAATATTTGGGTCGTGGTCGATAGGTTGACCAAGTCATCCCATTTTATTGCCATCCAGGAGACATTGACCAATTCGGCCCATTTCATTGCCATTTAGGCGACATGGCCGGTTTCGAGGCTAGCAGATGAGTTCGTCAAATAGATTGTGAGACTCCACGGGGTTCCCGAGATGATAGTTTCTGACAGAGATGGACGCTTCACATCAAGATTCTGGCAGCAGATTCATGAGGACTTAGGGACTCAGCTACAATTCAGCACCACTTATCATCGGCAGACGGATAACCAGAGTGAGCAGACGATCCAGACTTTGGAGGACATCTTGAGGTTCTGTGTGTTGGAGTAGGGTGATTGTAAGGTCAGACTTCTGTAGCTGGTATGAATTCTCCTACAATAACAGTTAACATTCGTCGATCGAGATGGCCCCATACGAGGCACTATATGGGAGGCACTGCAAATTGCCAGTCTGTTGGGGTGAGCCCACCGAGACCATAGCTTCGCTACCAGAGATGGTCAGAGAGACGATCGACTAGGTCGGACGCATCAGAGAGCATATGAAGATTGCTCAGGACAGAAAGAAGAAGTATGCAGACCGGAGACGGACAGAGATTAGTTTCAGGTTGGATCGCATGTTTGGCTCAAAGTGTCGCCGACTAGAGGGATCTGTCATTTTGGCATCAAGGGCAACTTGCCCTAGGTTTGTGGGTCCATTCGAGATTCTTGAGAGGGTCGCCGTGAGGGAGCTTACCGTCTAGCCTTACCCCCATCGTTGGTCAGCGTGCACGATGTTTTCCATGTATCCTAGCTTCGGAGTTTTGTCCCCAACCCGAGTCACATCCTTGACTATTCTGATCTTCGGATAGAGCTTGACCATACCTTCGTAGAGAGTCCAGTTAGGGTGCTTGACTGTCGAGTTAAGAAGTTGAGGACCAAGGAGGTTCCTCTTCTTCTGGTTCAGTGGGCTAGGAGGAGTCCCGAGGAGGCGACTTGGGAAACTGAGGATAGCCTTCAGGTGAGTTATGGGGATGTCGTAGATGAGCTATTAGCTTTTTATATTGAGCCGAGTGTTGACCTTTATTTGACGTCGTGAGATTAGTGGTGAGTCTCGTCTAGTCTTTTATTTTGGTTTGGTGGTTATCTTTGTGATTGATGTGCTTATGATAGATTACTCTGTGCAGATTCTGTGCTAATGTGATGTGGTTGAAGATGGACTCTCTTGACATATGTGCTAGTGTGATTGCTATGACGGTTCGATGCACTTGTTTTTCGATTGGTATGATGTAAAGATACTTTTGTGACTTATATTGTGATGTTGAGACATTGTTATGACTTTGAGTATGTTTTTTAGATGCATTTTTTATGGCTTATGATTCTTGCTTGATTTAAAACTAATAGATTGACTTGACTCTAGAAACTAGGAAGAGAATATGGGATTAGCCCTTAAAGGTGGATGCCTCCACCTCTCGAGTTTTGAGATTTGATTGACTAACTAGGGACTTGAAGTATTTTGAATAGTCTTTGAAAAGAACTAACTTGGATTTCGAAAGACTTTGATTGGTTTTGAAGGTTTTTCATCTCGGGGACGAGACTTGTTTTTAGAGGTGGATGAATATAAAGACCAAAAATTTAACGATTTACTTAATTACCTAATTTGGAAAGCTTTCGGAAATCCATCCCCGAGCAACTTGCCATTTTTAGAAATCCTCTGAAATGATTTCGGCATCCTTTTGAATTTGAATTTGAATTTGACGAGTCTTATTTCTGCCATTGAGTTCAAATTTGAAAACTTAGCGTCTTGTTGGTCATTTTAAAACGATTTGAAATTCGTTTTGGATTTTCCGATGGTCGGGATTTGGGTTGAATTGTTGGGACTCGGAGCCAGACCTAGTGGGATCTCTCTCTCTCTCTCTCTCTCTCTCTCTCTCTCTCTCTCTCTCTCTCTCTCTCTCCCTCTCTGTTTTTCCTTTTCCCCATTACACTCTAAAAGAGTCATTTGCCTCCCCTATAAATAGAATGTTCAAATCCCAATAGAAAATCCTAAAATCATCTTAGAATTCTGAGCTACCAAACACCAAACTCTAATCTCACTTCCCATTTGAAAACCCAAGAGAAATCGCAAAACATTTCCTTCTTTTCTCCTCTTTCAATCTTCAAAACTCACCACCAAACCCTTCATTTATGTTTCTTCCTTTGTGTTCATGCCGCGGGGAGGTCGCTTGCGTTGAGAGCAATCAGTCAAGGGTAGTGGTGGCCGTATATGCAGAAGGACACCGAATGTTATGTTCGCAAGTGTGAGAAAATTAATCGCTTTGCCAAGTTTATTCGACAACCCGCCGTGGACCGACATCAGATTATCAGTCTGTGGCTGTTTGCCTAGTGGGGGCTAGATTTAGTAGGACCATTCCCGAAGGCATCAGTCTGTGGCTGTTTGCCTAGTGGGGGCTAGATTTCAGTAAATAAAACTAAATAAAAGCAAACCAACTCATGTCCAAGCAAATAAATACAAGACTTCCTCCCGTTATAGTAGAAGGCAGTCATGATTGATCCACGAGGAAGCGTGTCAGCGTCCGTCTTTTCAGTCCAAAAACTCTCGAAATTGACTCAGGAAGTACTCGACGTCGACCACTCAGTCGAACAGAAACTGTAAAACAGAAGAAACAGAAGCGCAAACGAAGCAAAAATAGGCAATGTCGAGTAAAAGTTACTCGATGTCGACTAAAACCTACTTGACGTCGACTAGATGTTGCCAAAATCGAGTACTGCAAAACCGAAAATCTTACCCTTTTCGCAACGAACGAAAGGCAGAAATATGAAATTGGTGAGAAATAAATCAATAAATTAAAGACTTCCAAGATCAGGATTTCAACACCACAACGATAACCATATAAAATAATGCATACGGTCTAAAAGATCATGCATTTTCATCAAATAATTGTCGTTATTAACAAATAGGAATATAGAGGCTTTCGCATAAACCCTAATTGTTACTAACCCTTTTCACATAATTAATCCAAGTTGTATTAAGATCACTTTCTCTTTAATAACACAAACAAGATCACCTTCAACTTTCGCAAAAGAATCATGCTCGTAGGGATAGAAGACAAAATTGCATCAAAAGATTGTACCTTTATCGCATTACCTTACATGGATACCGTCGGGCTCACCCCGACCCCAGAAGTTGAGTGACTACTCGCTTCTCATCTTAACAAACATCAATATCATAAAAGAAATAACTAATTTCATTAAATAAAACTGAAGAAAGTACAAACCGAACAAAGCCAGACAACTTCCGCTCCCTTGCTCCACTCGGTCTCTCTCTCTCTCTCTCTCCTACTCTCGAAAATCTCTAATTGTGACTTGGATTGGATTGTTGGATGATTCAAAAACCCAACCCCTAAAGCCTTATTTAATTATAGTGTTCGACCTCAGCTAATCTAGGGAAGAACAATCTATCTATATCTAAAACTTTCTATCTAAAAACATAAGATAAAACTTAAAGATAAAAGAAATAAACCTATAAGGAAACTAGAACTAAGGTGGATAGATCCCTTTTGGACTTGATAGATCTTCATGTGGATGGATAGAATTCCACATATCGTCACTTGCAAGCATTCTATCTTCTCGAACTCCACTCGATCTCGGACTCGGACTCGGACTGGTGCACTCGACTTCGAGTAGACTTACTCGACGTCGACTAGAACTTTCTTCTCTCGGATTATACTCGAGCTCGGGCGACTGTTGGACTCGACGTGTGTACTCGACGTCAACTAGGAGTACTCGACGTCGAGTAGCTCTGGGCTCCTCGAGTATGGCTCTACTCGACTTGCTCGATTTCGACTTGCGTTACTAGATATCGATTAAGGTTACTCGATATTGACTAGCTGTGTTGAGTTGATCCTTTCTTGTTTCTTGCTCGATTTTTCCTTGCTTAGCTACTCCTTGACCTTGGACTTTTTGTAGTTGACTTCGAGCTTTTCATTCTTTCCCCGAATTGCTGTAAATTGCCTCGATTTCTGCGAAATTAAACATAAACTAGTGTAGACTCCATAATTTGGCAAATAAGTGTAAACTACATAGAATTTGTGCTATTCTAACCCAAATGCATGAAATGCTTACAGAAATCGATATAAAAGTCAATATGAAACATGACAAATTAGGCTCACAACAAACACCCTATACTTAAGCTTGCTTGTCCTCAACCAACACTTTTAATGGTCATACAAGGGAAGAAATTAAAACTCTCAACATATTACATTCATTCTCATATAACCCTACAATCAATTACCATCCTCGAAAAAGTACTAATGCCACAAATCCATGCATGTGCAATAAAAGCAACATCTACTCACAAAAGGAGGGTTATGCAAAATAATTCATAAGTGACAAAGCAACAATAATCAAGAGGACTTTAATTTAGCTCAATAAGGAGTAGATTGGTAAAAGGCTAAAGGTGGACAATTTTTGGCCATGAGGTGCTAATAATCCGGGGAAATGGAGTACTTTCCAAACTTTCATACCACATTCCTTCTTTCTTTGATTTCTCACCTTTCGCTCATTCGCTCAATGCTTTTTTTTCAATATTATGCTTTTACCTTTCTAACCTCAGCACTGCCTTCTCGCGAGTCACAAACATAGGATTCATGAATGGCCCCGGATACTTAGTGCTCCGGACTCCTCACCTGGTGTCCCATCTCGCCGAACTATTATCTCAACGAGCAGGGTCGATCTACCATTATCTCCTGAGGTGAACGGATTTTCTTTCACTCATTTAAATTTTCCATAATATATGAATTTCTTGTCAAACTCCAATAATGATATATAACAACACAAACACCATATAACAATCTCCATAATGTGACATCATTCTCAACATAATCCCCGGATAGGAAATAAGGTAAAGAATGGGCAATATTTAGAACATTTGGAGCAAATATGAAATAAGTCTCAATATGGTTTTTGTGATCCATAAGCATAGGTAAGACTAGGATAATATCAAAATATGAGCATATATGGAAAATATAAAGTCCTCCATCCTCATATCATGCAACATGTCAAAAGCAATATCAAAATTTACCTCATTTTATGGTTTTCAATAAAATAATGCACTTCATTGCGACTTCTCTTTACTAGGCAATTTCATGCTATATCCCTAATGAATCCAATTTTGCATCGTTGAGTTCAATTTAAGCTTCCATGACATTAATCAAAAAATTTCAATGGGGGTGATTTTTCTAAACTTTGGAAAACAAACGTATAAGCACAAAAATCAAATATGAAATCCAAAGTAGCCATGTATAAGCAATTCAAGAAATAAACTTAAAATATGCACACATATATCAAATAAAGTCAAATGAGCATGAAGTAAGCCTTTCCCCCACCCCATACTTAAACATTACAGTGTCCTCACTGTATAAAAACAAGGGTAAAGAAAGAAACTCACTAGACAGGTGTGCAGATCGCCGGAATCTAGTGCAAATGTTGCTACAGAGTGGTCGATCTAGAGCTGAAGTAGTCGACGTCGACTACAACTACTCGACATCGAGTACAGTTGTACCTCAGGATGGCCATTCTTCGACCACGGGCTCCGTTCCTCGTGATGGGTGGTCGACGTCGAGTAGAGTACTCGACGTTGAGTACTTCTATAGTGTTTTTGTACCTGCAAAAATCGTTAGAAGGGAAATATCCACAGTAGAAAAACTTAAAAATAATATTTCAAAACAATTAACCAAAAACAAATGTCCAAAAATTCAAAACTAATTGTCTTTTTACAAGCTCTATACTTTATAGTAGCTAGGCTGACTTTCTCCGTTTAAGCTCAAGGTGGCATCTGCAGGGCCCATGTAGTCTAGGCTTCAAACAAGACTCCATTTTTATCCATTAGCTGTAGTGCTCCTGAATGGATCTTGTTCACCATGAAAGGTCCCATCTTTTTATTGGTGAATTTGTTGGAAAACCAATAATCCTTTGATTTGGAGACATAGACTTTGTCTCCTACTTCATATTCCTTAGGCTCGTCATTGGAAACCCTGCATAATCGCACATACCAAGGCAAACCTCTCTCATGTATAGATAAATCTTTAATTGAAATAGGAGAAGAGATGTCGTTACCTTGGCTTACCGCCACGGAATCACAATTTGGGACGTTCTGATCTACTCGACTTCAACCTCAGCTAATCTAGGGAAGAACAATCTATCTATATCTAAAACTTTCTATCTAAAAACATAAGATAAAACTTAATGATAAAAGAAATAAATCTATAAGGAAACTAGAACTGAGGTGGATAGATCCCTCTTGGACTTGATAGATCTTTATGTGGATGAATAGAATTCCACATATCTTCACTTGCAAGCATTCTGTCTTCTCGGACTCCACTCGATCTCGGACTCGGACTCGGACTGGGGCACTCGACGCCGAGTAGACTTACTTGACGTCGACTAGAACTTTCTTCTCTCGGATTGTACTCGAGCTCGGGCAACTGCTGGACTCGACGTGTGTACTCGACGTCGACTAGGAGTACTCGACGTCGAGTAGCTCTGGGCTCCTTGAGTATGGCTCTGCTCGACTTGCTCGATTTCGACTTGGGTTACTCGATATCGACTAAGGTTACTTGATATCGACTAGCTGTGTCGAGTTGATCCTTTCTTGTTTCTTGCTCGATTTGTCCTTGCTCAGCTACTCCTCGACCTTCGACTTTCTGTAGTTGACTTCGAGCTTTTAATCCTTTCTCCGAGTTGCTATAAATTGCCTCGATTTCTACGAAATTAAATAGAAACTAGTGTAGACTCCATAATTTGGCAAATGAGTGTAAACTACATAAAATCTGTGTTATTCTAACCAAAATGCATGAAATTCTTACAGAAATCTATATAAAAGTCAATATGAAACATGGTAAATTAGGCTCACAACAAAGGCCAAGACTCTTTCACGGATCTGGGACATCGATACAAAAAAATTCAGATGGGAGCATATCATCACTCGCTTCGGGATCCCATACGCGCTCATATCTAACAACAGAGCCCAATTCAATAGTGTTGCTTTTAAATCTTTTTTTTTTGCAGGGTATGGAATCAAGAACTTTTATTCATCTGTGGCTTACCCGTAGGTTAACGGGCAAGCGGAAGCAACCAATAAAATCATTGTCAATGGTTTTGAGAAACGGCTTGAGAAGACTAAGGGAGGCTAGGCAAATGAGCTACCCATCGTCTTGTGGGCTTACCGAACCACCACTTGCACCTCTACAGGAGAATCACCCTTCACCATCACTTACGAGACCAAAGTTGTCATCCCTTTGGAGGTTGTTTACCCACGATGCGCATCGAGGCCTACAAGCAGGAAGGTAATGACTTGGATCTGTAATGCACTCTAGATTTTTCGCAGGAAAAGAGGGAGCAATCGACCATAAAGATGGAGCCATATCAGTGAGGCCTGGTGAGAGCTCACGAACAACATGTGCACCCTCGTGACTCCAAGGTAGGAGACTTCGTGCTGCGGCGAGTGTTCGTGAACACACGTGACCTAGTTGACGGCAAGATGGGACCGTATTGGGAAGGGTCCTATCGGATAATCGAGGCACTCGGCAATGGAGCTTACAAGTTGGATGACGCTACCGATAAGATGGTCCCAAGGACATGGAACACTTCTCACTTGAGGTTGTTCTATATTTAGATGCTTTGTATCTTGTTAAGAACGATAATAAGGGGTACTCTTTTTCCTTCCATGTGGTTTTGTCCCAAGAGGTTTTCCCTTGGAAAGGTTTTAACTAGGCCCCGTTGATTTCATTCCTTATTCATATTTTGCTTGAAACCCTACTTTAAAAGGATTCGGATTTTTCCTTGACTTATATCTTGGTGAGACTATAACTAACAGTACCGGAAATCGCCACTCACAGCCTTCGGAAATCGCCACTCACGGTCCCTGAAAATCACCACTTATGGCCATTGGATACTATTACTTACAATCGATCGAAGTGATGTTCATCATCAACTACGGTAGCCAAAGCTAGTTGGGAGGCAGGATGTCTAGATCCCTTCCTCGCTCCAAGTATGAGAAAAGTTATCTGAGGCTATTGATAAGTATATTATTGATGAGTAAATTATCAGAATTGATATATACATGGTTAAATTTTCGCCTGTTACACGGTAGAGGACCGCGAATGCGTAGCGCGAGTGCGCGAATAGGGTGGGGCCCGCCAACCCAGCAACGGAGGTGTGCAACGCACATCACGGAATCACTAGAATTGCAACTGCGCACTACGGGTGCGCGTCATCTCTGTTGCCGTCAATCGTCATCCCCAACCTTTCCCTCCACCGCTTCATCAAGGTCGCACTCACCAGAAGCGACTCCACCATGGCCGACGGGATAGACGGGGACCCCGCGCCATAGGTCGAAGTAATTAAGCTCCTCGACCTCACCACAAGCGGTCCCATTATTATTTCCTTTCTTCCTCGCCATGCCCAAGAGGAGCAGCAAGGCCTGGCGGCAACGTCGCCGCCGTCCCACACCAGTCCCTCCTGTGAATTCGCCCAATCAGCCCCGGCGGAAATGGCGTCGCCGTCCCACATCAATCGTTCCACAATTTGTTTGAATGTCAAATTAATTGCAATGTATAATTAAGCCCTATAATTAATGCAATCGTTTTTAAAAAGTAATTAATTGCAGATTCTTTTTGTTTCCCCTTCGATTTGGCTTGATTTTTTTTCTTGGGGTTGGAATTGGATCTGGTTTGTATGAAATTCTGGTGGTCGGCGGAGGCGGACTTCTTAGGTCTAGGCATCTGGCTTGGGCAACCACAATGGAACGATGGGCAATTGGGCATCGATCTGGAAAAGAAAAAAAAAGCGCGACCGCGCATTGCGAGTGCGCGGACCGCGTACTGTGTAAAGCACGAAATAATGACCGTGCATATAACAACCCCGTAAATTATTCACCCTATAAAATAGTAAGAGCAGTTAGTGATTACACGTGCCTAAGCATAAATGATAAGGATCCGGAGGAGCTAATGTCGTCAATTTAGCCGTTAAGATTCTTTGCCCAAATGAGCATTGATATGAGCATTATGCCTGCTGTAATTAGGCCTTATTCAAGGAAGGAAATGATGGAGGAGGGATTTTCTTTTATCAGGTAAAATTTCGAGGCCAGAAATACCTGGACGTCGAAGGCCGACAAGTCGACAGACGGATAACCATATAAAAACAAACAAAGAGACAAAATATAGACAAAGATGGTGCAAAATACAGACAAATGCGCTCTACAAAGAGAAACTAAACACAATTAAACCGAACAAGACGAGGACGTAGACGAAGGACGAAGCCAAAAGCACTACCCTGAAGCAGCACCGTAGGCCAACGACACATCAGGAGTCACCTGTGGGCAGTGAAGACGAACTCCAAGGAACCATTCTTTCGAAGAAATGAGACATCTCGATACACACTGCCACGATCCAAACCTATCCCGACTCCGACTGCCAGAACCCCATCAAACGGAGAAGAAAGCCCGTCACGCCAAAAGGGGGGATATAAAAGTGGTATGACAGAAGAGGAGAAGGAGACACGAAAAATCGGTATTCCACCACCAAAAATGAAAAACAATTTTTTTAATTTAAAGAAACATCTTTAAGTTATTATTATTATTGATTGACATAAAGAGATCGACGATAAACAAGTTGAAGATGGACATACATGAAATGGGAACTAGACGATCGTGGAAGCGAAATCACTTAGGTGAGCACACAAAGAGCGTAGATGATCCCAGGCAGGTAACCGAGTAGGGTCAACAGAAAGCATATCCAAAACTGACTCTACATATATATAACCATATATCAAATTGCAAACATTAATCCAATTCAAGTGAAATCGTTCACAAAAAAATTAAATCCAAAATTGAAAACAACCGAAAAATGGAGGAAGAATGAGACAAATCTAAATGTACCTTGCATCCCACCTTGAGGAAGACCCCGAGAGGAGGGAGGAGGATGGACAGAAAGATTTGAATGCACGACGATTTATTTTCATCCGCCATTTCTTTGATCTTCTCTCTCTGAATTCTCTATGTATATATGTGTTGGAAGCTTCAACCGGATTATAGGTTGAAGGAGAACGAGGGGGAGGTTGGGGGATTATGATTTATTATTATTAGGTTAAAGACAAACAACCTGTTTTGAAGGAGGAAACTAATGCGATTTTAAAGGAATTGAAACAAAGCGGAGAATTCCATTAAAAGAAAAATTCTCTTATTTGGATAAGGTAATGAGGGGAAAAGATTGGAATCCCAAATAAATAAGAAAGTAATTAACATGAAATTGGTGAGATAGAGGTAGGGGTGGAAATGGGTCGAGTGATGGATGGGTGGACCCATTTTTTCACCCGACCCGTCATAAAAAAATTTCAACCGACCCATCACCCACCCGTTTAACGTTTCACCCATCACCCGACCCGTCGGGTGAATCGGGTGGGTCGGGTGGTTTATCGGGTGAAGGAATTAAAAAAAATGAGTCACAAGACATACCTAAAAATCATTTATATTCGATAATTTTATAAACTATGTCAACGTATGAATGTTACTAAATTAATAAAAGACTTATTCATACATTATATCACTATCCTTAACTTACAAAATTAGTATTAGAAGTTTAATATCAAACCGAATGAGATGAATTTAACTCGGTTACTAAACTTAATATAAAAAAATGGTATAGAAAAACTATATCTTTAGAAAACAGACTCATGTGTCATTTCTTTAATATCTTAATTTGCATTAAGAGGATTATTGTTACGAGTCTCATGACAAATTGAGAAAATATGATTTGATTAATCATGTATTAATACAGTAAATGCTAACAAAGTCGTTGGAAAGAGCCAAATTGCTTACACTCTATCGGTATATGCAAAACAAATAAAAGACATTTTATTATTTTAAAAAGACATGGAGTTAAATAATGCAAGTTTTTTTAGACCTTTTTAACAAGAACACTTGGAAAATTGAGAAAGTAGAGGTAGAAAATGAGAAATATGTTAGTTATGTTAAATTATACGTAGTATTATTTATATACTAGCCTCTTTTTTTATATAATAATCGGGTGGGCTGGGTGGTTAAGCGGGTCGGGTAATGGGTCGGGTGATGGGTCGGGTAATGGGTGGAAAATATATCACCCATCACCCAACCCATCACCCATTTCACCCGACCCATCACCCATCCGTCACCCGGATTTTTTCGGGTTTTCACCCTAATAATCGAGTCGGGTGAGTCGGTCACCCACGGGTGATTTCCAGCCCTAGATAGAGGACAGGAATTGAATCCCATTAAACTAAATTGGTAGAAATAGGTTGAAAAATCAAACTGATGCTTTATACTACCCCTCCTAATATCCTATCCTTTTTTAAATAATTGTTCATATTTTTAAGGGGCCTTTACTAAATTATCCAAAAAAATTGGCTAAATTAGAGAAGTATCCATATATTTGAAAATTTTACAAAAATGTCCATCCTCCTTGCCCCCCCTCGGTGCCCCCGGCCCCCCTCGCTGGCCCATTGAATGGTCAACGTTGACCGGAACGGTCAACGTTGACCAACTCCTTCGGATTTATTTTTTATTTTTTATTTTTTTTTTTTTTTTTTTTTTTAATAATAAAAAAAAATTTACATGTCAGCACTTTCAGATATGCAACTATAACCCGATGTTATGCAAATAGAATATTATGATATGCAAATATAATACTATGTTATGCAAGCTTAAAAAACCTTATGAGAAGAATATGCAAATCCATATGTATTTTAAAATTGCATTAATATATCTTATTTTCACATAAGCACATCGCTCTACCATTTATTGACATAAGAGGCTTTAAAATTGCATTAATGTCAAACCCGATGTTGCTGACACCAACATTTCTGACACCGTTGACACTGACATTGTTGACATTGCTGGCACTGCTCACACTATCACCACTAACATTGCGAACACCACCAACATTTTCCGTATTAGTGTTTACGTTAATGTCGGCTGACGCTGACATCGGAGATGTTGACGCTGACATCGGAGATGTCGGCTGACGCCGACATCGATGTTGCGAACACTGTTGACGCCGACGTCGAATACGCTTTTTTTTTTGCCAACGCTTCTTTTTTTCGTGTAAGCACTAATATTGTTGACACTGCTAACACTGTCACCATTAACATTGCGAACACCACTAACATTTTCCGTGTTCGCGCTGACGCTGATGTCGGCTGACGCCGACATCGGAGATGCTGACGCTGCTGACATTAATACTGATCAGCATAAAAGAAAGAACAGTTGTGCTACTATTATGTAGTACCTATGCAAACCTCGGATTCTGCTGACAAGTATTAGTTAAGGTCAATCTAAGGTGTTGGTTGAATGGCTTCTAATGTAAAATGCAGTGAGATTTTGTGTTAGTAGCTTGTAATGATTATGCACAACCAAAATCTGATTTTGATTTCATAATGAATTGAATTAATATAAAAATATGTTACATTGCTGACGTTTGATATAATGAAGTAAAATTTGTGCCTTCGGCACAAATTTAGATTTGAAATTTATGAAGTTACTACTCTTTGTATTGAAACTAAGAAGAAATTAATATTGATCAGTATAAAAGAAATACCAGTTGTGCTACTATTATGTAGTACATATGCAAACCTCGGATGCTGCTGACAAGTATTAGTTGAGCTCAATATAAGGTGTTGGTTGAATGGCTTCTAATGTAAAATGCAGTGAGGTGTTGTGTTAGTAGCTTGTAATGATTATGCACAACTAAAATCTGATTTTGATTTTAGAATTAATTGAATTACTGTAAAAATTTGTTACAGTGCTGACGTTTGATATAATGAAGTAAAATTTGTGCCTTCGGCACAAATTTAGATTGAAATTTATGAAGTTACTACTCTTTGTATTGAAACTAAAAATAAATTAGTAGTGATAAGTCTAAAAGAAAGAATAGTTGTGCTACTACTAATTAATACTTATTCAAAAATCTGGTGTTGTTGACAAATGATAGTTGAGCTCGGTCTAATGTGTTGGTTGAATCGCTTCTAATGTAAAATGCAGTGAGATGTTGTGTTAGTAGCTTGTAATGATTATGCGCAAACAAAATCTGATTTTGATGTTAGAACGAATTGAATTACTGTAAAAATCTGTTACACTGCTGACGTTTGATATAATGAAGTAAAATTTGTGCCTTCGGCACAAATTTAGGTTGAAATTTATGAAGTTACAACTCTTTGTATTGAAACTAAAAATAAATTAGAAGTGATAAGTCTGAAAGAAAGAATAGTTGTGCTACTACTAATTAATACTTGTGCAAAAATCTAGTGTTGTTGACAAGTGATAGTTGAGCTCGGTCTAATGTGTTGGTTGAATCGCTTCTAATTCTAAAATGCAGTGAGATATTGTGTTACTAGCTTGTAATGATTATGCACCACCAAAATCTGATTTTTGATTTTATAATGAATTGAATTAATGTAAAAATCTGTTATAGTGCTGACATTTGATGTAATGAAGTAAAATTTGTGCCTTCGGCACAAATTTAGATTGAAATTTATGAAGTTACTACTCTTTGTATTGAAACTAAAAAGAAATTAATAGTGATCAATATGAAAGAAATATCAGTTTTGCTACTGTTATGTAGTACATATGCAAACCTCGGATGCTGCTAACAAGTATTAGTTGAGCTCAATATAAGGAGTTGGTTGATTGTATTCTAATGTAAAATGCAGTGAGATGTTGTGTTAGTAGCTTGTAATTATTATGCACAACCAAAATCTGATTTTGATTTTAGAATTAATTGAATTACTGTAAAAATCTGTTACAGTGCTGACGTTTGATATAATGAAGTAAAATTTGTGCCTTCGTCACAAATTTAGATTGAAATTTATGAAGTTACTACTCTTTGTATTGAAACTAAAAATAAATTAGTAGTGATAAGTCTAAAAGAAAGAATAGTTGTGCTACTACTAATTAACACTTTTATGCAAAAATATGGTGTTGTTGACAAGTGATAGTTGAGCTCGGTCTAATGTGTTGGTTTAATGGCTTCTAATGCTAAAATGCAATGAGATATTGTGTTACTAGCTTGTAATGATTATGCACAACCAAAATCTGATTTTTGATTTTAGAATGAATTAAATTAATGTAAAATCTGTTATAGTGATGACATTTGATGTAATGAAGTAAAATTTGTGCCTTCGGCACAAATTTAGATTGAAATTTATGAAGTTACTACTCTTTGTATTGAAACTAAAGAGAAATTAATAGTGATCAGTATAAAAGAAAGAACAGTTGTGCTACTATTATATAGTGCCTATGCAAACCTCGGATGCCGCTGACAAGTATTAGTTGAGCTCAATCTAAGGTGTTGGTTGAATGGCTTCTAATGCTAAAATGCAGTGAGATGTTGTGTTAGTAGCTTGTAATGATTATGCACAACCAAAATCTTATTTTGATTGTAAAATTAATTGAATTACGGTAAAAATCTGTTACAGTGATGACGTTTGATATAATGAATTAAAATTTGTGCCTTCGGCACAAATTTAGATTGAAATTTATGAAGTTAGTACTCTTTGTATTGAAACTAAAAATAAATTAGTAGTGATAAGTCTAAAAAAAAAATAGTTGTGATACTATTATGTAGTACCTATGCAAAAATCTAGTGCTGTTTACAAGTGATAGTTGAGCTCGGTCTAATGTGTTGGTTGAATGGCTTCTAATGCTAACAAGCAGTGAGATATTATGTTAGTGGCTTGTAATGATTATGCACAACCAAAATCTGATTTTGATGTCAGAACGAATTGAATTACTGTAAAAATCTGTTAAACTGCTGACGTTTGATATAATGAAGTAAAATTTGTGCCTTCGGCACAAATTTAGATTGAAATTTATGAAGTTACTACTCTTTATATTGAAACTAAAAATAAATTAGTTGTGATAAGTCTAAAAGAAAGAATAGTTGTGCTACTACTAATTAATACTTGTGCAAAAATCTATTGATAGTTGAGCTCGTTCTAAGGTGTTGGTTGAATGACTTCTATTGCTAAAATGCAGTGAGATATTGTGTTACTAGCTTGTAATGATTATGCACAACTAAAAATCTAATTTTGAAAGCCTAGGTTCCAAGTCAAGGGTCAAAAGGTACACAGCCTAAGACCCCCACACTTGCAATGCAGCAGGCGAGCAAGGGTGTATTGCACATCAAAACTGATGGCATAGCCGAAGGTTTGACATTAGGATTATATTAATTTTTGTCTTTTTTAAAAAAAAATACAAAGACAACAATTGTTGAGTAAAATTGATGACCATGAATAGTTATGCTCCTAAACAATGTGTGTCTCTTGTGATGAATTGAATTAATATAACAATCTTTTACACTGTTGACATTTGGCTTAAAAAAACAGAATTTGTGCCAAAAGCACGAATGTAGATTCAAAATAATAAAGTTATTTCTCTTGGAAATCAATCTTCAAAAGAAATTAAAAGAGATAAATCAGAAATAAGCCAAATGTCAGCACTTATGCAAAACTTTGATGCTGCTGACATATATACACTGCACTACACCTAAGGTATTATATTTGTGAATTTTAATGCTAAGATTCATTGAAATGGTGTGCTTATAAGTTGTCATGTTTATGGACATCAAAGCCTTGCTTTGTCTCTAATAATGAATTAAATTAGTATAAGGATCTGTTACTCTGTTGACATTTTAATTTAAAATTAATAATGAGTGCCAAAAGCCAAGAATTTAGATCCAATTTAATAAAGTTACTGCTCTTTAAAACCAATATTAAAAGAAATTAAAACGGATCAATCTAGAATCTATGTCACTTATGCAAAAAATTGATGATGTTGACATATAGAGACTACGTTAAATCTAAGGTATTGGGTTTGTGAAATTTGATGCTAAAATGCAGTGAATATTTTTGCTACTGGCTTGATATGAGTATACACATCCAAAATATGCATAGGGTGATGTGCAACTAACTTAAATTAATTTTGTACAAGTGTAAAATTATGATATGCAACCTCATATGACTGATATGCAAAATTAAGATTATTATATGCATAAGTTGATTCTGATGACATATATAGACTTAGCTAAATCTAACATATTAAGTTACTGATTTTTAATGCTTAAATGCAAGGCAATGCACTTGATATCAAACTCTGAAATCTGAATTACCAACAAATATGAAAAAGAGCTTCACATAGCTTTTTTTTTTTAATAAAAAAAATTGCATAGCTGAACAATTAGTATAAGTGTATAATACGAAGACCTCGGCTGATGGCAACATAAAATGAAAGACTTACGTGTAGGAGAGATCTTCTTGTAGCTGTTTGCAGCATCCACATAAGCGCCTGCAGCCTCATGCTTGCTACCAGTCTAAAATTTCCGAGCTATTAGCAGATAGAAATCAGGAGTTTGATATCAAGTGGAAAACAAATTATAGAAATTAGGAGCTTGCTACGAGTCCAAAATTTCCACACACAAAAGAAGTTTAAAGAGTGGAAAACAAAAAATACAAGACAGAAATCAGGAGTGCTTAACTCGAATATCTCACAGCAGATAGTTAACTCTTTGACAGTTAAAGGATAGAAAAGCACATGCATCAGAATCTTTATTCATGCCAGAACCTCACATGCCAGAACTCATCAATCAATTGCAGAAAGAAGAAAGCCGCTGACATACTTGCTCTAGTTCCAAGCAACTACATATATAAGATTATTGATATCTAATACCTAGATTTTAATTTTTAGTAAATAAAAATAAGTTGGGGAAATACAAATTGATGTTGTGAAAATGTATGATTATAATATGCAAATATAAATTGATGTTGTGCAAATGTAAAAGTATAATATGCAATTATAAATTGATGATATGCAAATATAAGATTAAAATATGCAAATATATATTGATGATATGCAAATGTAAAAGTATAATATGCAACTAGAAAATTGCACTAATATATCTTATTATTGAACAATTATTAGAAAATTTTGTAAATTACTAGAATTATTATAAATTTTAGCCTATGCGGGATTCGAACCCACGTATTTGCGCATAAGCACATCAGTCTACCATTGAGCTAAAAGACTTTTAATTATATTATAACATAACATTCAAATAAACAAATAAGAGGTATGTTCACGCCACAACAAAAAAAAGAGAAAAAAAAGTAGAAACTCCTAATAAACAGTACACATTTGCACAAAAAGAGGTCATGTTAGTTAGCACACAATTAGAAATAAAAAAGAACTTATACATCAACTTGAATTACACAAAAAGAGACCATGTCAGCACACAATTAGAAATATAGAGAAAAAAAATACACATCAACTTGAATTGCACAAAAAGAGATTATGTCAGCACATGTATCTCTTCTTTCTGTTTATCTATTTTCAAATCAGCATAGTTAACAAATTCTACAGTATATGAGTAGCTTTTAGCAAGAGCAATAACATGTGAACAATAAATGTAAATCAATATAAAACATAGCATAACTAGCAAGAGAATTCATACTTCATAGGGAGAATGGGATAAATATAGCATAACTAGCAAAACAGATCACAAAACCTTTGCTATGTTCTCACATAACCAAAAAAAGAAAAAAGAAAAAAGAGGAAATTAATTATAAAAAAAGTGAAAAATAAGAAGTTTATGTTGTGCAAATATAAGTTACTGTTATGCAAATTTAACTTCATGATATGCACATATAACTATCTGTTATGCAAATATAACAATCTGTTATGCAAATTAAAATTGCTGACATCGGATGTCAGCAAGACAGATGTCAGTATTGAAGATGTCAGCACTGAAGATGTCAACACTGAAGATGTCAACACTGAAGAGATGTGGACAACAATGGTGGTGTTTTCACAAAAAACGCCCTAATTTCACACAAAAACTGGTGTACTAGATGGGCAATTTCACACAGCATCAGATTTCTCAAAATGCAAGATGCATATTTCTGTAAAAACAGATTTCTCAAAATCTGTCTTCTGTTGCTGTAAAGACAGAAAATCTGTTTCTGTAAAAACAGATTTTCCAAAATCTCTTCTCAAAATGCAAGATGCATGTTATAAAAATCTGTTTTCTGTAAAAACAGATTTCTCAAAATGCAAGATGCATGATTTCTTAAAATGCAAGATGCATATTTATGTAAAACAGATTTCTCAAAATCTGTTTTCTGTAAAAATAGAAAATCTGTTTTCTGTAAAAACAGATTTCTCAAAAACAGATTTCTCAAAACAGATTTCTCAAGATGCATGTTATAAAAATCTCTCTCTCTTTTTTTTTATAAAAAAAATAGACTTCTCAAAATGCAAGATGAATATGCGATGTCTCAAAATGAATAGCCAGCAAAGATCAGAATAAACCAATTGAACAAAGAGAACAAAATACATTGCCAAGCGTATAATCACAAGTAATGAGGCAATAAGGATTCAACCATCACACTTTAGGCAACTAAAGTACAAGCATTCAACCATCACACTTTGAGATGTCAGCATTTCAGAAGATGTCAACATTTCAAGAAGATGTCAACATTTCCAGAAAATGTCAGCTAGATGTTTGCAACACCAGTGAAATCAGAAAAAAACAAAAATAGATTAAGCATCAGAAAGAGAGATTAAGCTTCACAACTACAAGAGCCAGAAGATGTCAGCATTCAAACATACCCAAACACTAATTTCAAAGAGAAAATGTCAAAATCTCTAAAAAAAATTCAACATGTCAGCACAAGATTATATTTGCACAACATAAACTTAATTACACAAAAATAATATTATATTGGAAATGGTCTACTTAATTACACAAAAATAATATTATATTGGAGATGTCAGCATTTTTAAGAAGATGTCAGCATTTCAAGAAGATGTCAGCTAGATTTTTTTTATATCCAACACACAAATATGGGAACAAAGGGCATCATCCATAAAGACCATAATATAGTTTTTTTATATATAAAAAAAAAAGATAAAAGAGAAAACGAAAACACAATACCTGTAATGCATATGTTAGGCAAACATTTTCTTCAATTATATCTTGTCTATAAGAAAGAGCTTTTGATGAAGCATCAACTAGGTCCTGTTGCTGCTGATCAAATGCCTGTTAGCAATAGTTGACAATTTAAAAAGGAACCCCACTTACCACGATAGAAAAACTAGTCTAAAAACTTTTACTTTCTAGTTTTTAAATGCTAATAAACTCTTACAAATCCAAAAGAGAATGGATTGAGTGTGTTACCATTCGCATCTGAGCAATGCACTTTTCCAATACATATTTCTCATTGCGTATTTGTGCCTCCTATCAAAATGGTTTAAACAGACATGATTGAACATCATTTCCTTTCCCAGCATAAAACTGATCAGTTGCGTTCATTGTCACCAGAACCATAATCTTCAAATATCAACAAAACATCTGGCAATCACAAAAGTTTCTTATCTGCTCAAATTAATACCTTATCTGCTATGAGAGATTGATCATTTACACTCATGCAGTCATGCACCTTAAGGAAACGGCGAAATGCTACACAATGACATCCAGCAATCTCAAAAGAAATTTGTTGCCTGCTAAGTAAAGAGATCGGCTGAAGAAACGGCCGGTTCGGAAGTGGGATTTGTGGCTAATAGAATTTGAATAAAGAGGAAGGGATAAAAAGGTGAAAAGAAAGACATGCTTAAATTCTAGTTCAAGCTAAGGCAAATTAGTCGAGTCTTGTACGTCCTTATAAAAAGCTACAACTTACATGACTTTTCTCCTGCACAAAAAGAAACATTGGTTTTTTATTAAAATAAATTCCAAATGCATGAACTATTTAAATGCTGAATTATTTGCATGATTAGGTTTAGAGTTTCTTGTTCTTAATTCCTGTATTTGATCATAATACCAAAGATAGCTTGAGCTAAGGCCAAGAAATTTGAGCTTTATCATTCCAGATTGCAAAAAATTGAAACGATTCTTATTTGTAGAGAAACACTTGCATCAATAGTTTAGAAACACACTTATATGCTCATAGGACAGATGGAAATCAATTTCAATCAACTTACCATTCTATTTGTTGCAACCCCAACCTCTCGTTCAGAAACAAATTGCTCAATGCATTGCATACATTCCATTGGACCTAAATAAAATATCAGGTTGAGATAAAGAGCCGGAGATGAAAGAAAGGACTTACATAAGATGATATTGAGAAACGAAGTTATATACCTTCACATGGGAGCGCCTGAATCCTCTGATTGCAAAAATAACAGCCAGACATGGGAGCGCCTGAATCAACCGCCAGACATGGGAGCGCCGAATCAACAGCCAGAGCGCCAGAACAAGTGCCTTCCTCTGATTGCATAATTAAGGATGAATGGAATTTTTGACGGCGTAGCAACAGCGGGCGACCTCGTCCTCGAAGAAACATAGGGAGGCGGGGGCGACCTCGTCCTCGAAGCAGCCGAGGTAGCAGCGGGCGCTGCGGAGCGGCCGTGGCCGAGGAGGTCGGCGGTATAGACGGCGTAGCAACAGCGGGCGAGGCTGCGGCGCCGCCATTGATAGTGCTAGGGTTCGGAGCGAGATCATCAGCGATGTCGCAGCCGTTGATGGTTGCGGTGGCTTGAACGATTCGAGAGAGGGAGAATCAACAGAAGATCTCGGCGACGACGGTGATGTCAGCATTTACAAGTTTTCAGAAGATGTCAGCATTTACAAGTTTCCAGAAGATGTCAGCATTTACAAGTTTGATGAATCATACAATTTACAAAGTAATCGCAGATTCATGGGGCTATACTGATGAAACTGATAAATGCACATATTGACAGATGCAAAAGACGCACATATTGACAGATTTGTGGAGTTGTACGGATGAAAATGATAAATGCATATATTAACAGATAAATACACATATTGACAGATGCAAAAGACGCACATATTGACAGATAAATGCATATGTAGAAATGATCAAATCAGATGCAAAAGACGCACATCATCAAGCACAACTTGCAATCAAATAATCTGTCAATTTGAGCACAAAAGATTTTCGAAGAACCTAGGGTTTGGATTTGCAATTCCTTGCTGAAGATCTAAATAATGCAAGTTTAGATCTAAATATGCAGCTTCTTTTACAAATCAAATTCAGATCTTAATATGTCAGCATTGAAGATGTCAGCAGCTTCTTTTACATCTTTTCAAATAAAAACCAAATTCAGATCTAAATATGTAGACTTCAAATTCGAGCAAAGGCCTAAATTCAGATCCCTAAATTCATATTCGAGCAAATTGCAAGTCCAAAAATCAAGATCAATAATCAACAAAAGTGACATTTTCAGAGAAGGAAAAACTAAGATTAAGAATACAGTTGCTTGCTGAAGTACCAAAAAAATAAATGCCCAACAGATAACTTTCACAAAATTTGTGCCTTCGGCACAAATTTTCTCTACCGAGACCACATACTAGGCAAGCATCTCTAGTTTCGAATTAAGCACATATGTTTCTGAATCTTATATATATGTAGCTGATAATCTTATATTGGAAATGGTCTACTTAATTACACAAAAATAATCTTATATTGGAGATGTCAGCATTTCAAGAAGATGTCAGCTAGATGTTTGCAACACCACTAAAATCAGGAAAAAAAAAAAAGAAAAGACTAAGCATCAGAAAGAGAGATTAAGCTTAACCTTCCACAGCCAAATCCACAAATGAAAAAGACTACTCTACAACCATCATTCAATCCTAAGAAGTTCAGCAATTTACCAAATCCCTAAATTCCAGAAAACTATGAAACAATATTTACCTCCTCTTTCATCAAACCATCAACAAAAACCATCCATTGTTGCATTGTTCTTACTGTAAGGATCTCAATGGGTCTCACGAATCCAGTAAATCCCGAATATAAACAACACCGCCCTGGATAGAAACCTTCCACTGTGAAGGAATGCCAGTGAGCTACCCTCTTCGCCGATCTTCTCAGCAGATTTCAGGTAGAAGGCAGTGGTGAGGCGGGGATCTGAAAGATGAAAGATTGTAATACACTTGAATTTAGTGGAGCATTTCATACAGGCATTACGTCGAACACTTGGTGTGCTTAATAACGCATTGTCAACCATCAAACAAAACTCTTATTCTTCATCGATTGAAAACTGCAGAGGAAAAGACCATACCTGAAACGCCTCCGGATGCGCGCCGATGCTGATACCCGACCACCCGGAGCAGGCGGATTGGGAACGGGAGGATGAGGCAACGGCGGCGACGATGCTGATATCGGACCTCCGGATGCGCGCCTTCGGTGCAACAGGAAGAAGGAGAGGCTTGTGGGCGGAGATGGAGGCCAGCCACAACTCAGAGCGACGGGCAAGGAGCGAGGAGGAGGCCTAGAACTTCGACAATCAGAGCGCCGGCCAGCCACCGGACAATCAGAGAGCCGGCCACCACTCAGAGCACCGGCCAACCACCGCTGGAAATCGCCGGATCTTCCTGAGGCGAGAGGAGGAAGATGGAGGCTGCAGGAATCCTCCTCTTCTTCGATTCCGAGATCCATCAGGGGAGAGCGTCATCGCCGACCTCATCAAAATCGTCGCTTCCGCTGCCCGAATCCTGCAACTGGGGCTTCGTTTTTGGCTTCTTCAATGGCAGGCCGTCTTCTTGGAGCATCAAATCCGACGAAGGGGAAAGGGAATCTGAAATGGAGGAGATTGAGCGTCTTCTTCGAGCATCAGATTGAGCGAGAGGCGGTAATGGAGGAGAGAGAAAGAGACGGTAATGGAGTAGAGGATTAGGGATTTGGAGTTAATTTTACTTTTAATTTTTTTTTCATATCTTAATTTTAGAAGATGGACGCTCTTGTAAATTTTACAAAAGCTAAGATACTCCTGTAATTAGAGCGAAAATTTGTGCCTTCGGCACAAATTTTCTCTATTTTTAACTCTTATTAATCAAAGGGTCTTACTTACGGTGAATTTTTCGCCCTTAGAATCCGGACATTCACAATGCGCGGTTGTAATTTAAAAAATAATAATCCGTTCGTGCAATGTACGCGTTTCCAATTTGTTCGATAACAAAAATTCAAGATATACAAAAGTAACAAAATTCAAGGTACACACAGGACTTTAATGGCGGAGAAATCTCTCGAAGCACTGAAACCCTAACTTCTCGGTGCAGATTCTCTCCAATTCATCGCCGCCTCTTTCTCTGCGCAGTTCGACCTCGATCTACTCCAATGTCTCATCCAAGTCGTCCCTCCATCCACCCTCCCAATCGTTGTGGTTGTGATTGCATATATGACGTATCTCCTGCAACCCAACGATTCGACAGCTGAGATTCCTCCGGACCTCTCTCACGGCCTGATCATTGCAAGAGACTGAATCTAGCGCCAGTAGCAGCCTCATGAGCTCCTCAGTCGCTCGTGTTAGTCGGTATGGAGAACGTCGACCTTGATCGTGTCCTACCGCTATAGATTAATCGCTATAGTCGGTCGCTCTTCGTACTGATGATATC
The DNA here is from genome assembly GCA_963922045.1 of Persicaria maculosa. NCBI lineage: Eukaryota > Viridiplantae > Streptophyta > Magnoliopsida > Caryophyllales > Polygonaceae > Persicaria > Persicaria maculosa. Next base: position 63,714,102 of record OY998255.1, read on the forward strand.
TTCTTCACTAGGCGGCGGGACGCATGAGAGTGATAGGCAGCCTGTATCTAATTAGCTGCGTCGACAGAAGAGGAATGTGGATTCCATGGCAGAGCGGTGCAGTGAGAGAACGAGTGGATTCCATGGCAGAAGAGGAAGAAGAAAGAGTGGATTCCATGCAGGAGAGGAAGAGGAACTAGTATAACCATTCCGGAATGGCTCACCGGAAAGGATTTGTGGGTAGTACCCATAGGTTCCCGGTTCGAACCTCGGATAACCACTCTTTATTTACCAATTCAAGGAAGAGGAACTAGTGGATTCCATGGCGGAATGCGCGAGCGCCTCATCGACCTCCCATTCGCGCATCCATGCGGAGAGTGTGTGTGTGTAGAACTCTAAATTAAGTACTACAATATCGTATTCATCTTCAAAGGGAGAATTGCCAATATCATTAAGTGAATTAAAAGTTGATATATAATTGAAATTTTTTCATAATCTCTTAATTTTGCTCACCAAAAACAAGATCATAATTTTAGGGTCATGAATGCATGATTCATGGTTCATTTTTGAGATGTCAACGTCTAGTTTTCACCCATTTGAAGATCTATCTTCTGCAATATTTCAAAAGAACATGTTCAAGCATCCAAAGTAATATCAAATGCAAGTTACCCATAACAGTCCGGTTGAGCAACCAATCTAACCCTCTACTCTCACCCTTGAACAAGCATAGAATCCTCAAACTCATACCCAAAACAGAGAACCCAAACATCTAATAAAAACGTTTCCGCTATATACACCCCAAATCCTGTACGTCAATTCCGACGTGCAGGGTTATAGTGGGTAAATTAATTTTTTAAAAGTGCTAATTAATCAGAAAAGCTTGCACGTCAATTCTAACGTGCATTTTTTTTATGGTGGATTTGCGGTGTATCTAAAAACACCCAAAATCAAGGTCTGACCTTCTTTTGTTGAACTAAAATGCAAACAAAAATGTGCACATCCCATCAACTTCACCCATATCTGAGAACACCAAACTCACATTCCAGTCCAGGAGCTGCAACAATCCACACAAAAAAAAAAAGATTAGCAATTCAAAGAGATTCAAATGAAATTCATACATCAAACCTAAAAATTAAAATCAATTCATAAATTCAGTCTATACAGACCTTTGGCTTGCTGTCTCTAATTTTGAATCTGGATAAATAAGGAATGTTCGAATTCTCACTTAAAAGGAAAAAGTGACAAAAGAAAAATCTCAAATCTCTATCATTCTAACACTTCAATAAAAAAAATTGAGAACATAATCTATAAAAAAAAATACAACGAAAAACAAATTATAGAGCAAAGCACGCATAGAAAGATAATAATTCAAAAGGGGGAAATGGGAAGATAAGAAGTTGAAATAAACAAAAAAACAGAAGTACATTGAAAAGGGTCGGGGGAAACAGGAAGATATTAACTATTAGACACTGAAAACTCATGAAATGGATGTGTCGATCTTTCTTTGTCAAATCTGGAATACAAGTACACAGTGGATTGCATCTTGAAATCGAGAAGAGAAATGAAGAGCGTTCTATGGGAAAGAGGATAGAAAACAATGAATTTGTAGGAAGGGAAAATCCAGATTTGTGATAAGGAATGAAGAGCGTGTGTTTGGTAAAAAAAAAAGTTTTTTGGATAGTTGCAGTTGAAGTTGGAGTTGTAGTTGTAGTCATAGATAATTGAAGAAGTTAAGGCTATTTTTGTTTCTTTTAAAAGCTAAAACCTTATTAAGTGTTTGATGGTTATGAGATTGTAAATAATAATAGACTTGTAATTAAAATATTTTTAACATGCACATTGGATGTGAGACACACGTGAGGATATGTTTTAATCCATAGTAAATTTCAGCGTAAGCGAATCGCCTGTTTTAGTTTAAGTATATAAGTATATATATATATAGAGAGAGAGAGAGGGGGTAACTTGTGCACAAGGCTTAGGATGTGCATTGTGCACAAAATATTATTCGGTGAAATGTGAAATATTATTCAGTGAAATTTGAAGCATTATTCGGTGAAATGTGAGTATTGTTTAGGGGAATGTGAAACATTATTTGGTGAAATTTGAGGCATTCCATATAAATTGTAACTATTGTTTAGGGAATTGAGGTTTCTTTTATTTGAAATGGATAAATAAAAAAACTAAACATTATTCGGTAGAATGTTATAAATTATTCAGTGGAATTGGGACGTTTTCATCTGAACTGAACGGAAAAAAAAAACATAACAGTGTTCGGTAAAATGTTTCACATTTCACCGAATAATGCTTAAAATTTCACCGAATAATGTTTCACATTTCACCGAATAATATTTGTGCACAATGCACACCCTAAGGGGTGTGCACTCTGGAACCACTCCCTATATATATATATATATATATATATATATATATATATATATATATATATATATAGGGTCGGGTTCGGGTACACACACCTCCAATAATGAGAAGGAAAGAAGCCTCCTGATTGGTCCACGTGTACAAAATTGAATTAAAAATATGAGGCACGCGCAATTTCCCAATTAATTAGTGACACCCACCCAAATTAATTAGTAACACCCCCACTCTCACTGTACACGCGCCAAATCAAACACACTAATTAATTGCACGCGCCAATTAGAAAAGCTACGGAGACATGTAAAAGTGTTCAAATAAACTTTTAAAAATCATTTTTTGGCATTTTCACTTGTTAAAAAAGTATAAAAAATATATATTTGGGTGTAATTTAATTTTATCTACACATAGACACCCACTTTGTATATGTTTTGTTGAAAAAAAAAGTTGACAAGAAGTAGTTCAGCAATTTTATTCACAATGGTTCAGCAATTTTATTCACAGTGGTTCAGCAATTTTATTCACAGTGGTTCAGCAATTTTATTCACAGTGGTTAAGCAATTTTATTCACATTGGTTCAGCAATTTTATTCACAGTGGTTCATCAATTTCATTCACAGTGGTTCAGCAATTTTCTTCACATTGGTTCAACAGTTTTATTCACATTGGTTCAACAATTTTATTCACAGTGGTTCAACAATTTTATTCACAATGGTTCAGCAATTTTATTCACAGTGGTTCGGCAATTTTATTCACAGTGAACCAATACTATTTATTTCATGAACCACTACTCTTTATTTCATGAACCACTACTCTTTATTGTAAAATAAAATATTTCATGAACCAATATTATTTATTTCATGAATCAATGCTATTTATTTGATAAACCACTACTCTTTATTTGATGAACCATTACTCTATATTTATTTAATGAATCACTTGGTATAAAAACCCTGAACCACTTCGTATAAAACCCATGAACCTTGGTATTTAAACCCTGAACCACTTGGTATTTAAACCCTGAACCACTTCGTATAAAACCCATGAACATTGATATTTAAACCCTAAACCACTTGGTATAAAAACCCTGAACCACTTTGTAAAAACCATTTACTCTTAAAACACTGAACCACTTGGTATTAAAAACCTTGAACCACTTGGTATAAAAACCCTTAACCACTCGATATTAAAACTCTGAACCACTTGATATAAAACCCTGAACCATTCGGTTTAAAAACCCTGAACCAATTGATAATTTGAGGGTGGAATTTGTAATTAATCCAAAGTTTGCCCCAAATTGGATCGTCTTCTTCGATTTTTGATAATTTCAGGGTGGAATTTGTAATTAATCCAAAGTTTGCCCCAAATTAGATCGTCTTCTTCGATTTTTGATAATTTCGGGGTGGAATTTGTAATTAATCCAAGTTTGCCCCAAATTGATTGTCTTCTTCGATTGATTTTCACAGTGCGACGAAGTGCTTCGCCGCCGGCCTCAAGTGGTTGTCAGTGACCACCAGCGACACGCCCTTTCCACCTCCAACGACGGTGATCACGAGCGGCAAGCCGTCGCGCTCTATTCAACGTGGTTGCTGAATCGGTCTCGACGCCTTCTCGAAGTACCTCAGGGCGTCGCCTCTGCCTTGATCGATCTTCGATCGATGGATCGGTGGATCCAGGGTTGCAGATCGGTGGATCGCTAGAGGGACAGGAGCTGAGCTAGTTTGGGATTTTCCGTCGCTGGTGGTGAGGAGGTGCCACCGACCTCCGTCGCTGTTTGCCGAGCCCCATCCGACCGGGACGCCGCTGTTAGGGAGAGATGAAAGAAATCGACCATGAGGAGGCCATCGGAGCAGCGAGAGAGAGATCGAGAGAAGTGCGAATCTGGAGAAGAGCGTAGCCTACGAGGTGGAGACGAGGCGCGTGAAGCATTTTAATAATTATTTTAATGAGGCTCTTTTTCCACCAATCATATCCCTTCTTTCCTTTTTACGGGACCGAAATCTTCTCACTTGAACCCTCCCCTATATATATATATATATATATATATATATATATATATATATATATATATATATATATATATATATAGGGAAGTTTTAAAATGTAAAAACTCCTTAACGTGTAAAATCCGCTTAACGTGTAAAATCTAATTTTTTTAATAAATCAACACGTGCTTCACTGGACAACGTACAACGGTTCTCTCTCGGCCTCCCGCTGCCCCGCACCCACCCCACGTCGAGCCACCTCCGGCCACCACCGCCTGGCCGCGCTCGAGCCAACCCCTGGGCGCACCCCTCGAGCCCTGACTTGGCTTGGTTCGAGCCCAGATGCGCCCACCCTGCCCATCCGAAGGCTCACGTCGTATGTTCACTCGTCGGCCTCCCACGCCACCCACGAGCCATCTCCGGCCACCAGCCCCCACCAGCTCGAACCCCCTCCCTCAGGCACACACCCCGAGCCCGGAACCCCCATGGTTCGAGCCCAGCCGAGCTCACACCGAGCCCATCTCTCCCGACAGACCTGTTCAAAGTTTTTGGCTCGATTTACCTTCGAAAACCCGATTTTCTCTTTGTTTCAACTCGAATTTGGTATGATTTCTAACCCTAAAATTGTTTATTACAATTATTTAGATTGTTTGAATGATTTAGGTTGAGATTGAAAATCTAGGGTTTGATTTAGGAGCGGAATTTGGGGTTTTTTTCCAAATGCCAAATTGATTAAAATTGATGATATGGTTGTGTTGTTGGGTTGATTTGGAGCTAATTTCATGTTCATATCATTGTCAAATTGTTTATGGATCGTGAGCTAATTGAATTTTAGAATTTTAGGTTGCGATATGTTTTAGAATTTGGGGCTTTTTTCCAAAAGCCAAATTGATTAAAATTGATGATATGGTTGTGTTGTTGGGTTGATTTTGAGCTAATTTCGTGTTCATGTAATTGTCAAATTGTTTATGGATCATGAGCTAATTGAATTTTAGAATTTTATATTGCGATATGTTTTAGAATTTGGGGCTTTTTGCCAAAAGCAAAATTGACTGAAATTGGTGATATGGTTGTGTTGTTGGGTTGATTTGGAGCTAATTTCATATTCATAGCATTGTCAAATTGTTTATGGATCATGATCTAATTGAAGTTTGGAATTTTATATTGTGATATGCTTTAGAATTTGGGTTTTTTTTTCCAACAGCCAAATTGACTGAAATTGATGATATGATTGTGTTGTTGGGTTGATTTGGAGCTAATTTCATGTTTATAGCATTGTCAAATTGTTTGTGAATCATGAGCTAATTGAATTTTTTAATTTTATTGCAATATGCTTTAGGTCGATTAGGTTCTTCTATTTTAGCATAAAAATCATAATTTAGCCTATTAGCTCAATTGGTAGAGCAATGTGCGTTTGCACAAAAGATGTGGGTTCAAATCCCACATAGGTTACATAATAGACAAGAGCACAACAATCGCAAATTGTTAATCATGCACATTATAATCTAAGTTATGCACTTTTTAAGCTTAATTATGCACATTTTAATCTTATTTATGCACTTTAATTTTAAAAGCTTATACGTAAAAAAATCGATTTCAAACTTACATCTATCAACCTAAATTATCCGAGAGGTGAACCCAAACTCTCAAAAGTAAAAAAAAAAAACAAAATTAAAACATCGATTTCAAAAGCACATCTTTTGACTTATTAATGCGCATTATGATCTTACATTTGCACAATTGTATTCTTAATCTGCACAATTGTATCTTACTTTTGCACAATTGTAGTTTAAATTTGCACAATTGTATCATACTTTAAATTTGCACAATTGCACAACTAAAGTTGCACAAATGCACTTTACAGTTGCACAAATGCACTTCACAGTTGCACAAATGCACTCCACAGTTCCACAAATGCACTTCACAGTTGCACAAAAGGTGTCGAAAACGGGAAAAAGTGCATTTACCCATAAAATTAGACATATTTACCAATTTACCCATAAATTAAACATATTTCAATTATAAATTTTTATAATTGAAATAGGCACATTTACCTATTTACCCCATAATGAATTATTTGTCTGCACAAAATAAACTTATATTTGCACAATAAGATGTTATATGTGCACAAAAGCAAGTTATACTTGCACAGCAGAAAGTGTTACCACGAAAAAAAAATCTGGGCAAAAAAAAAAAATTTTAAAAAAAAAAACGGGTCCGAGAAGGGGGGCAAGGGGGGCACACGCATGGGCAGGGGTAGGCGTGGCCAACTGGCCACGGGTTACGGGTCAACCCGTGACCCGCCTGGTCCGGGTTGACGGGTTGGCGGGTAGGGACGGGTAGCGGGTTAGGGTTAGGGTCGGGGAATCCGTGACCCGTGACCCGGCGGGTCAACCCGCTTTTTAAAAATAATTTTTTTTTTGAAAAATTTATTTTTAATAAAATAAATTTATAATATTATATAAATTATTCTTAAAATAACTCACAATAATACATAAACTAATATGCAATGTGCAATGTGAGACAAATAAATCTCATTCTTCTCCTTTTATAGACATGAAAGTCTTCCTTCCTTCCCCTCATTTCCAATGTGGGACAAAGACTTTGTCCCACATCGAAAATATGGAGTTAGAATGAGAAGGCATGGGGCTACATATATGTATCCTACTACCACATTTCTTCCACTTCACTTGTTTCCTACATTTCCTACATTGGAAATTAAGTTGGAAATGAAGTTTGAGAAATATATTCTCATATTTTTTTCTCTTACATCACACAATGAAATTATTGTGGATAAAAGAATTAATATGGAGATATAATCTTCTTACATTTTTAACACTTTATATCAAAGTGATAAAATGTGTTGTGAAGATAAAATCTTTACATATTATTTATTTATTTATTTTAATAGTCATTTTTTAAAAAAAAAAAGATTTTTTTTTTTAAATAATGTAACCCGCCGGGTCAACGGGTCGACCCGGCGGGTCAACGGGTCAACGGGTCGACCCAAACCCGTCAACCCGTGAGATTTACGGGTTAGGGTTCGGGTCGGCCAACCCTGACCCTTGACCCGGCTGGTCGAACCCGTCAACTCGGTGGGTCCGACCCGTGGCCACGCCTAGGCAGGGGGCAGACATTCTACTAATGAAATTAGACCCATTAGTAATTAAATTAGGCCCATTAGTAATTAAATTAGGCCCATTAGCTAATTTTACGCGATAAGCAAATTTTACACGTTAAGGAGTTTTTACATTTGAAGTAAACCATATATATATATAGTTAAAGGTTCAAATGAAAATGGGACTTAAGATGAAAATCCCTCTTAAAGTGAAAATAGTCTAATTTGGATGTAAATGGGTATAATTTAAAGGTAAATGAGCCTAATTAAATGAGTAATGAATAAATGGGCCTAATTTTGGTGTAAATGGGCCTAATTTTATGAGTAAATGGGAAAATGGTTAAATGACCCTAATTATGGGGTAAATTTCACACGCCTCCCCCAAACTTTCTATTTCTACCAATATTGCCCTTATTTCAATTATAAAAATTACATATTTTAGCCCGTAATTTTTATTTGAAATAATATTATAAGGTGCATCTACAAGATTACAAAATGCAACAAAGTATGCTACATCACATTTTTTGTCTTTTTTTTAAAAAGTGAAAAATATGAGATTACAAAATATAAAGTAAACAAATAATACAATAAAGATTATTATTAATAAATTTGCATTTTCCTAATGTAAAGTAAGTTTTCTACCAAATATTTTCTTTATGGGTTGCTATTTTTATGGCGGTTTTGTACTTTGATGCGACATGCGTCATTAAAAGCCTTTTAGTTCAAAAATAGTATAACGATGTGCCCATGCACAAAGGTTCGAGTTCAAAATCCCGCATAGGCTATTTATGGTTGCCTTTTTTGTGTTCCCGTTCATGAATAAGAATATAAAGTGCAATAATAAAATGATAATGTGCACAAATAAGATGAAATAATGCGTATATAACATTATGTTGTGCAAATATAACATTATGGTGTGCAAATATAACATTATGGTGTGCAAATATAACACTATGTTTTGCAAATGTAACATTATGTTGTGCATATCTAATAATATAATGTTACGTTGTGCACATATAATATTATGTTGTGCGAATATAACATTATATTGTGCAAATATAACACTATGTTTTGCAAATGTAACATTATGTTGTGCATATCTAATAATATAATGTTACGTTGTGCACATATAATATTATGTTGTGCGAATATAACATTATATTGTGCAAATATAACTTTAAGTTGTGCAAATATAACACTATGTTTTGCAAATGCAACATTATGTTGTGCATATCTAATAATATAATGTTACGTTGTGCACATATAATATTATGTTGTGCGAATATAACATTATATTGTGCAAATATAACTTTAACTTGTGCAAATATAACACTATGTTTTGCAAATAAAATGACAAAGTGTAAGAATAAAATGATGGTGTATTAATAATAATATGAAGTGTATGAATAAGGATATGAAGTACACAATTAAGATTATAAAATGGATAAATAAAATGATAAAGTGGAAGAACAAAATGATGAAGTGTATGAATAAGGATATGAAGTACACAATTAAGATTATAAAGTGCATTAATAAAATGATAAAGTGCAAGAATAAGATCATGAAATGCACAATTAAGACTATGAATTGCACTTTTATCGGAAAATAATACTCTCCTCAGATCAGATTTCTGCTCTTCGGAAAGCTTTTTAGGGAACTTGACGTTGAACTCGAGTCTCAGATTTCCTCTCTTATTGGGCTCCTTGGAGATGGGCATCCCTTCATTTTCTATCACAATTTCATGACCTGATTTTACAATCTCTGTGACGTCAATGGTGAGATTCCTATCATCAAGGGTGGTGAGGTTTAGAGTCTTCCCTGCAAGCGCATCCAGTAGTGATATTCTCTGGTTGATAACAAGATCATTTCCGTCTCTTTTGAAAAATCGAATGAGGCTTTTCGTCTATTACAAATATCAGATATCCTGGAACTGACCCAGGATCTTGGTTGCCTTTCTCTGGGAAAGTGATCTTTGTGCCCTTCTTCCAACCAGGTTTAATATCAATGCCTAGCACATCCTCAAAAGTCACTGGCTTACTGCATAGTGATTAAATGTAATGCCAGATCATGAGAAAGTTAAGCAAAACGATCACGTACATTGAAATATACTCAATGTTGGGTACAAGAAACAAGTTGACTTTGAAATGAACATAAAATTGCCACATTAAAATAGTTTTTACAAAAATACTAGATTGTGCAATCCAAGTAAAATCTGTCAAAGAAACCAGAATAAAACCATCTAGGAGAGGCTAGATTAAGAAATACAATGACAAGCTTCAGTTATTGAAAATGAGTCCATCCTCTCTACTACTCTATTTAATAGGCTAGTTTCAACATCCCTCATGTATTGCTTTCAACTTCTTTCCCATGTTTCTTCACATTGGTGAAGAACTGCTTCGAATTACCAGTAGGATTACATTAGGTTCATGTTCCAACAATCAGAATTGTACATAGTTCCCGTGGCTGAGTAGACGTGAGTTTTACTAAGCCAAATATTGTACCATATGATCAGCAATCAAGTGTTTTCATCATATCATCCACCACTGAAACATCTTATTTGTGAATTAAACACCCCAGCAATCCAATTGCCACAAGACATTTTAAGACTAAATATAGATTACATAAGGAAGAATTCTAAGTAAGTTAAATGTAAATCCTGAAAAACTAGTTTAAAACATACCATGAACAGAACCAATTCCAAGGAAGGGGAAAAAAAACTATATAATAATATTTCACTTTTGATTGACTTGTTATCCTCAAGCAACTTATTTGAAGGTTCTTCACTAAGCGTATGGTATCGTGCATGCAAGTCTGCAAAGGAGGGTCGGTCAACTAGGAAATGATCTTGTCAAACCTCTTTAGGCTAATGATAACACAGCCAGACAACCTCAACATCGCTCATCAATGAACAAGTGATTATCAAGAATAGAGCAAATCCCCTAATTCCAGGACACAAATATTATAAAATGGTGAAATTTGATCTTTACAGCAATTCCTTAGTAGTTATAGCCGATGAGGAATCAGAAACAACAACCTGATCTATTCAGATTTCAGTGAATTTGTGCATTAATTTCTGAAGGAAACCGAAATCCACGAAGAAATAACCCAACCCAAAGATTGAAACAATCGAATAATTCAAGCATCCGAATTTGAGAAAAAGAAACCAAAAGATTAAGCTTAGAATGCGTACCCTGAATCATCAGAAACAATCCTGGAGATCTTCATCTTCCTCTTGGATCCCTTGTAGAGCTCCTCCAAGCTACAGGCCAGCTGCGTCTCCACCGCCTCTGCCTTCTTCCCCGTCCGCCGGTTACTTTCGCCGCCAGAAAGAAACATTCAACCGGAAGAAATCACACTACTAGAAAAACGCTATATAGCCTCGAAGTTCTTGGCTACCAATTAATTCGAGGGTACCATCGTTGCCAATGCCCCGAATTTAGACTCGAAAATATTTTTGGAGCCTAAATACCATTGAAATAAAATCAGGGCTATTTTTCCATGCTATATAACCACGAATGTATATTTCGAGGGCATATCGTCGAGTGTATATTAGCCTCGGAAAAAAAATTGAGGGCATTTTTTGAAGCTATTGCCAAGCGATGTTAACAATGAAGTTGTTAGAGGGTACACTCGAGGCTAATTTCGAGGGCATATGGGATCGAATATTTTTTGGAGGGTAGAGTTGAGGGTGTAACAACTCAATATATATTACGAGGCTAATTTCGAGGGTAAGTTTGATCCTAAATGGTTACGGTTTTTTTGGGGGCTAGCAATGTGGCTAAATAACCTCAAATTATGTATTCGAGAGTATATTTGTAGGCGTATAACCTCAAAAAAATTGAATTTTCTTCAAGGGCAAGATCGAGAGCAAAACTGTTTACCATACTTAATGCATTAAATAACCCAACTACCTATTTTGCTTTATCACCTAAAACATACGAGGTTCAGCAATTTTCACTCTCATGCACTTTTCTTTCTCCACAACTTTCAAATATCTCTACCTATCTTCCATTTTGTGTGCTTTCTTAGATTCGATCAAGAGTTTTATGATATTTGATCTTCATTTCTTATAAGTATCATCATTTTGATAATTATTTCTTATTTTTCATACAAGTTGCATGGTACGTGGGAAAGAAAGAAAATCTATATGATTTAGAAACCATTAGAGAGATAGCTTGAAAATATAGTCACATAATATGTAAATATATTAACCTCGGATATGCCCTCGAGTTCATAATTTTAAGGTTAAACTATTATGATTACCCTCGTTAATACTCTCGAATTATTATTTTTGATGCTAAGCGAGTACATGAACCCTTCCCCAATAGCAACAATATTATGATTTCGAGGGAAAATTTGATGTTACATATAGCCTTCACTTATATTTTCGAGGGAACCGTCAAGAGCATGTTCCTAGGTAAATGAAGAATTTTTTTTGAACCATCTACCAATCTTTTGTTTCATTCTACTTATTATACTTTCATGATCTTCTCCTTGTTCCATTCTACTTATGGAACAAGAAGAAGATCATGTGTCCTTGATTGAAGTGTAAGAATGGAAATTTTCAAGATGGTTATGCCTCGAACATTGATCGATGTGTGAATTTGGATGAGGGTATAGGCTTGTTGGGATGAAGAGTCATAATTTTCACGTATTCATGATGTAAAGACTCGGATTTTCACGCCACCTCCAAGGTCACTGCCAGATTTGATCGCGAACCAAACTTTCGGTGAGTCGTTCTCATTCGTTTTCGGTCCAAACCACCCTCGGACTCCACCATCCTCCTCACCCTTGTCTGACAAGCCACCGAGAGCTCCGAAGTCATGAACTTCCTCCGATCGGTGAGTCCCATTTACTGAGTAAGCCCTAGAGGTAAGTACCTCCAAGGCTTACTCAGTAACCAGGACCTCCTGCCTGATGTGTCATATACTATGTAGCTGTTGCATATGCATAAAAGCATGTCATGTAGTATCATGCTTAGGACTTGCACTTACGAATGAGCATTCTTATTCTGTATGCATTTGACCCGGCTCTACCGCGGCACACGTTGTATCGTTTTCAGAAGTTATGTTAGTTTGCATGACAAATGAATTTTCCGCGTCGTAGACTTAGGATATGTACAAGGGTTTACCCCCGGGTCTCCAACATGCATTACAAATTTGGGTGTGAAATCCCACTTTAAATTACTAATCTTTTATTTCAAACCTTCAACTTGTACTCGGTGCACAAGATCCTAACGAGTGGTTTTATCCCTCGAAACGTGACTCGGGAATCATAATCTCGGGTCGTTACACATGAAGAGACTTATGGCAATAGCTTTCAAAGAGCTTCTCCAGTTAGGCATATGGGGACCATTGACAATTATTTGTGAGCCCTCTTTAACAATTAGCAAATAAATAAATAAATTTCACAAATTATAAATTTGATGATTTTATCCAATCAATTACTGTAATACTTAACAAGAATCATTTACGTATTCCTAAGTAAACACATATTTCTAAGAGTTTATTTTATGACTATGCAAATAATATATTCATAATATATATATAAATTTGTAAAAACTAAAATTGTTCATTAATATTCAGTAAATAGATATATATTATTGTTTAGCCTTTATTTTAGACAACTGGTCTATTTTTACAAGTGACTTTTTTCCCAAACAAATAACCTTTAATTTGTTAGTTTTTAGTTAATTATGCATTTTATTTGAAATTTTTTAAATATATAATATTGAAATATATAGTCAAAATATAACACTAAAAATTAGTGTATTTCATGAGGTTTTACTATAACAGAAAAACCCTACGGATACTTACTTTATAATGATCATATCCTAACCCCATTATTTCTAATTAATATTTCTTATAAATATTTTAAACAAAAAGTTTATTATACTAATTCATAAAAAATACTAATCATTATCAAAATTTTGCATTCAACAAATATACAAATATTTAATTTAAATTAATTTCTCTTTTGCTAACAATTATCTTACTTATAAATTTTATGTGATAGATGATAATTCACCTTAGCTACACGACCACTCTTCTTAAAACTACAATTATTGACCAATTACATTAATTTATTTGTTAACATAACCCCATTTAAAACTATTAATTTAATATAACAATTATCTATTTAATTTCATATATAGAGAAAATCCCGCACGGGTTACCAAACTAGTTTTCATGTATTTTAAATTTTCAAAATAACAAATAGTATACCAAAATTATTTATTTTTTGAAAAATACTATGTTCATAATTTATTTGTGAAATTTTTTGTGGTCAAAATTTATTTATTAAATTTACAATAAACGTTAATTAGAAGCGGGTACAACATTGAACCAAAAAAAAAAGCGGGTACAACCAAATTTCAAGTAAATATTACCGGGCTTATGAAAATTTAGGAGGTAAAATTTTAATATTTAGCAGCATATGTGGTGGTATAAAAGGAATTGTTCCCTTTTTGTAACCCTAGATCTATCATCTCTTCACTCGCCCGCCTCCTTCTTCTTGTTCTCGCCTGAGGGGCGCTTCTCAGTCGTTTTGTCGCCGTTCTTCCGCTTCCTTCATGGCTTGCAGACGGCTCCTTGGTTCTCAGCCACTCATCGACCTCTCTGTCATTTCTCACTCTGTTCCCATCCACTCGCCGACCTCTCCGCCGCTTCTCGAATGGCTTGAAGACGAGATCTAGACCTATTCTCGCCTCCCTCTCAGCCGCTTCTCCCCGGTGTTTCCGACTTCTCAGCCACTTCTCAGATGGCTTGACCTGTTCTCGCCTCCCTCGCCGCGGCTTCCTGGTTTCGCCTCCCTCAGCCGCTTCTCCCTATTCTCTCCTCTAATGAAGCCGAGATCCCTCCCTATTCCACTATGGCAAGTGGTGATCCCTCTCATATGCATCTGTCTTTTATTGTATTTTTGTATTTATCTTGTGTTTCTATTCTCGCTCCGTAACTCTCCGTAACTCTCTCTCGCTCCGTAACTCTCTCTCTCCGTCGACAAGAGCTCCGGCGCCGGCTCTCCAGGCGACCTCGCGTCGCCGGCACCGCCCCAACCCAACCCTCCTCCACCCTCGCCGACCCCGAACTCCGCCCCAACCCTAACCGGGACCGTCGATTTCGCCCCACCCCCCCTCCCTGTTGGCCCTGCCCTTACCCTCGCCTTGACCCGCACTACCAGATCCGGCCGATTTCGCGCAGCCTTGACCCGCCCTGACCCTCGCCTTGACCCGCGTCTTACCGTCGATTTCTCGCATCCGTGTCCTGGGCTTTCTCCCTGCCCTCCCTCCCGCATCCCCACTCCAGCCTTGTCTGTGCCCTGTGTTTACAGGTCGGCCCCTCCCCGACCTCCACCCAGCCCCTCTCCTGAACCTTCGCTGGAACCGCAGCGCTCATCCCGGGCATTTACACGGCTCTTCCGAGCTCCGATCCTACCTGGAATTTTGACCCCGTCTTGCCCCACTGTCGGGGCGCGGTAACATCGCTCATCTCCCTTCCTAATTTCTATATTGTTATTATCTCTTTAGCCGGTGTATCTTTGCTCAATCCCTTCAATTTTCTTGTCCCTTTGCACTCATTTCCCTCCCTGATTTTGATTTCGTGCTTTTATTTTTTCTGGACTTCTACTTGTTAACCTTATAGTATATTACTCTGTC
Source organism: Persicaria maculosa (assembly GCA_963922045.1). Lineage (NCBI taxonomy): Eukaryota > Viridiplantae > Streptophyta > Magnoliopsida > Caryophyllales > Polygonaceae > Persicaria > Persicaria maculosa. Next base: position 63,729,210 of record OY998255.1, read on the forward strand.
TTAGTGTTTGATTGCTATTAGTCTTGATTTTCTCTTGTCTCTTGCCTTGTGTTTGATTTCTTCTATTACATTGCTTTTAGTTCTTATTGCTTGGTGTTAGTGCTGTAGTAGTGTAGTGCTTACTTTGAAATCGTTTTAGTTCCCTTCTCCGTCTGTTTTGTTTAGTGTTCTCCCTTCTTCTAGTGTGCACATTCTGTTTGGATTAGTGCCTCTTTGTTGTCTATCTATATCTTATTTGGTGCTGCGTTGTTATTCGGGGCTCGTATGGCTCGCCAAGTGGGCGCCGGTTCTAGCCAAGGGAATGCTTCTATTGGGGTTTTGGGTGGTTTTCCAGGGAACTCTCGGAGTAATGTGTGTTGTCTGCGGTTTGGTTCATGGAATGTTGGTACCCTTACAGGTAAATCGATTGAGCTCGTTAAGATTCTGCAGGACCGAATGGTAGACATTGCGTGTTTACAGGAGACCAAGTGGGTGGGGAGTAAGGCTCGTCAGATTGATGGGTGGAAGTTATGGTACTCTGGTCTGGACAGAAAGAGGAATGGGGTTGGCATATTGGTCGGGGACCATTGGAAAGACAAGGTTGTGCGGGTTGAACGTGTGAATGATAGAGTGATGGCTATCAAGTTGATGATGGAGGATTCCGTTCTACATGTGGTTAGTGCCTATGCTCCGCAAGTAGGTCGATGTATAGAGGAGAAGAGGAAATTTTGGGAGGATTTGGATGCCCTAGTTGGGGCTATCCCAATTTCTGAACAGTACGTGATTGGAGGTGATTTCAATGCGCACATAGGCAGGGACAACGATGGATTTGCTGAAGCTCATGGTGGTTTTGGTTATGGTGATAGAAATGATGGCAGCACTGCGTTATTGGAGTTCTCTGTTGCTTTCGGGAGTGTCATTTGCAACTCGTTGTTCCGTAAAAGGGAGGAGCACTTCGTCACTTTCCACAGCTCGGTTGGTCGATCTCAGATTGACTTCCTTTTGGTGAGAAAGGATGACAGACGCAGGTGCAGGGACTGCAAGGTGTTCCCTTTTGGAGGTCTTTCAACACCTCACCGCCTTCTTGTGCTTGACTTTGAGATGCATGGTAACGTTCGTAAGAGTAGACACAACTTAGAAGCAAAAATCAAATGGTGGCGTTTTTCTGATTCGACAGGACCTTTACTGAAAGAGAATGTGTGGCGTACAGCTGAGCAGGTGGGGTTGGAGGAGGTGCAGGGGAATGCTGATGCGATGTGGAGTTGTTTGGCGGGGTGTATTCGCAGAGTCGGTCGGGAGGTGTTGGGGGTGTCTAAAGGGGGCCGAGGGCCCTATCGAGGCAGCGAGTGGTGGAATGAGGAGGTGAAGGCCAAGGTGAAGGCTAAACAGGAAGCGTTCCATAGGCTTTGGACGAGACATTGGAGAAGACGGTATGGATCTCAGATTCAGGTACAATGTGGCAAAGAGAGAGGCAAAGCAAGCAGTGGCAAAGGCTAAAGATAAATCTTTTCAGAGTTTGTACAAGGCTTTGGACGAGAAGAGAGGCGAGCGGGTTCTCTTCCGATTAGCTCGTCAAAGAGAGAGGTTGTGCAAAGACATCGATAGTGTCCGTTGTGTCAGAGATGAGAGCGGTCAAGTGTTGGTTGATGATCAGCGGATTAAGGAAAGATGGCAGAGGTACTTCTCAGATTTGCTCAATGAGGATAGCAACTCTTCGTATGGGAGCCCCATTGTTTCAGAACGTATTGAGCTCGGTTTCTACCGGCGCATCACTATTGATGAGGTTAAAAGAGCTGTATGCAAATTGAAAAATCACAGAGCTCCTGGGCCTGACGACATTCCGGGAGAAGTGTGGAAATGGTTAGGGGTAAGAGGTTTGATTTGGCTAAAGGCTCTTTTCAATGCTATTTTAGGATCAGCTAAGATGCCTTCGGAATGGAGACTTAGTAAGCTGGTCCCGGTCTACAAGAATAAAGGGGATGTACAGTGTTGCAGCAACTACAGAGGAATCAAATTGCTGAGTCATACCATGAAATTATGGGAAAGAGTTATAGAGGCGAGACTTCGAAGTTTGGTTGAGGTATCTGAGAACCAATTTGGCTTCATGCCCGGTAGATCAGCTACTGAAGCTATTCACTTGCTGAGACAGTCGATAGAGATGCACAAAGACAGGAAGAAGAATCTACATATGGCTTTCATTGATATAGAAAAGGCATACGACAAGGTTCCGAGAGAGTTGTTGTGGAGTTGCTTGGTAGAGAAGGGAGTGCCGGGGACGTATATCAGAGTTATCAGAGATATGTACGACGGGTCACTGACTAGCGTCAGAACGCCGGGTGGAGATTCAGAGTTTTTTCAGATTCGAGTGGGGTTGCACCAGGGTTCAGCTCTTAGTCCGCTTCTATTTACTCTTGTTATGGATTCACTTTCTGCCCCACTCCAGGAGGAGGTTCCTTGGTGCATGCTGTTTGCAGATGACATTGTGCTGGTGGACAACACTAGATCGGGTTTGGCTCGCAGGCTAGAGAATTGGAGAGGGGTGCTGGAGGCCAGAGGTTTCCGGTTGAGTAGGTCCAAAACCGAGTATGTTCAATTCAGTTTTGGAGGGGATAGTGATCCAGACACTTCAGTTCTATTGGGGGAAGATCTTGTCCCCAGGAAAGAATATTTCAAATACCTTGGATCTATCATTCAGAACGATGGGGTTATCGACAGGGATATTGACCATCGTATCCAGGCTGGATGGCTTAGATGGAGGAGAGCTTCGGGGGTGTTATGTGACAAGAGAGTACCAGCTAAACTGAAAGGTAAATTCTACAAAGTGGTTGTCAGACCGACTCTATTGTATGGTGCTGAGTGCTGGCCTATTACAATAGCTCAAGAGCGGAAGTTATCAGTGGCCGAGATGAGAATGCTGCGCTGGATGTGTGGGCATACGAGGCTTGACAGAATCAAAAATGTCGGCATCAGACGTAAGGTTGGCGTTACAAGTTTAGATGATAAATTGTGGGAGCACAGATTGCGCTGGTTTGGACACGTTCATAGAAGACCATCTTCGGCTCCAGTTCGAAAATGTGAGAGCTTAGAACTTGGAGCTATCCGAAGGGGAAGAGGTAGACCGAAGAAGAAGTGGCTAGAGGTCATTCGTCAGGACCTCGATCGACTGAGCCTTTCGGAAGATATGACGTCAGATAGGGACCAGTGGAGGAGGGCCATCTGGGCCAGTGAGGTGTAGAGTGTTGGGCTAGGGTGTTTAGCCTTGCAGCCTATGCTTTTCGTCGGTCGTCTTCTTCGTTTACTTATGTTTTCGCCTCTTTCTTGTCTCCTGACTTATAGTTTCCTTGTCTTATTTTTCTGGGTCTATCGGAAACACTCTCCTGACCTGGTCGGGGTATGAGTGCGTACATCCTGACCCCCCAGGCCCTGCCTTTACGCGGGATTTACTGGGTTGTTGTTATTGTTGTTGTTGTTGTTGTTCTATTGAAGATGAGATCCCGACTTCCTCTTTTGTTGTTCCATTTGCAGCCTCCCTTTACATCTTGTTGGACACTCACAGCCACGAAAACAAGGGTTTTTTTGTTGGAACGAAAATTAGAGCCTTGCTTCTCCCTACTGGTTTTACATCAGCCTCAAATAAGGTACTTTTTTCTCTAATTTCATTTTCTTTTAGGGTTGTGCAAAGGGGCTGCTTGAGGGTTGATTGTTTAATGGCTGCATTTCACTCACTCGCAGCCACCAAAACATCTATACTGGTGTATTTCAGCCACAAAAAGGTGCTTGTGTATTTGTGCAAAGGGGTTGCTGGTTGTCGCTCATAGCAACGGAAACAAGGTTTAATGGCTGCCATGTTTTTTTGGCTACTGTAATGGATCATTTCTATTTAATTCCAGTTTGGTAGGGTTTTGATTAGGTTACCGTTGTATTTTTGCTTCTATACTGGTGTATTTTACCTGTAATTGACTAAATTATGTTTATGGTTGTGGTTATGGTTATGGTTGTTTATTATTGTTATTTAAAGTTAAATTTATGTTTTATGTATGCCTAAATTGAAGGATAAAAAAATTTAATGTTAATTAATTTAATCTTAAATTTGGCTATAAAATTTAACCTGAAATTTAGGAACCCAAATATTATATATAACCTCCAAATTGACTATAAAATGATTTGATAAAATACCCTCGAAAATATATTACCCTTCAAAATGCCCTCAAATTCGATCTCGGATCGCATTTTGAGGCATAGAGGAGGGAGGTTAAATGTGGCATCGAATAATTTTTTTCGTGGTTAAGTTGGAGGTTATTTTACTCTCGCATTTGCTCTTAAATTAGTTTGAGGCTATGAATCGATACTATTTAGCCTCGAAATTTGTACTCTCGAAAATACCTACCAATTTCATTTGAAAGCAATTTGAAGGCTAATAGTAATAAATTTAGTCTCGAAATAGTTCGATGCCAATGCTCTCGAAATTAACCTCGAAATTATCTAGAGGCTATGTTACTCTCGAAACAAAAAATTCGAGGTTAGTATTCGAGGCCACATTTAACCTCCCTCCTCTACGCCTCGAAATGTGTCTTGAGGTTCCATTCGAGGGCATGTTCGGGTGTAATATATTTTCAAGGGTAATGCTGAGGTTATGCTCAAGGTTAATTTCGAGAGTATATAAGCGTTTTCTAGTAGTGATCAATCGAAGCATATCTAATAAAACCATCACAGAAAAATAGAAAAATCACAAAGCGAGAAAAGGAGAGAGAGCTTACAAGATCGAGCAATTGAAGGAGGGAGAGCAGAGAAGATGACGGTGAGCAGGAGGATCGGAGGAGGAGAGAAGTTGGTAACCAGTCGGTCTCGACAACACACAATCCAAGCCCTTGTCGTTCTCCGTGCAGTGCCGCTCCAACTTCTCCCCTGGCGAGGTCCCCTGACAGCTATGAGCAGAGGCGGAGGCCATGGACAACCGACGGCGATGGGATGACCAGCGCGACAACGAATCCTCACGAACAGATCGAAGAGAGAAAATGCGAAGGGAAGAACGAATTGATGAGCGAACAGAGCGACGACGATGGAATAGCGACAAGCCGGATCTGATTGGAAGGAGAAGAGGGACTTAGGGCTGACCATGGGCCGGGCTCGAATTTTTTTTATCTTAAATCAGCCTCATTTTCACTTTAAGCAAATTTTTCATCTTAAGCCCCTTTTTCACTTTAACCTCACCCTATATATATATATATATATATATATATATATATATATATATATATATATATATATATATATATATATATATATATATATATATATATGTTTGTGTAAATATTAAAGAGGTAATGAGTTTTATAGACCATTTTCATTATTTTTTTGAGTTTATAGACCCCAAGATAAAATTTTCAATTAAATAGACCTTTTCACATATATTGTTCCATTTATACCCTTAATTCAATGCTTTTATTTTTTTAAAAAGTTAACATCTTTAATAATAAATTTGAAAAATGGGTAAAAAAATTCAAATACAATATATATTATAAGGAAAAAATTAATATTTTATTATATTAAATTTCTAATAAAATATCTAAATATGTACATTACAATTAACATTATTATTGTAACATATCTCAATATTATGATAACACAATAACTAATTGTGTATTGTGATACAATATTTTCCCTTTATTGTAATACAATATTACTTTTTATACACAATATTACTACTCTGTACCATAGAGATTCCATATTGTCATACAATGAATAATTTAGTATAATTATTCACGTATTACAATAAATACAATTGTTATGGTAAATGTATTGTAATCAAGCATGTAAATATTACAAACAAAGCTAACGGTATCATTAAATATACATGTTATGTTATACATTAGAGCATGCTCGTATTATATGAAGTAAATTTTTTTTAAAAAAAATTATAATTATCATCTTTAATTAATTTTTTTAATTTTTTTTAAAATTATATGAACTTTTTATTAAACAAAAAAATTTAAGGACAAACAAGTAATAACACCGACAAAATTGTCTATATACTTAAAATATTTATTATAGGGTCTATTAACTACAAAATTTATTGAAGCGGTCTTAATCCTCCGATTATCTAATATTCTTTAAATCCTTTGATATGTCTAATATAGAAAGAAATCTATTATTGAACGGAGGGGAAGGACTCTTGCAATTTTTCCTCCTTCCCCGCGAATCCGCGATTATCGATCAACCCGTCTTTCTCTTTCCCCCACCTCTCATTAAAAAGCCTCTCCATCTCCTTCACCACCACATCTCAAATCATCTCGCTCTGCATCTTCTCCCTCTTTGTCTGCCTCCTCTTCAATTCGCGAGAAAACAATTAAGTTTCTGAGCTTTCAACGGAGAGAGAGATGGAGGTCATGAGAATGAGACTCTTCGCCTATACGTTGATGATGATCGCCACGGTGTTCGCCGTCCAGACTGTCGTCGCTGAGTATTCACCAGCTCCGGCCCCCGGCCCGGCCTCAAACGCGGTCATATCCAGCCCGGCTGCCGCCATCGCCTCCGTTGTGATCTTCACCTTTGGATTCCTCTTTTGAACGATCCAATTTAGTTAGGGTTTGGCGAATTCAGAGGATGTGATTTGTGTTGGGAAGGAGAATTTATTTACCCATTTTTATTCAGCTTTAATTTGCTGTTATATAGTTCTCCTCTTTTCTTCGCTCTTCTTTTTTTTTTAAAAAAATAATAATTATATGCGTGCACTAATTTGTATAAAAATAATTCTTTATGATATATAAATAAATGATGAAGGATGATATTAGGATTTAAGTTTGAATGTTGGACTAATTAAAATTTGTGTGAGATGTTTAATTCCTTGAGTTTGATTTTTATGAACCAAATCGTCATAATTTGGCATGTATCTTTTGGTTCAATTGAACATGTTGAATCTCAAATCTGGTTAAAAATTGATGTCGAATAGTCATAATTTCTCCTAGCCTAATTTGTAATGTCCTGAATAATCCCTTATTCCCTTATTTTTACACTTGTTCATGTTTGAGCCTAGCAAGAAAGAGGAACGTTTTGGTTCCAATCAGGGTGACCTAGTAGTGTGATACTGTGATCAAGAGATGGTAAGGAGGTTCTAGGTGCGATCCTCATTGGATGAAAATTTACCCGGATCACGGACTCATAATTTATCAATGAAGATGGGTTTCTCGTCATAAAAAAAAAGGTTATTAATTTGTGATCAAAGTCTTAAGAACTCATATTGACTTGGGTGACATTTAAAAAAGAAGGGATTAAGAACCCTTTATATATATATATATATTAGTTTGGTCAAAATGCATAAAATCACCCTTTTATTCACTCTTATTTTCAATTAACCACCCCTTATTTAAAAAATTTCACTTAATCACTCCTTATAATAAACTATTTGCAAGTAACCACCCATTCTCTCATTTTTTTTAAATTAAACTTCTATTAAATTTAACTTGAAAGTAAAAGACGAAAATGCCCTCAAATTTGGTTTTATAGTTTTTATTTATTATTATTTATACAAAATTACCATTATTAATGTATGCAAGTTATGCCCACCTCTATTAGTTGGTCAGATGCAGTCATACCTCTTTCGGTCATCGATGCTTTGTTTGCACCCTCATTTGGCAATGCTTGATAGTAGACCTGTCAAAACACGATCCAACCCGGTAAACCCGACCCGAAAATTTTGGGTCAAGAGCCGAATATTTTGACCTGGAAATTTTTTCCTACCCGAGCCCGAACCCCCGACAATTTTACGGGTCATTTTGGGTTTAGATCCAATTGACCCGATGATCCGATTAACCCGATTGAAAACAAATGTGAATAAAGGGTGGTTTTATGCATTTTGGCCTAATAGTTTAGATGAATCTATTTGAGACTTGGTACGTGCTTTCTGCTAGGTTATGAAATAGAGGAAGATATCACCACTGTACAAGGGCATATATAGGGAAATAGATGCAAGGATCTAGTGACACTTGTCACAATCTCTAATGGTTGAGTGAGCCCCAATGAGGATCCTTCTAGAATAGGATACCTCATATAAAACACGTGCAAAAATGTTATGTAAATGTTATGTATAATGTAATGAATATTATGTGTAATATCCCCCCGTGCTTTCAACTGTCGAAGACAAAGTTGAGAGCGGGTCGTCGCGAATCGAGCTGAAGTGAGCGGCTTGGTTAACAGATCAGCAATCTGATCGTTGGAGGAAATAAAAGCGACATGTAAGGTCTTGGCTTGCACACGCTCTCGAACAAAGTGATAATCTAGTGATAGATGCTTGATCTTGGGGTGTAAAACAAGGTTGCTTGCAAGATATGTCGATCCAATATTATCACACCACAGAGTAGGCGAATGAGGCAGAAAATTTTGAAGACTTGAGATAAGATTGGAGCCAGATAATTTCATATGTGGCTTGAGCTAATGAATGGTATTCGGCTTCGGTTGAGGAGCGGGACACAGTATCTTGCTTTTTCGAGGACCAAGAGATGAGGTTAGGGCCATGATAAATACGGTAAGCACCACCAGATCGACGATCACTTTTATCAGATCCCCAAGCATCCGAGAAGGCAGACAATGTGTGCTGGTTCTGAGAGGAGATGTGGAACTGCATTGTAGCTATGCTATTCAGGTATCGAAGGATCCTCTTTACCGCTAACCAATCAATGTCCCGAGGATGATGCATTTGTTGACAGACTTTGTTGACGGAAAAGCAAACAACCGGATGAGTGAAGGAAAGATATTGAAGGGAGCCAACTATGCTTCTATACAGCTGAGCATCAAAAAACAGTGACGATTCAATAGAGGAATCATAGTCAAGACTCAAGAGCCATAGGCGTGGCAACAGGCTTGCAATTCGTCATTCTTGCACGACTGATGAGATCAGTGATATGTTTAGTTTGGGACAACTAAAAGCCAGAGAAATCCCTTGTGATTTCAATGCCAAGAAAATAGTGGGCAGGCCCCGGGTCTTTGATTGGAAACTTTGCACCCAGAGTTGTGATGAAGTAGCTCGAAAACTGACCATTTGAGGCGAAAACCAGTAAATCATCAACATATACAAGCACACAGACACAATGTGAACCAAGGAGATTAACAAACAAAGAGGAATCAGCAGAGGACGGAGTGAAACCCATGGTAATCAAGGCATCACTAAGTTTGGCAAACCAGGCTCGGGGAGCCTGTTTTAGGCCATAGAGAGATTTATGAAGTTTGCAAATGTAGGAAGGAAATTGAGGATGAGAAAAACCTAGAGGTTGGGCAATGTAGACATCCTCTTCAAGAGTCCCGTGAAGGCGTTTTGAACATCGAACTGTCGGACCACCCAGTCGTTCATAGCTACAAGGGAGAGCAACAATCGAATCGTTGAAGGCTTTGCTACTGGGCTGAAGGTGTTTGTGTAATCGATGTCATGGAGTTGATGGTACCATTTGGCAACGAGTCGAGCCTTTCGTCTCTTATGAGTGTCGTCTGATCTGCGCTTTGATTTGAAAACCCACTTTACCCCCAAGACAATGGCAGAAGTGGTGGGAGGTACCAAACTCCATGTGTTGGTGAGCATTAGGGCCTTGAATTCGGCCTCCATAGCCAACCTCCATTCAGGGAATTCCACCGCCTCTGTGTAACAAGAAGGCTCCTCTAGTGTGCAGTGGGTATGGTTAGTAGTGGAAGGCCAGGGTATGGTACCGTAGGATCGAATCAGGGGTCTGTGAATGCGATCACGATACCAGGTAATCATTGGATGAACGGATTGATTAGGTTGAATCATGGGGACTGGAGAATCTGAGGATGAAAGTGGTGTGGTGGAGGTGGACGATTCTGAAGATGAAGGATTAAAATCATTTTGGATATTAAAGGGGATATGGGGATGTTGTTGTGGGCCGGGTTGAGGAACATCTGGGCCGGTGTGAGGAGTTGTATGTGATGGGTGTGGAATTGGGTTTAGTATAGGTAAGTCCACCAAGTCAGGAGCCCTTTCAACATGAGACCCATTTTGAGAAAATGGAAACACATCCTCACGAAAGATAACATCTCTAGAGATGTATATCTTATTGTTTTTGTGATCATAACAAATAAAGCCTTTGTGTTGGGAACTATAGCCAAGGAAAATTGAAGGTGTAGAGCGAAAAGAGAGTTTATGAGAATTGTATGGGCGGAGGTTCGGGAAACAAAGGCAGCTGAAGACCTTGAGGGATTTGTAATCGGGTATGGTTTTGAAGAGAACTTCAAAGGGAGATTTGTTTTGGAGGAGAGAGGCAGGGAGGCAAATTTGTAGAAACGTTGTGGTTTTAAAGGCATAGTCCCAAAATTGCAAAGGCACGGAGGCTTGTTTTAGAAGGGTAAGGCCCATGTCGACAAGGCGATGACGACGACTTTCAACACTTCCGTTTTGCTGGTGAGAGTATGGACAAGTGAGTCTATGGTTCATTCCCAAGTGTTGAAAAAGAGGAATGAGAGGCTTAAATTCGATGCCATTGTCGGTTTGAATGGATTTGATATTTGTGGAGAAGAAATTTATAACGAGTTTGATAAAGGTTTGGATCAATTTCGAGACATCCGACTTAGAGGTAAAAGGAATAAACCACACGAATTTGGAGAAGTCGTCAACTATGGAAATAAAATAACGATGTCCATTAAAGGATTGTTCATGAGAAGGGCCCCAAACATCAATAAAAAGTAATTGAAAAGCAAAGATGGACCGGGTTGGGCTTGGAGGATGGGGAAGGGCGTGGGCTTTGGCCCAACTACAACTCTCACATTGTGGTTGTAGGTGACCCATTTCTTTAGGGCAAGCAAATTTTAGAAGACGAAGAACATGAGAACCCACTCTTAAGGAGGGGTGGCCTAATCGGCAACGCCAGTCAGCAAAGGACAAACCAGAGCGAGCAGTGTAGTTGGTGGATGGCGAAGTTGATGAAGGAGGTGGTGGAGCGACAAGGAGGATGTACAAACCGCCTTCAACGAGGCATGTGAAAAGAGGCGTCCGATTCTGTTCATCAAGCACATAAAATCCAGATTTGTGAAATTCAAAGATGACATTGTTGTCTTGACATAATCGGCGAACAGATAAGAGATTTTTTGTGATAGCAGGAGTATGTAAGAGGTTAGATAGGAAAAGAGAGCGAGAAGGAGTGGAAATTGAAAACGATCCATGATGTCGAATTGGGATTTGTGAGCCATCGCCGAGGGACACAAAATCTGTGCCTGCATATGAGTGATTCTGGAGACGCAGGTTCGAGAGGTCCGGTGTAAAGTGGTGTGTAGCGGCCGTGTCTGGGTACCAATTGGAGCTAATGGTGTTCACCTGGAAGGAGCGAGGAGGCGGAGCTTGATAAGCCCGATCAAATATGCTCCAACACTTTAGGGCGGTGTGGCCCTGCTTGTTGCAAATCTGACAAATTGGTCTAGTATCAGGTTCACCAGTGAAGGTAAATCCTCGACCACGGCCCTGAGAATTTCCACAACCGCCATCATTACGGCCTCGACCACCACGGTCCCCACGACCACGTACTCTACTGATGGACGTGTAGTTAGCTTTAGGAGGGGCAGAGGAGGACTTGGTGGTGGTGGTGGTGTTGATAGTGACAGGAGGAGCCCCGATAATCCAAGTGGTTTGGCGATTGAGGCGAGCTTCAAATTTTAAGAGGTTAAAGAGTACTTGATTAGGAGTGGGGTGATAAGTTGCATCGAGATCGAGGTGACGAGTGAGTCATACTCATTTCTGAGGCCAGCAAGCACATAGACAACGAGCTTAGAGTCGGAAACGGGTTGTCCAGTGGCTTGGATTGCAGACACCAGGGTTTTAGCTTTGTTGTAGTAGTCTGTGATAGAGTCGGATCCCTTCTTGAGGGTGTGAAGTTGGAGCTGATTCTGGACCACTTGGGCACCGGACTGAGCAGCAAACAGAGAATGGTGGCACGTCCATAGGGAATGAGTCGTAGGACAGTTGAGAATCTATGAAATAATCGGCTCTGTGAGAGAGGCCTGGAGAATGGCAAGAGCAAGATTGTCCCTTGTCTGCCATTCCTGATCTGCAGTGACGTCGGTTGAAGGTGGGCAGGGAGATGAACCATCAAGAAGAGAAAATAATTGGTTTGCCTTGAGATAGGATGTGAGTTGCTTTTTCCATAAAGGAAAATTGGAGGAATTGAGTTTGATAGTGTTCAAACTATTAAAATTGGGAATGGAAGAAGAGGATAGTGTTGATGATGAAGATTGGGAAGGGGACGTCATTGAAAAAAATTCAGGGAAGAGCCGAAGAGGGATAGAATAGGCGTGGGCCTTTGAGGCTCTAGATACCATGCTAGGTTATGAAATAGAGGAAGATTTTCATTTGTATTTTCTTGAATGATATCACCACTGATACGGGGTTAGCCGCAGGATGGTCCGATCTTCGACAATCAAACAAGAACTTAAAGAATGGAAACAAGAAACGACCAAGAACACCAAGACTCGATGAAACAAGATGCAAGACTTGAAATTGATAGTAAAGACACGACCGATAAGTACTGATTCGAACTAAAATAGAACGAGATATAGACCACATGCCTCCTTAGAGGGTAGGAACCAAATACCAACGACTATAAAGCCCGCCTCTACAACCTTACACAACCAAGCACACAACTTGGAGGCACAAGGAGGGGACTTGTGATTACCAAGATCACCAAGCTCTCGCGAGGTTGATAAACTGATGCCGCTCAATTATCGATGACTCCTGGTGACATTGAGGACAACATGAAGGTTCCATTTGATGGCCCTGTCACTCGTTCAAAGGCCAAGAAGATTCAAAATGCAACTAAGGCCTTTCTTGTCCGTCACCATGGAACGTTAGAGCAAGGGTTCAGGCCACCCTGGATCACTTGGCTCAAGGTTACACCGCCAGCACAAGAAGTGAGCTTGCGTCCACACTCGAAGCTCATGAAGACTCGTCTGCACCCGCCATAAAGTCACTGAACTCGGCATCACCAAAACATCACTCGGCCGAGTGGGCCTTTGGTTGTGTCGAGAGGATTGGGCCGAGTCACACTTGTGCATGGGCCAAACTTAATCTAGTTAATTAATTTGTTATTTTATGCAAATTAGATAAATAAGGTGGAAATTAATTATATCTCTTCTAGATATATTACTTTCCCACCAAGTTATTATATTTCTATCTTCTTAGGATTTATTTATCTTTAGGTTATTTCACTTATCATTAGATAGAATTAATCTATCCAAACCCCTTTCCTTTGCAAGGAAGGATTGGTTAGATTCCTTCATTAGTTTACTATAAATTCATGTTATGTCTTTTGAATTTAAGCAGATTGAAATAGAATTGAAGAAACCCTTAACGAAATTAGTGTTCTTCGATTATCAATCCCAAAAGCTATCCGGTTCGTATGATCTACGGTATTCAACCAAACACAATCATCACCCATCATCTTCACCATATATCGTCACTTTGTTCTTAATTAAGACCAACACCAATTATCACCTTCAACCTTGGAACCGGTCGCAAGAAGGAAGGAACCCATTGGAGGCCCCCTCGCCGACTCGCGCCCAGGCGCGCGGCGCTGGCCCTCGCGAGTGCTCGGCCTCATCGCCTTCGCTCCTGCATCCGGCGTCTCGGCGATCTCGCGTCTTCGCTCTCCCGTTGTCGCGCCATCGCGCTGTCTCGCTCTCGCCTCGATCCATCTCGCGCGCTCGCCTTCGCGCTCGCCACCAGCGATCGTCGCCGAGGCTTGGCGTCCGCACACCCTGAGGAGACCTGCTCCTGTGTGCCCGGCTCGGCGTCTGCGCACCAGCCTGCGTTTCTCGCGCGCGCCTTCTTCATCGCAGCCTTCGTTTCCTTGGCCTTCGTTAAATTGTTACTTGCTAATTAGTTTAGTTAATTAGTTTTAAGTTACCGTCACTTTAATAGTTAGGATTCTTAAGTTAAGAAATTGTTTAGTTAGTATTACTTAGTTGGTTTAATTTTGTTTAAATTGTTCCAAATCAGGAGATATCAAAGAGCATTGCAAGATCGGAGCAAATATACGGCGTGGTTCTTGATCTGAAGCCCACAGGCGAAGGATCGGGGAATCCAAACGTATCAAGTGGTATCGGATTTCAGGTTAATGCAAGTTCTTTACTCTCTTGATTTCTATTTGAGTGATTTTCTTTTCGTGCCTTATTTTTACACCATAGCCGCTGCATAAAACATTGAATCTTTATTATTCACCCATCAACATTGGCACTTTATTTTTGTTAATTCTTTGTTTGGATCTATAATTTGGAAGATATTGAGTTCTTGATTGCAAGTTGTGATCTTTATTCCTAGTTGCTACATATCATGCCTATGACTGTGATTCTTGGATTAAAGCATTATATAAACTTGCACCACTAAAGAACCCTACTTTTTCCAGTTTCTAGCCAATTTTCCCTATTTTCTTTAATTTTGCTTACTTTTAGATCATCGTAGCTTTTATTTTTATTTTTGCTCTTTATTTTTTTCGGTTGCTCCCTCCAATTACAGCAACTTTTTCCCTTCTATAAAAAAAAAAAAAAAAAAAAATTCTATAGAGCATTCTTCATTACATCATTGAGTTAGTAACTCTGCGTTCTTTGATTGCTACATTTTAGATGATCTAAATGGTTTAAAGCATTACAAAAGAACCCTACTTGTGTGATTTTGTGCTGTGCCGACACTGGAGCCTTGGTCACACCCCTCTTTCTCTGAACCGTGTTGCAACCGTCAGATAATAGTTGACGGAGTGTGTGCACTTGATTGCCCTTGTGATTGCTATTGTCGATTATTACACATTCATATTATTCAAGCATCACATTGTAGCTCTTTTTCTATACACATTCAGCCGCTTGTTTATACTTGCTATCCTTGATATCCGACTTTGTGGCTGATTTAATTTGCAATTTGGATTATTACTTGCTGTCTTCAATATTGCAAAATTCTGTGTCCAGGGGAATTGCTTGAATATTGTGCCTTGTTTTCTCGCTCTTTGATTTCTAAAACCGTGAATCACTCTTAGGAATCACTAGAGCTTGCATTACTTGGTTTCTGGTCTTTGCTTCGTTTACTTGTTGCTCTTCTGATATTGTAGGAACATGGCAAACGATAGCGACCCCAACCCTTCCCCTACCCCACCTGCTGGCATTACTGCTGAGGCTATGCAGTTTATTATTGACGCTTCTGTCCAAAAGTCTACTCTGGTGACACGCCAGGAACTAGCAGAGGCTGAAAATCGTCGAGCTATTGAACGCAAAGAGGACCTCCTACGGTTATCTGACCTCATCAAATAGGCAGTTGCTCAGCAATGGGAGGAGTCCAAAAGGGCGGAGGTTTCTGGATCTACACCTCCTTCTGGAGGGAAAGCGCCTCCACCACCCCCAGATACTACACCACCTTCGGGTACTGTGCCCCCTACAGGTAATCATCAACCTGCAGGTAACACTTTTTATTCAGGTCACCCTCCTCCTTCTGGTCAATTACATTTTCAATTGAGATCTGCTACTACTAATCCTTTCCCTGGAGAGCATGACAACGATCCTTTAGCGGGCTTCAATGGACACCAGGATCGCCCT
Organism: Persicaria maculosa; assembly: GCA_963922045.1. NCBI lineage: Eukaryota > Viridiplantae > Streptophyta > Magnoliopsida > Caryophyllales > Polygonaceae > Persicaria > Persicaria maculosa. The sequence continues at coordinate 63,744,753 of OY998255.1, forward strand.
GAGCCCCACCACCCACGGCAGCAGCAACAGGGCCGACCCCAGCAGCGTCCACAGCAGCCGTTCTACACTCGTGCTAATTGGGATGATAGCCGTAGCAATGCTGATCTGAATGAGACACCACATTTGGAGGATGCTTACCATGAGGTAAATCCTAACTTTGATGATTTACCCCCTCCTAATTTTGGTCATCCTAGATTTGATAATGCTCAAGCTATTCAGAGACGAGATGTTAAGCTTAAATTAGAAACTTTTGATGGTAATACTGATCCTGAAGCTTATCTTCTCTGGGAAAATCATACTGACTATCTGCTTGAACATTTACGCTATGAGGAAACGGAGAAATTGGAAGTTGTTATATTACATTTAGTAGGTAAAGCTCGCAACTGGTGGTTCCGCACTCGTGAGATGCGCCGCCGTCAGGACAAGCAGCCTGTTGAAACCTGGCCACAACTTCGCTATCTCCTTAAAAAGAGACATGTGCCTGAGGAATACACGGAGTCCATGAGGATGCAGCTCGCTTCCTGCCGACAAGGAACTCGCTCGCCGAATGACTTCAGGGATGAACTTGAACGACTCTCCCATCAGGCTAATGTTTATCTTACTGAACGTGCTTTGTGTACTCAATTTCTTGCTGGTCTTAATATTTCTATTAAAAATCCTTTGTCTATCCATTCTATTAGAGATATTAACACTTTGACTCATAAAGCACAGCTTCTGTATGAGCAACAACAGCAGCAACTGCGGCAACAACGGAGCAGATTCGATCAGACCTCCCAAGGTCGCAGGTTTGTTCCCTTTAACCCTTCTGGTCAATCTAAACCTTCTGCTTCTAACCCTTCTATGCAGCAAAAGGGAGTTTCCAACTCACCTCAACAGGGTTATCAGGTTGAAACTAGAAGAGTTGCTGCCCCTTCTACAGATCGCAACAAAGACATCCGCTGCTTCACTTGTGGTGGTTCTGGGCATGTCTCTCGCAATTGCCCTCAGAAAAAGAAGGTTCTTCTCAATGATTTGGGAGACCATTACTATGAGGAGGAGACTACTGAGGACCATGTAATTTCAAGTGAAGTGGAGGAGGACCAGCCGTCTGAACCTATTGAGGAGATCGACACATCAGAATATGACAACGTCCTCTGTCTTGTCAACCGGCGGGTCCTACACATTCAGGAGTCTCCCATGGCTGATCAAAGGGAGAACATATTCCACGCCAGATGCTTGGTTCGTGAGGCTACCTTAACCCTTATCATCGACGGTGGGAGTTGCTGCAATCTCATCAATGAAAAGGTAGTAGATTTCCTCCATTTACCTACTACTCCTCGTGCTACTCACTATGGATTGAATGGTATCACTGATGATGGATCTGATATAATGGTCACCAAACAATGCTTAGTTTCTATTTCTATTGGATCATATCATGATATAATATTATGTGATGTTGCACGCATGGATTGTAGTCATATATTGTTAGGGCGTCCTTGGTTATATGATCGTAATGTCCTTCATGATGGTCGTGCAAATACATATGCTTTCACCTATGACGGGAGGAGAGTTACTCTCCTACCCTTATCGCCACAAATGATTCTGAAGGACCAGGTGCGCAAGCAGCAACAAAGGAACGCCGACAGAGAAGCTGCAAGAATGGAGAAGCTCAAAGGAACTTCGGCTGCATCAGCCGCACCCGCGGCCCCAGACGCCGCGCCCGCGACCCCAGCAGCAGCGCCCGCCGCCGCCCCTGCAGCCCCTTTGCCGCCTTCTCCTCCCCTTCCGACGTCAACTAAGCCCCCTTCTGCTTCACTTAAGGGCTCTGTGGAACGTCGTTCATTGGTCTCTCAACCTCAAAAAGGGACCATCACCTGGAATGCTCATCGACCTCACATTCTTCTGGTCATGAAACAGGTATTACTTAATGTTGAATTGAGTCATATTCCGGCACCTATTGCTGCTCTTCTGCAGGATTACTTGGATGTGCTTCCAGCTGAACTTCCCCAAGGCTTGCCTCCTATTAGAGGTATTGAGCATCAGATTGACTTTGTGCCTGGAGCAGCCTTGCCCAATCGCGCCGCTTATAGAGCTAGTCCTGAGGAGACAAAGGAGTTACAACGCCAAGTCACGGAGTTGATGGACAAGGGCTTTGTTCGTGAAAGCCTATCTCCCTGCGCCGTGCCTGTCATTTTGGTTCCAAAGAAGGATGGCTCCTGGCGCATGTGTGTTGATTGTCGCGCAATCAACCAAATAACGGTTAAGTATCGCCACCCTATTCCTCGTTTAGATGATATGCTTGATGAACTTCATGGTGCTGCTATTTTTTCTAAAATTGACCTTAGAAGTGGATATCATCAAATTAGGATGAAACAGGGTGATGAATGGAAAATGGCTTTTAAAACTAAGTATGGCTTATATGAATGGTTAGTAATGCCTTTTGGCTTGACGAATGCACCTTCTACATTTATGAGGCTTATGAACCATGTGCTTAGAAGACACTTAGGAAAATTTGTCGTTGTCTATTTTGACGATATCTTAATCTACAGTAAGAATATGCATGATCATTTAAGTCACTTAAAATTGGTTTTTGATTGTCTTAGAAAAGAGAAATTATATGCCAATTTAAAGAAGTGTTCTTTTGCATCCGAGTCTACCATTTTTCTTGGTTTTGTAGTGACTGCATCTGGATTAAAGGTGGATGAGGAAAAGATTCGTGCTATTCAGGAGTGGGCTAGGCCGACTACACCCACCCATGTCCGCTCATTCTTGGGCCTTGCTGGTTTCTATCGCCGTTTTGTCAAGGACTTCAGCTTGATTGCCGCCCCCCTACATGAGCTGACAAAGAAGGATGTGACATTTCGCTGGTCTGAGTCACATCAAAAGGCTTTCGACGCTCTCAAGGATCGCCTGACACACGCCCCAGTGCTGCAGTTACCTGACTTTGCTCAACCCTTTGAGCTAGAGTGTGACGCTTCTAGCACTGGCATTGGAGGGGTCCTGCTACAGAACAAGCGTCCCATCGCCTACTTCAGCGAAAAGTTGGGCACCGCTGAGCTCAACTATTCTACCTACGACAAGGAGCTTTTTGCATTGGTTCGCTGCTTACAGACTTGGCAACATTATCTCTGGCCTAAGGAGTTTGTGATTCATTCGGATCATGAAGCTCTTAAATACCTCAAAGGACAAGCAGTGCTCAGCAGGCGACTTGCTCGATGGGTGGAGTTCATAGAGACCTTTTCCTATGTGGTTCACCACAAAAAGGGAAAGGATAATGTGGTAGCTGACGCGCTATCACGAAGGTATGTCCTCTTAAACCATATGGATGCACATGTTTTGGGTTTTGCATTAATCAAGGAACTATATGCTTCTGATAGTTTCTTAAAAACTATATATGCTCAATGTGTGTCCAAAGGTGAAGTAGATTCATTTTTTGTTGATAATGGGTATTTGTTCAAGATGGGCAAGCTTTGTATCCCATCTTCTTCTATTCGCCGATTGTTAACCCAAGAAATACATGAATCTAGGGGACATGGGGGTTTCGAAAAAACACTAGCTGGACTTAAGGAACATTACTTTTGGCCTAAAATGTCTAATTATGTGCTGAGATTTGTCAAAAGTTGTGTTACATGTGCTAAAGCCAAATCGAAATCCAATGCTAATGGTCTATACCAACCTTTGCCAATTGCTAATGCACCCTGGGAAGATGTTTCTATGGATTTTATTGTAGGATTACCTAGAACTTCTAAGGGTCATGATTCCATATTTGTTGTTGTAGACAGATTTTCCAAAATGGCTCACTTTATTCCTTGTCATAAAACTGATGATGCTATTCATGTTGCTCATTTATTCTTCAAAGATGTTGTTCGCTTACATGGATTGCCATTATCTATAGTTTCTGACCGTGATCCTAAATTCTTAAGCTCTTTTTGGAAAACTTTATGGTCTAAATTGGGTACAAAATTGCTATTTTCTACTTCTTGTCACCCACAAACTGATGGCCAAACTGAGGTCACAAATAGAACTCTTGGGGCTCTCCTTAGAGTCATGCTGCGAACTAACCTCCGGAGATGGGAAGACTGTCTACCATTTGTAGAGTTTGCATATAACAGGTCTAGGCACTCTGCAACACGGATGACCCCCTTCGAGGTAGTATATGGCCGAAATCCATTGACTCCAGTGGACATGATGCCTCGGCCATATAAGGACAAGGAGAGCGTGGATGCAGCTAAGCAAGTGGACTTCATCAAAAGCTTGCATGAGCGTACCAAGGCGTAGCTGGAAAGGAAGACTGCGCAATACAAGGCCGCGAAGGACAAGCATCGCAAGGATGTGCAGTTCGACGTTGGTGATCTGGTCTGGCTGCATCTCAGGAAGGAAAGGTTTCCGCAACAACGGAAATCTAAGCTGGACCCCAGGGGAGATGGACCATTCAGAGTGGTTCAGAAGATGGGTCCTAATGCCTACAAGCTGGATCTCCCTGCCGATAAGTACAGCGTCCATTCTACATTCAACGTCGCCGATCTATCCTTGTTCGTGCCTGACGATGACTCTGACGACGATTTGAGGACAAATCGAAGTCAAGTGGAGGAGAATGATGCCGCTCAATTATCGATGACTCCTGGTGACATTGAAGACAACATGAAGGTTCCATTTGATGGCCCTGTCACTCGTTCAAAGGCCAAGAAGATTCAAAATGCAACTAAGGCCTTTCTTGTCCGTCACCATGGAACGTTAGAGCAAGGGTTCAGGCCACCCTGGATCACTTGGCTCAAGGTTACACCGCCAGCACAAGAAGTGAGCTTGCGTCCACACTCGAAGCTCATGAAGACTCGTCTGCACCCGCCATAAAGTCACTGAACTCGGCATCACCAAAACATCACTCGGCCGAGTGGGCCTTTGGTTGTGTCGAGAGGATTGGGCCGAGTCACACTTGTGCATGGGCCAAACTTAATCTAGTTAATTAATTTGTTATTTTATGCAAATTAGATAAATAAGGTGGAAATTAATTATATCTCTTCTAGATATATTACTTTCCCACCAAGTTATTATATTTCTATCTTCTTAGGATTTATTTATCTTTAGGTTATTTCACTTATCATTAGATAGAATTAATCTATCCAAACCCCTTTCCTTTGCAAGGAAGGATTGGTTAGATTCCTTCATTAGTTTACTATAAATTCATGTTATGTCTTTTGAATTTAAGCAGATTGAAATAGAATTGAAGAAACCCTTAACGAAATTAGTGTTCTTCGATTATCAATCCCAAAAGCTATCCGGTTCGTATGATCTACGGTATTCAACCAAACACAATCATCACCCATCATCTTCACCATATATCGTCACTTTGTTCTTAATTAAGACCAACACCAATTATCACCTTCAACCTTGGAACCGGTCGCAAGAAGGAAGGAACCCATTGGAGGCCCCCTCGCCGACTCGCGCCCAGGCGCGCGGCGCTGGCCCTCGCGAGTGCTCGGCCTCATCGCCTTCGCTCCTGCATCCGGCGTCTCGGCGATCTCGCGTCTTCGCTCTCCCGTTGTCGCGCCATCGCGCTGTCTCGCTCTCGCCTCGATCCATCTCGCGCGCTCGCCTTCGCGCTCGCCACCAGCGATCGTCGCCGAGGCTTGGCGTCCGCACACCCTGAGGAGACCTGCTCCTGTGTGCCCGGCTCGGCGTCTGCGCACCAGCCTGCGTTTCTCGCGCGCGCCTTCTTCATCGCAGCCTTCGTTTCCTTGGCCTTCGTTAAATTGTTACTTGCTAATTAGTTTAGTTAATTAGTTTTAAGTTACCGTCACTTTAATAGTTAGGATTCTTAAGTTAAGAAATTGTTTAGTTAGTATTACTTAGTTGGTTTAATTTTGTTTAAATTGTTCCAAATCAGGAGATATCAAAGAGCATTGCAAGATCGGAGCAAATATACGGCGTGGTTATTGATCTGAAGCCCACAGGCGAAGGATCGGGGAATCCAAACCTATCATAAACTCAAAGCAAACCAAGCTAAAAAAATACCAATAGTTGCAATCGATGAGCCACGCTTCGAATCGATTGACTTTCACTCATGTGTTTCAACACAAACTGAGATTTTCTTCATTGAGAGACGTCTTATTGTTCTACAAGGAGGAATCGGCATTTTATGACCTAACAAGGCTGATTTTAATAAAAATAATAAATATAATGGAAATTAAAAGAAATCCCTAAATTACCTAAAATAACTTAAGTAAAGAAGCTCTCTAAAAATAGCAATAAAAGAAAGTTCCAACACTTAGTTTATTCCCGTCAAAATAGTGACAGCTTGCAAAGATGGTGATTTTCGGCCAAGCTTCATGCCGAATCTGGAAAAGCCTTCAACATAAAGGTTGTATATCTTTTCGTCCTCGTTCCAACAAGGTATGGCACGCCTCAATCCGATAAATGGGACTCCGAACGACACATTTTACTGAGACGTCAAAAAGCTGTCAAATATTCTGAACAAGTCTAAAACGTCATTTGCACATTTGGATCTTCTCCCATGGTGGAGCCTTCTTCTTCCTCTTGAGGATGACAACATTCTCACGAGCTCAAATCATAGGTCCATCCCCAAGTATAGGTGTGTCCGAAGGTGTCTTGGATGGTCCCGCATCAAACACTGTACAAGGGCATATATAGGAAAATAGATGCAAGGATCTAGTGACACTTGTCACAATCTCTAATGGTGGAGTGAGCCCCAAGGAGGATCCTTCTAGAATAGGATACATCATATCAACCTTGTGCAAAAATGTTATGTAAATGTTATGTATAATGTAATGACTATTATGTGCTAGTACTTTCATAATCGATAACAGACAACAGTCCTAATAAATTTGAGGTCAAACCCTTTAGGAAACACAAGCAATACATAAATTAAGATAGGTGATAAAACTTCACTCCATATTTGAGGTAAAACCAAATCACAAAATTATAAACAAGTAAGAATTATGGAGGTCATCTATAAAACCCAAGGCTAGACTGCCATAAAGCATCGAGTTCACGCAATCGTCAAGGAATGTGATACGTATGTACTTGAGCCCATAGGCGGACCCAAGGGGGGTCCTGGGGGTCACAGGACCCCCCCCCCCCCCCCCCCCCCCCTCGGCCCCATAAATTTGTAATTAAAAAAAAACGACGTCGTTTTGGGTTAACCCTGACTTTCCAAAGGTAGCAGAGAGCACGCGTCCGCCTCCTTCCCCACTTCTCTCGTGCATGTGCGTTCTTCAGTCCCGACTCCCATGAACCGCCGTCGCCGACTAGAGCAAGGCCATCTCCGACTCCGTCACCGACCGGAGCCACCACCACGCCCCCGTCCTGTGGTTGTGTCCTTCCTTCCTTCCTGTGGGTGTGTCAATCAGCGGGATCTCAGTTGAGTGGCCTCGTTCTCTCTCGAGTAGTCGACAGGAGGAGCCATGCCGCCTTCTTCCTTCTCTAGTTCTCCCGAATCGCTGTCGCCGACTCGCTGACCAGAGACACGCCGCCTCCAGTTCTCCTTCCTTCTCGATCTAGTGGTCTACTATCGAAGTGTCAATCGAAAGTCAAAAGGTAATCTCCAAATTACAAATTGATTGTGATTATTGCTTTAGAATTGAGATTAATGTTGAATTGTAAATTTGTAATTTGATTTTTGATAGGAGATTGGAGTGGGATTGGATTAGCAGTTTGTTTGAATAGATTGAAACATGGTGAATTTGTTATTGAATTTAGATTTTCTAATTGAGATTGATGTTGAATTGAGATTGTTGAATTGAAACTGTTGAATTGAGATTGATTTTCCAAATGAATTGAGATTGAGATTGAAGTGAGAGGTTTGAATTGAGATTGATTTTAGGATTGAGATTGATATTGAATTGGATTTGAAGTGGTTAGCATTTTGTTTGAATAGATAGGAACATGAGATTGATATTTCATTTTGTTTCGAATTGAGATTGGATTTTTTTTAATTGAGATTGATTTTAGGATTGATATTGAATTGAAATTGATATTGCATTGAGATTAATCTTAAATTGGTTAGCATTTTATTTTAATAGAAACATGGATAAATTTGTTATCCGAATTAAGACTACATCTATCCCAAATGTTGGCTCCTCCACTACTCCAAATCAATCGCAAGGGATTGGCGGAAGTGTTGGTAATTTGGAGACCGATAGTGTGGTTAGAGAAGATGTGAGTATAGATGTTGATGCGGGACCATCCAAGACACATCCGGACACACCTATACTTGGGGATGGATCTATGATTCGAGATCGTGAGAATGTTGTCATCCTCAAGAGGAAGAAGAAGGCTCCACCATGGGAGAAGGTCCAAAGGTGCAAGCTTGATGGGTTGTTCTCTTTTGGGTTCGTTCATGCACAGTTGACAGCTTTTCGACGTCTCAGTAAAATGAGTCGTACGGATTCAATATTAATCGGATTGGATCATGTCATACCTTGTCGGAACGATGACGAAGAGATCTACAACTTTGATGTTGAAGGTTTTTCCAGATTCGATCTAGAGCTTGGCCGAAAATCAACATCTCGGAGCTGTCACTGTTTTTAGACGGGAATGAGCAAGGTGCGTGGGCGTGCAAGTGGGTGCACGGGCGTGTGGCCCAGGCGCGCGGGCATGCGCAATGCTGCTGCTGGAATTCGGAAGCTGCTGGGCGCCGATCCTTCCTTGGCCAAACTTGGCTTATTCCATGTGTTACTTTAAGACCTTTAATTAATTAAGTTATTTTTAGGATATTTTAAATAATTATTTTTAATTATTTTTATTAGAAAATAGTCTTTGTTAGGGTTATATTAACCGGTCTTTTCCATTGTAGAGAACAGACGTCTCTTTTATGAAAATTTCAGTTTGTGTGAAACACAATTGAGAGAAAGTCAATCGACTCGAAGCGTGGCTCGTCGATTGCAACTATTGGTATAGATCTAACTTGGTTTGCTTTGAGTTCGTCAACCTCGCGAGAGCTTGGTGATCCAGGTAATCACAAGTCCCCTCCTTGTGCCTCCAAGTTGTCCGCTTGGTTGTGTAAGGTTGTAGAGGCGGGTTTTATAGTCGTTGGTATTTGGTTCCTACCCTCTTAGGAGGCCTGGGGTCTTTGCCTCGTTCTATTTTAGTTCGATTCAGTCCTTATCGCTCGAGTCTTGCTTTCAATTTCGAGTCTTTATTCTTGTTCATCGAGTCTTTGCTTCCGTTCTTGTTATTTCTAGTTTGATTGTCGAAGATCGGGCCATTCTACGGCTAACCCCGTATCAGATGTGGTTAGAGAAGATGTGAGTGTAAATGTGGTTAGAGGTGATGTGGTTGTGGATGGGGTTAGGAGAGAAAAAAGAGCCCGAACGAAAAATACATGTGAAGATGAACTTGAGTTTAATAGCGATCTAGGGTTGCGCAAACCTATTGATGATTATGATCCTTCTGTTAGAGATGAAGTGAGGAGAATGTATATGGTTAAAGGTCCTTGTCAACCATTAACACATGATTTTCCTCAAACTGAATTCGGACTGAAGAGTAGGTCTTTTGTGAAAGATTGGTTTAAGAAGTGGGATTGGTTAGAGTACAGTGTTTCTAAAGATGCTGCATTTTATTTCTGGTGTTATTTGTTCAAGCCTAATATGAAGAATAGAGGATCAGGGGCTGATGTGTTTGTGCAAACGGGGTTTTGTAATTGGAAGAAGGCTTCTAAAAAGTTCAGAGATCATGTGGGATGTGCTGGAAGTTATCACAATGAAGCTCGAACTATGTTTTTTAAATTTCAAGATCAAAGACAAAGTAATGAAAGGCATCTTTCTTCCGGTAAGCAATCATTGGCTATTGCATACCGCATTCGTTTGACCGCAATATTAGATGTTGTTCGATTGCTACTTTGTCAAGCGTTGGCTTTTCGAGGACATGATGAGTCAGCAAGCTCGTTGAGTAAGGGAAACTTTTTGGAAATTATTGACTGGTATAGTTCTCGTAATGTCGATGTTGCAAAGGTGATGAAGGAGAATGCGCCATTAAATCATCAACTTACTAGTCCTAAGATTCAAAAGGATCTTATTTCTGCATGTGGCTCAGAGACGATAAAAGCTATATTGGTCGACGTTGGAGATAAAGTGTTTTCTTTGTTGATAGATGAGGCTCGTGACATTTCAGTCAAAGAGCAAATGGCCATTGTTGTGAGATATGTAAACAACCGTGGAGAAGTGATGGAACGGTTTCTTAGAGTTGTTCATGTTGTCGACACCACTTCAGTTTCATTGAAAAGGGGTATTGAAGAGTTTTTTGCTAAGTATGGCTTATCCATCTCTAAGTTGAGAGGTCAAGGATACGATGGAGCTTCTAATATGTGTTGTAGGAGGAAATCGAGAATTGCAATAAAATATAAATAAAGTACATCAAACCAGATTCCATCCCTTGCAAATGATTACAAGACCTCCTCTTGATGTAGCAGCGGGAAGTCAGGATCGATCCTCGAGGAAGCACGTCAGCGGATCTCAGGTAGCAACAAATCTCACAGACGGAAAATTAAACAGAAAGACAGAAATAACAAAGAAAAGCGGAAAATAAAGCAAAGCACAGAAACTGGTCGATATCGACAAAAGTTACTCGATATCGACAAGAAATATCGACCAACAGTAGACAAAATCGACGGACAGAAACAGAAATCAAAGCAGACAACTCGATGTCGACAACCCTTCCTCGATATTGACAAGATTTGCTCGATATCGACTAAAACTTCCCGACGTCGAGTAAAAACAGAAACTTTAAATTTGCAACCTTTTTAACACAGAACACGAAATTCGACGAAATAAATCAATAAACTAAAGACTTCCAAGATCAGGGTTTCAACACCACAACGATAACCATGCAAAATAACGCATAAAGGCATAAAAGATCATGTTTTTCATCAAATAACTTTCGTTATTAACAAATAGGAAAATAGAGGCTTTCGCATAAACCCTAATTGTTACTAACCCTTTTCACATAATTAACCCAAGCTGTATTAAGATCACTTTCGCTTCAATAACACAAACAAGGATCACCTTCAACTTTCGCAAAAGAATCATGCTCATAGGGATAGAAGACGAATTGCATAAAAAGATCGTACCTTTACCGCATCACCTCACATGGCTACCGTCGGGCTCACCCCGACCCTAGAAGTGGGTGGACTACTCGCTCTTCATCATCAAGAAACTCATCAATAATAAAAGGAAATAACTTTGCATTAAATAAACTAAAAAAAGCTTACAACCAATCGAAGCCAAATCCGCTTTCGCCTTTTCAACTTCTCTCGCCACAAGCTCTCTCCTCTACTCTCTCTATGTAACTAATTGTGTGTGAAATTGAATGACTTAAATCCAGCTCCTAGGGCTTTATTTATAGGCTTCCACTTCTTGCTAATCAAGGAAGGAAATATCTATCTATATCTAAATCTCTTTATCTACTTACTTAAAGATTAAAAAATGGAATGAAAGAATTAAATCCAAAAAGGAAATATATCTAAAGTAGGTAAATCCTCCATGGAGTTGATAGATCTTGATAAGTCTTGATAGATGTGGATAGAATTTGGTCTCGAAAATATCACCATCGGTTTCGGGATAGAAACTTAACAAGATATTTAGATAGCTCGGAATCCGCCACTGAGATGTCCTCGATATCGAGTAGGAATCCTCGATATCGACTAGCGTTTTCTTCGTCTTGTGCTTAGCAACTCCATATCGGCTAACAGGACACATGTCGACTTGGGTCGTTCTCGATATCGAGTAAAGTTACTCGACATCGACTAACTTCTGCTCGGTTTCAGCTCAGCTTCGTCGATCTTGGCTCAGACATGGAAATCGACTAGGCGTTTTTTCGATATCGACCAGATGTTGTCGATATCGACTAACCTGCTCCAGCTCCCTGCTTCACTTGTCGATGTCTGGTGTCTCTGACTCGATTTGGTTTACTCGATATCGACTACAATTCCTCGATATCGAGTAAATCTCTCAGCTTTCTGCTCTGTTCTTGAAACGCACTTTTTCGAGTCCTCGTTTGTCGGATTGATGCATATGACCATGCGTTGGAAGGCTCTTTCCGAGGGCTACAACTCTTATGAACACATCAAAGCTTGATTCAGAATGATGAATGGCGAAAAATGTCGTTTTCTCCAGCTGCACCATTCTTAGCTTCTCCATGACTTTCCTTTAAGCACCAAAATGCGTCCGATTTATACGAAATATAACAAAAACTTGTGTAGACCTCCATATATTGCAAATAAACATAAAATACACAAATTATGTATTATTCTAGCCCAAATGCATGAAATGCATGCAGAAATCGATATAAAAGATAATATAAAACATGGCGAATTCGGCTCACATCAATATGCGGGGCGAACTGTGTGGGCTAAAGACTCTTCTATTAGAAGAAAATCCATATGCGAGATATGTACATTGTTTTGCTCATCAATTGCAGCTGGTGATTGTCGCTGTTTCAGAAGCAAACAATTTTGTGAGTGATTTCTTTCAATATCTCGCAATGATTACCAACATGGTTGGAGCTTCTTGTAAGAGAAAAGATCAGCTTCGACAATCAGAACATGAAAAATTGGTGAACAAGTTGGAAAAAGGTGAACTTACAACTGGGAAAGGATTGAATCAAGAAACATCATTAGCTCAGCCGGGAGCTACGTGATGGGGTTCCCACTTTACAACCATTGTTCGCCTTCTATCTTTGTGGCAGTGGGACTCAACAATTGAAGTCCTTGAAAATGTCCTTGAAGATGGAACGACGATTTCTACTCGGGGAACGGCTGATAACTTGATTATGAAGATGGAGACTTATCAGTTTGTTTTTTTTTTTTTTTTGCTCACTTGATGAAGACAACATTGGGGATGACAAATGCTTTGTCCCAACTCTTGCAACAAAAAGATAAAACATTATACAAGCAATGAGTATGATTCAAAGCATCCAGAGGCGGATCCTCTTTAGGGCCAGTGGTGGCAGTCGCCCCCCCCCCCCCCCCCCAATCGAAAATGAAATTTAACATACATGTTCCTCTCGTCGATAGCTTCGATTTGATATATTATAATCTTAAATCCGATATCTGAGCAAAAAGTTATACGCGTTTCAAATTTCAGCACCGAATTACAATATTTCCTACATCATTTACCAAACCGATATATTTTTATTGTAATTATCATTTATTAATTTCATATCTTAATAATATAATTATATACGAGAACTTCAAATTAAGAGGTTATATTGAAATATTTGAAAACTATGAAACAAATCATGCAAGATTTATGTTTTTATTCTAGTTACACATCCATAATATTGATGATTTTTCGAAAAAGAAAAATTAGGGTTTAATTTATATATAATATTATTTTTATCGTAATTTTTCGCTCCCTCAATCAACAAGTTCAGGATCCGCCACTGAAAGCATCAAAAGGCGATTTCAAGGGATGAGGAATGATGGATGGGACGATCCCATACGAGATGTCAACCAGTTTTGAGCTGATCGCGATATTCTCATTCTGAATATGGAAGATGATGTCCCAAATCGTCATCGTTCTCGACGTGCATGCCATACTATAACAAACCACCACCAATTTCGAGTTGAGATATTTTATCAGGTAATAATTATTTCTCTATAAATTTCTTCTCTTTATGTTATCTACAGTCATTTCTCTATAAATTCTCTATATATTATCTTAGTTTACTATAGAATTGATATTATTCTACACATGACTTGGTAAGTTATTGATCAAATTGGTTAAGAGTTGAAGAGTCGTTTTAGCAAGTAAATTACAGAATTGCTCACATGTATGTACACTAGTACAGAATTGCTTTAACAATTTCTCATATTGTATATAGGTGTTTGATTATTTATTTCTATTACGTCGTCATCCGTTGTATTATTAAAGTGTAAAGAGTTATCAAGTATTCATTTAAGTAGAGATTTTAATAAAAGAGAGGATTATTACAATTTGGTTCACAAAAATCAAACTCAAGGAATTCAACATCTCAAGGAATTCAAAATTAAATCTTAAAATCATCATTCGTCATTCATATATCATACATAATTTTTATACAAATATTTTTTTTTTTAAAAAGAAAAGAGAAAAGGAAGGAGAACATTAAAACCCCAAAGCTGAAAAAATATGTAAATAAATTCCCCTTTCCAACACAAATCACATCCTTTGGTATCGCCAAGAAGCAGGGAGATAATTGGATCGTTCAAAAGAGGAATCCAAAGGCAAGGGTCGTCACAACGGAGGCGATGGCGGCAGCTGAGCCGAAAGTGGCGGCATTTGAGGAGGGGCCAGGGGCCGGGGCCGAAGCCGGTGAATCCGCAGCTGCGACGTTCTGGACGGCGAACACCACCGCGATCATCACCAATGTGAAGGCGAAGAGCCTCATTCTCATGGCCTCCATCTCTCTCCGGTGAAAGCTCGAAAACTTGTTTTCTTGCGAATTAAAGAGGAGGCAGAGAAAGAGGGAGAAGATGCAGTGGGAGATGATATGAGATGTGGTGGTGGTGAACGAGTCGGAGAGGCTTTTATAATGGATAGTGGAGGAAAGAGAAAGATGGGTTGATCGATACTTGCGGGCAAACAAGAACATTGCAACGGTCTGTTCTCCCTCCATTCAATAATAGATTTCTTCCTATGTTAGCACGGATTTTGAGGAAGCATTTGGACAAAAATAGGATAAGGCTTCAGTAGTGTTTTTCTGGGTTAAGATCATCTTTTTTATTACTACCTCCCAAAATATAAGGGCCTTTCTATTTAACACGTTTTTTAATGATTTAAAAGTTTCATGAAATCTTAATCTTTTTTATTAATTTTTTTACAAATTGTTAGGTAGTATTAGGTAAGATTTCTGTTTTTTTTTAAAAAAAAAAAAAAAAACTCTACTTGGATAGTATCCTGATGGATGAGATTAAGAAAATCTATGTCATTTTGTATGTTGGGAGCTGGAACCCCTGATCTAATAGATAAGGTGGGCAACCTTATCAATCTGTCACTCGATTACCATCACTCCTACACAGGGTTCTAATGTCTGTCATAATGAGTTCAATCTCCCAAGGATATCTGATATTTTAATGAAGATGGTCTATTATGATCATGGAATCACCGTTAGTGATGCGTTTTTGTATTTTAAGCTCGATCGCCTTTAGTATGTCGTAACACAAGGCAAGGGGCTCGGTGGTAATTGGTAATTGAATACCCACTAATTTGTTTCCCATATTGATGGATCTTCCTTCCCACGAATAATGTATCCTATTGAGCTTTCGCGCGCTTGTTGAAATAGTTGACCCATCGAAGTTTAATTTAAATGTCCTGTAAAGGTGCTTTTTACACCTGCAATTTTGTTTTGTCTAAGAACCAGTACTTCGTTGTTTAGTTTATAAGCAACAAGGCATTTCCTCTAGATTATGAAAATACAAGCTTTACCCCAGTTTCCCTATGTTTTGCGAGTAGTTGCTTTATTCCCTCTATCGATGGAGGATTTTCTTGTCAGAATATAAATTGATTTCTAATATACCAAATTGTGCACCAGCGAAAAGCAAGTTCTTGCTTCTCAGTTTTTGTTAATTTGAATCGTAGGATGTGGCGTATGTCTCTTGAGTCGGAGATCATTGCAGTAATTGTATTCGCAATGGCTCTATGGAATCGTGCCTAGAAGTTATTGCTCCAATGATTGGTTACATAGGCACAAGTGGATGGCACAAAGATACCCTTTTGCAATATTAGCATAAATGTGGGGAGTTCGTTCTGACTTAGTTTTCAAAGGAAGGTTTTTTATATTTGGTGGAACATTGATTTTCCATATCCAAGCATTCTCGTCAGATGTTGTTCCTGTATTGGTGGTGAGAAACTTGAAAGCATTGGTTGTAGTGAACCAACTTTTTAAATCAGACCACCAATATAGTCCGTGTCAAATTGTGTTGTGGGAAGTGGGATATCATAATCTCTTTAGCTAAATTTATTAGTAAAGTTGCTTTTTCCTCCTATTATATAATCATTAACTGTTTCATTTGGATCGGTAATTGCAAGCCAATTAGTTGATCTATTCCTTATGGGGGTAGTTGTGATCCAATTATCTACCCAAAATTTGATAAATTTTCCATTACCAACGGGCCAGATAAGGCCACACTTAAAATTTGTTAATAGGGGGCAAAGTTTTGACCATTGCTAACATGCTAGTCTGCTACGCTTAAATCAAAAATGTGGTTTTCTTTCAAGTATTTATGTTGAATAAGTGATGAGGGATTTTTAGTCGCCTTAAATCCTATCAAATAAATTCGACTAACTTAACTAATGTAGTTTGACAAGTATGAGTCGATCCCACAAAGAGTCAACGATTTGTATGCAAGTCAAGTGTGTTAACAAGAACAAGAAACAACGAGGGGAGATTTTGTTGGTTTGAACTAACCAATTAAGAAATAAAAATAAACAAAAGTAGCAAACTAAACACCTAAATTCAGTTAGTTAGGGATTTGTGTTTAGGGTCCTTCTTCCAAAAGGAAATTTTTGTTGATCTCGTCTAACTCGTCGGGATATGAGATGGAATCAAGAACATTGCATTATGTGTAAATCACTACTTGTAATGAAATTCCAAAGCCTTAATTAATCCTTTTTATTAACCGGACCACTCTCTATTATCCAATATATCCACGACGGGATGGACAGACTTATCACACGTATCCACCATTGACCCGAATGACCTGCCCGTTGACCCACTCAGCCGGATCCGTCGCCAGAAACCCCACCACCGGCGCAATGTCCGACGTCTCCCCAAGCCTCCCCATCGGACTCAGCTCCACCGCCCCCTTCACCTCCTCCTCCGTCTTCCCGTCAAAGAACATCTCCGTCGCCACCGGCCCCGGCGCCACGCAGTTCGCCGTTATCCCCGTCCCTTTCAGCTCCTTCGCCAGTATCTTCGTCAGCGCCTCCACCGCCGCCTTCGACGCCGTGTACGCCCCGTACCCTGGCTTGAACACCCCCGCCAGCGACGTCGACACCGTCACTATCCTCCCCCCGCCGCCCCTCCTCAGCCGATTCGCTGCCTCCCGCAGGCACGCGAACGTCCCCCGGGTGTTCACCGCGAAGATCCGGTCGAACTCCTCCGCCGGCGTGGCGGCGATGACGGAATAGGTCGGGTCGGCGACCCCGGCGGAGGTGACGAGGATGTGCGGCTGGGCGCTGAAGGCCTGCTCGGCGGCGTCGAAGAGGGATCTGACCTGCGCCGGATCGGAGACGTCGCAGCGGACGGCGACGGCGCGTGGGGCGGAGAGGGAGGGGCTGGGTGGGGAGGAGTTGATTGCGGCGGCTAGGGTTTCGGCCTGGGTGGAGCTGGAGGAGTAGTTGATAACGACGCGTGCACCGAGGGTGGCCAGGTGGCTGGCGATGGCGCTGCCGATGCCGCGGGAGGCGCCGGTGACTATGGCCACCCTGTCTAGCAGCGGAAGGGCGGCGGGGGAAGGCGGCGGAGGAGTGGGGTTTGCCGTGGCCATTTGCAGTCGGTTAGTAGATAGTACGGAGTATGTTAAAACTTAAAAGGATGATTTGGGAAGCCTTGTATTTATAATTGGGTTTGCATTTTGCAAGCAATTAGGTTGAGATGATATCAGCAATGATGCCAGCGTTTTAACTTGGAAATTTTACAGTAAACCACCCCTTATTTATTAGAGTTTTCATTTAACCACCCCTTATACAAAACCTTTCATAAAACCACCCCTTATTTAATGCCGTCAATAAATAACCCCCCCTCTCTATTCCGTCTAATTTGATGTTAAAAAATTATGAAAAGACCAAAATGCCCTTTAAAAAAACTCTCCATCTTCAACCTTGTCTGTTGCATACAAATCCTACGATCGATCAGAGCCATCGACTAAGACTAAGAGTGAACTTCAGGCTACACGACCAGAGGGATTCGATGATGTAAAGCGATCACGAGTGCAGAAGGTTCTCCAATCACAAGGTATAATCGATCATATTTCTCTATCTATTGTTTGAGATGTTAAAAATTAGGGTTTTTAAAAAATCCCAAATTCTGATTTTGGTTCGATTTTGGTGCAATGTCGATTGAGACGGCATTGTTTAGATGTCCTAATGTTGAATCTGTCAGATTTTGCTGCGATTTTGTGTTCTATGTTCTTTGGGGTGATTTTGTGCGAATTGGGTGCGTTTCTTCTTTGATTTTAATTTTTCCTTTTTTGATTTTTTGGGTTCTATGTTCTTTGATCGAAATGGCACCTTCATTTTTCCTTCTATGTTCTATGGGTGAAATTCATGACAGATTGGTTAGTTGGGGTCCTGCGAACAGGGTTTGTTTATTTTTGAAATTAGGTTCTGGCAATTTGTGTTTCAACAAAGTGACTGAGTTTTGTTTGTTTTTGAAATTATGTTTGTAATATGAACAGGGATGCAGCAAGCTATGGATTCATCTCATGAAGGCTCATCTCAGCAAGCTATGGATTCATCTCAACAAGCTATAGTACGATCCTTCATTGTGCAACATGACAACTAAATTTATTCAGTTGACGAGGGACGATTTAGAACCGCTGATGAATGTGTTAGAGGTAAAAGAGACTGTGATCACAACACATGAGAATGAAATTAGAAGGCTTCGAGAAGAGGTGGTAATACTTAGAAGCGGAGTTGCTCATGACAAAGACAATTCGATCGACATCTCAAATGGTGGTAGCTCATGAAGGTTATTTTTGTTATCGGGGTCTTCATTTGGATGACTAGGTTTTGTACAAAGTATATGTCGTAACTAGAGAATGGGATTCACTCAATGATGTTAGCTTTAGTGTTCTTTGAGTGAAACTTATTTGTATGCTTTCTAGATCTACCAACATGTATTAATTAAAACAAGTGTTCTTCTTTGAATGAAAATGCAAACTTATTTGCTTCTCATAATAGTCTAAGCACTCGAGGGCTTTTGTATGTTTGCCTACTTTTCTTTGCAGTTGGCTTTTGTATGTTTGCTTCTCAGTTGGTTGTCTCATAATTCTGTCTAAGCAATATGTGTTTCTACTGTCAATTAATGAAGATATAGCAGCAGAAGAGGGATGTCTTAGTATTCTGTCTGAGAGCTTTTGTATTTTATCTGAGCAAGATGTAGCAACAGAGGGCTGTCTCAATATTCTGTCTGACCTCCCCCATAGCCTCCAGCACCACACCCAAACCCAGGCCTTGTACCACTGGTACCCTGCAAATTAAATCGAATACAAACCAGGCATTCTTGGAAGTTGTCTCAGCAATCTAGATATCCAATTACCATGATCTCTTGTCATATCATGCACAAAAGCTTTGTTCCAACTTCCATGATCAAATGCATTCAATAGTGTGTAATACTTGATCATAACATATAAAAATTACTTGATCAAAGTGGAATACATTCAAGAGTGTGTATCATCCATCTATTAGAACATAACAAAAGAATGGTGCAATAAGTGCCTAGCTTCATGCACCAACAAAAATACATTGAGCAAGTAATTTCTATTCGACTAGAAGTGTTTAGCAAAAATATACAGAACATTCAACCACACATTCTAGCATCAAACGTGTTTGATCTCTACGATGTCCACAAAGCTCGAGTAGTTGTGTTTGTCTTCGGCAGTCCAACGAAATTTTCCAGTTGAGTCCTAGAGGAGAACACATCTTTCTTAGGTGGAGCTGCGGGGAAATATGTACCCTACATTAAGAAATCAGCCCCAAAAGATTTAAGAATCAACCTCAAAAAAATCTGTAAGAATGATTAAGCAAAAAAAAAAGGAAGCAATTGAAGTCTATCTGTAAAGAATAAAAAAATCAGCTCCAAAAAAATCAGAATCAGCTCCAAATTGGTGAAAAATCTGTAAACAGAAATATGTAAATAGCAAATACATTCAGCAATCTGAAATTTTTACAGATTCAATCCCAAATTGATGAATCTGAAATTTTTACAGAAATCAGCCCCAAATTGGTGAATCTAATTTTTTTTACAGATTTTCTATACCCATCAAATTATACTTATCAGATTATACTCATTTTTACAGATTATACTCATTTTTAGATTGGTTTTATAGATTGCAATATGTTTAGGCAATCTGTTTACAGATTTTTCAAAATCTGTTTAAACAATCTGTTCAGCAATTCATTCATTCACTTTCACATAATTAATTGGAGAAAAATGTAATATAATGCCATAGAACACAAAATCTGTCATAATTTTTGACCCAACAAAAATCTGTCATACAAAATCGCCCAAAATCGCACCAAAATCTGTCATAATTTTTTACCCAACCAAAAAACATAGAACACAAAATCGCACCAAAATCTGACAGATTCAACACTAGGACATCTGTCATAAAATCTGTCACAAAATCGAACACAAAATACATAGGACATCTATACAATGCAATTTCGATCGGACCAAAAATCTGTCATAAAATCGCACCCAAATCACCCAAACAACATAGACCACAAAATCGCACCAAAATCTCCCCAAGATCCAACAGATTCAACACTAGGACGTCTATACAATGCAATTTCGATCGACATTGCTCCCAAATCGCACCAAAATCGAACGAAAATCAAAATTTGAGATTTAAAAAAAAACCCTAAATTTTAACATCTCAACTGATAGAGAGGGAGATAGGACCGAGTTTACCTTGTGATTGGAGAACCTTGTTGATCCCTCTCTGAATCCCTCTCCGTCTGCTCCTTCAGGTGATCGACCGTATGAGCCTCTGAGGTCTCCTTGTCTGATAGATAGAGAGATATGAACGATACAAAGGTTGAAAATGGATGGTTTAAAAAAGGGCATTTTGGTCTTTTCATTCTTTTTTAACATGAAATTGGACGGAATAGGAGTAGGGGTGGTTATCTGTTGACGGAATGCAATAAGGGGTGGTTTAGTGAAAGGTTTTGTATAAGGGGTGGTTAAATGAAAACCATAAGCAATAAGGGGTGGTTTGCTGTAAAATTTCCTTTTAACTTATAATGCACACAGTATAATGCAGTATTGTGCATTATAAGTTAGGCGAAATCGGGTATATACCCATTAAAACTTTATTAATTGGGTATATACCCATCAAAACTTCAAAATTGTTCATATACTCGTCAAATCATTTAAATTTTGTTTGATTGTCCATCATATATTTAATTTATATTATTAAATATAAAAATTATTAAAATTTAATTATTTAAATATCAAAATTAGTTAACTTTCAAATAATTATTCAAATGAGACATTAATTTTAATTTCAATTTCTCTCAAACTAAGTAATTTTTTTAATTTGATGTGATTTTACATTAAAAAATATGTATTTTATTTCTTTACTATGGTTTATGGTCATTTTTATAACTTAGTTATTTTGAACTTATAAATGAAACTTGATATTCAAAATAAAATCATTGGATAAAAATATAATTATAGTTACGTTGAAGTTTAACTTTTATATTCAAATTTTAATTATATTTTCTATCCAATAATTGTAAAGTGATAAATTTTCTAATTATTTAATTTTGGTGTATAATTAAATTTTAATATAATTTTCACTCAATAATATTAGATCAAATATATTATAGAGAATCAAACAAAATTTAAATGATTTGATGGGTATATAAACAATTTTGAAGTTTTGATGGATATATACCCAATTAATAAAGTTTTTATGGGTATTTACCCGATTTCACCATTACTGCATAACTAATCAAATTTGACTTTTTTTTTTTCCAGAGAATCGGACCAAATTAATTAATGCAATTCATAATCTTATTCTAACGATTTTTCTATTTTATAAATTTTATACTTTCTGTACTCTATTCAATCGGTAATATAAGACATTTAATTTTTTCGACATGCGTTTTTTTAATAAGTATTACTCCCTCCGTCCAAAAATACATGGACTTTTACTATTCATGCACGCTTTTTTAGAAGCTAAAAACTACATAAAATATTAACTTTTTTATTAATTTTTTTTAATAATTACAAACTTATTATCAATAAGTTTGTAATTATTAAAAAAAGTTAATATTTTATATAGTTTTTACCTTCTTAAAAAAGCGTGCGTGAATAGTAAAGTTAATATTTTATATATATTAACTTTTTTATTACAAACTTATGTTTTTCCGTCCATTTCAGCAATTTCCGTTATGTTATTTTAATTAATTCGCAATTAGGGTTTATTTCCGTCTTTCATATTTAATAAGTTGTAGCCCTGGAAAGGACATTATTCAATTATCTAATTTTCAATTACTCAGAGAAATCCTTTCTCTTCCTGGTGGATTCCAGTTTATCGGTTCTAGGGTTTCGTCGCTTGCGAAACCTCCATTGCAAATCTCGTGCTTGCGAGGTTTAGACTTCCGTTCTGCGTCACCTTTTAATAGGAAATTGTATTCCATCATCCTGCAGGATGATCAAAGAGGTGTTTCAACGATTTTCCTAAAACTCTCCTAATGTTTGCCTACTATTAAAAAAAAACTACGAACAGCTCATGGAATAAGACATTATCAGAAAAATGTCAAATAAGATATTTGCCCAAACACTCCAACTTATAAGTTATAACACCTAAATGACATGTCCAGATGTTGCTTCTGCTATAAAAAAAAAAAAAAAAAAAAACATTAGCTATGACAGCAAAAAAAAATGTTGGTAGGAAGCACAAAACCAGTGATTTGGTTGACGAAAAACAACCTCTATTTGTCAAGTTTTGATTAGATATTAGGGTTGTGTAATTGCTGCTGCCCTCTCCAGACACCTCCTGGCCCCAACCTTATAGGCTGCAGCAACGCAGACAGTCCCACGCATACATAGCAGTACTCACCATACCACTCATGGGCCGAACCAGGACTATACATGTACACTTCCTCGAAACCTTTCCTCCCAATGTCCACCGAATTTCGCTTGCCCTGTTTCATCCCCAGACATTAGCTATATCTATATGCAAGTGTTTTACATACATACATAATAACATTTAAGGGTGCTTATCAATCTAACTCGACTAACATAACATCTTACCCTGTCTATGATTGTGAAGATCCGAGGAGCACTCGTGTATATCCTGCTCATCTTATCACTCAAATGCTTATAGTTACTAGTCTCTTCAGTTTCAGCAGTTTGGCTCTCCTTGTCTATATCCATGTTTCCGTACGCAGAGAAGAGGCCCTGGAATACGCTCAGCCTCTCGTTCTTCTTCCCGGCTTCTGGAGGAATTATGCTAAAATTCGACTGGATTGGAGGCCTGTCAAATATATTGGACCCTTCTAAACCGACTGCATAGGTGGCATCCGGTGTGCTCACATTGAGATGACTCATTACAGATCCTCTTAGCTCTAACATGGAAGATCTCAAGTTACATACTTTGAACCCTGAGCTTAAACTATCCTCTATTAGACTCACAGTGTATTTCACTTCAACCTCATTGCCGGGGTCCCTTGAGACTATCTCTATCTGGATGATGTTATAGAATGAAGACCAATCAGGGATAATAATTGAAGATTCAAGTGTAAAAACAACATCTCAACAATGATAAGGAGAAGATGCTAGATTAGGAATACGAACCTCGATACCATCAACAGCGTTTCCTCGGACATCTTTGAGAGACCAACTGGTTGGAGACCATGAAAACCCGCCTTCACCTTCGCAGACAATGGCCAAAGACACTCCACCTGTAATAACCACTCCGTCCGGATCCTCTCCACCACTGGAAGCACAAGTATGGAGCACCTCCTGTGAGCCGCCATGCCAAAGTCGGGGCTTGTAAGATGTGATCAGACCAGAAGGCAGCATGAGCTTGGCCATGCTGCCATTCTCCACCACCATGTTGACGACACAGCTCTCCCCGAGCTCAGTGAAGCTGACTCCATGTCCTCCAAATTCCTCCTTGAAGTACTCTATGTTGATCGGCGTGTAGGGCAAGCTCACTGATGGTGTCGGAAAGCCTCTTCGGATAGGTTTGTCCTGGAGAGTAGTGGATCCGAATGACAGCGAAGGGTGGAGATGGATTACAGATGCGTTTCTGGTGTGTTTTGTGGAGAACAAGTGGGTGGGTTTGGCTGAAAAAATAAGGCTGTTTGCCATTGAAATGGCTAGGAGTTGTGAAGGAACTCCTTGCTCATGTTGAACTTCATTTCTGTGAGATGTTTACAGTGAGAAATAAGAGGTAGGAGGGGTCCACTTATCCTTATCTTGGATAGCTGCTTGTTTGGATGATAGATGGCCTTCCATATTACCTTACCCAGCAACTTCATTTTATCTTTCTTATCAAACAATTTAGATAACATATGGCCAACTATCCCATTTTCTTCAACATCTATTCAAGTCTTGACTTTTGGGCTTCTTTGCTTTACAAAAGTTGAGACTGTTTAGAACTGAAATAATGGTTTCTTTCAAAGTGTTGTTTACTGTCATATAGTTTGCAATGCTCTCTCTTCAGCCTTCCCCCAGAGTGCGAAAGAGCAAGCTGCTTTTTCGAACGCAATGCTCTATAAGAACATCGGGTTTCAAAACTAGCTAGATGCAGTGAGCATATATAAATGAATTCCATATCTAGTGCCAAAAAATAAGACATTATGTGACATATAAACATATCCTTAAAAGTGTGGAACTGGTTACAGGTTATCGTGCTCGATGACTTGCGCTCCTCTCCATCCTTCGCCTGGGTTCAGCGTCACTGGCACCATCATTGAAGCCGGTCCTGCACAGATGAAGTAATCCTGTCCGTATTTCTTTGAGAATGATCCCGGGCTTGACACATAAATGTCATCAAAACCCAACCTTATGACCCGAAAAAACAGCTCTTTTCCCTGAAAGAAGTTCATTTCTATCAATATACTGATAGTTAAGAATAAATACACAACCAAAGGTTACATGATTTCTAGTTGAATTGATCAGAGATGATATACCTGATCAATTGTTTCGAATTTGGAGGGGACAGTTCTGTGGAATGCCTTTTCTCTTTCGGATGGAGGCGAAGAGTAGACCCTGCTAAGCTTATTCTTCAATATAGTGACATGCTCCTCCTGCTCGGTCCACACACCGGGCTTCACGGAATCATTAGACCCGAAAGAGAACAATCCGGAATCATCAGCCTTCATTGCTTCAGCAGGAGATAGGATCTCAAAGGGGGAAGATAGAGGAGGGTGTGAGCAATAAGAGCATCCCTGCAGGCCTGTAATGGCAGTTCCACCGCGACTCTTGGACCTGAAATGGCTAAGTATGGCACTCGTGAGGCTTACGGCCTTGCGCCCGTTGTTCTTCACTATCACTGCTGTTGCCATGCTCAATGGATACAAAGAAACAACATAGGTTATGTCTAGGGTTCCAGATGTGCATCCCAATTCAACCTGCACCAAACATTCATTATCTAGTGAAGAAAAGGAAACTCCATCTTCAATTTCAGACAATGCAAATCGCGCTGTAGTTAATCCCTAGTTTTTAATCTCACAACCTCTAGAGAGAATTCAAATTCGAAGTTCACAAAGCAGGTCAATGAATTTCTAAAAACAGCAGAAACCGGGCGCGACTGAAATCTAGATCGATACCTGAACAGCATCGAAGGAGTCGGAATCAACGTTCTTGACGGACCAATCGGCGCCGGAGAGGACGGAGCCACCGGCAACGGAGCCGGCGGAGCCCTTACCCTTGCCCTTGACACTGACATTTGGCTCGGAGGCTTGGTTGATCACCAAACCAATTCCGCCTCTCTCTCTAAAAGACGAGGTCTCAGCACCGATAGGAGGAACAGGGACGGTGAAGAGGACCTCCTCGAAGCCTTCGTCCTTCCAGTAGACCTTAGGCTTGTAGGAGGTGAGGTGAGCGTCGGGGATTCGGAGCCTGACGGAGCTGCCATTCCGGACAGAGAGCTCGATGGCAGGGACGTCGCCGAAGTCTGAGAATTTGATGCCTTTGCGGCCGAATTGCTGGTCGAGGGAGTCAGCGGTGGCCCTTGTGGTGGTGGTAGTGGAGAGGGTAGGGAGAGAGGAGAGGGGAGAAGCTGCAGCCATTGATGCAGAGAAAAAGGGCGGGTAAGGTGAGAGATGAGGTGTACGCAGAGAGCCTCATCTTTTGTTTTTGGCACCTCTCGCCCTCTCTCTCTCTAACATCTGTTTTTATTGTCTTTGTCTCGTCCCATTTGTGTGAAATACAATACATATTCACACACATATTCAAACTACTACCTTTCCTTGTTAACAAAAATGACTAAAGCCATGCCTTGGCCTCTTCCGAGTACTACCCGCAAGCCCTTTCCAGTGAGCCATTCCGGAATGGTTATGCCTTGGCCTCTTCCACTCGCTTGAGGCTGTGCGGACATCATCCTTGTTGAAGTTAACTTTAGCTTTCACTCGCTTGAGGCTCTCATTCGAGTAATAACTTCATCCTTGTTCATCACATCCATTGTATCGGAATCTTCCTCAACTGTCTCACCCAGCATTTCAGCTGTCTAACGCATTAACAGAGCAGATAAACAAAACGCATTTGATAAGGATTTCCCTTGGGTGCAATACTGCAATCCCATCCTTGGAAGCTCCTCGGAGAAGATCATCAATCAAATTCATTTGCTGCACCTCCAACTCAAACTGAATCAATTACAAATTTTACGTCAAACAAAGTACTGCAGCTTTGTAAGACATGAAATGTACGAACAAAGAGCCAAACTTTAATAAAATCCACATAGATACAGTATCAGAAAACAGGGCTAACCATTGACAATGCACCAGAGAGAGCCAAGCGGTTTCAAGATAATTAAAAAAGCCGCGATAGATTGCAAAACTGACTATTGAAAGCACTCCAGTGTCTACAAGAGCCATAGAAAGCCAAAACACACGCTACAAGAGCATCATCCTTCATCAGGTCGAACAAAAAAAAAGAGGGAGAAATAAATCTATAAAATCAGGTTCATTTTCCTTGGAAGTCATCAAAGGTAGGTGCATAAGAAGAAGAACAAGGGGTTGAGAAAGCTGCAAAGGGTCCATTTCACAATCCACTATCAAACAAAAAAGAGATGCTACTAAGCTAAACGCTAAAATCTATCTATAGCCACATAGCAGGTGGCTGGCAGGGCATCATAGTCTGGAAAGACATGGTAATCAGTGATGGAGTCTGCACGTTCAATCAGCATCCCGAGCCAGATTCACACTTAGTATCAATCTTCTGGTGAGGACATTGCAAAATGCAGAAAACTCGGAAATGAATTCATCAAGCCTCAGTGGTGGTGGTGGTAGCACTAGTCCCATTTGGTACAAGACTCTTCTCAAGTGCAACTGTTTTGGTGTTTTTCTGGACATCCCCAGGGACTGAAGCCAGCAGTCGTTCTTCTACCTTAGCTTCACCATTGGATCCAACTGCTGCTGTGTCTTTAGCATCCCTGGCATCCTTCAACTGCACTAATGGGAATTGTGTTAGAGAATTCCAGAGGCAGAAAAAACATGCCATGGTCTTATACAATGAATATATACACAAGGTTTTTTTACCCTATGGATGGCAAAATAAAACTATGACATGGTCTTCTACGGGGAAGTGTTCAATCCCCAATACTGTCGACTGAAAAGAAAAGGCAAGGTTCATCCCCACCACTGATACAAATCTAGGTCTCTATCAAGATTGAGCATACGATCTGGGGAGTTCAATACAACCCTGACAGACGGACTCAAAGAGGGAAGAGAGGGACACAATTTAAGTGCCATATGGACAAATAGGGAGAATATGCCCGATCTGTAAAGCATGATATTCCCCTTTGCCATATACTATACTATACATGTGATCAAGAAGGAAGGGCTAACAATCAATTAGTCAGTTAAGTCTTTTAAGTAAAATCCTGACTTCCGAAGTTCTTGCCTGTTTTTGATAATGTTGGCGCTTGGCCTTCTTCTCCTGCATAGCAGTTTCTCGTGCCTCGTAGAACTCAAAATCATCAAGGACACTTGTCTTGCTCGAGTGAAACTTGAAAATTCTAAGCACCTGGTTTCCCTGCTCAAGTTTGACCTACAATGCCAGAGAAAACTTCAGGAATGGAAAATTCAATCCACAAAAATGCAACTGTAGAAAACAAATCTTCTGTAGATGTTGTCTTCAAAAGGCAGGATCATTACATTTCCAACCACAAAAGAAACATACCTCCTGTGTGTCCCGGCTATTCGTCACAGGCTTATTGTCATTGTTCTCAAGCTTAATGTGCTTCAATAAACTGTTAGGCACATCCTTGACGATATGCCACTTCACGGGAAAGCAACCAATCCACTTGTCTTGCTGCCAGTAGTCCACAGTTTTGTTAAAATCCACTGGACCAGCCATCTCAGCAAGACCAACAAACTGCCCACTACTATTTACCTGAAATAGAGTAACATCAAAGAAGTCATTCAATGTGAAGGGATATCAAAATACAAGTAAATTATGCGATAAAGATTGCGAAAAACTCACAGAGAATAACAAAAACACAGGACAACCACCAGGCTTCGCCTGGGCTTCTTGATATGCTGCATCCAGCTTCTTGTTTCCATTTGGGGTACTAGACCAAACATTGTACTTGACACTTTTATGAACGTCATCCTCGCTGTAAGATTTGATAACAAAGAACCTTGCTTCAGAGTAATTTTCAGGGAAATCCGCCTTGTTGTATTGGCTCTTGTCTGGAACTACAGGCACCTTCGGTTCAGTAGTATTGACATTCACTGGCAGATCCTGCCCCTTCACTGCAAGTTTAAAAGACCCTGGTACTAGCTGACTGTTCAAACTGTCACCTCTCGGTCCCTTGCTTAACTCATTCAAACGATCCTTACTGTCATTTGCGTATCTGAAGAATCCATTCCCCTGGCCTTTAGGTGTGTATTTACTGCCAACAGACTGCCAACCCCCATTCCAACTTGTCTTGGAGTTATAATAGTTCAATCCAAAACCAGAACCAGAATTGTATGTGTTCCCAAAATGACCATACATCTGATTGTTTGGAGGCAACCTGCCCATGTATCCAGCAGTATGACCCACGCCAGAGCTTAGATTCTGTTGCTGCAAGCCCTGGAGTAATTTTACAACAACAATGTAAGAACTATAACCAAGATGGAGCATCATATGTTTGGTGCAGGATAAGCGCAGAAGAAATTTAATAAAAACACTGTGCATATTAGCACTCTCTACAACAGTGACCGAATGCAACAAACAACCGCACCATCGAAATGTCACATCCATAGAGGAAGGTGGAACTTACACTTTGTGCATCAATCAGATCACGATTCATGTATCTGTAGTCACTCCAATCGTTAACTGATCCATCGTATCCTGGAAAGACGAAATCAAATCAGTATGCATATATTAATGCTCATAATAACCCTGCAAAAGGATTTAATGCTACCAAATAATCCCACTATCATCGTAACATAACTGCTAACCTTGATAGTAATATGCAGAAGGATAACCATGAGGTGCATAGTAGGTATTCAGGCTGCTGAAATCCTGCATTGGTGGTGTTGGTGTAGCCCGTTCAAATGGTTTCGCTAAACCATTTACCATGTTGCTTGAACCAACTGACCCAAACTGCAATCAACACAACACAAAGACGCTCTTTTAGTAAGGCCTGACAATAAAACACATAGCTCTACAAAAAAGGATAACTACAAACATTCAATCTAGTTGTACCTTCTTCTTGGTAGCCTCGTGAACTTCAATAGTCTTGGGCTGAGAGTCCAGAGATAGCTTCTGGAGCAACTCTGCAGCTTCTGCGGACAGTAAAGGAGAAGACATAAATAACTATAGGGAAGCCATAAAATAAGGAGCAATTCTAATCACATAACAACCTCACAATAGAAAGCATGTCAAAAATCCCCAAATCCAACTCGTTTAAAACCTAGCTAAAACAACAAGGTAGGCAGCACACCAATCCTCCCCAAGTAAAAATCGTTCCTTGCACGACATCCAGATACTAAACCTAGCAGAAAGCGAGAAAAAACACCAACCACCATAAGACTCCATTACCGGAGCTTAACATCGATCTATTCGGGCCAGGAACGATCCAAAACGAAACTCCACACCACAGATCTCTAACGCACAAGACCTAATCTGGAAAAGCAGCAAAAGCAAAGAGCACGACAAGCACGCGAAGAGCAGCACAAAGCAAGCTAGTAAGCAAGCAGAGGTTGTGCACAGGGAGCAGAGACAAGAAGAGGAAAGGAGAAGAAGGAACAGTGGAGGAGCATACTGTCAGAGGAAGCCGCGACAGCCGCCATGGTCAAATCCACCAAAGACCAGAGTCTCTCGGGATGGGAAGCTAGGGTTTAAGATGCAGATTGGGAGAGGGAAGCCCTAGCGGCTGGGAAAAAGTTTGGGGGTTTTCG
Organism: Persicaria maculosa; assembly: GCA_963922045.1. Taxonomy (NCBI): domain Eukaryota; kingdom Viridiplantae; phylum Streptophyta; class Magnoliopsida; order Caryophyllales; family Polygonaceae; genus Persicaria; species Persicaria maculosa. The sequence continues at coordinate 63,775,019 of OY998255.1, forward strand.
GCGAGGCAAAGAGAGAGAGAGGACGAAGAAAGGGTCGGCCGCGAAGAAATATAGAGAGAGGGAGAGCCGTTCGGAAGAAGAAAAATTGAGAAACCTAGAAGGAACGGGTAATTTAAAGCGGAGCCCTCCATAAAATTAATTAAAATGCATATAAATAAAAAAATAAAAAGAAAAGTTGATATTTTTCTTCTTTTTAAATAATTTTTAAATTTAAATTCTCCATTTCTCTCGCTCTCAGATTTTCTGTACACGTGCTTCAACCTCGCCCATTTGTGTGATTTTCTCTTTTAAGTGGGATTTTTTGTTTTTTTGTTTATTTTCATAAATGGTTAGGGAAAGTTCTACAAGGAAATCTGCCAAATTATTTGTCAAAATCCTAATATTGCTATTGTAAAATAATTATAAATACTATTTTGAGTTTTTTTTTTTAATACTACTCCGTATTTAGGAGGCATTTTACGTGTTTATAGAGATTGGATATTTGGTTGCATCTAAATCCGTTTATATAAATTGTGGATAATTTTTATCAAAAGAAATTGAGCGTTCATATCCAAATGGACCAAATGTATATATATATGGAGAGATTTTGGATGAATAACTTCAAAATTGTTTATAACTTTACTTCATTATTTTATAAATTTAAAACTAATATAAAATAAAATAAAAGTATTAATTTTTACTATCCTATGTTTTTTAGTTGAGATATAAATACGTATGTTTATTTTTATTTTATTTTTTAGATATGAAATTATTTTGGAAGGTAGAATTACTTATCATAACTCTTGTTTTACTTCTTACATTCACCAATCATATATCATCAATTAAATCTAATGGTACTCATAAAAAAAAACTAATGGTAGAAAAAATATATCTTATACAATCCAAATTAATTGTTAAAATTTTATTAGTTGAAAACATATTAATGTTAAAATTGTTAATTAATGTACCAAGACTAACCTAATATAGTTGAGATCCTGAATATTTTATTAAAAAAATTTGTAAAATAGGCACTTTATTTGGACGTATTTGCAAAATGGTCGCGTATTTGGACAATTTAGCAAAATAGCCGCTATATATCCTAATTCTCAATTTTTTTTATTTTTTTTTCTGATCGTTTCCCCCAATCGACGATTCTCTCCAATCTCTCTCTCCACTTCCGACCGCCTCCAATCGTCCGCCTCCGATCGCTCATCGGAGAACTTGGAATCGGGGATCTTCCTCCATCTCCGGCACGGATTCGATTCTCCTCCATCTCCGTCCATATTCCTCCTCTCCTCGATCATGTTCGCCGCCGCCGCGCTCTCCTCCTGTTCGCCGTCGAATCGAAGAAGAAGAGGAGGAAGATCCGACTCAGGAGGATTCCTGCCGCCGTCCCTCAGTCTACGCAAAGCCACGACGATGCTCCTCCTCTCGCTGAAATAATATCCCGATCTTTGTCACCTGAAGCCGGTATCAATCGACTCCGGAACAGGAAACGATCTTCCTCCTCTCGCTGATTACATTCAAAGCAAGTCGGTATCACCTGAAGCTGATCTTCCTCCTCTCGCTGATTACATTCAATCGGGATCTGCATTTTTCTAGCCTAATTATGCAAAGCAAAGCTCGAACTACCATGGTCTCCAGCGAAGAGATCGTTCTTGAGCGCCCTAGGCCTCCAGGTTTCGTGTTTCTCGCTCCTTCTCTCCTAGTTCTTCTTTTCCATCTGTTTATTCAGTCAATTGGATTAGAATGTGACTGTGTTTGATTTTGGATTTTTGTTGATTCTCTATTCGTAGTCGGATTTGGATTTAATTTTGTGATTTATGTTGGATTATACTTCAATTAGCCATATTTGTTGCTATCTTCACAACCTAATTTTGGCTGGCCATCCTTGATGTTACGATTCATATAGAAATGATGTTACGATTCATATAGGAACTAAGCAGAAGTGACTGGGTGATTAAAATTTCGCACATTTGTGTCATTTGTGTTGTTTGCACTATACACCTTTGAAATTGCTTGTTATCGTTTTTGTTATGTCGTTTATGCGTCGATTGATTTGATCGCGTTGATCTACGATGCAAGTGATTGGCTGCATAAAATTTGAGGAATTTGACAGACTTGCTTGTTTAGCTTCTTGCACCAACTAAGAGTTGGTTTAGTTACGAATTGTGGTTTTAGGCACCGTTAAATGCTTGTTAGCACCAAGACCTGCTAAAGTGATCAGCCATTAATCAAACATTCATATGCATCATATAGTTCATAGTCCTTATGGAAGTTTTCTTAAAATATTGATATGCAACATATAGCTCCACTTGTTTTTTGGTATTTCTTCAAATGTATGGTTTCTTTTGTCCTCCCAAATTTAAGCATAAATCTAAATGTGAAAAAGTGCCCCAATTATCCATTTATCCCCCATTATTTTAGCTTAAGGTAATTTCAACCCTCTTTAAAAGCGTTAGGCAATATGGAGTTGTTTTCCTTCTTGAGAATTGGACTGAACACCCTTCATGTGAGCAAATCCATGCTCATCTGAAGCATGCTTTGAGGAGGACGTTAGTGCCTGTAGATAAGCTTTAGGAGAGCAACAGTAGAGAGAACCACATGCTACATGTTTAATTTATTTTTGAAGACCTTCTTTACTTCTCAAGCTTTCATGTCTTTGTGGCTGTGCTGCTTGTTATTTTGTTGGTTGTTTTGTTTGTGATGTTTGGTAATTTTTGTCTCTTTGTGTTGTCTATAGTTTATTGTAAATGCTGCTCTTTGGGACTGTTCGTGCTCAACTCAGTACGTAGTCCTTATTTGGCCTTGCTGTTCCGGTATTCTTGAAAGAAGATCAAGCAACAAAATTTTCAATGAGAGATTCAGTCATATTACACACATTGTAAGCTTTTTTCGCTCCGAGAAAGACACTGAGAGTGCACACTATGTTGTTGCTAAAGATTGTGGAGTGAAGCATGGTGTACCTTACTTTGTTCCTAGCTGGCAGGTGAGAGGGAGCCTTTTTGAACATTTTGCTCTTCCACTAGTTTCTTATACGTGCTACTTGTTTTACCTATTTTGTACCCTACAGTGCATTTGGTCAATTGACATATATATTGGTAATAAATCTCCACCCATCTTGTTTTATTATTTTGTGAAGCCTATTAGCTCAAATCGGTAGAGCGTTGTGTACAAACACAGAGATACGGGTTCAAATCCCGTATAGGCTATCGTGGAAAAAAAATATAGAAGCAATAAGAAATGACTAATCTGACACTGAATAACAGTTATATGAACAATAAAATAAAATGAGAATATAATTAGTTAAGGAATAGAGAAACTTATAAAAGATAAGTTACTATACTTGTCTCAAATACTACATATAGAAGCAATTACCAACCACAATAACACAAAGAAAAAGCAGTTGTCAGCACAAGATTCCAAATTTATATGATTAAATAAATATCCATTCAAGAAAAATGCAGAACTTAAAAGTGTAGTTGTGCAATTGTAAAATACAATTGCATAAAATTCCTAGACCTTTTTTCCTATCTTTTAATATAGCATGAATGATTACTAACTCAAATTTCAGAAATTAAGGGTTGTATCAGCATCTTTTCTATTTTGTTAATTAGAGAAAACAATGAATGTTAGTGGTATTCAAAATTTTAGTGTTGACAGAGTTATAAAGAAATCAAATTGATTCATACATAAATGACTAATAGCTCAAATTTCGGAAATTAAGGGTTGTGTCATCATCTTTTCTATTTTTGCTCATCAATAGACTATGATTACAGAACATGGGGGATTGGTGGAAATTTGATCAACATAATCCTATTTTTGCTCAACAATAGATTATATTTGCACAACAATTGAGACTTTGTGAAATTGTTTTCAACATGATCTTATTTTCTCAAAATATAATTTCATACTTTCTAAATAAATTATTGCACAACATGCTCTTATTTTTGTTCATCAATACTTTATTTTTGCACAACATTCGAGACTTGTGAAACTGTCTCTCAACATGATCTTATTTTTTGTAAATATAATTTTATACTTTTTTAATAGATTATTGCACAACATGGTCTTATTTTTGCTCATCAATAGACAATAATTGCACAACATAGGGGATTGGTGAAATTTTGATCAACAACATCTTATTTTTGCTCAACAATAGGTTATTTTTGCACAACAATCGAGACTTGTGAAATTGTTCTCAACATGATTTTATTTTCTCTCAATATAATTTCATACTTTTTCAATAAATTATTGCACAACATCATCTTATTTTTGCTCAACAATAGGTTATTTTTGGACAACAATCGAGCCTTGTGAATTGGTTCTCAGCATGATTTTATTTTCTCTCAACATAATTTCATACTTTCTCAATAAATTATTGCACAACATGTTCTTATTTTTGCTCATCAATACTTTATTTTTGCACAACATTTGAGACTTGTGAAATTGTGTCTCAAGATGATCTTACTTTTTGTAAATATAATTTTATACTTTTTTTTATAGATTATTGCACAACATAATTTTATTTGTTCTCATCAATAGACAATAATTGCACAACATGGGGGATTGGTGAAATTTTGCTCAACGTCATCTTATTTTTGCTCAACTATAGGTTATTTTTGCACAACAATCGAGACTTAAGAATTTGTTCTCAACATGATCTTATTTTCTCAAAATATAATTTCATACTTTCTCAATAAATTATTGCACAACATGCTCTTATTTTTGCTCATCAATACTTTATTTTTGCACAACATTCAAGACTTGTGAAATTGTGTCTCAACATGATCTTTTTTTTTGTAAATATATTTTTATACTTTTTTAATAGATTATTGCACAACATGGTCTTATTTTTGCTCATCAATAGACAATAATTGCACAACATGGGGGATTGGTGAAATTTTGCTCAACATCATCTTATTTTTGTTCAACTATAAGCTATTTTTGCACAACAATCGAGACTTGTGAATTTGTTCTCAACATGATTCTATTTTCTCTCAATATAATTTCATACTTTCTCATTAGCATGGCGTTTTTGCAAAACTAGTGGTGAAAATTAGTGCTGACACTGATATTAGTTACAATTAGTGGTGAAAATTAGTGCTGACACTGATATTAGTTACAATTAGTGGTGAAAATTTGCTCATCATGTTGAGAAATACCATGTTGAGAATACCATGTTGTTTCTCAACATGGTATTGTTTTTTTAAGTAAACATGCATAATGATAAAATCTAAAATTTGATGAGTAGCGATGACATAATTGTGCTGACATATAAAAAAGAATACACAAACTTGAATAAATAGATCTAGGTGGAGTCGAACCACCAACCTCCTGAACAACTATTTGTCCAGACGCTCTTTCCTATTTGAGCTTATAGATCTTAGTGCTAGGATATGTTTATAAATTGCAAAAATAAGATTTTAAAGTGCGCAAAAACTATTGTAAAGTGCATATATAATATTAATATGTGCAATCGTTACTTGAGCGAGTATGAATATGTGATTAAATGGGATCTAAGCAAGCTTAAGCTACTTAAATAAGTCCCATAAGCAATGAACAAAATTACCATCAGCAAGGAAAAAGACCATGTCAGCACATAAGATGATACATTTGTTACAAATTCATGTTCATATTTTTTTATCACTCTCAATATTTATCAGAATTTTGTCAAAGTAGAAAACTAAAAAAACTGCACAAATATTTATTTATTTATTTATTTTTGGTCTATAAAGCTGTACAAATTCCTAAATAAGGAACCATTGCAAATTAATAGTAGTTTGCATTGCCTATATCCATATTTCCTTCCATTTAAACCACATATATAGTAGCGATAGTAGTAGTGATACACCAAGACACCCATCAAACCCAAACGAATCATTTGGCCAAAACATTGATAGAATGTACATCATTAGGATTACTAACCTTAGAGTGGAATGGCATACGTTCAGATTTCCTTGTCAAAACCTTGACAACAAACCCATCAGCTCAGCCGCCCCTGGTGGATTTTGCTTGTTAATTAGGCAGAAATGGTCATACATGTAGTAGCAGCTGCGGTCAGAGTTAGGATATCGCTTGTGTTGGTACCGCTGATGGCTGAGCATAAGATAGTGCTGAGCTGTTCCCTCTTGGCCCCCATCAGCTCAGCCATCTGAGCACACTGGGCGGCTGCGGATGCAAGTGCTGCTTCCCTCTCCTTGTCAGATTCCTCATTGTGGTCACCCTCAGCTGCAACTGCCGCCAGTGTTGCTGCTAGGCCTGCTATCATAGCAAACTTATCATAGCAAGGAAAATTGCAAACTTATCAATCGATCTTCGATCGATTGATAAGGAAAACTGTAATGTTATGTGTTAATTTCCTATGTCTTGTTTGCTTTATATGTTACATGTATTATTGTGTGTATGCTTGTAACATGTATGTATATGATGATTGTACATATTACATATAGGTAACATATATATACTATGTATGGATGCATACTTTATCATATATTCGACTGAGTCGTATTGAGCTATGTAGCTTGATCCTCTAACGAATATATATGTATAAAGTATGGTGTGATAATACATATGTATAATATATGATATAGCTATATGTATAATATGTATATACCAAAGAGATAAGAGCTTACCTCGTTATTGGGCTTTAGCCCATTAGCTGAGACAAACCCATGATTGCCGGACTTGGATTGAGGAGCCCATGAGCTTGAGCCCGCTGCCAGATGAAACCCTAAGTTGGACGCTGCGTTTTGGCCTTGGCTAAAGCTCTCCTTTAGTGACCTAGCTATATAAGCTCTCGTTGGAGCTTTTCTGCCGTCGTACTATTTTGAGCTCTCTCTCTCTCTTCATCTTCCACAAGACGCTCTCTTCTAGGGTTTTCTAGGGTTTGGTGTTCCTCTCCCTTTGCCTGAAGATTCACCGAGCCGTGAAGCGAAGAAGGTGGCCGACAGCATCCCTGGTGGTTCTCTGGTGGCCGGCGCTCCAAGCTCTGGGCAGCAGCTCTCCTTGTCCAGGCGATCTAGGGTTTTAGATCGAAGACTTCTTCGATCTCTGGTTCCCACACAGGGGGATTTCTTTCTCTCTTGGTTTATGATCTCATGCATGTATAGATCTAGGAGTTTTGTATCTCTTTACTTGATCTGTCCCTGTACGAACTCATTATAGTGGATTTGGCCAACTCTTGAGGCCCCGTGGATGTAGGCTTAGCCGAACCACGTAAAATCTCTTGTGTTCGTTCTTTGACTTGCGTGTTTCGATTAGATCTGTTATCTCTTGCTCGATTTCAAACGCTTCCGCATATTCGCCTATCTCGTTTATCGATCTATAGGTTTTACAACGTGGTATCAGAGCTTGAGTGTCGCGTTCTTGATTTCCTGGCTCATTTTTTAGTTCTGGGGATAGAGAACGGGTGTAGGGCCTCGGGCGGACCTAAAAGGCGACATCGCTGGTGCCGCACCCCCCCCCTGCACGACATACCACACCCTTGTTTGCTAGATCTAGGTCTTTGTGCTTTATTTCTGGCTTCTGGAGTGTAGATCTGTGTGTTTATTGCCTATTCTTGCAATATTTTGCTAGATCTACTTGGTTACTGTCAAGATTCAAGGTTTTCTTGAATCTGAAAGTGTTTTGATTCTTTTACTAACTTGGTTTCTTTGTTTTTGCAAGGTACTGGTTACTATGGGTGACAAAGGCACCTATCTAAAGCCCTTCAATGGTCACACGGATTTTGCTATGTGGCAAATAAAAATGAAGACAATTTTGACAAAAGAAAAATGCTGGGTTGTTGTGACAAATAAGTTTCCTGATAACACTGCTAAGGAAAAAATCTTGGAAACTGATGAACAAGCCCACAGTGAGATTATGCTACGCTTAGGAGATGAAGTTGCTAGACAGGTTTATAATATTGAGACAGCTGAGAAGCTGTGGGAGGGGTTGGAAGCCCTCTATTTGGTAAAATCTCTCCCTTCTCGAGTTAATCTGTTTAATAAGTTGTTTACTTTTAAAATGGATGTGTCTTGTCCTTTATCTGAGAATCTGGATAAATTTTTTACTATTATTCAGGATTTGCAATGCTGTGGTGATAAAGTTGAGGAAACTCAACAGTGTGTGTTGTTGTTAAATGCTTTGCCTGCTCCGTTTGACACTTTTAAAGATGTTGTTCAATATAGCACTGATAAGTTGGAAAAAAGGTTATCCTTGAATCCATTATTCAGAAAAATGATGCATTGAAAGTGTTTAGAAACAAATACGAGTCTAAATCTGACACCAAAACTGAAAATAAGAATGAAGTTCTTGTTTCTAAAGGCAGGTTCAGAGGCAATAAGCCTAATAACAACCAAAATCAAAACAGGAATAAACCTCAGAAGGACAATGGTAAACCTGAGTCTAGTCAACAAGGTAAATCTGATAAGCCTGATAAATCTCACTTGATGTGTTCTTACTGTTCTAAGTCTGGTCATATTGAAAAACATTGTTTCAAAAGAAAAAGAGATGAGAAAGCTGCTGGAAAGCAGCCTAATGCATGTGTCTAATGTGTTTGAATCTCATCCTTATTATACTCATGAAGTGCTTGCATTATTAAACACTGCTGATTCTAATACCTGGATTTTGGATTCTGGATGTACTATGCATGCTACCTATCATAAGTCTTGGTTTCATGATCTTAAATGCTTTGATGGTGGCACTGTTATGCTTGGTGATCATTCTGTGCTTAAAATTAAAGGTGTTGGATCTATTGCTTTAAAGATGTTTGATAATGTGGTTAGAGTTATTAAGGATGTTAAATGGGTTCCTGCTTTAAGAAGAAACTTGATGTCTGAAAGTGCCCTTGAAGAATTGCATTATGATGTGTTTAGTTCTGCAGGTGTGAGAGTTGTCACTAAAGATGGTAAGCATGTCATTAAGTGCATTAGAAAAGGTGGCTTATATGAACTTCTTGCTACTCTTGTCATGAATTTCTCTTCTGCTACTGCTCTCACTGTTGCTAACTCTGTAAAAACCATGTCTTTAAATGATACTCTTATGTGGCATAACAGGTTAGGTCATATAGGAAATAAAGGTTTAGAACATTTGCATAAATCTGGCATTCTTAACTCTAAACCTTGCACTATTGAGTTATGTGAAAACTGTGTGCTTGGTAAACATACTAGGAAAAGTTTCAAGTCATCTGTGCATGTCTCTACTGCTCCTCTTGATTATATACATTCTGATCTTTGGGGCCCTGCCCAAGTTCCCACTGTTGGTCATAAAAGATACTTCATGTCTCTTGTTGATCATTACAGTAGATATGTTTGGGTGTATTTGTTGAAGACTAAAGATGAAGCTTTTGAAATTTTTAAGATATGGAAAACTAGAGTTGAAAAAGAATCTGGATTATCTGTTAAGTGTTTGAAAACTGACAATGGTTTGGAGTTTTGCAATTCTGTGTTTAATGCATTCTATCATGAAGAGTCCTGTTTAATCTCTCAGCTGTACCATTTTGCTGAGGGGTACCAGGAATTGTCAAATGTCTATTCTTATGTCAATCAAGGTAAGTTGGAACCCAGATCACAGAAATGTGTTCTCCTAGGGTATTCTGAAGGAGTCAAACGGTATAAACTTTTAATTGTCCAACCTGGTGTTTACAAAACAATTGTGAGTAGGAATGTAATCTTTAATGAGCATGAATTCCATTTTAAAAAGGCTTCTGCTTCTGTGCTTAATGAGCATGATCAATTTTATGTTCCTAAGAACATAGATTCTGATTCTGATGATGAGTTTGATAGTGGTTATTCTTCTCCCTCCTCTCTCCCTATTTCTTCTTCTGCCCCTCCTGCTTCTATGATTATGCAACCTCACCAATTGGGTGGGGAAGCAACTAATGAATCTGTTTTGCCTTCTTCCTCTTCTGTTACTCCTGTTTCTATGGATGAGGATATAACTGTTGAATCTGTGTCTGCTTCTGGTTCTGGCAATTCTAGTTCTTCAGATGCTTTAAGACATGATTTAACTGATTGGCAATTAACTAGAGATAGAAGTCATTGGACTGTTATCCCTAATAAGAGATTCATTAATAACATTGTTGAGTTTGCTTGTCTTGTTTCTTCTGTGGTTCAAAACTATACTCCTGAAACTTATGAACAAGCTGTTAGATGTGCTCACTTTAAATTCTGGAAGCATGCTATGAATGAAGAAATAGATTCTATGAGAGTTAATAAAACCTGGACTTTGGTTCCCAAACCTGTTGATGCTAGATTGATTGATTGTAAATGGATCTTTAAACTAAAAGAGGGAATTTCTAAGTCTGACCCCCCTAGATACAAAGCTAGGCTGGTTGCTAAAGGTTTTACTCAAAGGGAAGGAGAGGATTACAATGAGATCTTTGCTCCTGTTGTGAAGTATAAGACTCTTAGATTGTTGCTTGCTATGACTGCTGTCTATGATTTTGAACTTGAACAAATAGATGTTAAAACTGCTTTTCTTCATGGTGACTTGGATGAAACTATTTACATGAGACAGCCTAAAGGCTTCATTGATTTTGTTCATCCTGACTATGCCTGCTTGCTTAATAAATCTATATATGGCTTGAAACAATCTCCACGACAGTGGAATATCAAGTTTGATAGATGTATGAGATTTAGCTTGGGTTTTAAGAGAAGTAAGTTTGACACATGTTTGTACTTTAAAGGTTTGAAGCATGTTGGTCCTGTGTTATATGTTCTTCTATATGTGGATGATATTCTGCTTATTTCTAAGTCTACTGATTGCATCCATGATATTAAGAAGAATTTGCAAAAACATTTTGACATGAAGGACTTAGGCATGGCTAAGAAAATTCTGGGCATGTCCATTGTTAGGGATAGAAAGCATAAGAAGCTTTGGTTACATCAATGTGATTATGTTCAGAAAGTGCTAGATAGATTTCATATGACTGGAGATAAAGTGAATAACATTCCTCTTGGTCCTCATCTTGACTTAACTAAGCTTAAAGAGAAAATGTCTATGGTTGAGTCTAAAAGAATGAAATCTATTCCTTATGATGCTGCTGTTGGTTCTGTTATGTACTCCATGATTTGCACTAGACCTGACTTGGCATTTGCAATTAGCACTCTTAGTAGGTTTATGTCTGAACCTGCTGAGAAGCATTGGTTGTCAATGAAATGTCTGCTTAAGTATTTGCTTGGATCTGTGAACTTATCCCTGTTATATGATGAACATTCTTCATCTTATGATTTACATGGTTTTGTTGATGCTGACTATGCTAGCAACAAGGATACTAGGAAATCTATTACTTCCTATGTCTATACATGGGCAGGTAATTGTATTTCCTGGAAATCTCAGCAGCAACCTATAGTTGCATTATCCTCTACTGAGGCAGAGTACATTGCAACCACTGAGGCCTGTAAAGAGGCTATATGGTTGCAGGGTACTCTGAAAGAGATTGAGAAAAAGCACTATACTACTGTATTGCATATAGATAGCCAAAGTGCTCTTTACTTGTGTCGTGACCCCATGTATCATGAAAGAACTAAGCATATAGATGTGAGATATCATTTTATAAGGGAAAAAGTTGAAGATAATGTGATTCATGTTAAGAAAATTGATGGTAGATATAATCCTGCAGATTTTGGTACAAAAATAGTTCCTTATGAGAAGTTTTTGTATTGCAGGAACTTCCTCCATTTGGAGGAGCTCACTTGATTTGCTGTGTGAGTGTGGGCTGAGGACGGACCTGGCATAAGAATCCACTAGAGTGAAGCTGAGTCTGCCCAGTGCAAGACTTAGAAAATTACAGGGGCATTAGTAATGTTATGTGTTAATTTCCTATGTCTTGTTTGCTTTATATGTTACATGTATTATTGTGTGTATGCTTGTAACATGTATGTATATGATGATTGTACATATTACATATAGGTAACATATATATACTATGTATGGATGCATACTTTATCATATATTCGACTAAGTCGTATTGAGCTATGTAGCTTGATCCTCTAACGAATATATATGTATAAAGCATGGTGTGATAATACATATGTATAATATATGATATAGCTATATGTATAATATGTATATACCAAAGAGATAAGAGCTTACCTCATTATTGGGCTTTAGCCCATTAGCCGAGACAAGCCCATGATTGCTAGACTTGGATTGAGGAGCCTATGAGCTTGAGCCCGCTGCCAGATGAAACCCTAAGTTGGACGCTGTGTTTTGGCCTTGGCTAAAGCTCTCCTTTAGTGACCTAGCTATATAAGCTCTCGTTGGAGCTTTTCTGCCGTCGTACTGTTTTGAGCTATCTCTCTCTCTTCATCTTCCACAAGACGCTCTCTTCTAGGGTTTTCTAGGGTTTGGTGTTCCTCTCCCTTTGCCTGAAGATTCACCGAGCCGGGAAGCGAAGAAGGTGGCCGACAGCATCCCTGGTGGTTCTCTGGTGGCCGGCGCTCCAAGCTCTGGGCAGCAGCTCTCCTTGTCCAGGCGATCTAGGGTTTGAGATCGAAGACTTCTTCGATCTCTGGTTCCCACACAGGGGGATTTCTTTCTCTCTTGGTTTATGATCTCATGCATGTATAGATCTAGGAGTTTTGTATCTCTTTACTTGATCTGTCCCTGTACGAACTCATTATAGTGGATTTGGCCAACTCTTGAGGCCCCGTGGATGTAGGCTTAGCCGAACCACGTAAAATCGCTTGTGTTCGTTCTTTGACTTGCGTGTTTCGATTAGATCTGTTATCTCTTGATCGATTTCATACGCTTCCGCATATTCGCCTATCTCGTTTATCGATCTATAGGTTTTACAAAAACATTCGGAAGCAAAGATCGAGTTCGTCGGAAGCAAAGATCAATTCATAAGAAAAACCGTCGGAAGCAAAGATCGAGTTTCTTATCAATCGATCTGATCGATTGATAAGGAAAACCGTCAAAAGCAAAGATCGAGTTCCCTATCAATCGATCTTCGATCGAGTTCCCTATCAAAACAAAGAAGCAAATTCAGCAAAAATCTGTTTGTACTCCTTTACTTTGCATCCAGGTTTGCACTCCTTTACTTTGCTAAATTGAATAAATTTTATAGGTTTTTGATTCAGCAGAAGCAAAGATCGAGTTCCGACGATTGGAGCATAAACATTGTCCAGTCATCACATCTTCTCCAAATCATATTCAATCAAATCACGAAGCTTAACAAACAAAAGAGGACAAAATCTACAAACTTTAAAAACAACAAGCACAAGATTTCCCTTCGTTCAGCAATTGAAGCCATCACAAACAAGATCGAGTTCCTTATCAATCGATCTTCGATCGATTGATAACGAAAACAGTCGGAAGCAAAGATCGATTGATAAGAAAAACAGTCGGAACCAAAAATCGAGTTCCTTATCAATCGATCTTCGATCGATTGATAACGAAAACAGTCGGAAGCAAAGATCGATTGATAAGGAAAACAGTCGGAAGCAAAGATTGAGTTCCTTATCAATCGATCGAAGATCGATTGATAAGAATAACAATCGGAAGCAAAAATCGATTGATAAGGAAAAGAAAATCAAATTGAAGGGGGAATCGAAGCACAAATCAACGAAAGAACAAACCCTACCTCCAATTGGGAGAAGAAAAACAGTAATTGAATATATATATGTAAAGAAAGAAGAAGGAACCTTGTTCTTGATGGAAGGAAGCAGCATTCAGCCCAGTGGAGGAGAGAGAGAAAGAGAGTACCGGCGGAAGCAGGACATGAAGCCGGCGCCGGAGTTTTGATGCTGAGGCCGGAGATCGAAATTCGGAGAGAAGCACAACACATGAAGCGAATTGAAGGAGCGGGATGAGAAACTGCATCAAATTCGGAGAGAGAAAGGGAGAGGAGCCATCTCCATCAACCGTCATCGTCGCTCGCAGAGATGAACGGGAGAGACGGAGAGCGCGTAGGAGAGAGAAAGCGCGTAGGAGGGTTTTTATTTAGGACATTTTACAAAAATGTCCCAAAACGTGGATATTTCGCAAAATAAGCCCATTTTCGTGGATATTTTGCAAAATCCCCCTATTTTATTTTGGTAGTAATATTAGTTATTTAATCTTCAAAAAATCAATTAAAATTTTAATAGATTTTAAATATCAATCATTAAATTTGGTTAAAGTGCTTAAAACAAAATTTTGATATTATATAAAATAATTAAATAAAGTATTATTTTTTGGATTACAGATTTTAATAAATGATTCACAAATAAGTAAAAGTAAAAAAAAATAACGTTCCATCTCAATCTTTCCTAATGGCTTTTTACCCACCTTTTGTTAGAATTGATAACAATAAGATTACCCACTTCAATCCTGGACCGCATCAATATAATCCATTCGTAGCAACCAAACAAATCACGACTTCACATGAAGGCAACAAAGTAGGGTTGTGCATAACCGTGTATCCGACACCACAAGATACGGTATGTCGGATACACGAATCGATAGCACTGAAAATGGCAATCCGAACACGACACGAAAAGTATCGGGTATCCAACACGAAAACACGATACAGTTTCGTGTCGGATACCCGTATAACACGACACGACACGACATTTAAAAAAATCCTTGAATGTGGTGTACATTGTTCAGGTCTGCAATCTGCAATCTTTTGGATCGGCCTACCTCGAAGGGGATTAGGGTTGTAACAGAAGCTGTTATCAGATCTGAAGCAAGTCGACCACGTCGGATCTGAAAAAGGGCGAGAGTCGAGCGAGGCCGAGGACAACCATGAGCGGCGGATATGTGGAGTGAGTGAAAGATCTATCGATCTGAAGCAAGGCCGAGGGCGACCGCGAGCGTCGGATATAGAAAGCCAAAACTGAGCACGAGCGTCAGATCTGAAGTGAGGAGAGAGAGAGAGAGAGAGAGAGAGAGAGAGAGAGAGAGAGAGAGAGAGAGACGAGCCGTGGGTTGGGCGACGAATCTGTAGAGAGGTGAGAGCGAGACTCCGGGTGAGTGAAAAGGAAACTGAAGATAGAAGAAGAAGACCGAAGATTCAAGATGGCCAACACATTGCCCTAGACAAAAGACAAAAAAATGAAAAAACAAAAGGGCGAATACCCCGCCAATTAGGCAAACTCGGTTTTGTGATACCTGAAGACATTTATTGTATTTGTACTATCACAAAATACTAATATTAAAAAAAATAGTGTGTCGTGTCGGATACCCGATAAGGGAAATATGTCGATCCGAACACGACACGATTATTGTCGTGTTTTACCCTTTCGTGTCATAATCATGTCGTATTTATATCGTTTCATGTTTTTTTGTATCAATTTGTTGCGGTTTTGTGTCGTGTCAACCGTGTCGGATTTTTCTGCACAACCCTACAACAAATATCCAACAAATTTAATCTTGAACACACCTTCCAATGGGTTTTTTCCATCTAATATTTTTTTTTTCTAGGTTTCTGTGTGGTCTTTGTTCCTTGAATTATTCTTTCTCCCAATATATTTGTTTTCCTTGTTTCTAATTTTGTAGTTGTTGTCTGAAATAACTTCTTGTTTTTGTGCGCTCGTGAAACTTTGGTCGTCAAATACTATTTTGTTTCTTATAGTCCAGATCCCCCAACAAAAGGTTGCTAGGGAGGTTAGTTGTAGAGAGAGCTAAAAATATTTTCAAAATAACTTGTTTGAGACTCTTGTCTTGTGCACCTATTCTAGTTATTATCATTTCCGGATCACTGGCCATTATTTTGATAAGCTCAAGTGAATGCTTACATTTGGTAAAAATATTATGCATCTTACATTGCGTCATTACAAAAGATACATATGAGGGGACTCCCATCTTTCATAGCATGTTGTTTTTTTAGTTGGTAGACTATCCATCACCAATTTTCAAAGAAAGTTTTTCACTTTTGCAAGCACATATTTTGTTCCCCGTATCCATGCATTTTAATTTGTTTTCTAATGTTCTACCATGTCTTGTTATTGTATTTATTATTGTCGATGTGGAGAGCCACTCATGTCGACTGGTTTTCCACTGCAGTTTATCTTCAATCTCATTCATCAAGATTTTAACATTTAAGATTTTGTTAATGATGCGTTAGGGTAGTATTTTCTACAACTCTTCAATTTTAACATGTCGATTGGTTTTCCCTTGTAGTTTATCTTCAATCTCATTCATCAAAATTTTAACATTTAAGATTTTGTCAATGATGCATTAGGGTAGTATTTTCTACAACTCTTCAATTTACCATGTTTTTTTATGTATATTGTGCAACGTACTCATGTTCATTAACAATGGTGCTTGGGATTTTACCAAGTAGGTCTCTCCTTTCAACTATTCATCTTTTCAAAATTTTATTGTTTATACATTTTCAACTTGGCAAAACAATCATTTGCAAAATTAAGCTTCTATTTCCATTACTTTCCTCGACTAGCATGATGCATTCTTTCGTTTTTTGGTAGGATGCGCCCTTTAAATATTTTTCATGAATAATTCTCACCCAAATGTTATTAGGTTTTGCAAGGATCTTTGATAATAATGTCATTTATAACGTTTTTAATCATGTCTCTTGATTTGTTTAGTCACAATCCTCCATATTGCTTAGGTTTCACTACTAGAAATTTGTTATTTAATGTCGGGTAATAGCCGATGTCTTTCAAAAAAAAATCGATGTCTATTTGGGTGATGTAAAAAGTCAAAAGTTTTTCACATTGGCTATAAACCGATGTCTATATTATTTCTAACATCGTTTCTAATTATAAAAACGATGTTTTAATATGAAAGAGACATCACTTGTATAGAAATCCTACATATATGTGTATTCATTTTCTCTCTATAATTTGTAATGTTATTTTTCCATGCAAAATTTGGCTATATGGAATAAATACGAAACCGATGTTATTACATATATTGAAATCGTTTTTTATTTTAAAGCCGTTGTTTATATATAGTAAAGACATCCTAAATTATTAATTAATTAGATGTATTAAGTTCGTAAAATTAGTGTGTTTAGTTCGTAAAAATGATGTGTTTAGTTCCTAAAAATGATGTGCTTAGTTCGTAAAACTGTTTTTTTTTGTACCTAAAGCTGATGTGTTTGATTTGTAAAACTGATGTTTTTAGTACGTAAAACTAATGTGTTTAGTTCGTAAAAGTGAGGTCTTTTGTTATAATAAACCGATGTCTTTTTCTCGTAAACCCGATGTGCTAGCTTATGAAACGAAGCAATTTAGTTCATAAACCCAATATCCTGTCTATATATATGCACACATACACCATACCACAATACCAACCAAAGAGAACATATCCGACGTGCTAGCTTATGAACCAAATCAATTTGGTTCATAAACCCAATATCTTGTCTATATATAGACATACACCAGATCAAAGTACCACAAGGAATGAAACTTAAGAAAGACATTATTAAACCTTCTGAGTAATAGGAACATTAGAGGAACGCTACAAGGAATGAATACAAAGGGGAACTATCATGTACCAAATAAAGGTCCCTCTATAAGATGCAAGGATTTAAAACCATAGCAAACACATGGTAGAACAAAACTACTAACATGCTTGGATTGTGAAAAGTGTCCATCTCTAGTGTCAACTTTCTCTCCAATGGGAGAATGCAACAGACAGCAAATAAGAGAAACCGTGAACAAGAGTCACAAATCTCAGCTACCCTAAGAAAAATGTAGCCATAATAAGAGGGAATAAATTCTCACAATGCTTACAACAGTCTTCTCTTCAAGAGCCGACAACAGACTCGAAAGATCATGTTCTGCATCCTCCAAAGCTTGATTAAGTTGTGCCATTGATCTCACAACCTGGTCAATCTTCCTCTTGTAAACATCCAGACATTCCCTGTATATCTCTAAAAGCATCAATCAACTACTAATTTGAAACATAAATGAATATGACTCCCTTTAAAACTAAGCATGACACTAGGACCAACCACATATATAGTAACTGTGAGACAATAGCACTCACAAATGGAATTGTGGAAATACATTTTAGCGCAATGTATTTACAACCAACATCACACTAATGCATGTTTTTAAGCATTGTGAGAATTTAGTGATTTCAAAGGTTAAAGCTGATGCCAAACTAGAACCACAAATGCATGTTTGTAACCCACCTATTTCTTATCTAGATATTTTGGAAGATTGATGGTCTGATTGCTTCAAAGGGACATTTCTGCAATGGGAAAAAAACACAATCAACTACAAATCCAAGTGAAGGACACAAATAATCAAATAAGGAATGTGAGAGAAATGATATAGCCCAAACCTTCACACAAATACCACAACCAATGTACATCTCTTCTGAGATGAAAGCATTAATTTTGGCTTGTGTAGTAACCTCAATGCAAAGCTTCCTTGATTTTTTTCACAAAATCAAACCATATGCTATCTATCCTTACAAAGTGGCCAGCTTTTTTTCACAAAATGGAAATACTTGTGGTGGAGGTAGATAGGTAGATTACATGTCATTACCAATGGGCAGCCTTTTTTACACTCTTGTCTGCATTTCTTTGGCTTACATCGGTCAGAATTCACAATAGCCATACGGGTTAGACGATCCGCCATTTTGCTAGTAATAAGAATTAAGAAGCATATCAAACACTATTAGTAAACTGCTCCTTAAAAAGAAACCATTCAAAATGCCAAATTAAGAAGCAACAAGGACGAAACAAAATCCCAAGAGGCTTAATGCAAGCATAATCAATTCTAAACACATGGGAAATGATCATCAGAAGGCTTAGCTTCACCACCAGCTCTCCTTCTATGGCTACATGTTTCTCAGCGATCTCGTGTGTTAGTTGGCTAATTATATGCTCTAGCTTTATGCCCGTGGCAGCTAAGAAATGCGACAGTAGAGATGATGGAAAAGACAAACACAAAATTCTCTAGTTAGTGTCTTACTGATCTTATTCTTGACAGAAACGGCTTGGAGTAGACATTTGTTATAAAGCACCTTATTTGCTCTATTATGCATAGAACATGTCATATCTACTAAGCTACTATATGCTTCGTACTAAGAGCTACTTACAATGAAAGAAATAAATGCTATCCAAAAGTATTGTGCCAATCTGCAAATAAAGAGAAGCAACAAGGATGAACCTTCACAAAAGAAAATTTTGTTCCAAAAATTATATCTTTGTTCCAAAAGAAAATTTTGTTTGTGTATATTCAGGGGTTAATGCGGGGCGAACGTCGTTGGCAATTTCGTCATTTGCCAAATAGTAATAATATCATAACTCAAAGCTCAAAACCAATAGATTAGTAAATTAACGAATTGATAAACCAAACAACTACTAGTATAGCGATGAAGTCCGGAGTCGAATCCACATAGAAGAATTGTTGCTATGCAATGTTTCTAATAATGATTCTTATGACAAAAGCAATGATTTGTAGCAAATTGATGACAAAGTAAAGAGAAATATGATTGCAAAGTGATTATAATAAGATAGAGGAGATATTTCACCTGTAATTCTCTGACAATTGTTGAGATTCATGGTCCTAGGATTGATTCATTAATTATTGTTGAAGGAACTACAGGGATACAATCATCTTATTCAATAGCATTAAACACTCAAGTTCTTAGACCAATTGGCATATCGATTCAATGCAATTAAAACACAATTGGAACAATTCTAATCGGCATAATCAACATCTAACGATATAGATCAATCGAAATCATCCACTACAAAGACAAAGAAATATCACTACTTCAATACCTTTGTTTGTTATCAAGAAAACAACAACGAATTCATAGCTTAAATGCAATTCCTAACATGGTGATCAATCATAGAAAGGAACACAAATATAATCAATAGACACAAGATGATAAATATACTTATAAATAACTAATAAGAATCAAATCGTCACAATCTATTCAACCATGTCTTTGAATCACAAACGAAACTATGAGTTTAGCAACTCATATGCCAAAAACTTCTATTCTCTCTCAAAACGTTCATTGTCTAACCTCTATGCCAACACTCGACTGAAATGGAATAATAAAACCCTAAATAGAACGTGCAAACCCTAGAAAATATAATAATATAATGGTAAATAAGATCTTTGGATCCAAAACACATTCGTTGAACTCGACGTAACGGCGGGCGCCGCCTGAGAAATGGTAGCGCCGCCCTATACAGTGAACGACTTTCTTCTTCTCTTCGATGTTGTGATTCCTTGCTCATTTGTAGCCTCTTCCTCAGCCTTCATATGCTCCAAAACATGTCTCATAAGCTCTTCCAAGATCCCATCCAAGGTCGGCATGTAAAACTGCAGAATAAACACTAAAAACGCATAGATTCCGAACTCGAATACTTCACAAGCAAGACACGAAACTAGACTAAAACACATGCAAAATTCCTATCTAAATTCTAAAAACCCTTCACATGCATTATCAGGGGTCTAGCATTTTGTTCCAAAAAAACCCTTCACATATGAATATTAAGTGATAAAAAAAAATATTCTCGAAGATTTGGCCATGTACTTTACATAGCTCCCTTTCTAAATTTGAAGTAGCCAATTTATTGAGAGTGTGTGATAACGCATATTTAGATAGGAATAATAGGATAGTTGTAATTGCATTCCATTGTAAATAATGCATTTTTAGATGGTAATTGCATACTTTGTCATTTGGGTGGTCAAAGTTCGGAATGTACAGGTTTTAGTGCTTAATTTTGGGTTTGTAGATCCGAGGTGGCAAGTGAAGCATCCACATGAAGAGTTAATAAGAGGAAAACAAGTGAAGAGCCTGGTAGTGGAGAACAAGACAATAAAAGTTGTCGCCCAAAAAGCTGAACTTGCATGTAACGCACTCTCTAGAGGCCTCTGAGGTCCGATTAACTATTATAAGTATGCGTTGGAAATCTCTTTTTGAGATCTACAACTTTCATGTTGAAGTTGAGACCTAATTCAAAGTAGAAAAGTGTCAAAATGTTAAAGAAACACGACTGTGGTGGTTTGGACACACCTGCATTGAATCAACAGAAGAAGTCGCGCACGCGACTGTTAGTAATGCGCCCGCGGCTTGATTTGGGATGAATCAACCCAAATTTGTCTGATGTAATCCTATCTTTTCTATTTAGTTTCTATCTTCTTAATTCGATAGTTCTAGGGTTTTGGCCAACCTTAGACCTATAAATAGACATGTTTAGGTATAGTTTTACAGACATTGAGATTGAAGAAGATCTAGAGATTAAAAATTTTACTTTCTGTAAGTCATGAATAACTAAACTCTTTTGTTTTGCCTGCGATTCAAGACTTGGTTGGTTGAATCGTGAGTTTTGATTTCTAGTTATTATTATCGATTATTTCAACTTCTTTGTGATTATTTCTTATGTTGTGGGTTTTATCTTGTTTGATCACATTAGTAGAATCGCATCGCGCTAGAGTTATGTTTCGTGAATTGCATGAACTTAATCTGTCGCACCAAGCATATTCTTGTGGGATTAATTTAATGAAACTTGAATATGTAGGGAGTGGACATATTGACTAAATATTGATTCTTTAGGGAATTAATGTTGCCTATATGTTAGGGATATTGGGACTTTGTGCTGCTTCTTTGTTAAATCTTTCAATTGTTTAGGTTGCATAGGAGTGTAAGAGATTGTTAGGACTAATTTAGACTAATAATCTATTCAAAACAATATTAGAATAATTGATAGGAACTAAATAACTAGAGGATCGAAGATTCAATGATCGTATAAACCAACCAACGTTGTGAATTCGCAGGTGAAACTGATTTTCTCACTTCTCTCTAATATTATCTTCCATTAAATTGTTTATTGTTTATTTCTTATTTTCCATATAAGTCCTTCTTTTTATTCTAATTGATAAATACACATTGCACGAAATACTTGTTTCTCTGTGGGATCGACTTCTTACGTACCTACTATACTAGTTTGTGAGTTTGAGTTTATTTGATAGAGAAAACGACGACTTTTCACTTCGTGAGTGTGTCATCATCATGAGTTGCTTCTACACAGAGCTAAGACACATAGCCTCTAGAGAACTTTGAAACTTTGCAGTTCTTTCTCGGACAACCTAGAGGAAGATGTTCTTGGAATCTCACTCCTAACAAATCGCGTCCAAGATAGGTTTTACAAGTGGCCTAACAGATAAGGTTGGCTTACCACGACAAGTGTAACGCGATTACTTACAAAACCTTACCGACAAATTAACGACTCAACATCTTAGTTATAGAAAATAGACACCTACCCCAAAATAAAGAATTTTGTATAGAAAGTTTGTCTAAAGGGCCTTCCAACTAAAACAAGAATAGCACAAAAAGGGATCTCAATTCCAGAAGGGTGTATGTTATGTGGGAACCTGAATGAGGATGAGATCCAAGTTTATAGAATGTAGTCTTAGTAGACATCGTTCACAAATGCTCTCACCAATCATCATTACACTAGTACAGATATAAGGTATGTCGGGTGTTTTTTAACGAAACGGTCGGGTGTTTTGGGCCTCCTTTTATTCGCTCTCCTGACATATATTTCTCAGGGGTTTTATAAAAACTCCCGAGATATCTTGTTCGGTCAGGGGTTTTTGAAAAAACTCCCGAGAGAGTCTGTTTCCCCAACCGGCTCCCCAATCCCACATGTTACGGGAGTTTATAAAAACTCCTGAAAGAATATGTCGGGGATTTTTAAAAATAACTCCTGATAAAGTGTAATCATATTACCCGCCTAATTGTTAAACTTTCTCAGGAGTTTTTGTAAAAACCACCGAGACATATCTTTTTTTTTTTAAATACCGATTGCAATTTTGCTACTCCATAACCTGTCATACACCTGTTTTTATTTTCAAACCTGTCATGTGATATTCAGAACATCTGCTACCATAACCAGGAAAAATAAGACCATTCAAAATCGTTCTTCATTGCAAAATCTAATCATCACAAAAGCAATGTTATCACGAACCGAAGTACACCACTAGCTAGCTTTCAATTCTCTAGCTAGACATAAATTTCTAACATTTCAACTATTGTCATAGTGGAAACAAAAAACTTCCTAGATAATATGTACTAATGTAAACCACTACTAAAAAGATATTTCCTAATTTCCAAGAGCTACCGTTGTGTGTCTAGATATTATAGCCATTCCTCACGTAATTCATCGAGAGCAGGCTTGTCGTAGAATTCTCCCGAATCTCGAAAATACTACAAAATAAAACATAAGTATTACTTCTCAATATCTATACTACAAAATAACAAAATCATAATTCATGTAGGCAAAAAAAAAGTATATTATATTCACGTACAGTGATAGGGACAACGGTGCACTCCTTATCTATAATCTCCCTCATATATCGACATATGTAATACCCGCAATCCACATTGTTTGGTTGCTTCGGACACTTTATAAATGAAAAGTTAAAAAACACAAGTTATCTCAAAGCAATTACACGACACTAAATGAAAATATACAATAAGCTATTTCCACACTTACCGTGATTCTAACCCAACGTGTATTTTTCCTATGTAGCTTGTACATCGATATAGCACTGAAAAATACAGAGGCACATCATATTAGAATTGTACATTAAAATATTCACATGTAACTAATTGAAGATCAACATATGTGAACGACTTACGTTTCATCCATAACTCTAAAATTTTCTTTAATAGTAGACCTTAATGGATCTAGTCAATATATGATATTGTCGAATGGATTTATAACTGCGAGCATCCATCATACCCATCCATTTCCGATCCATCATACCCTTTTTACCATTTAAAAAAGGTAATCAATATACTACCTATAACTAATTCAATAAGAAAATATGTATATGATATTTAGCCAAAAAGTAAGAGTCATAGAAGCTCATAATAATGAAAGTATTCATCGAAACTAAAAAACCAAACAGAAGCAATCTACACAACGCAATAGTCATAGAAGCTCTCTCAAATTTCTATCTAGAAACTATAAAAAGTGTCATCCTAACTTCAAACTTTGTTCTCTTAGTTCGCACCAACTAAAGTTTATTTCAACAACTTGCATAAATTTTGTTGAGCAAATTCATATTATCACTAGAATAGAACTCCACTTGTAAATTATGCTTCAAATTGATACTAACATAATAGAAATTTCAATTCAGAAAATTAATTTGAAAAATTAACCAAAAGATACCAACCTCGATCAGGCGCAAGAACAACAAATCACCAATCAAATACAAGAGCAATGTTTGAAGACCAATGAACCTGCGCTACACGTACTACTTAGTGTCTAACCAAAAATGAATAAAAACACATCAACAATACTATTTGAGGGCGAAAGACCCTGCTATACCTTGCAGCTTGCTGTTGGATGAACCCGAAACCCCAACAGCTTCTCTCGACAACCCTTGTGCAACAGTAGATTGCACAACAGCAGCAATCGACAATCGCACAACAGCACAATCGCACAGCAGCAGCAGATCGACAATCAAACAATCTGTCAATTTGAACAACAGACTTGGTGAATACAAGAGCAATGTCAGGGAAAAGAAGCACAATGGAACAGCAGCACAATGTATAAATTTCAGACTTGGTGAATTTCCAAATAAGTAGACATGATCGTTTGAAATAATAAAAACATACAATCACCACTCCCCAATCGGCTGAATTTACCTGACACACTTAAGCTATTGTTCCACTTAAGGTACTTGGGTCTTAGGTGGACTTTCATAGAACACCTTCCCAAATCCATAGGGGACCTTCCATACTTTGAGACACTGGATTTGAAGCGAACGTACATCAATACTCTACCTGATTCAATCTGGAAATTGGCGCATATGAGGCATCTCAATATACGTGGGATTCGTCTTGACTACAAGCAAAAGAAAGGGCACAGTTCTTTAAGTGAGCTTAGAACATTGATGGGTATGATTGTTGATGATGAGACTACTGTCGCGGCAGAGCTCCAAAAACTCGGTGAACTACGGGAATTGGGTATAACTTGCCGATTGAGGAACTCCAAAGAGTTGATCAGCTTGATCCTGCAAATGACCAACCTTAAGTCTCTATGGTTGAAATCCAAGGATAAAATGGGCTGGCCTTCCAAGATCGATTCTCTACAACGCTCAGAACTATCCCAGCTTTCCCTTGTGAGTTTACTAGGAAACATAAAGAAGCTACCTCCTTTAAATGATTTCCCACCAAATCTGAAAATTCTTGCACTCTCGGTCTCAAGGCTGAATGATGATCCGATGCCTGTTCTGTCAATGCTGCCAAACCTCTCTGTGCTCAGGCTGCTAGCTGATTCCTACCTAGGAACAAAAATGGAGTGCCCAGGAAATGGTTTTAAAAATCTACGGGTGCTTAAATTGTGGATGCTCAAGGAACTCATAGAATGGACAGTGGAGGATGGGGGTATGTCTCTCCTTAAAGAATTATTTATCAGATACTGTCTGAAGCTCGAGCAGCTTCCTACGTAGTTGCTGGATCAAGATGCTTTGGAAGAGGTTACTTTGACTGCCATGCCATGGGGATTAGTTGAGCAAGTTAAGCAGCAGCTGCAGAAAAAAAAGAAATATACCGTACTGAATCAGAAAGATTACAAGTTTACTCATTTGCCTGTGAGTCCTCTATATTGGATCTGCTTTTTCCTAGTCTTTTATTTGGTAAAACTTTCTCCTTTATATATGCATATATGGTATGCTTTTCCAGTGTCAAAATTTGTCATTCTGACCAAGGTTAGTTCCGTTTTTGTTGTCTTGAAATGTGAGGTTAGTGGGAAAATGATCCTGATCTTTGGAACGAGGTTAGAGGTGGTTCACTACTTGGTGTCTTGGATGGTGTGGCAAATTGAGGGTGTGGGGTTATCAATTGTAACTTTTGGTGGTTGTTCAAAGCCATTTCTTTCCTGGCGTTTCTGACATATTTATTTGGAGATCAGTTCCAGTTTCAATGCCTCGTCAGTCGTCACTGCTCCGGGTTTAGCTCGATATCAAACAAAAACTGTGCAACCTGTATTTGTTAGCCTAGAATTGTGTTTATAGCTCAGTCGTTTATCTAGCATTAACATTGCTCATGGTTTTGTAAAGTTATATATGCTTATAATTATCTACACTATCTGCCGCTATAGCTTCAAATCTAAGTTTAATTACCTTCTATATAAAAGCAGAAGTGAACTTTGTAATTGAAAGATGGGTTTTTTTAGCATATTCTTAAGCTTTGAATGTTTTGTACTTGTAAATTTGCAATGTTAATTATTAGGAATATATAGCTCATTATTCAGCTCCTCTGAAAGGATAATCATGGTTTGGAGTTCTTCTTGTCAAAAGACAGTTCTTGTAGTACTAAGAAAGGTTTAATCAGCATAAATCAGGAAACGAATGCCTGATTGTAATCTATATATGCCTGATCATGCTTGTTTTTATGCTTCAAGATTTACCCAAACAAGCTTTGTGCTTGAAGCATGTGTAAAGCTTAATTCTTTCCCCAACGCAACGATAAAAAACAAATTTGAATTAGGCTCCGCTTATGATGTTTGAACTGAAATGGGGAAAATTGGGAGTGTTTGTGACAGACACTGACAGGAATAGGCTGAAAATATGTGTCAAGACTTGAGAATAACGAGACTATGACAAAATGATGCTTCAGGGCTTAGGCGCGCTAGGGGAATTATAAATATATTCTCAGGGAAACTTCTTCAAGCAACAACAGTATATTGAATCAGCATTATAAACTGTCTAATGTATGTGGCAAATGCCCTAGTCCATGTATGACAGCATATTAAATCAAAGGAATCATGGGCAAGGACGCAGATAAGTTTATAGTTCATCCATCATCTCAATCTAACAAGTAGACAGGAGCAATCGAACAAGTAGACATATACGCAATCGAACAAGCTGCAATCGAACAAGTAGAAAGGAGCACAATCGAACAACAACACAATCGAACAAACCGTCGAGTACACAATCGAACAACAACACAATCGAACAGCAAAATGAATAAAAAGAGGGGTGAAGAGGACACGTACCGCAACTGCTATGGGTGAAGAGCTCGAAGACGAAATCTTTCGAGGCCAGAGATTGTCACCACCGCGAACTGTTGGAGAGCAGCAAAACCGCCGAGCAGCAGCAAAACCTCCGATCGAGCCCTGCTGTCACCACCGATCGAGCCAACAGCAGCAAAAAACGTCGAGCCCTGGTGATGCGAACAGAAAAACGTCGAGCCTCCTTCGCAATTGACGGTCCAATGTCGAGATTGTCACCGCCGATCGTCCTCTTCAAGCATCGATCGCCATTGATCAACCTCTAACGAGAGCTATCCAGAGTACAAAATCAGTTTTTAGGGTTTTCAATTCTTTCGGGTTTTGTCTGAGGATAAAAGTAAGACCAATCTAATTCGAGAAAGAACGCGGGAATTATTTTACAATATTTATCGGGCATCCTCTTTCAGGAGGTTTTAAAACCCTCCCGAGATAAATTGACGTTTCTAGTGGGTTAAATATTAACCCCTGAGAGAGTATATCCGATTTTTAATTTAAAAAAAACACGCTTTTATCAGGAGTTTTTTTAAAAACCCTGTGCGAAAATTCATCTTTCAGGGGGTTTATAAAACTCATGACAATTTGGACCTGATATACGTTAAATTTGTACTAGTGTTATCATGGTAGAGATATTAGAATTTTATTTGTTGAACTTGGGAGAATGTTTTCAAATGAGGATAAAGAAAATCTAGCTTTGAAATGGTGCATTATTTGGTTATTCCGAAATAAAATAATTTTCAACCACAACCACTGCCCGTTGGAAAACAAGCTACAATATTTTTTTATGACACAACTTCACGATCTGATATACTTAAACTTAATTTCAAAGGTTTTTGTCATCCTACTGGGAATAGCGTCATTGGATATATTATCAGAAACTGGGACGACCGTCCAATTCACCCTCGGTTATGCAAAAGTTGGTAACTAGATCTTGATCCCTTTGAAAGCAAAAGCTCTCGCTTTTTGCATAGTGTCTTAAAAGGCAAGAGATCTCAATATTAACAAACTCGATGTAGAAGGCCATAATTGTTTTAAGGGAATGTGGAAATGCCCATGAGAAATTGAAATGATTCTATTTGACATTCTGTTCCATCTTCGCTCAATCTTGGAGGTTAGGTTCTCACATGTCGTTCATTTTTATAACATGGTTGGCGATAAGGTTGCACACCTTTACGGTTCACCACGTCACCTATAAATACAATTTATGAAACAACCAAGGTTTTCTAGATCTCATCTATTTGGATGTTCTCGGAAGACGCATGT
Source organism: Persicaria maculosa (assembly GCA_963922045.1). Classification (NCBI taxonomy): domain Eukaryota; kingdom Viridiplantae; phylum Streptophyta; class Magnoliopsida; order Caryophyllales; family Polygonaceae; genus Persicaria; species Persicaria maculosa. The sequence goes on from OY998255.1 coordinate 63,803,193, forward strand.
ATCACCTTAGTGTCATCCAAAATTTTCCTTTTCGTAAAAAAAGAAAGGGTTGGCCACGAGGATTTCACCACTTGTTTTTATTTCAACATGGAAAAGATGAGATAGACTCTCTCAAAGAGTCTAAAGTGTCCATGCTCGAAGCTTCACCATCTCTTATATATTATCGATTTTAACTATTTTTAGTCCACGTTAGTGATTTTTGTCATTGTTAACAAAATTACGATTCGAATCCAGAATTTTGAGTTCCAAAGAGTTTAGAGGAAGGCAACACAAGTTAATGCCAAAATGCTGCAATGTGAAGAAACCACGCACAAAGGACAAGAAAGCCAACCAAAATCATTAGACCACAAATCTTGATGGATTGCAACAAACACACAATGTAAGGATCAGTGGAAGTAGAAACCTTGAAATGTAACTATCTTTTAGGCTAATGAAAGTTACAGGATAGATACCAATTGAAGGCTTTTGTTTATGCCCCGATCAAGCCTCCCAACCGCGGAGGAGAGTTGCTCGGGACACCCGGCTTACCCCAAGACTGAAGGCTCCCATACGAAGATCGCAATTGTAGGTCTTGCACGTCTTCTTCACGCCCTGAAAGCCTCCGGTCATGTATGATCTCAGTTCGGTGTTTACCTTATCCTCGTCCCACATAAAGCCTTGTATGTTCTGCATTTTGTAGGATCCATACATACGTCGTGTTTCATCATAACTCATTAAGAGATCGCGCAAAAGTTAACTACTTGGGAGCTGATTTCGTACCTGAACCCACTCTAGATAACTGACTGCAACACCACCTGAGTTTGCGTAAATGTCAGGAAGAATGACAACCCCTTTCTTTGACAAGATCTAAAGCCAGAAAAAAGCACACAGATTATCAATCAGCACATGGAATCATAATGTTTTATAAATCGTAACAGTGTGCTTCAACTACCTCATCAGCCTCTGGGTCAGTAGGATGGTTAGCCGCCTCAATGATGAACTTGGCCTTGATTTCATTGGCATTCTCCCTTGAAAAACAAAAGAAGGAAGCATCAAGGTAAACAATTTTAATGCGATGTAGACACTTCGTCGATCGTTAGATTTTCAAAGTAAGATAGACTCCGAATGAGACTAAGACCTATTGATGACACCTCCAAGAGCCGCTGGAATCAGAATGTCGCAGTCTTCAGTCAATATCGAGCTAGGATCTATCGGATCTGAATTGTCGAAGCCTTTGACACCACGTGTTTCCTTCACATGGTTGACAAGGCTAGGAATGTCGAGTCCCTGACTGTTCTTTATGGCTCCGGTAATGTCACTTATCGCGACAATCTTCCCGCCTTGTTCATAAATGAGTTGTGCAACCCAGGCACCCACATTACCAAAACCCTGACAAAGATAAAAAAAAATTCCAATTCTATTAAGGATATATACAAAGCATGTATAGTAATAACAAGCTAAGAAGAAGATCTGAACCATATGATGACGTGGAAAGTTGTACCTGTATAGAATAGCGTTGTCCAGCAAGACTTTTACCGTACTCATTCAGCAACGCTTCAGTTGCATACACAACTCCTCTTCCTGTTGCAGCTTCTCTTCCTAGCGATCCACCAAGATCCTGGTAAGATAATACTAAGCACATTGCAGTGTAGAACATATATATATATATATATATATTGTTACTTACAATATGAATATATTGTCGCTTACAATAGGCTTCCCGGTAACAACAGCAGGAGAGTAGCCATGAAACTTGGAGTACTCATCAAGAATCCAAGCCATTGTCTGCAATGTTCAAACGACGACAACATTTTGGACTAATTTTGGCTGACAATACACGAATATAGGTGCATTATAGCCAACAAACCTGTGCATTTGTTCCCATATCTGGTGCAGGGACATCGGTATGTGTCCCAATTAGGTCATGGATCTTCTGAGTGAACACTCGAGTCAAACGTTCAAGCTCGGACGCACTTAGCTCAGATGGGTTACAACCTATACCTCCCTTGGCACCACCATATGGAATGTTTGCAACCGCGGTCTTCCATGTCATCAATTGAGCCAAGGCATTGACCTCATCCGGATCCACCTACGGTTTCACGAAAATACATTGCCTTGTATAAGGACTATGATGGTCAAAGAAATAGTGTGTGTGTATATAATTCAATCTTACCTCCGGATGATATCTGATTCCTCCTTTCATAGGGCCTCTGGAGTTATCGTGTTGGACCCTGAAGCCAACGAAAGAGGCCAACGAAAGAAATAGTACACTCAACCTACATCCAAATCAAACAAAACGACATCGTAGTTTACACACAATTCGAAACTATATGTCTAAGTTGTCTAACTCCATCAACAACTCTTTTCTATTTGTTGATATAGGATTCAAGAGTGAAGTTAACTACCTTGATCTCCCTAAAAGGAATAAGAAGACTCGTTTGAACCTTCGAATCCAATCCCAAAAGCTTACTCGCCCGCCTAAAGTTTCTGGTGGTTGCTGCAAGTGCATTCATTGTTGTATTGCTTCAAAAGTCTCTAAGAAATGATGCACACGGAAATCAGAAACAAAACTATTAAATATCAATGTCAATATATATAAGCAATGATACAATCATTTTATGTTTTATCCATATAAATAGAAAAAGATGTTACACACATATTTAACTATACTAATAGGTTGCAGACCGGAAAATCATTCAATTCAAGTGTTATTCGTCTAGAGAAAATCACACACAAAGCATAAATATCTGAACTATGTATCCTACAGACATTAGATGTATTCAATTGCGTCCATATACTGCACACATACACTTGTCAGAGTCCGTTAAGGTGTTAGTAAAAAAAATCGGTATGAATAAACGAAGGCAAAAGCTCATGGATTTCGAACCCTAGACCGATCAAGATGGAAAGTGTAAAAGATACAGAAAACTGACCTAAGATGAAGCATATGATCATAACTAACAAACAATGCACAAAAGTAAAAGATACAGAAAAACGAAAGTAGGGTATTGAAAAGGGATCAAAATTCATACCAAAAAGAGATCTAAGCTGATGGAGAAGATTGGATCAGATATAAATGATGGATTAATGAGCTTCAATCTCACTATACATAACATAGAGATAGATGAAGGGAGAAATGCGAGTAAGTTTAATTTTGAAAACAATATAAAGTGAGGGAGGTAACTCTATCAAGTATCTATAATTTTATAAAAGAGCGAACGCTGGAATGAACAGTGTTTCGGTACGACGTCGTTTATGGAAGGAGGGTATTCTGGCGCTTTCTCCCCATTCTTTCGCCTCTTTTCCAGATTTCGTCTCCTCCGTCGTCCGTTGACTCCCTTCTTCTTCTTCGTCTATCTCCTCCATCGTCGCTCTCTCCTTCCCCGACTTCTCCTCCTCTCGCCACCGGTCTTCGATGCTCCCTGATTCGCACTTGATGTCCCCTGTCGTTTGCGCGTCTTAGAGAAGACGATGGTGATTGCTTCTTTCAAATTGAAGAAAGCAACGACCTTGGAATCGGGAGAACCTCAAATCATTCGGATCCCTCCTTTTGGATCTTCAAGTGAGTTGAAATTTCATTAATTGATTGTTTGGATTGCTGATTCCTGTGTCTGGGATTTATGTTGATGTTTTAGGGTTTGTCTGTGAACTGATTTGGGCTTCAGGTGGAGGAGAGTAAGTATTTCTTTCGATTTTCTTTGCTCTCTTCATTCTGTGATTAGCGTTTGAAAGTTTTTTAATTTTGATTTCCTAGATTCCTCCGTGAATGGTGAAGAGGATGAAGAATAAGGGTCTGAATTACCACTGCTATGTGCAATGTAATGTACAAGAGGCTGCTTGTTTGCAACTCTTTTTTTTCCATTGTCCCAGGTTTGTTTGTTCCTCATCCTTAATCTATGCACTGCCTTATATCACTTATGATGAATTGCATTCGTTCGTTATTCGGTCGATGTTGTCTTGATCAGTATCAACATAAAGAGTGCTAATGTCTGGTTTTGAGAAATTTTAATTCATCTTTTTCAATTGAATCGTCCATCTCATTGATTACTATGTAGGTAATTTCGTTTAGATTTTCCTCTTGCTGATTCGCTCTCTTATCTAATTTCTTTAGAACTTTATTAGTTGTCAAAAATGGTCTAAAAAATCAGATATAGTTTGATTCTTTAATGTCATAGGTATTTGTGGAATAGTTAAGAGCTTAGTTGGTGGAGCCATGGAGAGGCTTTATCCATTTGTCCAAAACAACATAGAGAGGGTTGCAAAGCTAAACTAAATAATAGTCAAATTGAATGGTGTGTAGTGTTCATTCATCATATAAAATCAAATTGATGGTTATGTTTGTTTGTTTATTTCTTGAGTATGAATCATGGTACTTTTCGACTGTCGACAAGTCTTTTTTATACTTCCTTTGAACAGATGGTCCAAATATTTGTTTGTAGCTTCCATGCTTGTTTAGAGCATCAATACCCAACTTTTGCATGAGCATATGTGTTTCGACAGAAGAAGAGGCATTTCAGGTAAGGTTATTTAAATTGTGTATTTGTAAATATTGTATATTCATAAGTTCCCTTATATCAATTACATGAACGATATATGATGCTACTTCTTGGTTCAGATTCGCTCTCCCAGATATGCTCCAATCACACCTTTGAGTTGGCATATGACAGTGGCTCTACAGAAGATGTAGGAATATGGTGCAATCCTCGGCTACAAGAGGTAATCACAAGGGAATTATGGCTTGCACATTAATTTTAAGAAACTTGTCTAATCTTAGCTTTTGGGATAGTTATATATCCACACAAACATTAGTAGTAAGGCATGTTCTTATCCAACTACTTGCATTTCTAGGAGTGTTCTGAATTGTGAAATTTTGGTTGATGATTTTTCCATTTTGGAGACTTGTTATCTCTATATATTAGCGGTTTGCTTCACCATTATTGCTTTAATTATGGTTATTTGGGCCTGATCCATATTTCCTATTTGGGCCCGAGGGAAAACTAAGCCCATAGGGAAAACTAAGCCCATGGGATATATTATGCTTAGCAGCTAAGATTCCATAAGGTTACTAATTTTTTTTCCCTATATATACATATGTCATATCTCACCTACTCATTTATCCTTTTATCTTTGTTTCGGTTCTACTCTTTCCAAATTTCTCTCTGATCTACTCTCTACTTCTCTAAAGTTCTGACTTCGTTCCATTTGAGGTATTTTTCTTCTTTATCCTTTAATTTCTGATTTCGCTCTCTAATTTTTGATTTTACTGGTTTAAAGTTTGTGCTCTTTTCTTCTCTGCATGTGTTCTCTGCCCTTGAACTTCTCCTTTTCCTCTTTACTTTTTAATTTTTGTTGTTCTAAAGTTTATGTGTTGTCTTCTTCTGCATGCATGTGTGAATTCTTTTTCATCTTTATGAAATTTTCTTATTTGTCTTGTTTGAAAGTTTATTTTGCTTCTTTTTGTTTCTGGATTTTAGTTTGTATTTTATATTCTTTAATTTATCATTTTGCTCTTTAATTTTTCAATTTGTTGTTCAATAGTTCATGTCTTGTCTTCTCATATGCATGCATGTGTGATTCTTGTATTTATTAATATTTATTTTTGTGTATTTTTTGTATGTTTATTTTTTTTGTTTTTATCACTATTTTAATTTTGTAAACATCCGTTTTTAAAACTGTGTGTTGGGTTATTTGTTGAATGGGTGTATTTGTGTGTCCTGCATGTGGAGTTTTATCATATTTCTACAATTTTTACATCTTTTTCTCTAATAAAAAAGGATTAGTTTTGTTTTGCTTTTTCTTGTATGTATGTTCTATTCTTTCTCCTTCAATTTATCATTAGGATCTGTAAATTTTAACTGTTCTTATTTTATGTTTGATATTTTTTTGGGCATGCATTTTTTTTACTGTTTTTTAGTTTTCTTTATTCCCACGTTTATCAAATTGTCTATGTTTAATTGCTTTGCTGGGTGTGTCTTACTGTTAAATTGCATTGTTGAGTGTATTTATCAATTTGTACATGTTCTTAGATTTTATCTAAGGGATAGGATAGTCTCCTAATGCATTTAGGTAGTCTGCTGGTTGCTCCTTTTAGTTGTCAATTTCATGTTAAATTCATATCATTGTACATGACTCTGTTTTTTAGATGTATTCTGAACTGTTTTATGGAATTTGTACATTGCATTTGCAGTGTCTATTTAATGTTGTACTTTCAAGTAATTAACCTTTGCATTGATATGAACCCTTGCATTTGTAAATTGGTATAATTTGATCCTGTAAAGAAATCGTAGACACAATGCCATAAAGTCCTGATTCGATTATTCCTAAACATTATATGACTAAGGTTAACTTTTGCTTCTTTTATGAAGAATGAAGCGTAAGAGATTACTGCTGGATGAATTAGTATCGGAAACAAAGGACCATACTTTAAGGGTTAAATGTTCTACCAAATTCAGAGTTCGTGAAGAGCCTGGAAAAATGAAAACGAGATGTATGAAGTTTACTGATGAAAAGGTAAACACTTTGCTCATAATTTTATTTTCATTTGTTTGTTTTGTATTATTTTATTTTATTTATTTATGCTTTGTAATATAATGTTATTTTATTTTATATATATATACACAGGGAACTGAAATATCTGCATTTCTCTTTGGAGTAAATGTTGATATTTTTGACTCAATCATCGAGAATGGGAATGAATATGAAATATCAAATGTCTTGGTACGAGATGTGAAGCCACAGTTCCTCCGTCAGGGTATGCACAAGCAAGAACTAATTATCACTGATAGCACTGTTGTCCATAAAATTCTGGGAGAACACTCTTCAGAACCTACTGTTCAGTGGTATTCTATTGAAAGGCTTCCAAAAAATACTGCTTCTACAGCCAGATTTGGTACGTTGATCTCCTTATATACCTATATGAATAGGTCATATATATATATTAATAGTTATCAATAATGCTCATGTAATTCTTTGTTTGTGATATCAGATGTTGTTGGTGTAGTGTTGCACGTTGAGCCACCAAAATCAGTTACCACTTTCAGGATGTGTAATGTTGAAGTTTGTGAAATATTTGTGACAGATGATAGGTATATATAATGGTTTTTAAAACATTTCTTCTGTTTTTTCAGTCATTGACTTATATGCTGTTTAATTATTCATACTAATATTTATTTATTATAAATTGGTGAATTAGTTGTGACAAGGTTCTGCTCATATCTGCGTGGAGTGATCTAGCTGCAACTCTTTATGAGAAATTGAATAGCGCAGACTCGGAGACACATGTTATTAGTCTAAATTTTTTAAAAGCCAGTACTTATAAAGGTTTGCTTTTGTAACAAAATTATCTACTAATTAAAATCATCTTTACTTACTGAGAGCAATTGTATTACTTTCCACTCATATCCAATGTTTAAATTTAATTTTACTATTTGATTTAGTAATAAGCCTCATATGCATTTTTTTTACCAATAAAGGTTACTCCTTGGGAACTACTCCAGCATCTCATTATCAGTTGGATGCTATGGATGAAAGGGCTGAATTTCTGAAAGAGTGGTATGTTATATGTTTTGCTGATTTAGAAATATATACATTTAAGAATATATCTATATGTATAGTATATATTAACAGAATTATTACCGTTGAATTTTTATGAAGTTACATGTTCTTAAATTGGCCTGACAATTTCTATTGAATTTATATTTTAGGTGTAAAGTGAATGCAGGAATAGTTGAATCTAGAAAAATTTACACTCGGACCAATCAGATTCTTCCTTCTCCGATTGAAATGGTCTCAATTTCTGAAGCATTGTTGAAGAAGGTAATTTTTATTTTTATATTGTATAAATGTATTTTACTTGTTCTTCCTCTATATGTATGATTTTACTTATTAAATCTACTTAATGTCAGGCCGAGGACATTAATCCAGGGATAAAATTGAAGATCACTGTGCGTATTGAGATGTTTAAAACTACTGAGGTTAGGTTCTCTGTTGGCTGCCAATTATGCAATAGAAACTGCGAGAATGGAATAGGAGAAGCTTTTAATTGTATTTCATGCTCGAAAATGTCGATAGCACAACCAAAGTAAGTTTTAAACTTGTATTTGTGTTAGATTTTATTTATGCCCAATTTATATTGATTGTCAGACATTGAGCCTTAATTATTAGTGTTACACTAAACTTTGTATTTAATTATCTTCTTTAGGCTTTATCTTCTCCTAAAAGCAAGTGACAATTCTGGAACAATTCAGCTTGCTGCATTTACAAAACATGTTGAGCAATTATTGGGTATTAGTGCTTCTGATCTGCATTTGAAAAGTAGTGAGGTTTGTTTGCACTCAAGTCAATAATAGTTTTAACATTCAAATGACTAAATAAATATATTTTATTTAATTTTATTTCCCTTAATTTCCCTTACTTTCCTACTACAGGAAAAGATCCAGTACATTAACACAGCAGCGTCAAACATATGCAGTGGATGGACTGACTTACTTATTGTTCCTGCTTTGTCGTTGTTGGTTGATCACAAAAAAGTCAAGTGGACTCTGAAGGATGTGCTGAAATGATTAACTTTGGGAGTGCAGTGGACTGTCAAGCAGCTTCTGAAATAATAAGACATGGATGGCATGTTAAAATATTCCTAATCTACAAACAAGTCGAATGATGCTTACTCTACCACTGAAGATGTTGTTTTTGGATAACATGTTGTGACTTTCTTTTGATTGCAGTAGATAAACTAAAACTGCTTTAAACATCCAAATACGTGTTGTATATTTTGGGAACAAGGGTGTGAATTTTGCTTTTTGTTGTTGTAATATAGTTATAAAGCACCCAGAAATTATGTAAATACGTTTCTATGGTTAATGCAATCCTACTTTTTACTTATAAAAATTTCTAATTCTCTTAACCGCATTTTCTTGAAAATAATGAGATGGGAGATATCTTCAGTATTCAACAACTATAACAAGGCAAGCACATCTCCCTTCCTTTCTCCTCATCATACCAAGCAAGCACAAAAGATATAATTGCAGCACACAAAAGAATCCTAACTAAAATCTCATTAAACTGATCTAAGATCAATGTCCACATCGAGGGCCCGTCATGCTTCTTCAACTCATTCCATCTATGGATCTTACGCCACTTCTCCACCTCCTCACTGGACAAATCACTATCACGGCTCACCAAATATCTGCATAATACTCTCTACATGCCTTATCAAAGAAAATAAGTGGTCAAATATCTGCATTGCCTAATTCGGGAATCCAACTACAAAGCTATGAAACAGCAACTTTGTCACATATAACAAACTTAAGCACACATGGATCAGAGCATTGTCTTGGCCTTCAAGATTATAGATTTAAACAATTGATTTTGATTTGTGTGTTGAATCCTAATATTCCCACCAATTTCCATAATTTTTTGCATCTTTGCTAAATGATTCGTTGGGGGATTGGTTGTGTAATGATAAGCAATGCTTTCAGTAGATCAATTTCCATGATTATTTATATAATTAGGCCTCCCCTTAATGCCTTTGGTGTTGTTCTTGTTTCTACTGCTGCTTCTAGCTATTTTTACTCTTTTTTTTGTTTTATTTGTTAAGTGGTTTTTCATATTACTAAGCATTTTTTTTTATAAATATGATCACATTCTATGCAAATCTATTTTTTTTAAACATAAATTAAAGCCTAATATGAACATTTTTTATTGTCTTTGTAGTGACCAATGGATTACACAGAAGTTCCAGAAACTTCAGCAAGAAAAAGGCGTAGATGTCGAATACCACCTCAGCCAGTATATGCAGCAATAGGGAATCAACATACAACAACTACTGCATTACCTTTGCCTTCACCAACAATTTGTGCTAAATGTGGAGCAAAAAAATTTGCATTTGAGGCACGCATGTTCTGCTGCCATGATGGTGAAGTACATTTGGCAAGCAATGATTTTCCAGAAGTGTTGCACAATTTGTTTACTGGGAACACCGCAGAGGCCCAACATTTTCAACAATATGCAAGACTGTACAACAATTTCTTTGCATTCAGCTCCTTGGGAGGACAGTACAAAGCCACTACTGAGAGAGGTATTTATGTGTTCCTGCTACAAGGCCAGCTATATCACTTTCTACCCAACCTCTTACCTAAAACAAATGGACCAAATTACTTGCAAATGTACTTTTATGATGGAGCTTTAGAACATGATACTAGATTGGCTCGGTTCGATAATTTAGATCCTGAAATAATTTCTACACTTATGACAGTAATGAATGTGAATCCATATGCTCACTTTTTCCGTTCACTAAGAGAATTCAATATTATTGATGATTCAAAGATCAAAATCTCGCGTAATCCAGTACTTGATCAACGCGTATATAATTCCCCAACATCTGACCAAGTAGCGGCTATTTTGGTTGATGGCACTAACTCTCTTGAAATAAATAGCCCAGATATTATCGTTGTTGGGAAATCAGATAACTCACACAGAGTCATGCATTATTATGGATGTTATGACCCGTTACAATATCCATTACTTTTCCCAAAAGGAGACTCAGGATGGCATCAAGGTTTAAAGAGAAGACGTGATAATTGTAGAAGACAACAACAAAACATTACATTTCCAGTTGTTTCATGCTTAGTTCAAAATGAACAAGATTTAATACAGCTAGAAATTGAAGGTAAAATCGTTTTCTTATTATGTTATAAACACATACATACGTCCATTATTTCGTTCAAAACAAATTATTCAAAGCTTCCTTATTTAAATTCATAATGACATTTAATAACTTTAATACTTACTTACAGGAGCAAAAAGGCGTCCCTCCAAAGACGGGAAAGAAATTTCATGCAGGGAGTACTATGCTTTTAAGTTTCAGATACGTATTAACAGTTATCTTATTTATACAGGACGACTGTTTCAACAATACATAGTCGATATGTATGTCAAAATTGAAAATACAAGGTTAGATTATTTCAGGAAGAATCAATCGACTATAAGAAGTGAGCTATATCAAGGGGTCGTCGATAGTGTTAACGAAGGTCATAGAAATGCTACTGAAATTGGCAAGCGTGTTATATTGCCAGCATCTTTCATTGGAGGTCCTAGAGACATGAAAAGAAGGTATTTAAATGCAATGACACTTGTCCAAAAATATGGAAAACCAGATCTGTTTATCACAATGACTTGTAATCCAAAGTGGCCTGAGATTCAAGCTGAACTTAAACCATACGAAAAAGCCGAAAACCGCCCTGATCTGTGTACTAGAATCTTCCGTGCAAAGTTAATGTTATTAAAATCAGAAATTGTAGAGAAGCGTATTTTTGGCTCAATTGCTGCTAGGGTTCATGCCATAGAATTTCAAAAAAGAGGACTCCCACACGCTCATCTTCTTATTATACTTTCATCGGAGAATAAAATTTTCAATGCAGATAATTTTGATAAATATGTGTGTGCAGAAATACCAGGAAAAAACCAACCACATTTGAGACAGTTAGTCAAGCAACATATGATGCATGGTCCATGCGGTCAACTTAATTACGACTGTCCTTGTATGCAAAAACAAGGGTACAAGAAAACCTGCAAATTTAACTATCCTAAGAATTTTGTAGAGTTCACAACTTGTGCTGAAGATTCATATCCAAAATATAAAAGAAGAGAGAATGGAGACAGCCTCACTATAAGAGGAGAAGAACTTGACAACAGATGGGTTATCCCTTATAATCCGTATTTGTTAACAGCATTTGATTGCCACATTAATGTAGAAATCTGTTCAACTATAAAAGCTGTGAAATATCTTTACAAATATGTGTATAAAGGACATGATCGTATAAGTTTTAACATGGCAGCTAACAATTCAATAAACGAAGATGAGATAGAGTCGTTCCAGTCTGGTAGATGGATCTCCCCCCCTGAAGCTGCATGGAGAATATTTTCTTTCGAATTGTTTGATATAAATCCATCTGTCATTCCATTGCAAATACATTTACCTAATATGCAAACTGTCAATTTCAGAAACTATGAAAGTCTCCAGTCTATTCGTGATGATCCAAACAGACAAAAGACCATGCTAACTGGATTTTTTGAAGCAAACAAGAAGCATCCTCATGAGAAGCACCTATATAGCGAATTCCCAGAGCATTTTGTATGGGATCCAACTGACAAATCATGGTCAAAAAGAAAAAGCAGATCAGCCCTTGGAAGAGTTGTGTACGTTAATATTTTAGAAGGCGAGCGTTATTATTTGAGAATGTTGCTTTCCCATATACGAGGGCCAACTTCATTCACTGATTTGCTTACAGCTGATAACCATGTCTGTTCAACCTTCAAAGAGGCAGCAGTTAAATTAGGATTATTTGAAAACGATGGCTATGTTGAATCTTGTATGGACGAGGCAATATGTGTACAGATGCCCCGTACTCTGCGTCGATTGTTCGCAACATTGTTGATCTTTTGTAGCGTTAAAAATTCAAAATCATTATGGGAAAGTTATTATTCACATCTATCAGAAGATTTCAACTACCAACATCCTACAGATTCAACCAAAGTCTTACTGTTAACAAGCATGGAAATAGAAACGCATCTACAAGCCATGGGAAAAGGTTTAAGAGATTACGGTTTAAATGAATATCTTATTTCTCAATCTTGTACAATCAGAGCAACACAAGAGATCACAGATGCATTAAACAGTCCTATACCGGAAGAGTACGTTAGATCCTGGAAGTTGTTAAATAGGGAGCAACGTAATGCATATAAATGCATCATTCATCATATTAAAAGCAATAAACCAGGAGTATTTTTCATTGATGGCCCTGGTGGAACAGGTAAGACGTTTTTATATTGTGCACTTTATGCAAAGCTAAGATCAATGGGAAAAATTGTTCTCCCCACTGCTACATCCGGTATCGCAGCTTCAAATATTCCAACGGGAAGAACAGCTCATTCAAGATTTAAGATACCAATGGATGATACCACTTCAGCCACTTGTAATGTATCAAAACAAAGCAGCTTGGCAATGTTATTAAGACAAGCATCGCTTATTATTTGGGATGAAGCATCCATGGCTAACAATACTAATATTGAATCCCTAAATATACTGCTTCAAGATATATGTAGCAGCCAGGAATTATTTGGTGGAAAAGTTGTAGTCTTTGGTGGTGATTTTAGACAAGTGCTTCCTGTTGTACCAAAAAAAACACAGCATGAAGCTGTGCAATCAAGCTCAGTCAGTTCAAACCTATGGCCACATATGATAAAATTCAAACTCTCTGAAAACATAAGGGCAAGAGAAGATCCTGAATTTTCTAATTTCTTGTTACTACTTGGCGATGGTAAGCTACAATCTCAGGAATATGCTTCTGTTCATATCCAACAAAATTTAATTAAGTGTGTTAACATTGAAGCTAATTGCAATGAAGTTTTAATTAATGAAATATTTCCCGGAATAGATAAATCATCAATCAGCAATGATTTCTTTAACAAAAGAGCTATTTTGACTCCAAAAAATGAGGATGTTGACAAATTGAATGCTTCGTTTATCCACTCTTTTTACGGTGAAGCTACAACATACAAAAGCTTTGACACACTCCTAGATGGTCAATCTCACCTTTACCCGTCAGAGTTCTTAAATACCTTGTGTCCTTCTGGAATGAGCCCTCACAATCTGATCCTAAAACTAAACTGCCCAGTAATATTACTACGAAACTTAGACCCCCCAAGAGGTCTATGTAATGGCACACGCTTGATATGCAAGAGATTCTTCAAAAACATCATCCACTGTCAAATAGCTATGGGCTATTATAAAGGCGAAGATGTGTTTATCCCAAGGATAAGTTTACGCCCTTCTTCATCGGTAAAATATCCATTCCAGTTTGAAAGAAAACAATTTCCAATCAAATTATGTTTTGCAATGACAATCAATAAAGCTCAAGGACAAACTTTAGAAAAAGTTGCAGTGTACTTGCGTCAACCCTGTTTTTCTCATGGACAACTTTATGTCGCTTTATCACGTGCAAAAAAAAGATCTGATGTGACATTGTTCACAAGCAAAACAGAAGATATCATAGATGATGAACCTCAAGTGAAAAACATGGTCTCATTTGAAGTATTACAGAAAGCAGAAATAATATAGTTCAAATATATGTTATCTCACGTATGTTTCCCAACTCAAATGTTTTCTGGTAAGTTTAATACCATTTTTATTTTTAAATAAAACAACAAGTGCACAATGTTATTGATGATCTCAATTAAAATGCATTATTTGCATCTTGCAGCATGACGTAAAAGGTATTCACGCAACCAATATATCGACTTCAGGGTCGAGTATATCACCAACATGTAATGCCAATGGAGAAATGAAAGTAGGAAAGAGCGGACTAGCGAAGAAGATTACAAGCCTGACAGAGAAGAAGAAGATGTTGCAATTGGAAGTTCGGTTGAATCTGAAAATTGAATATTAAAGAATGAAAATTGTACTTTGAAGCTGAAAAATAGACAGGCATTGTACTTCTAGGATTGTAATTGTTGTTTTTGTATTATGTTAGGAGTTTGCAGGTTGAAAACGTTAGTCTCCTATTGTAAATGCGGATTGTTAATGGTTAATTTAAGGAGTTTCAAACGAAATGGCTGATTTGAGTTGATTTTTGTGGCTTTTAAGATCAAGTTCTGATGTACACTTTGGCCAATTGAATTTACACTAATAGGCCTTTTATAGTTTGCTGCTGCTGATTTTTTTTTTGGGTATGTTATTTGCTGCTAATGCTATATTTCCAGGAGCTTAAAGTTGCATAATTTTAGTATGCTATTTTGGTCCTATTTTTTGTGGCTTTTTTGATGCTTTTTAGTATGCTATTTGCAGAATTTACACTTGTGGCTTTTTTTGCTGATTTGTTATGGCATAATTTTAGTATGCTATTTTGGTCCCCATTTTTTGTGGCTTTATTGCTGATTTGTTATGGCATAATTTTAGTATGCTATTTTGGTCCCCATTTTTTGTGGCTTTTTTGCTGCTGCTATAATTTCAGTATGCAAGTTGCAAGAAGCTTAAAGTTGTATAACAAATGTCATGAATAAACTTAAAGTTTTAAAAAGCCTATGTGGGATTTGAACCCACATCTCTGTGTATGAGCACACATCGCTCTACCTTTTGAGCTAATAGGCTTCAAAATTAAACATAAACATTTACGCACAATGCAAGATGTATATCCAAGCTTACTTCAATGCTCAGGTGGGTTGTATCTTGCCTTCAGGAGTGAAAAATTCAGATGAGGATATCAGAGCTTACTTAAATCTTAGTTTCACTTGTATATTGATGTTTGTTTACAGATAAATCAATTCAGCTATGAAAATGCAATTGTAAGTGTATAACAATGTAGTAGTTCAACTGTAAAATGTTGTGTAAATCTATAACATTCTGCAAAAATGCTTCAATGAATTCTTGCACATTAAATGGGATGCATATATGAAATTAGTTACTAAAAATGCAGCTATAATGAATTAGAATTCAGCTGTAATTAAAATTCAGCAACACAAATTCATCTTTCAGCAGTGAAAATGCATCTTTCGGTGGAAACAAAAATCAGATACAGTATAAAATTCAGCTGTAAAAAATGCATTTTTCAGATGTGAAAATGTATCTTTGTGCTGCAAACAAAAATCAGGCATATAAAACTATTGAGAAATTTAACAAAGTTAGCCAATTAATTGGGCCATCAAATATATCAGCATTCACCTGGCTTAATTCCTACAACTCTCCTCCACCTACGTGCACTTCAATTTCAAAACTCACTCTAATAATCAAATAGACAAATTAAATCTCCAGCACTTTCAAATTTACATATTAGCACAAGCAAAAGGTTTTGACAGAAAACAACAATTATCCTGAACACCTTACGCCCCCAACACGCACCTCTGCTAAAAATCCAGAATTCAGAATCAAACACCAGTCACCACCAATTCTAGGAAAATAAACTGAACACCTTCCGAGGAAAAAAAAAGATTCAAAAGAACAAATCGAACAGCGGAACAATCCGATCCAACGACTAATTACGCAGTGAAATGACAGTAAACACGAAAAAAGCCAGATCTGAGTTCAGGCATCAGATCCAGAGTTCAAATAACAAATCTAGATCTAGAACAACTCTTTACAGCCAAAACCTAGCGATTTCCGCTTGGAATTTCACAAGCAGTAAAGATCCACCCCAAACCAAAACCAAGTTTCAAATCCAAACAAAAACGAAGTCTCTTAGCAGATCTGTGCAATCGATAGCAGAGAGAGGGGAGAGAGATACTTGAAGCAGTGAAGTGAGTCAGAGCGCGATTTCGGTCGGACTCCACCTCTCCTCTCGTTGCTTGGTCGGCGGCCTCAACATTGTGCGATTTCACTCTCACAGGTTATACAAACACAACTACACCGCGCGCAACGCGCGCGGCAACTGACCTAGTATATATAAATGAGTAAACCACATATGAGATTTGCAATGCATTTAGAATTATCAACATCAAAGAATGAATCAAAATACATTGATTGGAAAAACCCAAAATAAAAGGAACTTGCACTTGTTTATAGGGATTGCCCATGACTTGCACTATTATATTTCTAGGGTAATTTAATTACAGGGTCGCCATTAAAATAGGTGATTTTGTGAAAAAATAGGGTCTTACATTCAAATCACCCACACGCCCATTTATGCTACATTATCACACTTCATTTATTACAACCAACCTTGTTATAAAATAAACTATGATGGCATATCCGTGGGATGCACGAGGCCTTAAATTTAATAATAAGTATTTTTATGTAGTGAAAATTAGAGTAGAATGTCGGAATTGTGAACTTGTTTAAATAAATATTTAATATTTAATTCATTCACATACTAAGTAGTACATACAAATGACATTTGCAGCAGTAAATACATGTAGTTTTGTAACAAATATATGAGGGCAGTTTGATCAACTTAGTAAATAACATAATCATGAACTAGTTTTATAGAGTTAAATATAGAGAACAACATCAATGATTTAAAAAACGATCAAAATCATTATGAACCCAGGTCGAAAAGTACTCACAACTAAGAACCCCCCCAAATCCAAGGGCTTTAAAGGCATGGGAGATTTATTGTTTTTTTTGTAGGCCGTTTGTGATACATCCGGTCGATCCTATGACAGCTAATGTCATTGGGCATGAAGGTATGATGTTCTCTATCTCCTTTGTCTATCAAACTTTGGCTTATCCCCACAGGAGATTATATGCTTGTGTGGTGGAAAGTCCTAAAAAATCTTTAAACAAAAAATATCACTCAAATCTTGGGTTCAAGACCCACCCCAACCATTTGATTTCGAAACAAATGTCTCAACAACAAACCTAATACACTTGCAACCATGGAAATTTTAAGCAATCAATGGGTATAAGTAGGGGTGGGCATGGGACGGGACGGGACGGGACGGAATTGGGGTAATTCCGCATCCCGTCCCGCGTATTTTTTACGGGACGGGATTTAAATATTTTTTTGAATTCTACAGGGTTTTATCTCTCGTGGGATGGGACGGGATCGGAACATAAGGAGAATTGTCCCTCGAAAAATAAAATCTAAAAAAATCCAACAAAAATAGCTTTTTTATCTTTTAATTAAAATCATACTCCCTCCGTTTGAATATGTTTGTGGTTTGGAGGATATTACACACAAATTAAGGAACCAAGTGGATCATTAATTGAAGATCAATTTTAATTAGCTCCATACAGATGGCTCTACAATTTGGAAAAGGAAAGGGCAGGTACACGGTAAACGAGGGAGTTGAGGAAAAGGAAAGGCAAAAGAACGAATAAGATTCACAAATAACTTGAAAAAATTTTAATTATCAAAAAGGAAATGAACGGGGTACTCAAAAACTCATGTGAGACCAGACTTTAAACGACATTCAATTGTGGAAAGTATTAAAACCCTCAAAACGACAAACATATTCAAACGGAGGGAGTATTTATTAAACAAGTAATATATATATATATATATATATATATATATATATATATATATATATATATATATATATATATATATCTGAGTAAATGCTACTCAGTGTATGTATATATAGTATATCAATTGTATTATACTATATGCTACTGAGTATATATAGGATATATTCTACTGATATATATTTTTTGATTAGGATATGCTACCGATATATGCTACTAAGTATATATGCTAACGATATATGCTACCGATATATGTAGGTTTTATTCATAAATACAACATATATATACATATAATGGGCAAAACTTATTAAAACCGATATTATGTATATTTTTTATATAAAATATATAGTTTTAAATATATGTGGGACGGGACAAGATTTGCGGAAACGCGTCCCTCGTATTTATTGCGGGACGGGATTGATTTGTTTTTTTTCAAAATCCCACCGGACTCGGGAGGGGATGCGGGACGGAAATGGATTTATGGGATTTGTGCCCACCCTAGGTACAACCCCAGTCCAAAGAAGTGGCCCATTCAGAGACTATCATCAACACAGATCTATGGCAATTGGCAAATACTACACTTAACAATACAATCACTAGCTTCGATGGAAGGGCTTAGCTTTGTAACTTTTATTTCCTTATTTATGAGTTACGATTAAACTCCCATCCAAAGAATACTAAATCCAATTTCATATAGCATGAAATTAAATATGCCTAAAAGGCTAAAAAAATAAAGATAATGATTAAATTAGGTTATTAGAATATTAAGGGTTCTAAACGCCCCTTTTTATGAAAAGAAATCAAATATATCCAACATGCTAACAAACTAGATATTCTCACACCAACCGAAACGAAAGCCTCAAATACCCAGGCTACGATAAATGCCACTTTATTCCCTCAATAGGTCACAAAGGCGACTTGTGGATTCTCTCCAAACAAACAGACATCTTGGATAAACATACCAATCTTGAACAAAATGACAGACTATTCATGATCCAATTACATATCGGTGGCCATGATATAGCAATATTATTCTTATATGCATCGAAAATCGAAGGAGACAAAACACCCTTATGGGAAGAAATTTATAGAACTGTCAATTCACACATCTTGCCTATTATCCTAATTTAGAGACCTTAATGACGTAGAGAACAATACAAAAAAGATTGGAGGAATCACACCATCTACTATCAGATTTCGTAGACTAAGAGAGGTTAAAGAGGAACTAAACTTACACACACTTCATTTTAAAAGATTTCCCTTCACTTGGAGGAAGAATAACAACACTAACAACAACACCGATGAGAGACTGGATCGTATTCTAGCTAGTTCACCAAGATACTACAAAAAAATATCCCAACCTATATGTACAACATTGCCCTTTCACTTCATCGGACCATTGCCTTATTACAATGAAAATTGGAAAAAAAAACCCCAAGAAGGGTTCCTCATTTCGCTTAACTTTGAAATGACTTGGACAACCGACCCAGAGTTCGAAAAAATTGTTCAAAATTATTGGCAATAAAAGCCGGAGGGATCATTTGGTTATAAACTAATGCAAAAACAGAAACTTCTAAAAAAACACCAAACTTTGGTGTAAAACACACTCAGACAACATCTTTAAGCAACTCTCCAAAATTGATAGTGAAATAACAACATTATAATAAGCCCAATCTTAGGGAGCGATTTCCACCCAACAGTTACACAAGTTATCCTTTCTCAAAAATAAACGAAATCAAATGTTGTCTTTCAATGAGAAATTATGGAAACAACGAGCCAAGATAAAAAAAACACTTACAACTAGGAAATAAAAACACAACGTACTATCAAACTATAGCAAAAAGACAAACCTTCAGAAATAGAACAAATCCCTTTCAAAACAAAAATGGATTTATAATAGAAGACAAAAAACAAATAACAGATGAGATCACAAATGAATTAACTGAGAGATTCAGAACTTCTATAACCACTCAAAGAGAACCAAATTATTTGGAAAATATAAAACCAAAAATCACGGATGAGGAAAATAAATATCTCGTAAAAAAACATACTAGCAAATAAATCAAGGACTGTGTCTTCTCTATGGATGATGATAAGCCCCCTGGTCCTGATGTGTACCCTCCAGACTTTTACAAAAAAAATATTAACACAATGTAGAGGCTTCAGTTTGCAAAACAATCAAAGCTTTCTTTCTCTCAGAGAACATGCTAACAGAAATTAAACAAACTTTTATAGCTTTGATCTCGAAAATTGATAATCCTGCGACCATAGATCATTACAGACCAATTATCTTGTACAACACAATATACAAAATAATAACCAAACTACTAACAAATGGGCTTAAACCCATCCTTTCCAGAATCATCAACCCTTTCTAAGACGCCTTCGTGGAAGGACGATCTATCCAGGACAATATCCTTTTCGCAAACAAAATATTCCACACATTCCACAAACAAAAAGATAAACAAGGATGGATGACCTTAAAACTATATATGGAAAAAGCTTACGACAAGGTTAATTGAAACTTCATTGAGTTGGCTTTGAAAAAACTAGGTTTTCACCGAATCTTGATATATTGGGTAATGAAATGGATTTCAACTCCCACTTTTTTCAGTACTTGTTAACAATGTAACCGGAAAGCAATTTAGACCAAATAGAGGAATACGACAAGGTGATCCTCTAGCACCCTATATTTTTGTAATTATAATGGAATTCCTTGCTAGAGATCTAATAAAAGAAGCATCACTTGATTACCCTCTTGTTGATATGAAACTAACTCCAAGAGGAACCCTGATTCCCTTCCTCACATTCGCATATGACACCCTTATTTTCGTCAAGGCAACAAATAAAAGCCTACACACTATTCAAAACATGCTACATCACTTCTCGAATGTGTTAGGTCTAACAATCATATACAATAAAAGCTCTATCTAAGTCTCATGAAACGTAAGCCCCTAGCCAACTCAACAGCTAGCTCAACAAATGCATATTCCGGTATCAAGACCTATGGAAAAGTACTTGGGTATCCCGATCATAAATGAAAGGATGAAAAAAATTGTTTTTGAAGAGGCAATAAACAATCTAAAAAAATAACTCTCAAAATGGAAAGCATATCCTCCCTTTCCCAAGCATGAAGGTCAGTTCTGATCAAGGGCAACCTTAGTTCTAAAACAAACTATCTAATGCAAACTTTTCTACTCCCAAAAAGAATCCTACAACTAATTGATCAAGTAAATAAAAAATTCTTTTAAAACAAACTACTTTCAGAACGATACACCCCCTTAATCAGTTGGGATAAGTTGTGCTTACCAAAACAAAATGGTGGTCTCGAATTCAAGAAAGCTAAGGACATGAATATTAACCTCCAAATGAAACTCCTTTGGAAAATTTACATTGATAATAACAATATCTGGGTGAAAATCATAAAGGAAAAAATATCAACAAAACGAAACCATTATGGAAAAATAAAAAGTAATGCTTCATGGCAATTTAGCAGAATTTTTTCTTTACGAGACCGATCTCATAAAGGAATCCTCTGGATAATTGGAAACAGAAGCTCCATTATGTCTAGTCTGACCCTTGGATCACATATATTCCCCTAGACTGCTATAAGGGAAAGCAAAATACCAAACTTAACAGTAGCAGATTTGATGGACGACCATAAGCGTTGGAACTTAACCTTCCCAAACCAACTATTCCCACCTAACATTGTCCAAAAGATCCTCAATATTCAAATATCGAGTTGGGACAATCCAGGCAAGTTAATATGATAACCAAATACTAATGGATCCTTTACAATAAAATTCACTTATAAACTAATCAATCAATCTGATGTAAACGAGCCTAATTTTTCCTGGATTTGGAAACTAAACATACCAGCTAGAATTAAGAACCTACTTTGGAAAATATGGTTTGACAGTCTCCCCACAAAAGCACGACTGAACAGATATTTCAATAGAGTAGCATCTTAATATGTCATATGCAACTATGAAGATGAGGATGCCTAACACCTATTCTTTCAGTGCCCAATTACCAAAGCCCAGATTGTTCATCACCAACAAATAACAGGACATGGTTTCATTTTCCCGAGGTACACGGGAAACATTCTGGAAGATCTCATTAACATAAAAAATAAAAATCAATTCTTCAGTGATTTATGTTTCATATGGCAAACTGATAATGCATATTTCATATAGCCATTATAGGTATTTCTTATTGCATTTAGATAGGAGTTTTGCATGTGTTTTAGTCTAGTTTCATATCTTGCTTGTGAAGTATTCGAGTTCAGAATCTACGCCTTTTTAGTGTCTATTCTACAGTTTTACATTCCGATCTTGGATGGGATCTTGGAAGAGCTTAAAAGACATGTTTTGGAGCATATGAAGGCTGAGGAAGAGGCTACGAAGGAGCAAGGAAGCACAACATTGAAGAGATGAAGAAAGCCATTCACTGCATAGGGCGGCGCCCGCCGTTAAGCCGACTTCAGCGATTGTGATTTGGATCCGAAGATTCTATTTCCTATTATATTATTATTAGATTTTTAGGGTTTTGCATGACTCTTTATTATGTTTATTTCTATTATTCCAGCCGTGTGTTGGCTAAGACGTATTAGATGGAGATAATTAGAGAGAATAGAGGTTTTTGGCCTATGAGTTGCTAAACTCATAGTTTCGCCTGTGATTCGAAGACATGGTTGAATATATTGTGAGGATTTGATTCTGTTTAGTTATTTATGAGTATATTTATCATCTTGTATCTATTTATTATATTTGTGTTCCTTTCTATGATTGATCGTCATGTTAGGAATTGCATGTTAGCTATGAATTCGTTATTGTTTTCTTGATAGCAAACAAAGGTATTGAAGTAGTGATATTTCCTTGTCTTGGTAGTGGATGATTTCGATTGATCTATATTGCTAGATGTCGATTAGGGCCGATTTAGGGTTGTTCCAATTGTGTCTTAATTGCATTGAATCGATATGTCAATTGGTCTAAGAGCTTGAGTGCTTAATGCTATTCTTTAGTGATATTGAATAATGTGGTTGTATCCCTGCAGATCCTTCAACTTTAGTCAAGTAGACATATGCATATGAACAATTAATGAATCAATCCTAGGACCATGAATTTCAACCATTGTTAGAGAATTACAGGTGAAATATTTCTTCTATCTTTATTATCAATTACTTTGCAATCATTACTTCTCTTTACTTTACTTTTTTATTAACTTGTCACAAGTCATTGCTTTTGTCATAAGAGTCATTATTAGAAATATTGCATTGCAATCCGCTTCTCTCTGTGGGTTCGACTCCGGACTTCATCGTTATACTGGTAGTTATTTGGTTTATCAATTCATTGATTTACTAATCTATTGGTTTTGAGCTTTGAGCTTTGAGCTAGTCATGATATTATTACTATTTGGCAAAGGGCAAAAGTGCCAACGACGTTCTTCCCGCACCAAATTCTTGGCGCCGTTTCCGGGGAGAAGAAAAGAGTTTGCTTTACTTTATTTCTATCATTGATTCTCTTTTATTTTTATTTTTGTTTTTGTTTTTGTTTTTGTTTTTCTTTGAGTCTTTTTTGTCCTTGTGTGGTTCAAACTCGATCTTCTAATTATTTGCCTTTGTCTTTTGATCCCGAGATTGAAAGATCTCTTTCTAGGTTGAAAAGAAGGCTCGAATTTTACATACATAAGGAGATGGGAGACGAAATTGTTAATCCACCAAGAAGGGCCATCAGAAACCTAAAGGAACCTAATTTGAGTGCTCAACCACTTGCAATTAGACTTCCTGATCTCCCTGAGGGTTCAAGATTTGAGTATAACTCGAATTGGTCTACTATTTTACCCTACTTTCATGGATTGTCTGGGGATGAACCAAACAAACACCTTGCAACCTTTGTGAGTGTGTGTGATAGACTTAGACCTAGAGGCCTTACCGATGACCAATTGATGTTGAGAATGTTCCCCTTTACCTTGAAAGATTCTGCTAGCGATTGGCTTTATTACCTACCCTTCGAAAGCATTACTACTTGGATTGAATTGAAGAAAGCTTTCCTTCAGAAGTACTTTCTTGCTACTCGCCTCAACAAACTCAAGAAGAAGCTATTTAGTATTAAGCAATCACCTACGCAGAGTCTTTATGAGTATGTCACTACTAGAATATTGCAATTAGACATCATATAATTTAAGTCTGTAAAAAAAGCAACAAATTTTAAATTCATTTATTGCATCAATAAAAAAATTTGTGATGTTTTAAAAAGTTTACACAACGGTCAAATATTTTGACAGATGTAAAATTATTGGTTCTGAAAAAAAATTAAAATGAGCGTGGGTTTAAATTTTCAAAGTTAAAATAAGCGGAATTGAAATACATATGGAGGAGTTTCAAAATTTGGGGGAAATATTAACACTTAACAAAATTTTCTCTCAGTCCACATTCACTCTCCTCTCCCGACTACAGTATTTCTCAAAATCCTCTCTCTTCTCTCACCATTTCTCCCGAAAGTCCGCCTCTGTCCCCGTCGCTGCCACCACCACTGCCACCGCCACCTCTCATCTCTCTCCCTACTTCAATCTTCAACTACTCCTCCTCTCACAGATCTAAGATCTCCCCAACCGTCACAGATCTGAGATCCCCTCAAAACCCTCGCCACCATTCTAGTCAGAGCACCGCCCCCTCCTCCATCGTTGAGGTCTTCTCCATCACCAGATCTGATAGAGAAGGTGACTCTACCATGACTCTGCTGACGTCGTGACTTCGTCAGGCTAAATTGTTGCTCATTTGCGGTCATATCTCCGACATCTTCAACAGAAGTAGATCTCGACCACCATCGACATAAGCGGATCTCGATCACCATTCTCATATCTCTGACGTTTCCATATTGTCAGGTAATCTCTTCAAACCCTTTTTATTTCGTTAGGGTTTGATTTCGAGGGCCATTGAAGTTTGTTTAGGGTTTGATTTTGTGGATTCCAGTAACCTACCAGGTCAATTTGATTTGTTTGGTTATTTCATTTGGTTTATTGAGTTTATTTTACCCAAAATTATAAACCTTAGGGTGTGTTTGGATTCCATTGTATTTTCTTTATAATGCAATTATTTTACCTCGTTTTATGTGTTTGTTTGGTTTTTAAAATAAAAATCTCGTAAAAAACGAGGTAAAACCGTAATTTAACCAAATAATCACATAAATCGAGATAAAATAATTTCATTTTAATTAATATATCGTGGAATCCAAAAATATCACAATTTAAACGCCTTAAAATTTCGGTTAACCAAATAACGCCTTATTATTTTACATTATAATGATAATGCATTTGGAATCCAAACACACCCTTAATTTGTTAACAAATTAAGGGTTTATTTGTTGTGTTTTCCCTTTTTTGGGGGGTTCATTTAGCCGGCCATGTCTTTTGTTTTTCGAATCAAAACACAAAATTTGGCTTCTCATTTTGAATCATGCCACTATATTGATATGCCTTTTCAGAATTAAATCTAATTGGTGCAATCAAACCCTTGGATTGCAACCTTTTGTGTTTTCCCCTCTATATTTCTATAATCAGTGACATTGGCTTTCCGCCTTTGACTAATGGACCATAGAAATGAATCATCAAGAGTTGACACGATGTTGAATGATGACGAAATTGTTAAAAAATGGAAACCATGGGTTTGGTGCATCATTAATTTGCCTATTTTAGTTCAAGTTAGAGCCTGGGGATTACTTTCCCTCTTTATGACTTGATGAAAGTGTGAAGGTGGATTTTGTTTAGTGTTACATAAACTAATCATATCACATAGTCTTATTTCTAAATTTTTATGCTTAGCTTGTTTAATCACTTGTTGTGCTGCTCAAACTAAGTCTAATTTTCCTGAGGCTATGTACATGCCTTTCTCAATGTGATATGGATCAGCAGCCAACTAATGATATGATCTATATGCCGATTCCTTGTACTTTGAATTATGATTTGCTTTCTAATTTATCATTGCCTTTGCGTGCTTACCTATCTCTCCTCCCTATGTGCACTAGCAGGAAAAGAGGAGCAATAAACACTAGCGACCACCTTCAATGATGAGATTGGGATTACTGGTGCTATCATGACAAAGTTAGGTGGAGATTCTAGTTATGGAGCAACTCTTATGGTTAATGAGGTATTACTTGCATGTCACTTGAAGACATAATTCTCAAATCACGAGTACATTATATGATTTGTGGCCATGCTCATAAGTGGCAAGAATAGTATTATCCCTTATAGCATGTTCAGTTTTATCCTTCATTCCATGTTCAGTTTTATCCTTCATAACTTTATTATCACTGATATTATGATCATAGATGCCTTTAAGACTCCTAAGTGTCTCCCAATTTTGTATATTTCTCGATTATGTTAATTATCTCTAGTTTTTTTTTATCTTTCTCGATTATGTTACGTTATGTATATTATCACCTAACTAAATAGGCCTTTTATTTATCTTTTTATTAAGGTTTCTAGGATCCTAGTTGTGTGTACTAAATCAGTTTGGTTGGCAATTAAGATAAAAGACAATGACCTAAGTACCTAACTTGTGTTCTGACTATATAGACACTCCAAGAAGAGGCTGAAGATCTACAAATACAATAGAAGTTAATGAGTGCAAAATTTTACTTCAATGACGTCCTTAGGCAGACACGCACTGTTGCATACATGAGCTCTATATCTTGTGTTCTTGGTACGATTCCAGACATGGGTAAGGTATTAAAACTGTATTCTTTATCCAGCAGCCAGTTTAAATTAGTACTCCGTATCTTTCAGCTAGGTGGTAGCATTCCTATTCTCAATTTAGTTTTCCACAACACAAGATTTGTGGTTAATTCTAATGCCCCCCTTTGATTCCATTACAAATATGATTGAAATGTAAAATACAAAAAGCAAAGTCTGATTAACTAAAAATACTTGAAGCTAATGGAATCAGTGATAGAATCCATGCCTCCGGGTATTTTTTTTTTCTTAAGATTTCTGTATCTCATTAATAGCCTTGAATGCAGTCATCTACTACTTTGTTTGCTCCTCTTAATTCTTTCTTTCTAATTTCTTCCCTTTACCAAATATCTGTTGGTTTGCTTCTTTTGCAGATTTGTGTTGTATTCTATTGCTGAAGCCATCAAAGATTGAAGCCTCAATGGACCATTCCTGAATTCTTGATTGCTGAAGCACATTTGACAACTTCAAGTTGATTACCTACTCAATGGATCGGTCTTGAATTTCTGATTGTTGAATTCCAGATCTCTATAGAAAGACAGCCTACCTTATCCTCATTAGATCCCCATTTTAAGTTCATATAAAATTGATGATCTCCTGGTAAACAAGGC
Source organism: Persicaria maculosa (assembly GCA_963922045.1). Classification (NCBI taxonomy): domain Eukaryota; kingdom Viridiplantae; phylum Streptophyta; class Magnoliopsida; order Caryophyllales; family Polygonaceae; genus Persicaria; species Persicaria maculosa. Next base: position 63,830,469 of record OY998255.1, read on the forward strand.
AAGATATTCTTCTCCTTATGAAGCAATCATCTATGCTCATTTATTCTGTTATATTATTACCATTTGGTATTCATGGGTTGACATTGTGGTGGTAATTCGTCTGTTTTAAGCTTTAGCATAAGGTGTCATTTTCTTAAATCTGCATGATTATATGAATTTTATGGTTGACATATGTGTACTGAAATGAGAAGTTCTAGCCGTTGGTTATCCATTTAGGTGCTCATTACTTATAAAGTTATAAGTAATGAGTTTAGAGTTTACTAAAAAAAAATCATTATATAATATAGTTTAGCTTGTTAATTAGTTAGCCAAGTACTTAATTCCTCTAATAATGGTACTTGATCTGATATTGCCACCGGTGAGTTATCCCCTTCGATTTTATTTATATATAATTTTATCCGGGCAGCTGTAGTGACATGTATCGGATTATAGTTCTTATCTACTACATGAGTTCATTGATATTGTGTTTATGTTTGTTAAAGATGAACTCCATTTGCTCGTCTTTGGACATATCATTCGTTATTAGTTATTTAGGATACATGAATCTATGTTGTGTAGAGATTGTTGCATTGCACCTTTCCCAGGTTTCATCAGCTTGTGGAATTTGACCATGGGAAACGAAGTTGTCGTAGACGTCTTGCAGGCTACAATGAGTGGAGAAGGAAATCGTCCCCATGATCTTAACGGCCTACTCGATTGGGCCGGTCGTCAGTCGTCACCATATGTTCACCAATGTTTTGTTCCATTATATTTTCTCATTTGCCTTGCTGAGATTTGGTATATACACTGTTTGATTGCTTCAGAATAACATGCTTTCTCCGCCTCTTGATTTAAAAGTACCCCATCATTTGTAAAAGTGTATCTTTTAAGTACCTATCATTTGTAAATGCTGATTTCACGTTTATCTTAATGTATATGTTCATTAGAGTATCCATCATTTGCAAAATCTTATTTTATGAGCAAAGTGTGTTGTGTATCTAATGAAAAAACATCAGATTATTGATGAAAAATGCTGTACCTTATTAGCTATGAAACCGAACCATTATATAAAATGGATGTTAGTATCATTATAGACATCGTCTAAATAATCTAATTCAATGTGTAACATATATTTTTGCATCACAATGTTAATATAAATTGATATATATTGCTAACAACAACATCTTTATAGAAATTTAAAATGATGTCCATATCATATTAACACATTAGTTATGTACATATTTCATGTGATCGATTGTTTTAAAACAATAAAAAATCATAAATTATATATATTAAATTAATGTACACAAAATCAATATAATTAAAAAGATGTCTATTTTGTTTTAATACATTGATTATTTTAAAAATAGTGATGTAAATGTAAAATTTAGGGTGGGTGTGGACATTTTCAAAAGCTTATAAATGAAAAATAATGAGGCTTTAACAACAATTAAACATGTCAAAAATAAATTTGAAGGGTTGATTTATATCTATATTAAAAATAAAATAGATTTCTTAACCAAGAAAAGACATCAGCTTAAAACCCGATGTGAATAAGTTGATCTTTTACTACACGCACAAAGAGATCGGAATTTTTTTTTAAAGACATCGGTTCACAACAGATGTCTAATTGCGGTTCAAGAAGCTTAAGGGTAGTTGTCCACAACATGGTATACCCGAGGATGATCTAGTGTTATATCTTTATAAGTGTTGGCTTGACACTGATAGGAGTTTCATCAATGCTACTAGTGGAGGAGATATTTTGGATAAGACACCTCAGGAAGCAATGCAGTTTTTCCAAAGGTTGGCTAATGCATCGCAACAATATGGGAGACACTAAGAAGTTAGAGGAATGCATAAGTTGGATAATTCTAGAGATGGTCACAAGGATGACTTAGATAGGCTTACTGAGATAGTGAATAAGATGGCTATGCAAATGAATCAATCTCAACAACCTAGACCTTGTAGTGTCTGTGGAGATCCAACTCATCCGAATGATAAGTGTCCTTTGATTCAAGAGGATGTCGCTAATTTGAGTGCTACGGATTATGGACTTTGTCGCAACTTTGGTAACAATGGTTACAATCAGGGCTACAATTCGAATTATATATCAAAGTGGATTCAACGGCAGGGGTCAGCAACAACAAATTCCTTATCAAGGAAGAGGACAATTTGAGAATCGTCAAATAAACACTCAACAAGAGGATAGAGATGATACATTGAGTTTAGGAGAAATTGTTGAGTCAAATGGATAAAGATCCGGGAAAGTTGCCATCACAAGTGGTAGTTAATTCAAAGGAGAATGTGGTGCCATGATCCTTAGAGGAGGAAAACAAGTGAATGTGCCCACTAGGAATGTTGAAGAGAGGCCTAAGGAAGTGATTGATGTGGGTGAGGAAAATAACAAAAGCTCAGATTCACGTTCTGTTGATGACGACGCCCGTCGCCCCTTAGACTGGCGCCCGCCATCCCCTCTTGTTTCTGATCCGAATTTTGACGTTGTGCAATCCCCAAGGAAATCATCCAAGGAGTGGTTTTTTGAGGTTTCAAGACCTGCACCACCCTTTCCTCATGCCTCAAGACCTGATCGTAAGTGGGAAGATGAACAAATCATTTACGACACCTTTGCTCATTGTGAGGTAATATTCCACTTTTCAATTTGATTAAAATTGTACCTTGCTATGCGAAGTTTTTAAAAGAGCTATGCAATATGAAACGCAAGCAAAGGATGCGAAGAAAGGAAAAGGTAAGTTTAAATGAAAATGTTTATGCTTTGCTACAGAAAAGATTGTCTGAAAAGTGCGGATATCCAGGTATGTTTACTATACCATGTGCAATAGGTAATGCTAGCTTCACAAAAGCTATGCTAGATCTAGGTGATTCAATCAATGTGATGTTATATAACTTGTACATGTTTTTGGGTCTCAATGCATTGTCTGAAACTGGTGTTACTATACAACTCACTGATCTTTCTAGTATTAAGCCTAGAGGAGTTGTTGACAATGTTTTGGTTAAGGTGAATGATTTGATATTTCCAGCTGATTTCTTTATATTGGATATGGAACAAGGTACGCCTGAAACCCCAATTATGTTGGGAAGGCCATTCTTGCGAACGGCTAAGACTAAGATTGATTGCTTTGAAGGTTCCCTAACCATGGAATTTGATGGTAGAAAGATTGAGTTTTCTATATTTGAGCCCATTACTCTTTCTCCTAATGATTATGTGGATGTTCTTGACTCTAATGATAGTGATCATAGGAATGAATCAAATAGTTTGTTAGATGCTGCTATTAAGAATGAATAATTGCTTATTGAGTCCTCTAACAAAGAGAAACTTGATTTAGGGAAAGATGACATTAAGAATGAATCATTGCTTATTGTGAAATTGTTTTAGGGCTTTCACCTATTGTCGTTCTCTAGCCTCGTCGGCTTGGTCCGATTGTCCTCCTAGACAGGCCTTGGGCGGTGGGGTCTGGGCTTGGGGGGGGGGGGGGGGGGGTTGTGCGTCCTATTCGGATCCCCCTCCTCGTTCTCTTCCCTTGTCTTCCGCGGTCTATCGCCCCAACCTCCGGTCGCCTGAACAGTTGTTGCCTTCGGCCTTGGTGGCTGTCGCATTCTTCCTCCGGCAACCGGAGTCCGGCTGTTCGGTCTCCGTGCTCTTTGCCGGTGGATGCTTGTTTGGTGGATCCTTTCCTTGGCCCGTTTCATATACTTTGGGCCCAAGGCTAATCCTTGGGCCCAAATATAGCCCAAAGAATTAAGGAATAAATAAAAATTATAATTATAATAAATAATATTATAATAACTAGTAATAAATAATTCCCTGTTAGGTTCGCTTTTTCCCGCTAGGGTTTCTGCTGCTTTCGGTTCAGACGGACGGAGGGGGCTTTACGTTTAGCGTATCTGGACTTTCTTTTCCATTTGATGGGTTCTAGTTGTTCAATGTCGGGACAGGTTGGGGTCGCAGTAGTGTGTATCGAGGCGTCTCCTTTTTCCGGAAGGATGTTTCCTTGAAGGTTCGTCTTCACTGTCCACAGGTGACTCCTGATGTACCACTAGCCTACGTTACTGCCTCTGGGTAGTGCTTGACTTCGTTCGTCGTCTGCGTTCCCATCTCATTCGGTTTACTTGTGTTTAATTTCGCCTTGTAGAGTGCTTTTACCAGTAATTTGCACTATTTTTGTATTTTTTTTTATTTATGATGGTTATTCGTGTGTCGACTTGTCGGCCTTCGAGGTACATGTATGTCTGACCTTGAATTTTTACCTAATAAAAAAAATAAAACACGTAGGTAACTAAAAACTTGGTTAAGAGTTATGTTATTTGTAAGATCTATTACGCAAAAAAAAAAAAAAAACGGCCCAGTCCAACCATAGATGGGCCGTCCACTAACTGAATCGGCCAAACAATACATTATCACCTACCTCGGTCGCCTCCTTTCTACGTCAATACATTCTTATCTCTTGTTCCTATACATGGATTGTGCATTTATGCATGTTCTGCACCACCAAAAAAAACTTTAAATGGGATGGAATCAATCGAGTCCACCATAATGATATAATATTGGTTTTTCAGGTACATCATCTTATATATTTTATTATGTATGGGTGTATGTGTTTCTTTTAATACAATAGGAGGATTTGAGGTGTGTCAACTATAGTTGTACGTTTGTGCCATCACTAAGGATATCATTTTAGACAAGAGCATGAAGCTCTAAATCGGAACTTCAAGTAGAAGAGTTAGATCCCAGAGCCAGATAAGCTAGACGATCGACCACCATGTTTGCTTCCCTGAATATGTGGGAGATGGAGCACATTAGTAGCATAGGTTGCATAGCACATAAGTCAAGTAAAATTTCATCTTAAAACTAATTGACAATAGAAGGAGTAGTCCACCAAATTATATAGTAAGGTTTCTTATACTCAACTTTCGATTTATCAAAAACAAAAAATAATCATATCCTACAACTCATGTAAATTGTTGTGTAATTCTAAAATATGGGTGTATTGCACAAAGTTTGACAAACAAATAGTGATTTGCATTTATTTAAAATATAAAGGGTAAATTTGTGCAAATTATAACTAATTATAGACTATTTTTATAATTTTCTTAAATATAATTTTATTTTAAATCTTATCCTGATTGAAGCTCAAAATTTTACATTATTTGAAGCCAAATTTCATCATTTGTATTTTTTTTTATTGATTTAAAGATTCATATTATCTTTTATTAATTTATAGGTTAATAGTTTATTGTAAGACTTTTTTTTGTACAAATCTAATAGTTAATTTTGCGGCAAACCACCCTTTAAATATAGTAGTTTGCGGAAAATCACCATTTAAAATACATTCATTTAAAAAACACTGCCCACCGATTACCAACCGTACCAACAACAGGTCGTTGGTACCAAGAAGTCGGTAACCGAAGTGTCGGTACCAAGGGTAGTCGGTACGGTAACGGTATGGACAACCCAATTACCGTGGTACCGGTGGTACCGATTATATATTTAATTTTTTTTAAAAAAAAATTGTATTATTGTGTAAGGCTGTGTTGTTATTAATTGAATTAATTTTTATTTTGTATGCTAAAAAAAATAGCATCTCATTAGACTCTCAGCCATTCTCTTCTTTCACTTCCAAGTTCCAACCCTAAATTTCAGAGAGGAAGCCGCGCAGCATTGAGCCTCCCGTCCCGGCAGGCGGCAGTCGTCCATCAGTCCTCGCCGACCGGGAGTCCTTGCCGACAAGAAGTCCTCGCCCGGTCACCGTCCACGGCCTTGAGCCTTCGCCGACCTGCAATCCTCGCCCGCGCAGCGCAGCCTTAGCCTCCCGTCCCGGCCACTGTAAGTTTCGACTTTCGAATCCTTCATTTTCGATCTCCCTTCTCTCAAACAATCCGAGATTTCATTTCAATGATTCGATCTCGCTTCAAACCAGGTAGATGGGTCATACTCGAGCTCCGTTGGGAAGAATCACGGGCAGCGGAAGGGGTGCACAAGGAAGAGGTGCGTCCGGATCTGGATCTGTTGGAGCCGGATCTACTGGTGGAGCGGTCGGATCCGGATCTGCTGGGGGGATTGTACCCAACGGTGAGTCCTTGAATTGTTTTGTTCTTTGTTCTTATTTTTCTTTAAGAAATAAGAACTTGAATTACTTGAATCTAGTCCTTGAAAGTTGAAATCTTGATCGGTTGAATTTTCAATTTTGTTCTAAGATAGAAGCTACTGAATTTATTTTGTTATTTGTGTATTGATTTTGAAGCTGTTGGGACTTGGAAATGCTGCTGAATTTTCAACCGAAATGCTGCTGAATTTTCAATTATGTTATATCAATTTTGGTCTAACTTAGAAGCTGCTTAATTGATGTTGAATTGTTATTTGTGTATTGATTTTGTTCTGTACTTCCGTTGGGAATTGATTTATGCTCAGCTGGGACACAATGCCAAAGTCAGTCTAGCTCCTCTCCGTCTAACCCTTTGCCAAATGTAGTCAGAGAACAAACTACCCTACCTTCTGAAATTGAAAGTCAGCCTACGACTCAGCCCTCTGAAACCGAAACTGAGCCTGCAGTGGAGGTTGGACAGAAAAGAAAGGAGCCATCGATCTCAAGATCAACAAGTGTGTTGTGGGAAACCATTACCAAATGCAAGCTCCCTAACTCAAATAAGATTGATGATTCGACCTGCACTTGCAACGTTTGTGGGGCAAGAGTTCCTTGTGATCCAAAGAGGAATGTTACAAGCTCAATGTGGAATCATGTCTATCGGAGATGTAGTGCACACCCGTTGCACGGGCTAGGACAAGGAGATCCCAAGCAAACGAAATTGAACACAGAAAATGTGACGTGGGGGGGGGGGGGGGGGAGACCTCACAAGTATAGCAAGAAGAGATGTGATGACAAATGCATAGAGATGATTATTAGGGATGAGTTGCCTTTTAGGCATGTGGAGAAGGAGGGTTTTAAGGTATTCGTTAAAGAGTTGCAGCCGGAGTGGACTCCATTGAATAGAAAGCAAGTTGCTCAAGGAGTTTTAGACAAGTTCAATTATGAGAAAGGGTTATTGTTGAGTGGTTTGAAAGTCGTAGACGCAAGGATATCTATCACCACTGACACATGGACTTCTATTCAGAACATCAACTACATGGTTCTCACCGCTCATTTCTTAGATAGTGAGTGGATATTGCATAAAAGAATTTTATGCTTTTGTCCAATTGTGAGTGATAAGGGGGATGACATTGGGAGGCTTTTGGATCATTTTTTGCGACAATGGGAGATTACGAAAGTCTTCACAATCACCGTGGATAATGCGTCTGCCAATGATGTGGCGGTTTTGTACATGAAGAGAAGATGGAGATTGCAGAAGTCGTTGTTGTTGGATGGAGACTATGTGCATCTTAGATGTGGTTGTCACATCATTAATCTTGTAGTGAAGGATGGGTTGAAGGAGTTGGAGGATGGTATTAGTGCAATACAGAAATACGTGAAGTATGTTAGGAGTTCATCTTCTAGAGATGTTTTGGCCATTCCTTGCTCAACGGTTCCCTTAGAAAATGCTTTCAGTTTGGGGTCAAGAATTGTTGATCCATTCAGAGCATGTTTGTCTACAAAGATGGTGGAGGCCTTGGTTTGCACTAGTGATTGGTTGCGGGCTGAGCCACCAAATTTCTACAAGGATCCAACAATAGATGAGCTTGAGTTCTACTATCAATGTGAAGAGCTTGAGAAAGGTAATCTTTTGTGTTTGCTTATATGTTTTCTGAAATACATTCCAAGTGTTCTAAATTAGTTTGGGTGTTACTTTACTTATGTCAATCAACTGATTTCTGATATTCTTTATATGCTTGTATTTGATATCAACTATCAAGGATATGAACAAGAACAAGTTGATGTTATTGGTACTAATGGAAGGAGCGGAAACACTAGCCAAACAACTACTTAAACCCACATTACATCATACAAATTTGAAATTAAATGCCCTTAATCCGACCATAGATTAAATTTTACCATTAAGTATTCATATATGTGTGTGTGAAATTAAAAGGTCAAAAAAAAAAAGGGTGATTTAGGTAAGTAGGCTATTTAGAACCTTTAATTAGCTAATTAGCCAATAAACTTATTTAATTAGGTTAGGTAGTCCATTCCCCATATAAAACACACCACACACACCTTATTTATCTCTTTTAGCGTAATGCGCCCATTCCTCTGTTTCAGCGCCGATCGAAGCTTCATCCAAGCTTCATCAATGGAGATCCACGTCCTCTGTAGATCCCTGATAAGGCGTATTCCAATAGGCATTATTGAGTAGTTTAGGTGCATTTCATTGCCATATATTCATGTTTTAGTGTTAATTATATTAGCACTTGTTTTGTGGAAAAGTTCGGAATCTACGCTATTTCGATGGTTTTATGTAGATTCGTAGGTCCGAGACAAAGAACACGAGGAACGGAGCTAAGGAAGGCTAAGGCGAGACTTGGGAGAGCTTAAGCAAGAAGTCCCGAAGAGCATGGAACAACCTAAGGAGCAACGGAGCACGAAATCGAGGTCTAAAAGCGAAAACAAGGCCGAGTCGCGAAAGCTGTCTGCCCGGCGAGCTGAGCTTGTAACGCACTTTCCGGAGGCCTCGGATGTCCGATCGACGGATATGAGCATGCGTTGGAAAGCTCTTTCGAAGATATACGTGATAGTATTCTTCTGGAAAATCGCTGACAGCGAATGGATTTCCGCTGCAGCGAATCAAGTCAGCAACAATATGTGCGAGAAGGTGGCTTGAGCATGACTTGCTGCCAGCGAATGGAATCTCGCTGCCAGCGAGTGGAGTTAGCGACAGCATGTCCAGGAGCCAGCGCGTCTTGCTGCCAGCGAATAGAACTCGCTTCCAGCGAGTCGAGTCAGCCCATGAGTCAGCGAGCAAGCAACATGAGTCGCTGCCAGCGAATGGTGACTCGCTACCAGCGAATGGAGTCGCTCCAGCGGAAGGATGGACTCGTGGCTGTGGATGGTTGGACTCGCTGCAGCGGATGGAGGCTCTCGTAGAAGCGAAAATGATGGAATCAAAGAGTGTTGGAAAATATTCTAAGGCATGGACATTCGCTGCCAGCAAGTGTGGTAGCGAGGTGCTAGCGAAAATCCAACAGGAGCTTGATTGAGGCCATTCGCTGCTAGCGGAAATTTTCATTGCCAGCGGAATTTGACGTTGGACTAAACATGGAAAGTCTATCTTCTATCTAGTTTGTTTAGGAAGTTTCTATCTTATTTATCTATCTTTTACCTAATTTATGCAAGACTTTAGGCTTATAAATAGGATGTTTTAGAATTAGTTTTCGGAAGGATTCAAGTAGAGAAATCACCTTTGAAGAGAAGAAAGTTTAGGTAAGCCATGTTTGGCTAATTTTTAGTTTCCGTCTACACTTTCAAGACTTGGTTGGTGGTTTGTGAGTTTCTAATATAAGTTATTTTTCCTCTATAATTCTTTCAACTTCTTTGTGTGATATTGATTATGTTATTGATGTTATCTTGATTAGCTACCTTGATAATATTGATTTCATGCTAGGATTTAATACTTTCGTATTTGTGTTATTTCCGTAGTAGCACGCATAATATTGTGGATTCCGTGTTTAAAGCATGATTATGTAGGGAGTTGACATATATCTTAAACATTGATTTACCGTGTTTAATTGGTGTTATTTATATGCTCAAGTTCTTGGGACTATTTGCTATCTCTTTGTTAAATCTTGACCGTGTTAAGGTTGCATTGAGGTGTAAGGGATTAATTGGACTCGTAGGACTTTTAATCTATTTAAACCAAGACGAGAGGAACTCGTAGGAAAAGATAATAACTTGAAAAGGATTCGATGACCAATAAAAACCAACCAAAGTCGAGAACTTGTAGGTGGAAACGCTTTTCTTCTATCCATTATTTGCTTTTGTCAATATTTTTTTCTTTTATTTTTATTCATAAAAATATTTTCTTTTTATATTGGTAAATACACAATATCTAGAAATACTTGATTCTCTAGGGTACGACCCCTTACTTGCATACTATACTAGTTTGTTTGTTTGAGATTTATTTTTGGCGAGGTGAATCAACAACTTTCCCTCCGTCAAAATTGGCGCCATTGCCGGGGAATCAAGTTTATTTCTTTGTTTTGTGTATTTATTAATATTTGTATATATATCTAACCCCGACGTCGTGGATTTATCTTACGGTTCACGACACCTTGTCACTAATTGTTTGCAATGGAGTTGAAGTTATGGCAATACCAAGGAGAATACTTTCACCATTACCTCGCAAGAGTGCAAGAGTTAGTGGACGGTCGTGCTTCACGGGGTATCCAAGATGATTTGAAAGAAAAAGTACTTTGCGTTCAAGATGGCATGCTTCCCGAGATACGAGAATTCGTCCAATCTTTGAAAGAGGAAGGCTTTTACGATTTGGATTGGTCGGAATTATGGGATCTTTTCCTTTGCATGGGTGACATTGCAAAGGCGGAAGAAGACTACAAGTTGGCATCCATACCCTTACCTTTCAAACCAATGGCGGGCGAGATACATGAGGGAAGCCAAGACGCAAGCACCAATGGTTCAATCAAAGATGGAGAAGGGATCCCGATGCCCCATTGACATGGAATCTCATGAGTGCACGCATGAGGAACCATGTATTTTGTCACCTACTCTACCCATAGAAATCATCCCCAACTCATCTATTGAGGAATCTAGTCCGGAGCCAATTTCTATGGCTCCCGAGCAAGGTAATGATATTTCTTACACTTTTGTGGATTATGGTGAATATGTAGATCCTTGGGAGCATTACTTCGACAAACCACCAACGGAACTATGTTGGTGGTACTACATACCCTCGGCGGGAAGTCACACTCGAGCATATGAAGAGTTGGAGACCTTCTTCAACATCACATCATTTGACTTCGGCTTCTTTATATGTGGTGCTTGCCTACCTAGATGGTGTGCACCGGAGTTTGATTTGCTAAAGAGAGCGTTGGCAATGTCCGAGTGAGTCTTGAACATGTGAACAAATAAACCGTCGAGTCTATGACGATAAACAAGGACGCTTCTTGGGAGGCAACCCGAGGTAAGTTTTCCTAAATTAGTTATTTCAATTCCTAGTTATTTAATTAGTTTTGTTGTTTAATAAATTAGAAATTTCCTAATTATTCTATATGGTAGATAGATGTTTTTGGGATATTTTTGGAGCTAACCATGCAGGAAAAAAAAAGAGAAAAGAAAACGATCGAAGAATAGAGATTTGTCCTAAAATCGCTGCCAACGAATCATGATTTGTTGCCAGCGAGTCCAGCAGCCCAGACGACATAAGAGCTGATTTCATTCGCTGACAGCGAACCAAAACTTGCTGACAGCGAATCCAGCAGCTCATGCCCAGTCTTCATCTGTTGTCGTCGCAGCCTATCTTATTCATTCTTTGTCATCTTCATTCATCCATGCTCGTGGTTCGTCGGTCTTCGTCGTTGTCGTTCTTCATCTTTCTTCTTTCAAACTTCGTCACCTTCGCCACCAAAAATTTTCCACGATGTGAGTTATTCTTTGGCCATTTTCTCTCATATTTTTATGATTTGTTGTCTTTGATTCTCATTGAGGACAATGAAGAGTTTAAGTGTGGGGGAGGGTTGCATTCATATATTCATGCATTCATGTTTATTTTTTCATTATTTTATTCATCGATTCATGTTTATTTTTCGTTATTTTATTGCATCAGAAAATGAAAAGAAATTGAAAAATAAAAAAATTCCAAAAATATCATGCATTGCATTCATGTGTTATTCAAATACTCATCTTGCCTTAGTTTGTCCTCTATGTTATTTGTATGAGTTTTACCATATATGTTCCATAATATGATTGAATTGCCTAGCCTTGTCACATACTTGAGTTGATTTTCATTGGAGCATGACTTGTTAGTTTAATTGAGCAAAGTATGATTCTTTGTCTTGGGCATTATTGAAATCCAACAAAACTTGTCCTAGTGAGAAATTTTAGCCTTATAGGGATTTTCATCATATTTATTCTCTTTTGCTTTCTTGTGTGACATTATACTCTCCTTATGCAATTACCTCTTGAGATTGACATTGTTATCTATATTTCAGGCCGAATTTATATGTCTATTACTTACGAGTTTCAAATGATAGAGGCATGATTTTCTTAGCCATATTATTATCCATATCCACCCTACATATGTATCCTTTGCTTGCAGCGGAATTATATCCTGAGCCTTTTCTTTGAAGCTCCACAAAAATTTATCCTAGCCGATGATGAGCCTTACCCTATCCGGGAATTAGGATTAGAATTGGTGAATGATTAATTTGTTTGAGTGAAAAAGAAGATATTGTTAAGAGAGTTACAAGTTTGAATGATTATGTAATTTTGGTTTTATTTCTCACATTGTGCATTATTGTATTATCGGCTCTAGAAAAATTATAAAAAAAAAAGAAGAAAAAAAGATGAAAGAAAAAAAAAAGAAAAAAAAAGATGAATAAAGAGCCTTTTATTTTATTATGTATGTGAGAGTTAGAAAAATATGTATGGTTGAGAGAAAGTTCTTTTGTCGAGTGTTTTAAGAATGAAAGTTTGAGTTATGTTGGGTTGGAAGTATTTGGTTTTTAGCGTTCTTCCGGTTGTTCTTAGGGATCCCCTTTTTCCCGGATTTTTAGCACAACGAGCCTAAATATTTTCCTACCTTAATTCCTTACCAAACCCCATTACAACCTTGATAAAAGACCTCTTGATGTTTCTTATAAGTGATGGCATCCCCGGTGGAGAATATGTGATATATGTTTCAATTTTTATGTAGCTTTTTGCATTTTGGATTGAGTTGAGAGATACATTGTTAAGCCTAAACACGTGAGAGTGAGAGTAAACACATGATCCCGGTGAGGTTTGATTAGATGTGCCTTTGACTTTGAATCACTCATATACTTGCTAGGATGTTAACTTTCATACTCATGGCTCCTACACTTTGATATTGCTTTTGACAAGGTTAGTGCTTTAAGATCATATTTGTGGTATGATGGTTGTGCTCTTGTTTTTGCATTGCTTGAGGACAAGCAAAAGGTTAAGTGTGGGGGAGTTGATAAAGCGTATTCCAATAGGCATTATAGAGTAGTTTAGGTGCATTTCATTGCAATATATTCATGTTTTAGTGTTAATTATATTAGCGCTTGTTTTGTGGAAAAGTTCGGAATGTACGCTATTTCGATGGTTTTATGTAGATTCGTAGATCCGAGACAAAGAACACGAGGAACGGAGCTAAGGAAGGCTAAGGCGAGACTTGGGAGAGTTTAAGCAAGAAGTCCCGAAGAGCATGGAACAACCTAAGGAGCAACAGAGCACGAAATCGAGGTCTAAGAGCAAAAACAAGGCCGAGTCGCGAAAGCTGTCCGCCCGGCGAGCTGAGCTTGTAACGCACTTTCCGGAGGCCTCGGATGTCCGATCGACGCATATGAGCATGCGATGGAAAGCTCTTTCGAAGATCTACGTGATAGTATTCTGCTGAAAATTCGCTGACAGCGAATGGATTTCCGCTGCAGCGAATCAAGTCAGCAACAATATGTGCGAGAAGGTGGCTTGAGCATGACTTGCTGCCAGCGAATGGAATCTCGCTGCCAGTGAGTGGAGTCAGCGACAGCATGTCCAGGAGCCAGCGCGTCTCGCTGCCAGCGAGTCGAGTCAGCCCATGATACAGCGAGCAAGCAACATGAGTTGCTGCCAGCGAATGGTGACTCGCTGCCAGCGAATGGAGTCGCTCCAGCGGAAGGATGGACTTGCGGCTGCGGATGGCCGGACTCGCTGCAGCGGATGGAGGCTCTCGCGGAAGCGAAAATGATGGAATCGAATAGTGTTGGAAAATATTCTAAGACATGGACATTCGCTGCCAGCGAGTGTGGTAGCGAGGTGCTAGCGAAAATCCAACAGGAGCTTGATTGAGGCCATTCACTGCTAGCAGAAATTTTCGCTGCCAACGGAATTTGACGTTGGACTAAACATGGAAAGTCTATCTTCTATCTAGTTTGTTTAGGAAGTTTCTATCTTATTTATCTATCTTTTACCTCATTTATGCAAGACTTTAGGCTTATAAATAGGATGTTTTAGGATTAGTTTTCGGAAGGATTCAAGTAGAGAAATCACCTTTGAAGAGAAGAAAGTTTAGGTAAGCCATGTTTGGCTAATTTTTAGTTTCCGCCTACACTTTCAAGACTTGGTTGGTGGTTTGTGAGTTTCTAATATAAGTTATTTTTCCTCTATAATTCTTTCAACTTCTTTGTGTGATATTGATTATGTTATTGATGTTATCTTGATTAGCTACCTTGATAATATTAATTTCATGCTAGGATTTAATACTTTCGTATTTGTGTTATTTCCATAGTAGCACGTAGGGCTGGCAAATGGTACGGAAATTACCGTACCAACCGATTACCAACCGTACCAACAGGTCGTTGGTACCAATAAGTCGGTAACCGACTGAGTCGGTAACCGAAGTGTCGGTACCAAGGGTAGTCGGTACGGTAACGGTATAGGCAATCCAATTACCGTGGTACCGGTGGTACCGATTATATATTTAATTTTTTTTTAAAAAAATTGTATTATTGTGTAAGGCTGTGTTGTTATTAATTGAATTAATTTTTATTTTGTATGCTAAAAAAAATAGCGTCTCATTAGACTCTCAGCCGTTCTCTTCATTCACTTCCAAGTTCCAACCCTAATTTTCCAAGAGGAAGCCGCGCAACCTTGAGCCTCCCGTCCCGGCAGGCGGCAGTCGTCCATCAGTCCTCGCCGACCGGGAGTCCTCCCCGACAGGAAGTCCTCGCCCGGTCACCGTCCACAGCCTTGAGCCTTCGCCGACCAGCAATCCTCGCCCGCGCAGCGCAGCCTTAGCCTCCCATCCCGGCCAGTGTAAGTTTCGACTTTCGAATCCTTCATTTTCGATCTCCCTTCTCTCAAACAATCCGAGATTTCATTTCAATGATTCAATCTCGCTTCAAACCAGGCAGATGGGTCGTAATCGAGCTCCGTTGGGAAGAATCACGGGCAGCGGAAGGGGTGCACGAGGAAGAGGTGCGTCCGGATCTGGATCTGTTGGAGCCGGATCTACTGGTAGAGCGGTCGGATCCGGATCTGCTGGGGGGATTGTACCCAACGGTGAGTCCTTGAATTGTTTTGTTCTTTGTTCTTATTTTTCTTTAAGAAATAAGAACTTGAATTACTTGAATCTAGTCCTTGAAAGTTGAAATCTTGATCAGTTGAATTTTCAATTTTGTTCTAAGATAGAAGCTACTGAATTTATTTTGTTATTTGTGTATTGATTTTGAAGCTGTTGGGACTTGGAAATGCTGCTGAATTTTCAACCGAAATGCTGCTGAATTTTCAATTATGTTATATCAATTTTGTTCTAACTTAGAAGCTGCTTAATTGATGTTGAATTGTTATTTGTGTATTGATTTTGTTCTGTACTTCTGTTGGGAATTGATTTATGCTCAGCTGGGACACAATGCCAAAGTCGGTCTAGCTCCTCTCCGTCTAACCCTTTGCCAAATGTAGTCAGAGAACAAACTACCCTACCTTCTGAAACTGAAAGTCAGCCTACGACTCAGCCCTCTGAAACCGAAACTGAGCCTGCAGTGGAGGTTGGACAGAAAAGAAAGGAGCCATCGATCTCAAGATCAACAAGTGTGTTGTGGGAAACCTTTACCAAATGCAAGCTCCCTAACTTAGATAAGATTGATGATTCGACCTGCACTTGCAACTTTTGTGGGGCAAGAGTTCCTTGTGATCCAAAGAGGAATGGTACAAGCTCAATGTGGAATTATGTCTATCGGAGATGTAGTGCACACCCGTTGAACGGGCTAGGACAAGGAGATCCCAAGCAAACGAAATTGAACACAGAAAATGTGACGGGGGGGGGGGGGGAGACCTCACAAGTATAGCAAGAAGAGGTGTGATGACAAATGCATAGAGATGATTATTAGGGATGAGTTGCCTTTTAGGCATGTGGAGAAGGAGGGTTTTAAGGCATTCGTTAAAGAGTTGCAGCCGGAGTGGACTCCATTGAATAGAAAGCAAGTTGCTCAAGGAGTTTTAGACAAGTTCAATTATGAGAAAGGGTTATTGTTGAGTGGTTTGAAAGCCGTAGACGCAAGGATATCTACCACCACCGACACATGGACTTCTATTCAGAACATCAACTACATGGTTCTCACCGCTCATTTCTTAGATAGTGAGTGGATATTGCAGAAAAGAATTTTATGCTTTTGTCCAATTGTGAGTGATAAGGGGGATGACATTGGGAGGCTTTTGGATCATTGTTTGCGACAATGGGAGATTATGAAAGTCTTCACAATCACCGTGGATAATGCGTCTGCCAATGATGTGGCGGTTTTGTACATGAAGAGAAGATGGAGATTGCAGAAGTCGTTGTTGTTGGATGGAGACTATGTGCATCTTAGATGTGGTTGTCACATCATTAATCTTGTAGTGAAGGATGGGTTGAAGGAGTTGGAGGATGGTATTAGTGCAATACAGAACTGCGTGAAGTATGTTAGGAGTTCATCTTCTAGACTTGACAAATTCAGAGAGTTCGCTGTGATGGAGAAATGTGGGGCTGGTGCAAAAGCAAATGTTCCTTTAGATGTTGTGAGAAGATGGAATAGCACTTACCTTATGCTGGAAGCTGCATTGAAGTACGAATCTGTATTCGCGAGGATGGCTGAAGAAGATGTGAACTTTATGAGCTACTTTGAGAGTGATGAACGGGTAGGACCTCCAGCTTTTGATGATTGGAGAAATGCCGAGGCATTCTGTGTGTTTCTGAAAAAATTCTATGACGCTACATTGCGGCTTAGTGCATGGAAAACTGTTACAGCAAATGTACTCTTTGTGGAGATGATCACATTGCAATGTGAGATTGACAAGGCCTGCTCTTCAGAGGATGTGGTTTTGCAGAAAGTTGCGAAGTCAATGAAGACTAAATTTCAGAAGTATTGGGGCGGTGTTGAGTCGATGAACAAGGTTATCATGATAGCCAACGTCCTTGACCCAAGGTACAAGCTACAATGGGCTAAAGCTGCGATGGTAAAGGTGAAGGCAAATGTAGATGTGATCAACACCATAAAAGGTGACTTGAAGAAGTTGCTTTTGAAGTTGTACGATGAGTACAAAGGAGATGATGAAGTGAATAGGGATGCCCTTGAAGGTGTTGACATAGAAGGTGTGGACATGGATGCCCTTGATTAAGTGAGCAGAGAGCTTGCAAAAAGGTAATTCTGATTCAGAATTACCTTTTTGCCTCTTATATACTCTATCTGTTAATTAAAACTTGCCATTTTAGAAATCTACACACTTATTAAGAAAACAAATAAAAATACACTTATAACCATTATTATTACTCTACTTTTTTACTTTCTCAAAAACTACAACTCACAACCATTTAATCATTACAAGGGAAATTTCATAAAGTGGGTGAAAAAATACATAAAATGACAAGTGTTTCTTAACAAGAATTACTTCCTAAGACGACATGTTTTAATTAACGGATGGAGTATAATTTTAAGGTTGTTAGAAAGGAAATTTTGTTCTATTTTTACATTATGAATATAGGGATTGTAACCTTATTTAAAAGATTTAGCTAAATATAATTTTATATCAATCCAAGGAGAGAATAAACATTAAAAAAATGCTGTGACTTAATATAATATATAAATATTTACATATAGATATAGATTATATATTAATTCAATGTATTGAATTAAACTCATTGGTTTGAAAAAATGTAGAGTGTCTTAAGGAATTTTTTAAATATAATTGTAATTGAAGCTTATTGATGAAAAACACCTAAAAATAAGTTGGTTATGGGATTCTAAAAAAACAGTGGGTAAATCAATATATAATACTAAAACAGACACGTGAAAATCCTATGTGGCGGGCTCTGATGCGATTCACTTACGTGTCGTTCTCTGGTGCAAACTGTGCAATATGGTCCGGGTTTTTTGACACGTTAATTAATGAGTATCCAATAAATTTAAGTCACGTCAATTAATGATTTTATTTTAACCACCTATCATCTTATGTACCAACCTTAATTGATAATTACAAATAAACAATTTTAATATAAAAGTAAGCAAACAGTTATTTTATAAACCAAATTTATGCAAATGTTGCTTAAGTGCCAAATAATTTTGTTTATCTTTAAACAATTACATTAAACAATAGAAATAATTAAAATCAATAAGTGTTTATCTTGAATAAACAATTAATTTATAAACCAAATTTATGCAAATATGGCTCACATACCAATTAATTTATAAACCAAATTTATACAAATATTAGATCCATTATACATATTGCTTTGTTTAGCGATAAAATAATTTTGTTTTAAGAAAAATTAGGAAAAAAATATTGAAATTACATCATACAAATTTGAAATTAAATGCCCTTAATCCGACCATAGATTAAATTTTACCATTAAGTATTCATATATGTGTGTGTGTGAAATTAAAAAGTAAAAAAAAAATAGGGTGATTTAGGTAAATAGGCTATTTAGAACCTTTAATTAGCTAATTAGCCAATAAACTTATTTAATTAGGTTAGGTAGTCCATTCCCCATATAAAACACACCACACGAACCTTATTTATCTCTTTTAGCGAAATGCGCCCATTCCTCTGTTTCATCGCCGATCGAAGCTTCATCCAAGCTTCATCAATGGAGATCCACGTCCTCTGTAGATCCCTGATAAGGCGTATTCCAATAGGCATTATTGAGTAGTTTAGGTGCATTTCATTGCCATATATTCATGTTTTAGTGTTAATTATATTAGCGCTTGTTTTGTGGAAAAGTTCGGAATCTACGCTATTTCGATGGTTTTATGTAGATTCGTAGGTCCGAGACAAAGAACACGAGGAACGGAGCTAAGGAAGGCTAAGGCGAGACTTGGGAGAGCTTAAGCAAGAAGTCCCGAAGAGCATGGAACAACCTAATCATGCTTCAAACACGGAATCCACAATCTTTTGCGTGCTAGTTATGTAGGGAGTTGACATATATCTTAAACATTGATTTACCGTGTTTAATTGGTGTTATTTATATGCTCAAGTTCTTGGGACTATTTGTTATCTCTTTGTTAAATCTTGACCGTGTTAAGATTTCATTGAGGTGTAAGAGATTAATTGGACTCGTAGGACTTTTAATCTATTTAAATCAAGACGAGAGGAACTCGTAGGAAAAGATAATAACTTGAAAAGGATTCGATAACCAATAAAACCAACCAAAGTCGAGAACTTGTAGGTGGAAACGCTTTTCTTCTATCCATTATTTGCTTTTGTCAATATTGTTTTCTTTTATTTTTATTCATAAAAATCTTTTCTTTTTATATTGGTAAATACACAATATCTAGAAATATTTGATTCTCTAGGGTTCGACCCCTTACTTGCATACTATACTAGTTTGTTTGTTTGGGATTTATTTTTGGCGAGGTGAATCAACGACTTTCCCTCCGTCAATCCCAAATACCGAGCATCCAAAATCAAGCTTAACACACCAAAATCTCATATTCAGGCTCGAGATCGTGATTCCAGATAGTGATTCCAACTGAAGAGCGAAACAGAAGAATTGGGTGAAACCTCGAAAATCAATTTTCCAGAATCCTTGAAAGTTGTCACCAATGGCCAAAAATCAGTGCAATATGGAGTTATAAAAAAGGACAAGAGCCAAGATTTGGAATCTAATCAAGGTAACACGCAAATGGATATTGTCAGTATTTTGATGAAGTGGAATCAAAGGCATTTGTGATTCCAGACAATATTGAGTTGGAATCATTGAAAAATATGATTAGTGATAGGTTTGACATTTGCCTAGAAACATATGAGCTGAAGTTAAGCCACTTACATCCTTTACAAAAATTGAAAGCTCCGTTTACAATCAACAAAAATGAAGATCTCAAGGCATTCATGCATATAAATTATGCGCATCAGATTGCATGGACTTTGCCGTTGCATGTTTTAGCAAAGAAAAAGTTGAATGGCACTCAGATAAGTAAAACTGTTCAACAAACAAGTGTGTTGACGGAGTCTAATGAGTACGTTCAAGAAGCAAGTGTAGATAACACATTAGCACTCGCTATTACTGATTTTGCATCAGAAGATATGGATACCAACAATGATGAAGCTCAAAATGAAGCCCTTGGTGAGAATGAGGAAGATGATATTGATTTCATCTATGTTGGACAGATTTTCAGCTCGAAAAAACAATTAAGGAGTGCAGTGGCTAACATGACAGTTAAGGAGAACTTCCAATTTCGAGTGATGAAATCAACAACAAAGAGGTACAAGGTCAATTGTATTGATGTCATCTGCAAGTGGACAGTACTAGCTACATGTGTGAAGAATTCAAGTTACTTTGAGATTAGAAAGGTGAAAACAGAGCACACTTGTTCATTTTCAGTCAGGTGCAGAGAACATCGGAAACCATCTTAATAAGCTGTAGCGGAAAAGATGAAGATAAGGTATTGATGTCACTAAAGTAGCCATGTTCTTTTGCATATTTTAGTTCCATATTTTTATACATTTTGCGTATTTCGGGCTGGGAATATGTCGAATTTATGTAGTATATGCTTATTTGTCAGAAATAGAGATCTACATAAGTTTCTGTTTAATATCACAGAATATGGAACCATTTCGGGAGAAAAACCAAGAAGCAAAGACGGAAGCAGCAAAGTCTACTCGATGTCGACTAAGTTTTCATCGATGTCGACAAATCATGTCCAGATACACTGGAGTCGAGGACAACCTAGTCGAGGATGTCGAGGAGATTTACCCGACCTGACCAGACAAGACGGAGCAGAGCAACATTCTACTCGATATCGAGTTGAGTACTCGATATCGACAAATGCCATATCACACTCCCCGAGCCATGTCGAAGAGATGCTGCTCGACAACACCAGGACAAGCCATGATCAACATTTCTACTCGAGATCGACGAGACTGTTATCGAGATCGAGGAAGCCTATGAGCCAAATCCGAGCCTGTCGAGGACCAGCAACCCGAGACGCCGAGCCAAGCCCAGTCGATGACACTTCTACTCGAGATCGAGTAGCCTTACTCGAGATCGACGAAGCCTCCAGAAGCCGTGTAACGCGTTTTGAGCTATCCTACTCGGATTGGGATTCCTTGGGGCCGAAGATTGCCAAGTTCTATCCGATTTTATCAAGATACATCATGAAGAGAGAGATCTATCCACTTGAAAACTTTAGATATAATTTCCTTTATTAGATTTAATTCCTTTGTTGCTTTTATTTATCATTAAGCTTTTTAAGATATAATTTTAGATATAGATAGATATTTCTATCCTTGAATAACAAGGATTAGAAGCCTATAAATAAAGCCCATGGGGCTAGGTTTTATTCATTCAATTTCAGAGAGAAGTAAGTAGGAGAAGTAGTAGAGAGAAAGAAAGAAAGGCCGAGTGGAGCAGGAGAGCGAGAGTGATCTGACTTTGTTCGGTTGTACTTTCTTCAGTTTGATTTTAATGCAAGTTTCTTTTCATCAATCAATGTCTGAGGTTGCGATGAAGCGCGAGTAGTCAACCCACTTCTAGGGTTGGGGCGAGCCCGACGATAGCCATGCATGTTTGAGGTAAAGATCCGACTTTTATCATGTTTTGAGCATCTACTACTTGTTTACGTGTTTATTACCCATTTAATGGGGATCCATGATAACAACTTGGATTGTAAACATAAAATCAGTAGAGACAATTAGGGTTTCTTGAAAGAGTTGTCTAATTGTTGGAAAAGGCGAAAGCTTAGTCCTTTGATGCGAATCCCATGATTATTTGTTTTATCTCTGCCTTATGCATGCTTGGTTATCGTTGTTGCAAACCCCAATCTTGGAAGTCCTTTTCATACAGTTTAATTCGAATCCCAAAGCCTTTGCATTTATTTTCTTTCGTTTTATTTTCTGTCCCTTTACTAGATCTCGAATTGCACTACTCGATATCGAGTTAACTGATTTTCGATCTAGCATCGATGTAGCTTTTGTGTGCAGGAGATCGACAAAACCAAACCGACGTCGACGAAGACCGTACTCGATCTCGAGTAGGCCCTTGTCGAGATCGACCAGAAACTGCCGAGTTGCTGCGCTGTGTTCGACTGTCCGATCTTCTGTCGAGTTGCTGTACTCGAGATCTAGGACCCTTGTTGTCGACTTCCGTGAGATTTCTCCGCTGACACGCTTCCTCGTGGATCGATCCTGACTTCCCACTGCTGCATCGGGAGGAAGTCTTATAATTATTTGCGTGGGCAGAATCTGGTTTGATCTATTTTATTATATTTCATACTTGATTTCCTCCAACAACAAATTGGCGCCGTTGCCGGGGAAGCTATCATTCGCGCCTTAGGTAGTTAAATCTCACATCTTCTTTGAGTTACTTTACAGGTGTATGCGCCGTTCTGGTCAACCACCTGTGTTTGACGGCTTAGACGAACCAGAACGCCTTCTACACATCAGAACTAAACTACAAAGAGTCATGGCGGCCGCAGAAACACAAGAACAGTTGATTGAAAGGCTCACAAGGGAACTAGCCGCAAGGGATGCTACTATCGCCACTGAAAGGGCAGCGAGGGAACAAGAAGCTGAGCGCGCAAGGCAAGCAGAAGCTGAGCTTGCCCAATATCCAACCACTGCAGAGGATTATATGCATCCTACTCTCGTCGTGCCTGAATCGGCGATTCTAATCCCTGAAAACTCTTTTGAAATTCGCACTCAATTCCCTATAGAACTTAAAAATAATGCTTTTTATGGCAAATTTAATGACTGTCCTCTTGAACATATTACCAATTTTTCTGACATGTGCCGCACTCTTGCTGAAGGTACAACTCTGGAATATGTCAAGATGAAAGCTTTCCGCTGGTCTCTCGCTGGGCCTGCACTGAAGTGGCTTGAAGGGCTGAAACCAAGATCACTCACAACATGGGCTCAAGTAGAGCAAGAATTTCTGAATAAATTCTTCCCACCCGCCAAGACAGCACTCCTCCGCCAGAAAATCACTGCCTTCAAACAGAAGCCTGGGGAACCGCTGGCAAAGGCATGGGAACGCTACAAAGAACTGCTGCGATCTTGCCCTACTCATGGACAACCACCCTACGTCATTCAGGAGATCTTCTTCAACTCTCTTGATCAAGTCACTAAGGACAGAATCAACCAGTATAATCGCTATGAGTATCTGACGATGCCACCAATTGACGCATGGGGTGTGCTAGACAAGCTCACCAACTATGACAACAAATATGGGTCTACTGCAAACTATAAGGAGAACTCTTATGCCAGGCCAGCACCATCTATGCCACTCTATGAGCCAGCAAAGGAGATTGACCCAAATGTCAGGGAGCAGTTCTACAGAGACCAGAATCGGAATGCAGATCACAGCGGCACACCACTACTGAGTGCCCACACACTGATCAAGTCAGGTTGGCAGAAACACATGAGGAGGCAGCCTACGATGGGGTTCCCAATCGCTACCAGGGAGATCAAATGTTCTATCAACCACAGTGGAACCAAGGTCCTCCTAGGAACCCCCCACCCTACAGAGCTCCAGGGTATCCAGAAAGGGATCAAAAGAAGGATGATCTGCAGCTGATCCTTGAGGAGATGCGTCGAAATCAGGGCACCATCAACAATCAGTTCCAGAACATCACAACAAAATTTGGAGAACTGGACATCTGGAAAAAGGGAATAGAGACCCAGATGGGTCAAATCGCTGCACAGATCCCACGACCATCCGGACAACTCCCTGGGCAAACAGAACCAAATCCTAAAGGGAAGACCGGACACGTCGCAGCTATCAAACTCAGAAGTGGGCATCAATTACACAAGCCAGAGGTCGGGAAACAACAAGGCAAGGCAGAACAGCAACTCGAGATAGAGCAGACTCAACTCGATCTCGAGGAGAGCATACTCGATCTCGACAAGCCACTTCTCGACACAGACCAGAAGCTGAGCTCGGACTCCGCTGCGCAGCCCAGCAACTCCAGGTCGACCACCCAACTCGATGTCGAAGAGCCCGTGGTCGAGATCGAGGAGAATCTGGCCGACGTCGACGACTCTGCGACACCTCCGACGTCTGATCCGGCTCCGAAACAGAAAAATCTACTGCCTTTTCCTTCCAAAACACAGAAAGATCCCACTGCAGGTAGGTTTAACAGATTTGTTAATATGCTACAAGAACTGAATGTTTCTATTCCTTTTACAGAAGCCCTGCAAGAGATGCCTGGATATGTCAAATTTCTGAAGGAAATTCTAAGCAAGAAGTGATCCATCTCAAAGATCGCAGGCGAATGCAAAGTACTCCATTTCCCTGAAAAGAGACCTGACCCTGGTAAGTTTTCTGTTATTGTGGGTTTTGGACAATATAAATATGAGTCTCTGTGTGATTTAGGAGCAAGTGTGAGCATCATGCCTCTATCAATCTGGCGGAAGGTCAAAATAGGATGCATAGAACTTGTGGATGCCAAGCTATACATGGCAAACAATACAGTGGTCATCCCTACAGGTATAGTTGAGAACGTCCCTGTCCAGGTTGGTAAATTCTTTGTTCCAGCAGATTTCCTTATCATAGACTGCGCTTAAGATCCTACTAGCCCTATTATTCTTGGTAGACCATTCTTAGCAACTGCAGATGCCAGAATTAGTGTCAAGAATCGATCGCTCACCTTCACCATAGGCGATGAGGTTTTGGATTTCTCTTTTGGCCCTGCAAAGGAGGAAATTTCATGGCTGGAGGTAAAAAGCATCAGCAACCACGGGACCAGGAAATCAACGGAGGAAACCACCCAAGGTCAACTCGAGATCGACCAAGCCAACTCGATCTCGACGAGGGTTTTACTCGATCTCGACAAGCCTCTGTCGATGTCGACTTCCTCTGGTGAGCCACAGATTTGCCCAGAGCCTAAGTATGGGGTCCCTGTACTCGAGGTCGACCAGTTATACTCGATCTCGACTAGCCCCAAGCCCAAATATTTCTATTTTGGGTCCGAAAAGGTAAGTTCAGGTAGGGATTCTACTCCCCCTCGGTCCATAAAGAAAATTTTCAATAATTTAAAAGGAGATAAGGCCCCGTGGCGAGAGAATCTGCAGAAACTAAGAGCTGGAAGGAAGAAGAAGAAAGAGAAGGGAGATGATGCAAGCAACCACATGTCAGCTAAGCTTGCATACTACCATCAGGACCTAGATGATCCAAGAGAAGGGCCAACCATGAGCGGGCCCCACAATAATGGTCCTTGAGCACAAACAGAGAAGTCGGCCTAGCGACTCTAAAATCTAGAGCATGTATATAAGACTTTATGAATTTTTGGGACTTTTTGAACTTTTTGGTTTTTTGTTCTTGGTTTTGGTTTTATGTCTTTTAGAATATTTCATGTGGATAGTCTTGTTTCTTGTGCAATCTAACACTTTTAGGTCGGCAAGCATATAAGGATCGCAAAAAGTGGAATAAAGAAGTCCCTGAAAACAGTCAGAATCGATGAAGGCCAAGTCGACGACGACAAGGAGGAGCAGCCCAGAAACTCGTCGATCTCGAGTAGGCCAACTCGATGTCGACTAAGCCACCAGCCACTAGAAGCTCCTCGACTTCAGAAACCACTGGACGCAGAATTCTCCTCGAGATCGAGTTGCACCACTCGAGATCGACTAAGACCTTTCCTCGACATGCCTGTTATGCCCTCCTCGATGTGTTATCTTGTGAGTTCCTTCCTTTAGTCTTGTTTTTTTTTTAATTTTATACAGTGGGGACACTGTAAATTTTAAGTATGGGGTGGGGGAAGGACTCATTATCATTATTATATGTTTTAGTCTCGCTTTTGGTTTTTACATGGTGAAATTTTTAATTTTTATGTTATGCATTCATGTTTAAATTTTATGCATTTAAGTCTTTTGTCATACTTTAGTCTTGTTTTTTGTTACATAAAAAAAATAGAAAATGTCGAAAAAAGAAAAAAATATGCATGTTTAAATTTTTGCATTGTCTTAATTTTTATACCCTAACTTAGATGTCCTATGATGATAAATAATGATTGACTTGATCATGTAAATCCTATGGCATGTTTGGAAGGATTAGCCTAAGTCCCCAAAATTGTTTTTATGTGGATTGTAAACTTGTGATGAAATTGAGCACATATGATCCTAACCTAAAGGTAAAATCTAACAAAAATTGTCCTAGTGAGAACTTTGGCCTTATAGGGAGAACATTAAAAATCCCTCTGCTTTCTTGAGTATATTTACTCTTCCTATGCATCTCTAAATGTTGTGATAGTTATTCAAAGCCAATGCATTTATATGATGATGTGAATAAGGATTAAATGATGGAGGCACCTTTTAAGCCAATTTTATCCTCTCTTTACCTACCCTACATTATCCCTGCTTGAAGCTTGAACATTAGCCTGAGACTTTTTATAAACTCCACAAAATTATCCTTAGCCAAATTGAGCATGACCCCCATTTGGGAATTAAGACTTAGAGTTGGTTGAAATAATGGTTTGTGGAAGAAATGAGCTTATGTTCCAAGTAAGGAAGGATTTTTGGAATTTATTGAGATATGGGTTGGTTTTATATTTTTTATCTTTCTATGCACAATATGTAAAAGGATTTTTGGCTCACCCTATAAATGCACAAGTGTTATTTTATGCTATTTTCGTTTATAAAAAAAATCGAAAAAAAAAGAAGAAGAAGAGAAAAAAGTATATATGTTTATGAATAAAGTGCATGAGCCAAATTTACCTTATTTCTTTCATTTTCGCAAGATTCATACTTTGGAGAGGTTATTTAAGTTTGAAAGGTTATAAATTGGAGAGTTTGGTTGATGCATATGATTGAGAGTTATGGTTTGGTTGTGTTGGAGATTTAGGAGTCTTGATTCCCGAATTTTAGTAAGCACCACATGGCCAAATAATTCCATACCCTTATATTTCTTACCAAGCCCCATTACAACCCCGCTGAATGGAATCTTCTTTGAAGACTTCTATTGAGCGAAGTCCTCCTGATAATTCTTGTTGCATTTTCATAATTGGTTGCGAAGTGGATTTATATTTAAATTGCAATGTTTATGAGATTGTATATGGAATTGAGTTGAGAGTTGATCTACATAGCCTAAACACATTGAGAGCTGAGTGTAAACACATTATTCCTGTGAGGTTGGATTTATATTGCCTATGCCCATGGATCGCTCATATATGTGCGATGACGTTAAATTCACTTGTCTTACATTGCTACTACTTGAGATGTTGCTTTTGACAAAAGGCGAAGACTTGAAGGATGTGTTGTAGGTCTTGGTTATTGTTTGGTTATTGCTTGAGGACAAGCAAGTCTAAGTATGGGGTGATTTGATGTCACTAAAGTAGCCATGTTCTTTTGCATATTTTAGTTCCATATTTTTATACATTTTGCGTATTTCGGGCTGGGAATATGTCGAATTTATGTAGTATATGCTTATTTGTCAGAAATAGAGATCTACATAAGTTTCTGTTTAATATCACAGAATATGGAACCATTTCGGGAGAAAACCAAGAAGCAAAGACGGAAGCAACAAAGTCTACTCGATGTCGACTAAGTTTTCATCGATGTCGACAAATCATGTCCAGATACACTGGAGTTGAGGACAACCTAGTCGAGGATGTCGAGGAGAGTTACCCGACCTGACCAGATAAGACGGAGCAGAGCAACACTCTACTCGATATCGAGTTGAGTACTCGATATCGACAAATGCCATATCACACTCCCCGAGCCATGTCGAAGAGATGCTGCTCGACAACACCAGGACAAGCCATGATCAACATTTCTACTCGAGATCGACGAGACTGTTGTCGAGATCGAGGAAGCCTATGAGCCAAATCCGAGCCTGTCGAGGACCAGCAACCCGAGACGCCGAGCCAAGCCCAGTCGATGACACTTCTACTCGAGATCGAGTAGCCTTACTCGAGATTGACGAAGCCTCCAGAAGCCGCGTAACGCGTTTTGAGCTATCCTACTCGGATTGGGATTCCTTGGGGCTGAAGATTGCCAAGATACATCATGAAGAGAGAGAGATCTATCCACTTGAAAACTTTAGATATAATTTCCTTTAATAGATTTAATTCCTTTGTTGCTTTTATTTATCATTAAGCTTTTTAAGATATAATTTTAGATATAGATAGATATTTCTATCTTTGAATAACAAGGATTAGAAGCCTATAAAGAAAGCCCATGGGGCTAGGTTTTATTCATTCAATTTCAGAGAGAAGTAAGTAGGAGAAGTAGTAGAGAGAAACAAAGAAAGGCCGAGTGGAGCAGCAGAGCGAGAGTGATCTGGCTTTGTTCGGTTGTACTTTCTTCAGTTTGATTTTAATGCAAGTTTCTTTTCATCAATCAATGTCTGAGGTTGCGATGAAGCGCGAGTAGTCAACCCACTTCTAGGGTTGGGGCGAGCCCGACGATAGCCATGCGGGTTTGAGGTAAAGATCCGACTTTTATCATGTTTTGAGCATCTACTACTTGTTTACGTGTTTATTACCCATTTAATGGGGATCCATGATAACAACTTGGATTGTAAACATAAAATCAGTAGAGACAATTAGGGTTTCTTGAAAGAGTTGTCTAATTGTTGGAAAAGGCGAAAGCTTAGTCCTTTGATGCGAATCCCATGATTATTTGTTTTATCTCTGCCTTATGCATGCTTGGTTATCGTTGTTGCAAACCCCAATCTTGGAAGTCCTTTTCATACAGTTTAATTCGAATCCCAAAGCCTTTGCATTTATTTTCTTTCGTTTTATTTTCTGTCCCTTTACTAGATCTCGAATTGCACTACTCGATATCGAGTTAACTGATTTTCGATCTAGCATCGTTGTAGCTTCTGTGTGCAGGAGATCGACAAAACCAAACCGACGTCGACGAAGACCGTACTCGATCTCGAGTAGGCCCTTGTCGAGATCGACCAGAAGCTGCCGAGTTGCTGTGATGTGTTCGACTGTCCGATCTTCTGTCGAGTTGCTGTACTCGAGATCTAGGACCCCTGTTGTCGACTTCCGTGAGATTTCTACGCTGCCTA
This sequence comes from Persicaria maculosa, assembly GCA_963922045.1. Taxonomy (NCBI): domain Eukaryota; kingdom Viridiplantae; phylum Streptophyta; class Magnoliopsida; order Caryophyllales; family Polygonaceae; genus Persicaria; species Persicaria maculosa. The sequence goes on from OY998255.1 coordinate 63,859,524, forward strand.
GGATCCGCTGACACGCTTCCTCGTGGATCGATCCTGACTTCCCACTGCTGCATCGGGAGGAAGTCTTGTAATTATTTGCGTGGGCAGAATCTGGTTTGATCTATTTTATTATATTTCATACTTGATTTCCTCCAACAACAGGTATGATTAATGAGAATTATATTATTAATATCATCTCAGCCATGTGAGTAAAGGTGACAATTGGTGCGTGCTTACCTTTTCAAGATAACTGAATAGATAAACAAAAGCTATTGCAGTAGGGTTATGGGGTTAATTACATATGACTAGAATACAATTGCTTACTTGTTGCATATAATGAATGAAGGTATGAAGGTGTGACAAAAGGTCCAGATCCTATACAGATCAGAAATGCAATGCAAAAGGAGTTTAGGCACAATGTGAGCTACTGGAAAGCAAGGAAAGCAAAAGAGGTTGCACAAGACATGATAAGAGGCACTCCGGAAGGAAACTATGAAATGTTGTCGGCATACTTCCACATGATGCAACAAGTAAACCCAGGAACATATGCATGCATGGAGAGTGATGGACATAATCGTTTCAAGTACGCATTCCTCTCTTTCGGAGCATCCATTAGGGGATTCCGAATGATGAGAAAGGTATAAACTCTATAATTTTGTTTGATAAAAAGTGTATATATAATTAAACTAGTGTAACAACTATAAATTGAATTATGTAGGTTATCATGGTAGACGCTGCTTTTCTACATAGAAAATATAGAGGAATCCTGATTACAGCAACCGCACAAGATGCTGACAGACATGCAAGGGCGAAGCCAGAAAATAATCGAGGGGGGGGCTCGGGATTTTTTTTTTTTGAATATATATAAGATATAATTTTTTTTGTAAAGAATATAGTATAAAACACATTAAATGTATGATTTTAATAGCTATTTTAAGTTTAAAAAATTAAAAGGGGGAAAAATCCATAAAATGAAGCTATGGGGATTCGAACTCAAGACCAAATCATTCAAATTCCCACCCCTTACCAACTGAGCTAACCACATTACTTGATTTTTCTTTCAAATTAACTTGTTTTAACCCTTAAATTATCAAAAATTACCCAAAAAATACATATTTTTATTTTTTTTTACGTTTTTCCTCCGACCCAGGGGGGCTCGAGCCACCTCATGCCCCCCCTCCCTCCGCCCCTGCAGACATGTGTACCCTATTACATTCAGAGTGGTGGACTTAGAGAATGATAATGCATGGAAGTGGTTCTTCCAAAGATTAGCTGTTGTGATTCCAGATTCAAGTGAACTGGTCTTTGAATTTGATCGGCATGAGAGCATCAACAAGTTTATTGAGGACGTGTACAGTTCTGCAAAGCACGTCATGATCTGCACACGCCATCTGAAACAAAACATAAAGTCAAAATACAAACACCGAGGGGTCATCCATTTTGTCATAAAAGCATCCGAATGCTACACTGTAAGAGAATTTGAAGACTACTTCAAAAGCATTTGTGATATCAACAAGAAGATTGGGAAATACCTTGAGGATGTAGACTTTTAGAAATAATCAAGGGCGCACTTCAAAGGTGACAGGTACAACTTTATGACAACGAATAATGCAGAGTGTATAAATGCAATTTTGAAAGAAGCTCGAGGATACCCAATTATTGCACTGTTTTAGCATATTAGGAATAAAATGGCAGATTGGTTCAATGACCGTAGAGGACAGGCGGCAAAGATCAATGATATACCGTCTACGGTGAAAGAAATTTTGCAGAAAAGATATGATAGGTCAAGAAGATATGAGGTGAAGGTGTTGAATAATACACAATGTCACGTAGTTGGTGGGAAGTTTACGGGTGTAGTTGATTTAGCACAAAAGACATGCAGCTGCAGGGTGTTTGATTTGGATCATATGCCATGTGTCCATGCTATTGCTTCCATTCAAAGGTTGAAGCTTAATATCACTGATTTTGTAAGTGACTACTACAAAATACAGTCATGGTACATGGCATACCAAGAAACCATATACCCGGTGCCTAGTGAAGATACATGGTATGTACCGGAGGATATTAGAACAACCAAATGTCGTCCTCCTATTGTGTGTAAGAAGAGTGGGAGACCAAGAAAATGCAGGATTCCATCAATTGGTGAACGGCAAACGAAGAAAAGAACATTCACATACACATGTAGCACTTGCAGGAACAAAGGACACAACAAGTTTACATGTCCAAACAAAGCGTCAAGCAGTACACACACAATCAGAAGCATGAAGCAAAGGAATACATAAACTGTCTATGTCTATTTTTATTTTTATTTTATTTTTCTCATATAGAGACAGAGATAAGAAAGTTAAGAAAATAGACAGAATCTCTATTTTTTTTGTCATAAATACATTGCATCTACATGGACTATCAACTTTATTATATAAATGAAACCATATATTAAAGAAGGAAGGTTTAAATCATAACATGACTGGGATTACAGGAGGAAGGACTCATAAAGATGAGTATGTAGCAGCACAAGATATGTCAGAACATACAAATAAGAGGAAGATATCATCAACTGTATGACAATTTGCATCACACGGCATAGAAACAATGTTGTTGAGACATGTTTTGATGATATCAGAATGTATAATATAAGGGGAGTTGAGTTGTTATCTTGATAAAAATGAATGTATGCTGAATCTCAATAACAATTAGATGGACAAAAGTATTAAGTTTGATGTGGTTAAGGTGATGTCACGACTGATGTGATGATGTTTGGGTTGACAAACGCATTGGTCATTACAAGTATCCTCCTAATTTCATAAAATAAACACATTGAAGTCAAAACACAAAGTTCATTTCGCATCTTATATGAAGATCCCAACATATATATGTCTAAACGGTATAGATACATGGCAACATAACAAGCAAAAGGAGAGCATGCAAACTCTAAGGCCTAATTGTTAAGGGTTAAACAAGTAGTACTTACAATCAAAATAGACATAACAGCCATAGTGACAAAATGAGAGCATGCAAGCTCTAAATATATTGGAATCAACATAAAGAAAGTCCAACCCAAATCCTAACAAACAGACATCAGACAAAAGTCTTGACAGTAAAACACATGCGAGAGAGCTCAATTGCCATCTTCTCACGGTAGGCTTGAACATGGTTATCATCGAATGCATATATATCACCGCCAAATGCTAGCTCTTCAATTGCATTGATGGTATAGCCACCACAACTACCCCTAAAATCAAATAAGCAAAAACACAAAAAATGGAATGCAATTAGATTATCACATTATGGGATATAAATACACACAGAACAATTGTATAAACTAAAATAATACATATACCCATCACTGTTTTGAGGAATCTCACGGGATCTTTCCATTGTAAAAGGAGAATCAATGCTTTGTCCCAAGTGTGAAAAGCGACTTGAATCCTTCAATAGAACTGGTAACATAATGCAAAGAGCATCCAAAAGTGTCTGCAGCTGCTCATCGGTGTTAAGATGGATACTGAAATCACAGACATTCACTTTTCCTTGAACCAAGTCAATCTCCAATGCAACCCAATGCATATTTTTGATGTTGAAGGGCGTGTAGACCTTTTTTGCAGCAACCCATGATTTTCCATAAAACTTTGGCAGCAGACTAGGGGTGTGCATATCCGGGTACCCGACACGACATGGATATCCGTGTCGGGTACTCGGAACCGATAAGCCTAAAAAGCTCGACACGAACACGATCCGATAAAAGTCGGGTATCCGACACGGATAAGCGATACGGTTTCGGGTATCCGACATGATCTGTTTAGCCTTTACTTCACACAACCCAGTAAACAATTGCAGAGGAATATTTGATTCAACTCCATACACTGATGCAAACAATCATCAATAGCAATTACAAACTCTAACGAAGGCCTTGTAATCAAGCCAAAGAAGAAACAAATTAACCAATTTATGTTCAAAAAACCCTAAATAGCCAAATAGGTAATCAATTTCTCTAAAATTTTACAAAAACCTACGAGAGAAGAGGGAAGAAAGAAATGAAGAATAGCCGAATGGACGTTGAAGCAAAGTTGACAGTCTCAAACCGCTGCTCAGGAACCTCGTTGCTTTCCAAGCGATCGGCCATTGGTGTCGACCATCTTGCCGGATCTGGATAATAATCGTCGAAGAAGAACTGCTCAGGAACCTCGTTGTTTTCCAACCGATCGGCCATTGATGTCGACCATCATGCCGGATCTGGATAATAATCGCCGGAGAAGAACTGGAGAAGAAAACTTGAGTTTGAGAGCGTCGAGACTCGAGAGGTAAATAGAGAGACTAAGAGAGTAGTTGATAACTGGAGAAGAAGACCAATAGTCGAAGGCAGCAAGAGCCGTTTATGAAGCCTCGTTGTAGGTCGCAGCCGGATTTGAGCATGAGAGACTGAGAGAGGCGAGAGCAGAGGATGAACAGAGATCTAAGCGTGAGAAAGAGGAGCGATAGTTTTAATCCTAGGGTTTTTGTTTGGGCCGGATTTTAGGGTTTGTTTGTTTGGGCCTGCAAAGCCAAAAAAAAAAATTAAAATAGAATCAAGTTGCAGGTTGCCTCTGTTTGGAAGGAAAATAAAACTGGAGCCGTGAGGATTCGAACCCGGACATGTTTACAATTGCTAAGAGAATGCGCTTACACGGAACCAATCGGGCTAGCAGAGTTTATTGATACATAGAGGTTTCTATTTATACTAGTATTATACTACCAAACCTAAATTTAAAAAAAAAATAAAAAAAATTAAACGGTTCGTGTCGGGTATCCGACAAGGAAATTTGCCCGACCAAACACGAACCGTTTACAGCCGTATTTTCTCGGTTCGTGTCGTATTTTTTCGGTTTCGGGTTTTTTCGTGTCGTGTCGTGTTTTCGGTTTCGGGTTTTTCTGCACACCCCTACAGCAGATCATCAATATAATTCAAAAATCCCTTGTCAAACGCGACTTTCCTCAACTGAAACTTCCTCAAGTAACTTTCAGTCCCAATCCAAACCCAATCCAGTATCACAATATCACTGAATTTCTCACCATTGTCAGCAATATACTTCCTAAAGTGGGACAAGGCCTCTCCTATATGCTAAAACGAATAAACAAAGGAAAATAAAATTGAGAACACCCTAAAAACAGAAAAATAAACACATGATGCAAGCCGTAATAGAGTGGACTCACCTCATCACGAAGCCAGTGGCACTTTCCAACAAGGTCAGAAAAGAACTTCTTATCCAGTAGACCCTCATTGCCTACAATCTGAGAATTATGCTCCCTACAACAACAACAAATGCATAAGTTAAATAAAGTAATGTAAAACACATATAAGAGCAATCATATAACAAATAAACAGTAAAAGATGAAAGAAAGAATGAAACAGTAGAATATAAAATAAAAGAATAGAGAAAAACTATGTAAAAAGAAAAGAAAGAACACAACGTACTCATCATAATGGAGCCAATCATAAAATCGTTTCCGATCATCAAGTTCAAAATATGAATACTTAGGCCTCCTAGGAATTGTAGGCTTCTTCTTCTGACATTGAGTGTATGGAGTCTCCAAAGCAGCAGCAACTTTGCCAACATGAGTTGATTTCCTAGTTGCAGCAACTATAGCCAAAGAATTGGGAGATTTCTGGACTGAGGGTGAAGGGAGATTCCTAGTTGTAGGTTGACTCAAAGGATTATCAGAGGGAAATGAACAAGGAGAATTTTGGGGTGTAGGCTTGTTGTGAGCCTAATTTGCCATGTTTTACACTTAATTTTATATCGATTTCTGCATACATTGCATGCATTTGGGTTAGAATAATACAGAATCTGTGTATTTTACACTTATTTGCGATATATGGAGGTCTACACAAGTTTTGGTTATATTTCACAGAAATCGGACGCACTTTGGAGCTTAAAGGAAACTCATGGAGAAGCTAAGAATGGTGCAGCTAGAGAAAATACCATTTTTCACCATTCTTCGTTCTGAATCAAGCTTTGATGTCTTCATGAGAGTTGTAGCCCTCGGAAAGAGCTTTCCAACGCATGGTCATATGCGTCAATCCGACAAACGAGGACACGGGAAAGTGCGTTTCAAGAACAGAGCAGAAAGCTGAGAGAACTCTACTCGATCTCGAGTACATCTACTCGATCTCGACGAGGGCTGTCTGAGCACACCTGTTCGAGCAGAGCTGATCGAGGACACTGAGTCAGAGACAACCCGACTCCGGAATCTTACTCGATCTTGAGTACCACCTAGTCGAGATCGACGACACTGAGAGACCATGTCCGGAGTCGATGAGAGGAGCTGATTGAGAAGCCGAAGACGAATAAGCTGAGCCAACTCTACTCGATCTCGAAGAGGTCTAGTCGAGATCGAGGAGCCAGGAGCCAAGATCCGAGCTTGTCGAGCAGAGCCACCCGAGAAGCCGAGCCAGCCCAATCGACGACGAATTCTACTCGAGATCGATGAGAACCTAGTCGAGATCGACGAGCCGTGTCCGGGAGCGCGTACGCGGTTTGACTTTCCTACTCGGTTTGGCATGCCTTGGGGCCGAAGGAAGTCGAGATGTGCCGAATTCTATCCAATTTTGATCAAGTCTATCTATGGAAGAGAAGTTCTACCTACTTGGAAGATATTTTGCAACTTTAGATATAGTTTCCTTTAAAGATTTATTTCCCTTAAGCTATTTATTTATCTTTTAGGCTTTTAGATAATTAGAAGTAGATATAGATAGATGATTCTTTCCTTGATTAGAGGGGTTTGATCACTATAAATAAAGCCCTAGGGGCTGGTTTTTCATTCAATCACATTCAATTTCAGAGAGAAGTAAGTAGTTACATAGAGAGAGAGAGTTTGTGGCAAGCAAGGTGGAAAGGCGAAAGCGAATTTGGCTTGTTTGGTTGTAAGCTCTCTTTTATTTAATGCAAGTTAGTTTCTTTTGTTATTTAATGTCTTTCTTGATGATGAAGAGTGAGTAGTCCACCCACTTCTGGGGCTGGGGTGAGCCCGACGGTGGCCATGTGAGGTGATGCGGTAAAGGTCAGATCTTGTTGTGCGATTCGTCTTCTATCCCTATGAGCATGATTCTTTTGCGAGAGTTGAAGGTGATCCTTGTTTGTATTATTGAAGCGAAAGTGATCTTAATGCAACTTGGGTTAATTATGTGAAAAGGGTTAGTAACAATTAGGGTTTTTGCGAAAGCCTCTATATGCCTATTTGTTGATAACGAAAGTTATTTTGATGGAAAGCATGATCTTTTATGCCTTTATGTATTACTTTGCATGGTTATCGTTGTGGTGTTGATACCCTGGCTTTGGAAGTCCTTCATATATTGATTTATTTCTGTCGGAATTCTGAATTCTGCGTTCGAAATCTGCAATTTGATGTTTCTGAGTTTTTAGTCGAGACAGAGTAGAGCCTTGTCGATATCGAGTAGCCCTTAGTCGATATCGAGTTGGCTCTTGTCTACGTCGAGTTGAGTTTCTGTTTCTGTTTTCGATTCCGAAGTTTCTTTTTCTGATATTTCTTGTCGATCTCGAGTACTGCTTTGTCGAGATCGAGTAAGTCTGTTGCTTGCTTTCGCTTCTGCTTGGTTTTTCCTTTTCTGTCTCTGTTTCTGTCTTCTGTTGCTTTTCTGTGAGAATTTACCGCTACGTGAGATCTGCTGACGTGCTTCCTCGTGGATTCGATCCTGACAACCTTCTACTACAACGGGAGGAAGTCTTGTAATCATTTGCTGAGACAAGGGAGTCATTCTAATCTATACTTTACATTTATACTTGACCATCCTCCTGCAACAACAAATTGGCGCCGTTGCCGGGGAAGCTATCATTCGCGCCTTAGGTAGTCAGTTCTCACTTTTCTTTTAAGTTACTTCGCAGGTGTATGCGCCGTTCTGGTCAACCACCTGAGTTTGACGGCTTAGACGAACCAGAGCGCCTCCTACACATCAGAGCTAAACTACAAAAGTCATGGCAACTGCGGAGACACGGGAACAGCTGATCGAGAGGCTCACAAGGGATCTAGTCGCCAGAGATGCTGCTCTCGCCACTGAGAGAGCAGGAAGGGAACAAGAAGCTGAACGTGCGAGGCAGCTGGCAGATGAGCTTGCCCTCTACCCAACCACTGCAGAGGATTATATGCACCCGACTCTCGTCGTGCCTGAATCGGCCATTCTAATCCCTGAAAATAACTATGAAATTCGCACTCAATTCCTTATTGAAATTAAAAATCATGCATTTCATGGTAGATTTAATGAATGCCCGTTACGCCATATTACCAACTTTACTGACATGTGTCGTACTCTTTCTGAAGGTACCACCTTGGAGTACATCCTGATGAAAGCTTTTCGTTGGTCTCTTGCTGGGCCTGCACTGAAATGGTTGGAAGGGCTGAAACCACGATCTCTCACGACATGGGCTCAAGTGAAGCAGGAATTTCTGAACAAATTCTTTCCTCCTGCCAAAACTGCACTCCTGCGCCAAAAGATCACATCTTTCAAACAGCAGTCTGGGGAAACACTGGCAAAGGCATGGGAACGCTATAAGGATCTACTGCGATCCTGCCCTACACATGGACAGCAACCCTGCGTAGTTCAAGAGATCTTCTTCAACTCTCTGGACTTGGCTGCAAAGGACAGAATCAACACATATACTCACTATGAGTATCTGACAATGCCGCCTGCTGACGCATGGGCTGCTCTCGACAAGCTGACCAACTATGATAACAAGTATGGGACTCCGGTCAACTATGAGGAGAACCCCTACGCCAGGCCAGCACCATCCATGCCCTTATATGAGCCCCCTAAGGAGATTGATCCAGATGTTAGGGAGCAGTACTACAGAGACCAGAATAGGAAGCTCCTCAAACAAGTGAAGTATCTTTCTGTCAACCAGCCTTGTATTGAATGCGGATCACAGAGACACACCACTACTGAGTGCCCACACATAGAGCAAGTCAGGCTGGCAGAACACCATGAAGAGGCAGCTTACGCAGGGGGTCCCAATCACTACATGGGAGACCAAAGGTTTCAGCAACCACAATGGAACCAAGGTGCCCCTAGGAATCCCCCGCCCTACAGAGCTCCAGGACATCCAGAAAGATACCAGAAAAAGGATGATCTACAGACTGTCTTAGAGGAAATAAGGAGGAATCATACAGAAACCAGGAAATCCTTCAACTCAGTCCATACTCAGATTCAGGGCGTCAACTCTAAACTTGGGGAGATTGATATATGGAGGAAATCAATAGATACACAGATTGGCCAGCTAGCAGCAGGAGTCCCCAGACAGTCAGGATCACTCCCAGGATCTTCAGAACCAAATCCCAAGGGAAAGACTGGACACATCGCTGCTGTAAAACTCAGAAGCGGCAATCAACTGCAAGAGCCAGAGGTCGGAAAACAGCAAAACAAATGAGAACAGCAAGTCGACCAGCAGCAAGTCGACAACACCTTAGTCGATCTCGAGGAGAGGCAACTCGATCTCGAGGAAGAACTAGGCCAGCCTTCGTCTGCACAGCACAGCAACTCGACACCACGGAAACTGGTCGAGATCGAGAAGGAGCTGGTCGATATCGAGGAGCCCCAAGTCGACGTCGAGAAAGCTGCAGCACCTCCGACGTCTGTTCTGGCTCCGAATCAGAAAAAGAAGTTGCCTTTCCCCACGAAATCTCCGAAGGACCCGGCAGAAAAGAAATTTCAGCGCTTCATCAAGATTCTTCAGAAGCTCAACGTCACCATCCCCTTCACAGAAGCTCTCAATGAAATGCCATCCTATGTCAAGTTAATGAAGGAGATTCTGAGCAAAAAGCGATCAATGGCTGAAATTACAGAGGAGTGCAGCCATTTGGACATACTGGAGAAGAGGCCGGATCCAGGTAAGTTTGCTATAACTATTGGATTTTGTCCATACAAAATTAATGCTTTATGTGATCTTGGAGCTAGTGTGAGTATAATGCCTTTAACAATTTGGTCCAAGATTAAGATAGGTGCCCTAAAGCCTGTGGATGCTAGACTTTACATGGCCAACAACACGGTGGTCATTCCAACAGGCATGGTGGACAATGTGCCAGTACAAGTAGGTAAATTCTTTGTCCCTGCTGATTTCTTAGTTGTTGATATGCAAGAAGATCCTGCTTGTCCAATTATTCTAGGAAGACCCTTCTTGGCGACGGTGGATGCCAACATAAGCGTGAGGAAAGGAGTGCTCACTTTCAACATCAGCGATGAGGTAATTGAGTATTCCTTTAATAAAACTGAAAGGCATACAAGTCCAATGGAAGAGGTAAAATCTATCTCAGCTGGCTACATGATGCGACCCTCGACGGAGCTAGCTTATCTGATGATCGAGATGGTGATCTAGATGCTAGGGATGGAGCTCCGATGGATGCTATTGAAGATCCTAACTATGAGGAGATGGAAGAGGAGCAACTTTTACCTCGAGCTACCCCACCGTTGAAAAGAGCTCGAGCTCGCCTACTTGGTCAGTCGGTTCTTACCTTCGAGGAGTCACCCCGATACATGATCACTTTGCTACAAATGACTTCCGAATCGACATAATTTGATGCGAGGTTGGAGACGAGTTAAGACCAATGGGAGGTTGACTTCTTCCATAAAGTTTTATGCACTTTTTATTAGATTGTTATGCACTTTTTCATGCAATAACGGGCTTAAATCTATGCTATGGAGGCCAGCCCAAGGCTGCGTAATGAGTCCGGCCTTAAGGAAAATTAGTTTTATATTTTGGCATGGTATTTGACCAAAGGAGTCTATATATATAACTTTGTAATGTCTCTTTGGGACAAGTTGAAATTTGAGAAAAGTGAGCCTTTTAGCTTCCTGTGATTCGGGTTAAGAATCTCGTTCTTAGGTGAGAGGCCGGGAACAAAACCTTCGGTGAGAGGCTGAAGGAGATTCCTTAGTGAGAGACGACGGAATCAAAGGGTCGGAAACACTCGGAGTGCGAGGCCGAGAGTGTGGAAGATCGAGTGTTGGAGAGAGCTCGGAGTGCGAGGCCGAGAGCGATCTTGCATCACATATCCCTCAACCCCATACCCCTTCTTTACCACCATTCTAAGGCCTTCCACAGCCCCATTATCACCCTCAATCATACCCAAAACGTCACTCCCAAAACAGCCCTCAATACCTCTCAAACGAACCCAATTTCGGAATCGTCTCTGCACAGGCGACGTCTCGGTAAAACTCGATTTCCCGCTTCGTCTGACATCCGATTGACGAGTTCTGCCCCAATACGCGACCGCGACTTCAAGATCTACAAAAGTAGTACTCGCACGTTTCCAGAAGCCTAGCCAATCGACGGGAAATTGGCATTCTTTTCCGACTGATCTGCTGCTCTAGAACTGCCAACAACTTCCCGACTTCTCGGAACTCTCGTCGCCGGTCCTTTTGCTCGAGCCCGGGTCCGAGCACGTCACTACATCACCTGCGGGGAAACCAAGATAAGAAATATGACCCCTGAGGAGCTGGAAAAGAGGGATATGGAGGCCCAGGTGGAGGAGATCATGGCAATCCTAAAGGAGGACACAGAAAATCCAATCGACACAAACCAAGGTACGTCGTTATGGACTAACTATTTTTCGGATGCCTTGACAGGAACTAAGTATGGGGTCAAGGTCGACCAAGACTCCTCGACATCGAGGACCCTAGTCGATCTCGACCAAAACCAGGAACCCCCACCAGCACCAGCATCGTCGAGCAACAACACTGGAGTGCCAGGCTCCTCGATCTCGAGTAGGGTACTCGAGATCGACCACCCCACTGCTGTCTTGGCTTCGCCTTCTTCGACGCTGAAGACTCCAGAACCTGAACCCTCCTCGAGATCGACTACTCTAGTCGAGATCGACCAAGCTCCTCGGGCACCTGTTTCCTCGACGCTGAAGCCACCAGACGAGCCAGCCTACTCGAGATCGACCAAGGTGGTCGAGATCGACCAACCCTCACCAGCTGCTGCATCCTCGAGCGGCTCACCTCCAGGACCTGAAACCTCGTCGAGATCGAGTACCCCTACTCGAGATCGACCAAACACTGTAGTCCCCGATTCCGTCTCTGCGAAGGTAAGCCAAGGTATGGATCTTTCTTCCCCTATTTCCATTAAAGATTTTTATCTATACATGGGAGAGGTTTGCCTTGGTATGTGCGCTTATGTAGGATATCCAATGATGAGCCCAAAGAGTATGAAGTTGGAGACAAGCTCTATGTCTCTAAATCAAAGGATCATTGGTTCCCTAACAAATTCAACAAGAAGAGGATGGGACCTTTCGTGGTGAACAAGATCCATTCTGGAGGATTACAGCTGATGGACAAGAATGGAGTTCTATTTGAAGCCCAAGCTACATGGGCCCTGCAGATGCCACCTTGAGCATAAATGGAAAGTCGACCTAGCGACTATAAATCTAGAGCTTGTAAATAGACATTTACTTTTTGGGACTTTTGGACTTTGTTGCTTTTGTTTGTTTTTGGTTTTGAACACTTTTAGTTTTTCTATTGTGGGTATATGTCTTCTACACTTTTCAGGTCCATGGATAGAAGCAAGCTATATTCAGACTCGGCTCAGGCAATTCTTTCATTCGATATTATGAGGATCTGCACACCTGTCTAGTGAGTCTCTTTCTTTACCCTTGTTTTTATACAGTGAGGACACTGTAATGTTTAAGTATGGGGTGGGGGAAGGGCTTACTTCATGCATAATTTCCATATTTGACATTATGTGTGCATATTTAGAACTTATTGCTTTGAATTGCTACATGGCTATTTTGGAATGCATTATTGATTTATGTGCTTATATGCATGATTTCCATGATTTCCAAAATTTGAGAAAAATGACCCCCATTGAAAATTTTGAAATAATGTCATGGAAGCTTTAATTGAACTCGACGATGCAAAATTGGATTCATTAGAGATGTAGCATGAAATTACCTAGTAAAGGGAAGTCACAATGAAGTGCATATTTTCTTGAAAACCATGAAAGGAGGTAAAATTTGAAGTTGCTTTTGACATGTTGCATGATAAGAGGATAGAGGACTTTATATTTCCATATAATGCTCATTGTTTATAATCCTAGCCTTGCCTATGCTTATGCATCACAAAAATCCATAATATGCCTTATTTCAAATATTGCTCCACATGATCTAAATATTGCCATTCTTTACCTTATCCGGGGATTATGTTGAGAATGATGTTACATTTTGGAGATGTTATATGGTGTTTGTGTTGTTATGCATCATTATTTGGAGTTGGGCTGGAAATTGTTTGAAATATATGGAAAATTTAATGAGTGAAAGAAAATCCAATCACCTCAGGAGATAAAGGTAGATTGACCCTGCTCTCTAAGATAATAGTTTGGAGAGATGGGACACGTTGTGAGGAGTCCAAAGCACTAAGTATCCGGGGTCATTCATGACACCCATGTTTGCGACTCGCGAGAAGGCAGTGCTGAGGTCAGAGAGGTAAAAGCATTATTATTGAGAAAAGCAATATGAAAGGTAATGAATCTTATGAGAAAGAATGTGGTATGAAATTTAGTTTGGAAATACTCCATTTCCCCGGATCATTAGCACCACATTGCCAAAAATTACCCACCTTTAGCCTTTTACCAATCTACTCCTTATTGAGCTTAAATTGAAGTCCTCTTGATTATTGTTGCTTTGTCACATAAATTGTTTTTGCATAACCCTCCTTTTGTGAGTAGATGTTGCTTTTGTATAATTGCACATGCATGAATCTTACCTTTTCGAGGATGGTAATTGATTGCAGGGTTATATGAGAATGAATCTGATATGTTGAGAGTTTTGATTTCTTCCCCTGAATGACAAATAAAAGTATTGCTTGAGGACAAGCAAGCTTAAGTATGGGGTGTTTGTTGTGAACCTAATTTGCCATGTTTTACACTTAATTTTATATCGATTTCTGCATACATTGCATGCATTTGGGTTAGAATAATACAGAATCTGTGTATTTTACACTTATTTGCAATATATGGAGGTCTACAAAAGTTTTGGTTATATTTCACAGAAATCGGACGCACTTTGGAGCTTAAAGGAAACTCATGGAGAAACTAAGAATGGTGCAGCTAGAGAAAAGACCATTTTTCACCATTCTTCGTTCTGAATCAAGCTTTGATGTCTTCATGAGAGTTGTAGCCCTCGGAAAGAGCTTTCCAACGCATGGTCATATGCGTCAATCCGACAAACGAGGACACGGGAAAGTGCGTTTCAAGAACAGAGCAGAAAGCTGAGAGAACTCTACTCGATCTCGAGTACATCTACTCGATCTCGACGAGGGCTGTCCGAGCACACCTGTTCGAGCAGAGCTGATCGAGGACACTGAGTCAGAGACAACCCGACTCCGGAAGCTTACTCGATCTCGAGTACCACCTAGTCGAGATCGACGACACTGAGAGACCATGTCCGGAGTCGATGAGAGGAGCTGATCGAGAAGCCGAAGACGGAGAAGCTGAGCCAACTCTACTCGATCTCGAGGAGGTCTAGTCGAGATCGAGGAGCCAGGAGCCAAGATCCGAGCTTGTCGAGCAGAGCCACCCGAGAAGCCGAGCCAGCCCAGTCGACGATGAATTCTACTCGAGATCGACGAGAACCTAGTCGAGATCGACGAGCCGTGTCCGGGAGCGCGTACGCGGTTTGACTTTCCTACTCGGTTTGGCATGTCTTGGGGCCGAAGGAAGTCGAGATATGCCGAATTCTATCCAATTTTGATCAAGTCTATCTATGGAAGAGAAGTTCTACCTACTTGGAAGATATTTTGCAACTTTAGATATAGTTTCCTTTAAAGATTTATTTCCCTTAAGCTATTTATTTATCTTTTAGGCTTTTAGATAATTAGAAGTAGATATAGATAGATGATTCTTTCCTTGATTAGCGGGGTTTGATCACTCTAAATAAAGCCCTAGGGGCTGGTTTTTCATTCAATCACATTCAATTTCAGAGAGAAGTAAGTAGTTACATAGAGAGAGAGAGAGAGTTTGTGGCAAGCAAGGTGGAAAGGCGAAAGCGAATTTGGCTTGTTTGGTTGTAAGCTCTCTTTTATTTAATGCAAGTTAGTTTCTTTTGTTATTTAATGTCTTTCTTGATAATGAAGAGTGATTAGTCCACCCACTTCTGGGGCTGGGGTGAGCCCGACGGTGGTCATGTGAGGTGATGCGGTAAAGGTCAGATCTTATTGTGCGATTCGTCTTCTATCCCTATGAGCATGATTCTTTTGCGAGAGTTGAAGGTGATCCTTGTTTGCATTATTGAAGCGAAAGTGATCTTAATGCAACTTGGGTTAACTATGTGAAAAGGGTTGGTATCAATTAGGGTTTTTGTGAAAGCCTCTATATGCCTATTTGTTGATAACGAAAGTTATTTTGATGGAAAGCATGATCTTTTATGCATTTATGTATTACTTTGCATGGTTATCATTGTGGTGTTGATACCCTGGCTTTGGAAGTCCTTCATATATTGATTTATTTCTGTCAGAATTCTGAATTCTGCGTTCGAAATCTGCAATTTGAAGTTTCTGAGTTTTTAGTCGAGACAGAGTAGAGCCTTGTCAATATCGAGTAGCCCTTAGTCGATATCGAGTTGGCTCTTATCTACGTCGAGTTGAGTTTCTGTTTCTGTTTTCGATTCCGAAGTTTCTGTTTCTGATATTTCTTGTCGATCTCGAGTACTGCTTTGTCGAGATCGAGTAAGTCTGTTGCTTGCTTTCGCTTATGCTTGGTTTTGCCTTTTTTGTCTCTGTTTCTGTCTTCTGTTGCTTTTCTGTGAGAATCTACGGCTACCTGAGATCTGCTGACGTGCTTCCTCGTGGATTCGATCCTGACAACCTTCTACTACAACGGGAGGAAGTCTTGTAATCATTTGTTGAGACAAGGGAGTCATTCTAATCTATACTTGACCATCCTCCTGCAACAACAAGGCTCAGGAGTGGGGACAATAGTAAGGAAAAGAGGTTCATGCTCAGACAACTGTGAGTAGTTGTCTCGAATACCTCTTAGGACATCCTGGATTGAAGCATCAATTTCATCAGTGGTCATATAAGCAAATTTCATGAACAACTCAGAATCCCCATGGGAAGAAGAGCTTACAGGTTTAGCATGTTTGGCATCAGTCTTTGAATGTAAGGAATCAACCTTCGGATGGAGGGAATCAACACTAGCTTTGAGGGATTCATAATTTGAATGCATGGAATCAACCTTTAGGTGGAGGGAATCAACAACAGCTTTGAGAGCATGAGCAACCATGGGTTTTACTTACCTTAAGGTTGCTAAAAGGTAAGCTCATGGTTGTGGGGTTTACCTTAAGGTAAGGGGTGGGAAGGGGTTACCTTGGTAGAGAGAGGTAACCTCTTCCCTTTTCTAATTTTATTTTCCTTTTTTTTAATGATGATGTAGGATCTTCTCTTTTACATTTAGATTTATTAATTGTAATAGTGTTTTAAATGAAATAAAAATATATTTATATTTCATTATTTTTTAAAATAAAATATCTCATTGGTTTAATTTTACTTTTTTCTATAATTTGAGCCCAATTTTACCCTATATATATACCTCTATCTTGATCTATTGTAGTTGCACCTATTTTCTTAACTATGGATCACAATAATCCAAATACTCCACCCATTCCAAATAGGCCTTTTGATCCAAACTCATTTGAATTTGAAGAATGATTTGGTTGAGCACTTGTGGAACCAATTCCAAGGCTATGATCCGAATTTATAGGTAGTTCGATTAGTATTTACGTGTGTTGTAATGTTTTTAACTTTTTTTATTTTAATCTAGATGTAATAAAATGTATTTATATTAACTACTTGCTATTTTTATTTATTTATTTATAAAATTATAAATAAAAATAATTCAAAATAATATATGATGATACACATAATAAAAGGAAAGATATACAAAGGAAAAGAAAAGGTAAAAATAAATTTGAAAAGAGGTAAAATAAATGAGTTGTAAAGTTGTGATAGGAAGATGGAAAAAAATGTTACCCCATGGTTGTGGATGGTCGGAGGGATTCATAGTTTGAATGGATGGAATCAACCTTTGGATGGAGGGAATCAACTTTCGGTGCGAGTAATTCATAATTTGATTGGAGGGAACCAAAAATGGAAGACAGAGATTTGAGCACTGGGTTCATTTTCAAAACTCTTGCTTCACACCGTAAAACAGATTCACCAATCAGGGTCAAATGTTGTCTAATGCGTGTTAGACAGGCTGTATCAGCTGGATTGACCCATGTATTATCACCCTACGGGTCCTCCTCATCAGATGCTGCTTCAACCCTGTCACCTTGCAAACCTCGAACTACTTTTTTTTATGAACATCCAATATCTTCCACTGGGACACCTTCAGAAGGAACACCAAATCCAATACGAGACTTCTCCTTCGCATGCTTAAGACTAAATTTTCCACTTTGACAAGACAACTTAGGAGGTCACGGATGTGGGGCAGGGTTCACAGGGTCAGCCACGGTTGCTGAAGCTCTGGCATTAGCAGAAGGTTTTTTAGAAGGTCTATCAGACACACAGAAAGGGGACACATCACGCTTCCTCTTCGAAGGTGAATCCACAGTGCAAGAGATAAGTCAGGAGATGCAACCTTAGACTGTGCCCTAGCAACTATGGACGAATGAGACAAAACCACCAATTTATTAGTTCAAGACGGCACAACTTGATCAAGAAGGCCAGCAGAAGGCAATATCTGTTGAGATAGGTTAGTCGTAGGTGCATCAACTAGGGTAGGTGCCCTTGAAGGAGCTTTCCGTGACAACCATGAGAGATAACCAACAACATTGGAATCATCCAGTTCATTTGGAAAAGCTGTCAAAGGGGAATCCAGATACTTCCCATAAGTAGGATATATTGTGTCCTTCAAATAAAGAAAAAAAAACAGCCATCAATGAAACTAATCACAGTACTAAAAAACAAAGAGAGAGAAATATAATAAGCACAAATATAGTTATTATTAAAAAAAGGGAACAAAATTTGAAACAAAAAAGAAGATACAAAATACCATAATAGTCTTAGCAAATTCAATCTGAAGATGGCGAGCAGTCACGGGACATTTAGAAGATATACTCTCCCATTTCATGAAAGAATGGTCGTTGTCATCAGATTTAAACTTGCAATAAACAATTGGTGGAATCTTGGGAAAAGCCTCCAACTCCAAGATCCAGACCTGGAATAAAAAAAACAGAAACAAACAAGAAAAAAAGAACAAAACACACACATGTAAGACAAATTTAATATAAAAAACAAAGAAAACACACACACACACATGTAACACAGATAAGAAAGAAGGATAACCTTTAAAGTAAGTGGAAAGCCTAACAAGTTAAAACCGCTCCTCACCTTTGGGACTTTCGCTTCTAAACCCTTATGCAGAGACTTCTTAGACAACTTCTCAACATTCCTTTTTGTACTTTTCTTCAAAAGCTTGGCCAATTTACGGTCAGATACACGATTCACCTTCATGAGCGAGGTCATAGTTTCTACATAAACTAATCTACCCCATGGATATTCAGAAAAACGACTCATGTCAGTAGCTAGACACATAATTTCATTCCTAATAAAGCCGCATCGATGAGGTAACAAAATCCCATCAAGTACCAACACATAAGCAATAATGAGTTTCTTGGGCGAATTCTTCGGTGTCTTACAGAAAAGATCAACCAAATCATCATACTTGATCGTATCTACCCCAATTACAGATTTAAGGTCAATTTCAGGGATATCAACAGGATGATCAGACACACATTTTAGCCCATTGACAGCAACAAAATCAGCCATAGAAAACCTAGAAGGATGAGAAAATTTTAGCTAAAACCACATTTCTTTAGTTTTGGATGTTTTCAATTCATGAAGCAAGAAATGGTTGAAAAGTTATTGATGCAATTTCAACTTGGCACCAAACCACAAAACACGACGGAAAAAAGAAGAACACATAGGAGACCAGTTAGCAGCAGACAATCCCTTTTCAATAACAAGAATCACATCAACACGGGAGTATAGATTATACTTCCCATTATACTTGGCCCAATCTTCACAAATGTAATCAAACCACCTACACGGAACCAAAAAAAATATATATGAAAATATAATAAAAAGGATAAACAGTATAATTAACATAAAATAAAACAAAAGGGCAAAGGCAAATAAGGGTACAAGTCCTGAGAGGCATCACTATCAGTAAGAAGGAAAGTTGTATACAGACACACAAAGTAAAACGAATAAATTATATAAAATGGGGACAACACAATCATCATCAAAAAAAAAAAATAGAAACTCTAAATAGCACATGTTTCACCAAATATCCCCTAAGATAAACAAAAATAGGTCATCAATTAATCAAGCATACAAAATGGGGACAATCACATGGAAGACATTTCCCAAAAAAAAGACAACAATGGAAACTGAATGGGAACAGTTAAATAGAAACAAACAGACTCGAAGCAAGTGGATTGCATCAACAGAAAACGAACACAACTAAAATAAAACGAAGGGATGACAACAATGGGGACTAAATGGAATCATAACAAGTGAATCAGCAAACAATAGAAGAAAATAAATGGCATCAACAACAAATTAAAACAGAGTCCAACCCTTAACCATCAGGTTAGCCACATAAGACCCTAAGTTCGAAACCCTAACCAGAATCTCAAAGAAAAACTTGAAGCGAAAATGTCATCAACAACAAATTCCAACCCCTAACCATCGATTTAGCAACGTAGGATCCCTAATTTCGAAACCCTAACCAGAATCACAAAGTAACCATAGATTTCAAAACAACAAAATCAACAAACAATAGGAAGCACAAAAGGAAAAGAGATAACAGATTATAACGAAAATAAACTTGAAACATGAAATAGATACCGGAAGGCTCGGCCATTATAAACGATTTGTACGAAAACACGAACAACATGAAGAAAATTAGGACACTGAGGAGGATGAAGCAATAGAAGGAAGGATGTGGAAAGGAGATAAACTAAGAAGCTGGAAGGAGGAAGAAGAAAACGAAACGAATGAGTATAGATCAGAGATCGCCGACAAGAAGCGAAAAGGAGAGGAAGCGAAGCGAAGCTTCGTGAATGAGCTACGGGAAGGAGAAAGGGCTAACTGGCTTAATAAAGGTTGAATCCGGGTCCTAAGATCTAAAAAAAACTTTTAAAGTAGCTAATGACCTAATTAAAAGCTTCTAGAAGTACAAAATAGCAAATTTTCCCAAAAAAAGATACTATTTATATAATTTTTAGGGTTAATTGCATTAAATATCCTGACCTTTGTAGATAGTTGCACTTAATATCCCGACTTGTAAAATTTCACGAAATATCCTGAACTTTGATGTTAGTTGCGCTCTCTACCCTGGATTAGTTTCTTAAATTAATAAAATCACTAACATTTTATGAAAATTACACAAAAGCACCCATATTTATATAAAAAAAATCAATAATCCTCCATTTTAATCAAAATAGAAAAGAAATTTATAATGCACGCTCTAAAAAATTAAAATAAGATCAATTACTTAAAAATAAATTTATTTCTTATCATATCTTATATTCCTTAAAAAATATATTTTATAAATCCATATTTATAATTTACGTAAGATTAATATGTAAGTACCATATTATATACCCAATTAATCAAGTTTTCATGAGTATATATCTGATTTCACCTATTTTTAATACTCCCTCCGTTCGGCTAAACATGTCGTTTCCTATTCATGTATGCTTTTTTAAAATGATAAAAACTATATAGAATATTCAATTTTTTATAAATATTTTTTTCACAAGTTTATACTTATTAATAATAACTACGAAGTTGTTACGTGCATGAATAGTAAAGTGACATGTTTTGCCGAACGGAGGGAGTATATGTTTATCATATCTTTATTAATTATAAACAATTATCATATATTTTACTATTTATTTTTTTTAAATATATTTTATTTTATTTTTTAAAAAGAACTATGTTTATGTATAGCTAGCATTTCTTCAATAATCTTTTTTTAATGCTATGGAAATTAGATGGGAAATATTTTCTTAAGATTCAATCACCAGATACCACATAAGATGTTATATATTGTTTTATTATATATAAAATAACATGGACCAAAAAGAATATATATATATATATATATATATATATATATAGCTAATAGATGTAAAAATCTAAATATAAATTTAGATTTTTTTATAACATATGTTATTAAGAAAAATTAATTATTTTCATTAATAATATTAATTATTTAAATGAGTAGATGTTGGCTATTACAAATGATTTTGGGGGGTGGGGATTTGTGATTTTTGAGTTTTAAATATATTAGGGGTTTATTAAAAATATTGTATGAATATCGGCTATATACACCCCAAATCATGCACGTCCTTAAGGACGTGCATGATTAAAAGGGATTAATTTTTTTTAAAAATTTTAATTTGACACAAGGCTTGCACGTCCTTAAGGACGTGCAATTTTAATCTTATGATTTGTGGTGTATCTAGCAACACCCTTTTTTAATGTAAGAAATTTATCTAGGGTGGAGAGCGCAACTAATACCAAAGTTCATGATATTTTGCAAAATCTTACAAGGCCGGGATATTAAACGCAACTATCCATAAAGGTGAGGATATTTTTATTATCTTACTCAATTTGTGCATGACTAATAAAAGTCATAAAAAAGCCGTGAAGATAGCGGGCAATAAAACTAGTTATCATAAAAGACTTATATATTAATCTTATCTTATCTTATCTTACTATATCTTATCTTATCTTACTATATAGTAAAGTAACCTTTTTCGACCATTTATTGCTCATTCATTAGTGAAATAAAAGTAAGTTTTTTCTTTCTTCTTATACTATCTAGTAAAGTAAGCTTTTTCGGCCATTTATTGCTCATTCATTAGTGAAATAAAAGTAAGTTTTTTCTTTCTTTTCAAATTTAAAGAAAAAAACTCTTCGATCTTCTACCACAATTGTTAAAAAAAAGTACTCTTTAAGCACAAATTTTCATATTATTAAATGAAATAAGATTAAATTTTAGTTTGAATAAGTAAACCATATAATAAAAACTAACTCGAAATAAAATTTTAAGTAACTCATCCGAATAATCAATTGAGTAATATAAATAAATAAAAATATTATTTATGTGGAATATATAGTATCAATTGAGTAATGTAAATCAATTGAGTAATACTCCCTCTGTTCGGCTAAACATGTCGTTTACTATTACGCATGCTTCTTTAGAATGATAAAAACTATATAAAATATTCATTTTATATATAAAAAAAATTAACAAGTTTGTACTTATTAATAATTACAACGAAATTGTTAAAAAAAATATTTAAAAAACTATATATTTTATATAGTTTTTACCTCTTAAAAAAGCTTGTGTGAATAGTATAGTGATATATTTTGCCGAACGGCGGGAGTATAAAGTTACTGATGAAATAAATCGTTAAAATTATAAGATTGAAACTATAAGTTAATACGAGTAGTATAAATTATTATTTATATGGAATATATAATATCAAATTTTTAAAAAATAAAAAATTATTATTTATATGGAATATATAATATCAAATTTTTAAAAAATAAAAAATAAACCCGTGTGTAGCACGGGAACATCCACTAGTACTAGATATAGATGACACATCATCTTAAATTCATATAAATTAATATTCGATATAGATTTAATGTAATATAAAAAAAATTAAATATAGATTCCAAGGATTTCAAACATAATGTATTAATGTTTGAGAAAAGAAAACGAAAAGATTTCAAATGTAATGACATTCATTATATTGCAATTAAAAACATGCAAATGCAAGCCCTAGTTGAGGTGGCCCGGTGGTAAGGTGCAAGGGGAGGAATAAGTTTTGGGTTTGATCCATGTCTCCGTCTCTTTCCTTGGATGAAAATCCTGTAGATCAAGCCGGTCGGCACGAGCTCGGGGTTTACCACCGAAATTGGGTTCCTCGTCGTTAAAAAAAAGCATACAAGTACAACTTGTTTTCTTTCTAATAACCTTGAAATATAGTAATATATATTTTGGGGGTAAAATGATAATTTCAGTTGACTTAATAAATTTTTAATAAAATGTGATAATGGATGGTTTTTTTAAATGAATGTATTTTAAGGGGTAGTTTTCCGCAAACTACCATATTTAAATTTTAAAGAGTGGTTTGCCATCTAACAAAATTTAAAGAGTTGTTTTCTGCAGACTATCTTATTTAAAGGGTGATTTCATGCAATTTCGCCAAATTAAAACGATAGAAAAGTAACAAATACCAATCCACGTCAGATATACAATAAGGCGTTAGGTGGGCATACGAATTAGTCATTGTAAATTCAATTAGTTTAAAGCACGCAAAACATTATCCGCCAAAGTCAACTAAATCAAACCACTACCCTCTTTGAAAAGGATAATATGAACACCAAGAAACGATCAAAGATTCAATATAAAACACAGAACCACCCCAAAATGCGGTGCTTAATTTCCTAAGCACTTCAGATTCAAAAGTTTTGACGACAAAAAATAAAGCGAAAGATAAATTGAAAATAGATATACAATACAAACCTTGATTTGGGCAGCCTTCCGTTTCCTCCTCCTCCTTGCAGCTGCAGGCCACCGTCAAAATCAAGGTTAATTTTGCAGAGGAGGATCAAGAATGTGTCCTTTGAGGTTCATTTTGGTGTTCTTCTCTGCAATCTTGGCGGGGTATTTTGCATGGAGATCGCTGCGCGATTCGCCTGATGTTGATCTGAATCTGCTGGGTTCGGAGGATTCTGCGCAATCAGAGACAGTCAAAGATGAGAAGCAAGAAAGGAACATGAGAAAGGTAATACCATTTTCCATCCCCAAACACCCTTTTCCTTTGATCTCCAAGGGTTGTGAGTTTTGATGGATGCGTCTTGTTATTGAATGTTTCGTTTCCAGGCGATTCAAGATGGGTTCTGGGTATTCGTCGACATGGCTAGTGGCAGGTACCTGTGGAGGAACTTCAAGGAGATGAACAAGAATGAGAAGGTCAAGAGCTGTTAAGAGAGAGAATCTCTCCTTATCTGTACTTTTGCCTTCCTTTTCCTAGCAAACATGAAAATCTCTCCTCCATGTAACTGAAGAGTGTAAATGTTTTGCCCTGGAGTTTACCAAGGCAAATATATTCCCAGTTCTTGTGTTTTTCATCTCTACCTCCACTGCGATTCTGAATACCTACATATATGGTATGAACCAACCATAAATCAAAGCTACAATTTTCTTCTTTCATACTGCTTCATAGTAACAGAACTGCAAATTTCAGCATAGAGGGGGAAAAAGGGTTCCTTCTAAGAAAGTACATTTGTACATAGCATGATTTGCAAACATTAGGCATTCCCAATTTCCAAAGCACACCAAACACCAAATCCGGAATGCGTATATTTCAGGGGAGTTGTCAGTTGTGTATGGCCACTCTAGAAAACAGGAGAAAACAACATGAATATCTCAAGTCTGTTATAATTTTACAGATATGTAGCTAGAACTGCGCTCTGTATAATTGGAGAACTGCTTGTTAGATCATATCCTAGCTAAATGGGTATCAAGGCCACTGAATTCTACAACTATGAGTGCTTGGTTTTAATAGGCTGAGTTCGCAAATGAAGGGGAAAATATAAGGGTGATGTTGTCAGCATCACCTTGATATCTTATGCCAATTTGCACACATCGATGGACTTTGCATTGAATAGAGGCATAAGGTTGTTAAAAGAAGTCTTGCTTGACATCCAATTGCCTCCATGAGATGCATTCAATTTCATGGTTTAAGAGGTAACTGCCTCTATTCATATACTGATTCCAGTTCAGTACTGCTCTTCCTGCATGTTATGCCCAAATTCAGTGATCCTGCAATCCTGCGTATCCTTACCAGTCTACATATCTGAAGTCATGGTTGCAACAGTGGATTATAATTTAACCACTGAACCCTTCAAGAGTTATATGTTTACAATAACCTATATCAAAAGGAAATAGGCAATTTGTCCATGAAATCTGAATGAAAGTTGCACACACACAGAGAACAATATGCAGATAAATATTGCTAAGATCCCTCAGCAGAGGACATTTAAGTGATCAATGACAATGAGGTGAACAAAAGAATTCGGCTTCAAACAATATGAAGTTCCTTCATTAAATTGATACTAAATAGACCCTAGAATGCCAGCAACTCCAACCTATTTCGCTTGTGACGGTAACGCCACAAGAAAGCGTCCTAATGTACTCGTCTCTCAAACATGAAAGCAATAAGCCTAAACTTCTAAGTCATCAATCACGGTGCCTCTCATAGTCTCATATGCTAATACAGCATTCCAAAAGTAATTGCTAACAAGATGTTGCATTAATCATGTTCTATAAATGGTGTAAAAAAAGATATAAACCAGAAACCGAAATTACAAGAAAAAAATCTCTTAGTGGAGCAAAACAATGATGCAAGCAATAAACTCTCCTGTTGTTTAGTAACACCGGAATGGTGCTTTCAGCAAGTTGTTCAAGCAATATATCACATTTTCGCATTAGAGAATCACTGATAAAACCATGCACGTTGGTGAGTGAGATGAGATAAATTCCCGCTTAATGATAATCAAGGCAAAATCATACTGCAATTAGCCAGACTATAACTGAAGCTCAACAGTAAAGAAATACACACTGAATCAACGCAAATTTGGAGTAATATACTAATATCAATGGCCATGATTAATAGTTATATCCAACAAAATGAAGAATTCAGCCTTTTCTTACCTTCCTCAAGTACTCTTTTTTGCAGGAATCTATCAAGTGAACAAAGTAATGTACATTGTACATCATAATTACATACAAGAGCCCCGCGGCGCCAATACCAACATCATCTTTCCTCCCGTCAACAGTTCATTCACAATTTAAAAGTATAAAGTAGAAAACAAAAGAAAACAAAACCCTTCGTGCTCACTCCTGAACAGTGTGAAACTGTGAACATTAAACAAACTTCCTAATTTCAATCCTCTGATCTAATTCATAACTCACAGAACAAATTGGATGTCGAAAATTTCAACGCAGCTCAGCAAATGTAATTAACTAAGTGCCCAATCGGTGTAAAAATGATCGACGCCCACTGCATTTTGTTTCTTATGATTGTGCGAGGTATAAACCTAACAGTTTCTTTTTTTTTTCATTTTATAGTTTACAATCAAGAAATTGAACAAAGGTACCTCTCGATCGAGTAGGCGATGATCCTCCTAGATATCGTCGACGTTAGCTAGCGTCGCGAGGCAGTCCCATTACCGTGTAGTGGACTAGTGGCTCTGGCCATGGGCGCGGGTTCTCACGGCCATCACCACAGGAATACCAATAAATTCCACAACCACTCCATTCTTATCGGCTAATCTGCAAATGATCACGCCATTGGAGATCGATTGTTATCATGATTTGTGTGTCTCTTGGCGACGGTGTGGAGTTGGATGGAGATTGGAGATACAAGAAACGAAGACGATGACGGAAAGAGACGATAAGAGATGAAGATCTGGTTTGAATTACGCCTGCATTCTGAAATGGGCCGCTTGAGGTAACCATCTGATTGGGCCTCTAAGCCCAAAACGATCTTATCCCAAAACGATCCTTTGGCCTCCATTGTCAAATACTACTCAAATGTCAACATTTGTGTAATTGCTTTTGTACTTGTTACACTATTAGTCAAGATTTAGATAGATTGTTTTCAATTATTTTGGCAATAGGAGGCAAATGGGGGGTTTAAGGGAGAGGTCCAAATCTTGACTTTAATAGTTAAATATAAAATTATTGTTATAGATGACCATTTTACTCATACTTGATCCATAAAAGTGGGTGAAAATTCGGGGAGAAGTGGATGATGAATGGATGAGTATTTGCTTGTTTTTATACATTATTTATTTTTCATTTGAATAATTTAAGAGCTATGTTGCAAGATTTAATATTATTTAAAATTATGTTTTTAGCTACAATTTCTTTTTATTCTAACTAATTGAATATTTTATAGTACATTTTCTTTCGAATAAGACAAAAATGAAAAGAATAAAATGGGTAAAAGTTGTTTACTTGTTGAATGATGGGTGAAATGAATATGAGTGAGGTGGTTCGTGTGTAGTAAGGTGTTGATTCAACCATGATGGATAGAGTAAAAGGATGTCCTATTTATGGATCCATTGTCATCCATATATACATATGATCATTCATATAAGATTAAGTTAGCGAGTTTAATAAAATGTGAGATTCGGGTTGAAATAATATGACTAGGTCACGTCTTTTAAATCGAAGAGCAACTCTTTACCTAATCATCAACTTGTTTATAAGCATGAGTGTTCCATCAATATGCATATGGCTATATTAAGGGTTCATCAACCATCACATCCAAATAAAACAATACAGTATTAAAGTCTCTTATGACTGATAATTAAAAGTCGTATGCAACGCCCATATGATATAAGCTTAACACACAAGTCTATAAGATTTCATTTTAAAATCAATTAATACGGACTACTCCCTCCGTTCTGTAGTCCTCCGTTCTTTTATAATTGTCGTTTTGAGATTATGCACACTAATTAAGGAAACACTAGTTATAAGTACAATGACTTTGTAGCTTCCAAATTAACTCAAATCTCAGAGCTAGAATTTGAAAACAGGGGAGTATTAATTAGTGAAATTGGGGAGTACTGTATTAATTAGATGGAGGAGATTGGGGAGTATTGATGGGACAGAGAAATACAAAATTGGGGGAAGTGATCAGACTGTGTCGTTACTTTATTTTGAAACTGGATGAGTATTAATTAGAGAAATGACAGTAAATTAGGAAGAGTGGTGGAATTAACTGATAATGTCAAATATTTTGACAAACACAAAATACCTCAAAACGACCATTATTTAAGAACGGAGGGAGTATATATTAAACTTGTAGTACTCCCTCCGTCTCAGGGTCATCATAACAAATGAGACAAGATTGGAGCACATTGATGGTATAAGTGGGACAAGTCATATTGATCCATTCAAATGTGGAAAGACGATTAAGAAAGGTAAACAAACTCTTGTAAAGTTAAGTTTGTAACCAAGGATGAACTAAGCCCAATATACGGTCCAAGTGAGAGGGGACATCCTCAATATTTGCTTAATTTCTTCAATTAAAAATTAAAAATTAAAAATTATCAATGCAAGCGCGCGGGCGCCGCTAGTCATCGTGCCGCGCACCGGTTCCGCGCAACAACTCGTACGGCGGGAGCTTCCCACCGACTTTATTTATACCACTCTCCGAGCTTCTCAAGCGTCCCATTAATCCACAATTAACTCTCTCTGGGGAAGATATTTCAAATTACAGGACGGACCACATCGTGAGAGGTAAGCGCGATCTTGCGGAAAACTCAAGTGTTTCGATTCATTTCCGATTGTTTAGAATGGGCAATGTGTTTGTGATCGGTCAATTGCCGACCTTTTTTTTCCTCCGTTACGGTCTTGTTTGGCAATGCGTGTGCGAGGGCCTTTCTCCGTTGGCGCTGATTGGGGATTTGGTGATTTTTGATCGGTGAATTAGTAGTGTGTGAGGTTCTTTTGTGAATTTGATTGTGTTATGTTGCTATGTTATAGGGTGTATTTTGCTGTGAATTTGAGGGATTGTTTAATTGCGCGTTTCTGTTCCGTTCTCATTGTTAGGGTTTTGCCCCCTTTCAAAGGTTACTGCCTATCAGTTGATAAGCATTTGGTGTGTATCTTTTGGCTCGAGTC
Organism: Persicaria maculosa; assembly: GCA_963922045.1. NCBI lineage: Eukaryota > Viridiplantae > Streptophyta > Magnoliopsida > Caryophyllales > Polygonaceae > Persicaria > Persicaria maculosa. The sequence continues at coordinate 63,888,266 of OY998255.1, forward strand.
TTTCATCAAATTTTCACTGAGGCTTTTTAGATCAAATGAGATGAGAGATGAATCATTTCTTTATATGGTTTAGGAAGAAGTAACAAGAATTGATCTGCATCCATGCATGTAATTGCTGAATGCTTATTCACTCCTAAATCCTAATCACCTTAGCTATCTGTAGTGGAAGCTTTTGATTCAAAATTACAGGCCAGATCTTCACCTGCTCCCCCCTTCTATAAGGATCATCTTGTCGCTATACCCCATCTGCCTGGTCTCAAGCCCAACGCGGCAACGCCTATAAATAGAAGTTTCTTTCAATTGCTGTCATTTGGTGATTCACTGCTGCTGATGTTAGTTTATAATACTCCATTTGCAGGGTTGCATTGATTTTTGCCATTTTTGCATATGCTAATTCTAAGGCTTGCTGTGAACAGGAAGACTAAAGCTTCATAATTCTGATGTCTGTAGCGGGTAATCCAACAAATATTTTTTGGCATGAATGCCCAGTCGGAAAGCCTGAGAGAGAAAAGCTACTTAATCAGAAGGGATGTGTTGTATGGATAACTGGTCTTAGTGGATCAGGTTTGTTTTAAACTTTTGGTATGGATAATTAATACTTCTGATTGGAGCTTCTGATGAGTTTTCCTTTGAGAGCTTGAACAGATAATAGTATCATAACGATGGGCTAAGACAAAACACATTATCAATTGGCCAATTTTGGTCTTTAATGACATCCTCCTCCACATATTACTAGATTTCATCTGGGATAGTTCTCAAATGCTAACTAGATTGATTGTTGGAAACTGCAACTTTTGTTGAATAAGGAAATGACAAATGCAATAAATTTTATTTTGCAAAGTAATTACTGAGACCCAATGCATTATTGGGGACGTGCTCTAAATCCCAAAATTGGCCCTACTTGTAAAATAGATATACTATCAAAATGTATGGAAATAAATACGCGGCAATACTCCTCCTGCAATTTTGTTATATATTGATACAGAACTTCAAGTTGTAAGATGTTTATGGTATTATATGACCATATTTACTACTCGTGTAAAACATGGGTTATTTATACAAAATCACCTCTCAAATATAGTATGATTTTTCACAGAACTGCCCCTTAACTCAATATTTATACAAAAGCATCTGCTAAATATCACTCGTTGACAAAAACCAACTAAGTTGTAAAAATTGTTTAGTAGTCATCAATATTGTAAGAATTAGGAAAAAATGTCTTCATTATTAAAAGGATTTGTAGGTCTTTTTTAATCACCCAAATAAGTATTCTTGAAATGTTTTGTTTTTCAGAACTAAGAAATCACATTTATTAGGTAATTTAGTATAAATATTAAAGTGATGATTTTGCAAAAATCTATATACTCCTTCAATGAACAAAATGAAATATGACATAATCAATCCTTTTCTTTGCATCTGACATTCTAATGGCTTGTGTTTGTCTAACTGGTTTTCCCTGGTCATGTAGGAAAAAGCACTCTAGCGTGTTCACTAGGGAGGGAATTGCATACTAGGGGAAAACTATCCTACATTCTTGATGGTGACAACCTTAGGCATGGTTTAACTAAGGATCTGGGATTCAAAGCCGAAGATCGGACTGAAAATATAAGGAGAGTTGGTAATTTTGCTCCCTTGAACTGAATTCCATTAATATTTTTATCCATTTGAACTGAATTTATCCCAACATGCTATTCTACGAGCCATGCTATTTCTGAATATTATGCTGTTTCATATAGGGGAGGTAGCAAAGCTCTTCTCAGATGCCGGTTTGATCTGCATAGCTAGTTTAATATCCCCGTACCGCAAGGACCGTGATGCGTGCCGTGCGATGCTGCCAGATGGAAGCTTTTTGGAGGTAACACTTCTTTGAATTTGAGCTATAAACTTACGCGGTTGATTTTATAAGAGCAGCCCTTCATCACTCCACTCTCAAATCTCAATGGCAGGTATTCATGAACATTCCCCTGGAAGTTTGCGAAGAAAGGGATGCAAAAGGCCTTTATAAGCTGGCTCGTTCTGGAAAGATCAAAGGTGAATGTCAATCTCATTTCACCATTTTTTTTATATGTCATTCCAACAGTACTGGTTATTTTGGCTTCAGAGAACTACCTGAATCAATGCCTGCTTATAGTTATTTGGCATGGTGCTTTACTTTCTCGTTGTCCTTGAAAAGTTGTATCCATCTATATTGGCGTACAATGACCAAAAACTTTTTTCACAACTGTGAATGCCATATTTCACATTATGGTAAATCCTGTAGTTTACTGAAGGCTACCTGATTTACAATGAATGGCAGACTCACACATACCAACCTCATGGCTTAGAATTTCACATTATCCCTCCTACTAATAGTAGTATCATATTTTATAGCTATCCTCTTGGTAATTTTTATTATTATTTGCGAATAACGTGGCTGAATATTCTCATTATCAGTTTCTCATTGTGGAGGATTCATTGACTTGCAGGTTTTACTGGGATAGATGATCCCTATGAGCCACCATTAAACTCCGAGGTTTGTTATCACTGTTTAGCATCATCTGCTACGCAAGGATTTGTTATAAACCATTAGTATGTCTATTCATCCATGATTAACCCTCTCCTTGCAGATAGAACTACGATTGAAGGATGGGATCTGCCCTACTCCATTGGACATGGCCACACAGGTGGCATCCTACTTGGACGATAAAGGGTTTCTGCATTGCCAGTAAATAGAATAATTTGATTATGCAAGAAAATTGTCCCTAGCTCTATAAAATCACATCTAGTGAAGTAATACTAGTTTGTTCTCTTCTCTCCTTGGCACCACTTGGTGGATAGAGGCGGCGAGCATTTTTTTCCTTTTACTGTTGAACGTGTGGTGCCTAGGTTACTTAGACAGGAGCTTTTTTTTTTGGTAAACATTTAGCTTGGTGTATGAAGAAATTGCCTATCAAGAAATGGAAGAGTTCGTTTTTAACGGGGTTGTTATCTGATTGGTTTGCTGGTGTCAAACTTACTACTGCCTACATCTACTATCCCATGCCATACCTTTGAGCCTTGAAACTTGTTGACTGCTGTAAAGCAAGTGCAACTCGGCGAAGATCACCCTTCATTGCAACTGCTCATGTCATACTTCCGCGGCTTAGCTGATAAGGATGAGTTGATGACATTACGTGCCCACAAGATCATCATCTTCCTGTATCGTGAATTTGTGATGGTCGGTCCATTACCTCCTATAGATAAAAAAGGGGGTAATACTGTTTGCTAACCCAAAGTTATTCCTATTGACTTCACCTCAAGCTGACAACCAGTTTTCAACTCTCCACAGCTTGCTTCTTTAGTACTAGTTTAGTTCAGATTTTATCTGCCAAAATAAGTCAAATATATTCCTCTAATGAAATCAGATTTTCAAAGTCCATTTTCCATTGGTTAAAATGTATATAACATTCTGTAAATCCAACTAGTTTAGATGAACTTTACTGACATTTCCAATAGGATTTAATTGCGTAACTTAAAAGTTAATCCAACTGTTGTACAACATACATTTCCAATGGGATTTCTTGTTCAGAAGAATGCTAGTATATAAGATGAAACTATAGACAAATGTAGATATCATAACTACTTTTTTTATTCAAAAATAAAAATAAAAATATAGATATTCTAAGTTCTAACTACTTATTTTGATCATTACGCTTTCTATCTTAACTATGCATATGAATTTTACAACATTCTCCTCGTCGATAGCTTCTTTTTTAATTTTGATATATATAATGCGCTCTAATGCGATGTTTGAGTAAAAAGTTTATGGGTGTTTGAAAATTGAAGGTATTTTAATAATTTTAATAAACTATAATGTTTTTATATTTTACTTATATTTACATTCACATATTATAATTCATCTCGAGAGTTTTGAAATTAGAGGTTATACTACTCATTTTGACAATTAGGTAAGAGGTTATATAACTTAAATTTTTTAATATTTAGTTATATATTGTTATATAGGAAGAGTATAACAAATTACATATTGACTCAATACCGGATCAACGATCTGTTCTTATCTTTTCTACTTTTCTTTAAAACAATTTCTCTCTTTTTTTTCTTTTTTTTTTTAAATGGACGCTACATCCGTATCTGTTTTTTAAATGTAGTACATTTATTACATGACACGTGACTCCTTAAGGATTAAACCGATCTTTAACCCTCGCATATGAGTTCATATAATACCCGCACTCGGACTCCGGTGCACATATCAACATCTTATATATAAAGCAAATGTCTTATATTTTCAAAAATTTTGAAGTTGTGTATAGAGACAAGTTTATTTTTATTTATTTTTTATACAAGAAAATATTCGAGAAATCAGGTAACAACTATCTGATTCTCAAGAGACCGACGGATCGACAAACAAACTAACCATTATGATACAATACAAGGAAAACTAATAAAGAATAAATGCGTATTTAAAGACCGAAAGCACCCTACCATCTATAATCTACTAGGTGGCATGCCCGTGCATACGCACGGGACATGTAGTTCATCTATCTATATATACACAAATTTTGTATGTGACATTAATTTAAATATATAATATTAATTATTATTTATTTATAATTTAATATCTAACTTTTGCAAATTATATATATCGGGCGTATGGATGCATGTTTCATTTACAACACATTGTGTAATGTTGAATGTCTAGTTGTATACAGCAAATAAATTTCAATGACGTATCCATCAATCATTTTGATAATGAACTCCATAGTTACTCATATTTGTTGACATCGATTATAATTGATAAAACATTTTCCTGACCCTCGTATAAAATCATAAATATACATATTTGGAATTAAATCATGAAAATTGTAATCAATAACTCTAAAATTAATCAAATATATTCTGACCAATAATCTTCTTTGTTGAAGTGCAATTGGTACGATCTAGTTATAATAGTCCATGAAGAGCTTGAAAATTAAGGTTTGCCACTCACGTTGGTCCATGCAACTGTAAGAATCAAATATAAATTTCATGTTAGAACATTTTTTTCCATTGAAATATCTCAAAAAATTAATATCCATGGTTTGAATTAAAAAATTATTTTATCTTAAATAAATAAAATAAATAATTTCAAACTTATCAAATAATGGAAATTTAGGAAGATAAAATTCGGGTTGAATGTCTCTTCCTTTGTCCTTAAAAAAAGCATAAAATTAGATGATAATTAATTATATATACATGCATATGCAACTATGGTTACAACATATAAAAAAAACTAACAATTTGTAGAAAATATGTCGTTCAAATTGTAAAAACAATACTATATATATGCCTATGTAATTATTTGATCGTACAACTTGTACTAACCCATGTAATTTTTCACATGCTCGATCCTTTGAACGACGAATGCATATGTGTTCCCACTTCATATAGCAATTGTAGTTTGTGAAGGAGATACACACAAAAATATAAGAATAAAAAGGTTGGAAATTAGAAGTAGCTACTAACCTCTTGGAATTTTTTACAACTTCTTTGAATTCCTCTGTGCTCTACCGATAATAATTGGAAAAGATGGTCCATATCTAAACCTAATAAGTTGATACAAATAAAAAAATCAAAATGAATTAGTGTAAATCTATATTACCATGAAATAATAGTCCAACTAAAGATAGTATAAATCTTTACATAAAGAAGAGAAATAGATCAGTTCCTGCAAACAAAAAATTAGAATCGGGCAAAAAAAAAGGAATAGATTAATTCCTACAAAACAAAAACAAACAAACAAACATGAAGGCCATTGTTAAAATAAATTCTTGCAAAACTCAAATCAATAAGAAGAATTGAAAGATGAAGCAACAAACACGGGAGAGCCTATTGCCTCCAACACCTCCATCTTAAAGAACCAGTATACCTCTGCGGCTACACATATTTCGCCCACCACGCCCCTGCGTAGCGCCAAATCGATCCGTCGTTGCCACCCCGGACAAGTATTTCACCAGAATCTTAGGTTTTGATGGTGTTCGAAATACTTGAGATGGTCATGAGTGCTCTGAGGAGGGCGGAGATGAATACGTGTGGGATTGAGTTGCATGTTGCCAGAATCCACCAGCGCGCCCTTTGACTCTGGCTTTGATGTTGTCGACTCCGGCTTTGATGTTCCATCAGTAGCTTATATATGTTGTAAAGAATGAATGTTGCAATTACCCATTAATTAGGCAAATTGCCTCTTGGTTTCAATATTAATTTGTGGAATTGTAACCGCTGGTGTAAAGGGACTGAATAAAGAGGCTAATTAATTACCCATTAATTAGGCAAAATGTCTCTTGATTTCTACCGGAAATAAAATAAAGGGGCTGAATTTATAATATTGTAACCCATGATATCAATATTGAAAATAAAGGGAAAAAAAAATTGAATAAGCATTTATGAAGGCTTGCACACAACTTTTCTTGTTATATATATTGTTATATTATAGATTATTATAGATTATAGATATAGATGATGATGATGATGATGATGATGATAATAATAATAATAATAATAATAATAATAATAATAATATAAAGCTAATCTGCAACCAATCGGTGTTGAATATTTTAGTTTCGCTCCATATTATATGTAATGGGGTAATTTAATTATTTATATGTAAAAAGAAACAAAGGAAAAAAGTTAGAAAAAACAAAAACAAATAATAGTGTAGCTAATGGGATTTGAACCCTTGATAATTTGCACTAAAGCTTAGTATACAACCAATAAGCTATAATAAATTCTTGAATTTTAAAGGTAATGTTAGATATATATTAGGTTGGTTTTTTTTTATAATTTAATGAGTGCAATTAATAGGGCAAAACCCAAAATTATATATATAGTATAGATATAGATATAGATAGTATAGATATCTATAATCTATATCTATAATATACAAGAAAAGTTGTGTTCATGCCTCATTAATGTGAACCCATTATAATAGCTTTTAGCCTTATTTTAAAATCAATTAGTTTAATTTTCCCATTAAGCATTGTATTTTTAATCTATAATATCTATAATATATATATATATAGTAAAAGTTGTGTTCAGCCCTCACCATAAATGCTATAATTGTGTTCTCGGTTATCCAATATATAATATTCTCGGTTATCCGTTTAACCGGTTATTCGTTTAATAGAATAACTTGATTTACTTTTTTCTTACTGAATGAATCATGGCATTCAAATCAAGCGTTACATTGTAGCCAATTACCGAGTAGTTCCTGAATGAATCATGGCATTCAAATCAAGCGTTACACAGGAGTTTCACTTCCTGTATAAATGAGGGCCACTGTTGTGCAAAATGACCGTTCACTTCCTAATTAGGGCAACGAGCGGTTACAAATTTACATCCACGCCCACCACTTCCCCTTGCAGTTCCCACTTTAAGGAGGAGAGATCGAGAGGAGGAAGGTGGAGGTGTGTGAGACCTCCTCGCGCCGGATCACTTAAGCCAAGGTATCCCCTCGAGACCTCATCGTCTGTCTCTATCACTTTCAGTTTACTCTTCCTCTCTCTCAGAGTAGACTCTTCAGTGTGTTTGGCGTATGGGTTTTTTAGGGGAGGGAAGGGGTGAGAAATTGGAAAAGAGAAAGGAAGGGAAGGGGAGGGGAGGAATTTCACTTTCCCATCAAATTCCACCGTTTTGATGGAGTGTGAAATCCCACCAAATTGAGCAGTTACCAACTTTTGTAATCCCTTCCATTTCCCTTGATTGTTCACCCAAACACCAATTTTATTTTCCCATCACTTTCCTTCCTAAAAATCCCACCAAATCCCCCCTTCCAAACAGGGTGAAGTCCTCTCTCTCTATTATCATTTCCTATTTCTATCTCCGAAAAAGTAAAATTCAAGCGCCTTTAGTTCTCTAATCAAATACTTGATATCATTATATGAATTGGATTTGAGGATTTCAACCATTAATTGAGAAATTTGGTATCATTATATGAATGGGTAGCACATATATGTTGTTTTTTTTTAATCGATTTAGTATCATTGAAATTGAAACATTTATGTTCTTCCTTCTTTACAGGTCTCAATTTCCCTTGAGCAGTGGTTTTTTTTTTCTTTTTTTATCGATTTGGGGATTTTGCGCATATGCATTTTTGGTTTCCGTTCTAACTGGTTGGCTTCAATGTGTCAATGGAGTATTATTTTGTTAAAGTGCATTATTCAATACATTGATCCCCTGCAGTTGTAATTATGGTTTTCAACTATTTGAACTGCAGATGTTCTTGAGATGAGTTCAGAACAAACAGAAGAACAAGGCAGAAGTTAGATATTCGGTGAAATCACACATACTGATAACAAAGATGGGGCTTCACTAGATGTTGCAAAGGTTGTGCTTCAGTGAGACTACTGTGAGAGGCAACAAAACAGAACTAGAAAACACTGTTTCAAATTTCAATGGCTGATAACTCTTTCGAAATTGATCCAGCCTTAACAAGCACCTCCATTGACACATTTACAAGAATATCCCTCCAGAGAGTGAATCCGGCTATCAAGGTCTGCACACTCTCTATGCATTTGTTTTTTTAGCCATGTATTAATAACATGTTTACCTGTTTTGTGTGTTGACAGACATACATCAGACATCAATCTCCCAATTTCTTTGGTACTGTTCAATCTTTAATTTAATGATTTCGCTGGTTATAGAATAGAGTCATTGTGATGCTTGGTTGTGCGTTTGAGATATATACTTGGTCCCAGAATAGATTCATTGAAGGGATAATTAGTGTTATTGTTTCTACCTACCTACTCTGATATGTTGACGTTTCTTTCTTTGCTTTTAAAAACATTCAAAAACCGTGGTTATAGAATAAGGGAATTTACAAAATCATACATCTTATTTTGAAAGAGATGTCCTTTTGGGGCAAAAAGGTTGTCTAGAACCCCTATTTTGAAAAGTGTAAGATCAAGAAAAATATAACAGTTTAAAAACAAGAGGATGAAGGCCTCTAACCAAATGACCTCTTGGATTGAGATGCCAAATCAATCGAGCTGCAAAGATGGATGTGTTGAGATTTTATTTTACTGTATGTAGAAGGGTTTCAAATGTGATTTGGAGAATATGCAAAAGGAATACTAGGTCTCATAGAAATTTAATGCTTTATTTCTCTGTAGTGGATGCCGATTACAGAGTTTGCAACCCAACATATAGTTGAGAGACACATGACACTTTCAAGCTAATATTATACAAACAGGTGCCCGCTACGTCTTCACTGAACGGGAAAATGAGTTGCCTTTGTGTAAATCCAACTGAGTTACATTTTTCAGGCTGCTCACATCAGTCTTGAAGTATAGTGTCGTGCCATCTTGCACTCATTACATGATCTGTGGCAGTGCAATTCTCACCTAACTGTTGGCATTATTTGGTTGTGCAATTAGTTCCCATTGTTTGTCTAATTGTTGTTCTTACTCGAAAGGTAACGTAAACTATCTTATCATCCATCTGAGCATTTTTTCCGAATAGTTTTGCAATATAGCATTGAAAATGATGGCAGCGATTATTTATAATTTTATTGTTCATCCTTTATCTGGACCTATTTCGGTGGTTTCGATTCAACCTCCGATGTGTTGAAGTTGGTGAATGATGCCGGACAGGTTAGAGTTGTGGCGCTGGTAGGAGAAGGTGGTACCAGTCCTCTTAAAGGAGCGCCGTGGCAAGAGGTCATGCTTCACACTGTAAGTGACGAGCTTAGATACGAAATTTCAAGAGGAATTAATGTTTCGGAAAATAATTTGCGAATCGGAGTTTCTGTAAATTGTTTGATTTATTTTCCAATTCAACATTGGGAATATTTGGAGGAGGTGGTTTATCAGTTTTGAAATTTTGGAATATGTTTTGCTCTGTCATCTTCTCTCTCATTTTGGTGATGAATTTGATCCCGGGCAACACTCACCATCTGTTTACAGGCGAAGAGGCTGAAATGGATAGATGAGGGGTTTTGAGATGTTGGTATTCACAGACAATGTCTGCGTCTCAGTCGGCGAAGAAGTTGAACATCTAGAAAAGGAGCTTCAATCTACAGATATTTTGATTGTTGTTGCTGTTACTAATCAAGAATCGGTGAGGAGGATTCAGAAGCACAGTGGAAATATCCCAAAAATTATCAGTTTTCTCCCTTCTCTTGCTGGCTTGATGAACAAATTGGGCGGATCAAGTGTAACGGTAAGAAATGAAGGCAGCGAGAGTTAGATTTGGAATATGAATTTGGGGTGTTTGTGTTCTCCTATTGGCGATAATCTCTGCTTCTATGGAACCTATCAGCCGGGATGATCTGGACCATGTTTGATGTGCGGGTCGGTGGAGCTGTTGAAGGGTCCTGCAATTTGGCGTTAGTGGTGAGAATTAAATGGTGTAAGCAATGGTGATGAGGACTGTTGTGGTTGCTGTCATACGTTAGGGTGATTTGGCTTTGTCCTATTCTTATTTTGAGGATGCTGTCGGTTGATATATTAGCTTGAGGGGGCGAGTTCCTGGCTGCTGAATCTCCCATGATTTGAAGCCGGACTGAGAGGTTTATTTTTGTCTACTGTCATAAGTATGAATGTGGTGAAAAAGGGCCTATTTGTTGGGCCAGATATAGATATTAGGGAGCTGATGGAATTTGGATGGGCCGGTATTAAGAGAGTAGAGTAAATATTGGGGTGGCCTAAAATCTGGGTTATTTTTGAATTGGCCATCCCATTACGATATGTCTGCTTCAAGAGCTCGGGCCTTGATTTATAATTGCATATATAAATACTTATGTGGTTATTTGCTTTTATAAATCGGGACTGCCAAGTTTCTTACGTGGTTATTTAACCGGGTGGGTTAGGACTTAGGATTGTGGGCAACACAGTAGTTGAGAGACACACTTGCATAGTGTTCGGTAGATAGATGATAATATAGATTAATAAATTATTAGGTTTTATTTTCCAAAAACCTCTAATGTTTACCTCTAATCCGTATATATTTTCATTTTTCTATCATTACCTAAATCTTCTATGTATATATTAAATAATTATCTGTAGTAAAAAGTCACAAGTTTATGAATAGTTTACCTCTAATCCTTAATTTTATTTTATAAATATCTATCTCATAAATATCATAGTCTTAAATCCATTAATTTTTTTAGTTTTTTTCCCCACAAACACAATAGAGAGAAGTTTTATAGCTTTTCTCATCTTAAAAAAGCAAGTTACAATTAAGCAATAAAGTAGAGAAAATTTTAAAATAAACCAGTTAAATGGTATTAATGTGTATTCTTATATCAATATAAATAAAAATTAATGGGAAACCATATGAGCGTTAAAAGTTTGATTATCTTTAATATTAATTAAAAAAGTAACATGTAAATTAAATTACATTTAACGAGTCGATTATATCCACTAAAACATTTGTTGGTTGAAGCCCTTGCGCTCTACTCTGGTCTATTTACGGTCTGACGCCAACCAAACCCTTATATTGTATAAACAAAGTAGATAAATGGACAAACAACTTAACTAAAATATGTCCCGTGCATCGCACGGGCATGCTTACTAGTAGAGGAAAATAAATGAAGACAAGTTTATAATAATCTAACTTAAATAGAAAAGGTGAATTAAATAATTTTATTTTTTCAAAAGCAACTGCACTAGGTCAATGTGTACAAATCTATATTGCACTTTATGTTGTGATATTTGTGAATTATTCACCTACTACTACTGTAATTTACTGTACTTTTTGCGGCTTTGTTGTATTACGGCCCTTACGGCCTTCTATCAGTTTTGATTATATTAGGCTTCTTTTGCCTATAAAAGGCAATGTACCCGCTTGTTAATTAGACACACTTGAGAATACAATTAATACAATCAGAGCGTTTGATCAATCTTACAATACATTATCAGCACGAGTGTTCTTCAGATCCAACTGAGTAAGCCAACAAATATAAGGTAGAAATTCAAAATCTACCGATTTGCTTAATTATTTTCGTAAAGAAACCGATTATGAGAAGTATGCTCTGTAGTTGCCCTTAATTAAGGGATCTTCTACAACAGAAAGTCAGAAACTCGTAAAGCTTTGAATCTTCTTCTGAAAATCAAAGTTTTCAACTCGTAGAACACAAATCACCATTTATATGGTTCGGTTATGTTCTACGAAATAGTAGCAAGCAAGAAGGAAAATATTCATACAAGATATGAGACATAAACCCGGTATTTTATTAGATCCAAACGGATTTACAACCAAATCGGTCTAAACTTGAAAACTAATACAAGTTTTAAACTACAAAACCGATTTCTTCTTACCTCTCCGTCGGATCTTCACCAAAATCACCGGATTTGATTTCTTCTTAGAGCCCAACAAACCTCCACCAAAATAACAAAACGAATATAATCGCATAGATTATTGTCATGCTAATAAGTATCTCAAGATCAAATCGGTCGGAGGAGTTCATGGTGGTTTGTAGGAGGTCGAAGGAGATGAGGTTGATGATGATGAAGATGAGATAATTGTAAAAGTAAAAGGAGTAATGATAATTTAAAGAAGAAAAGGTTTGTAGAGAGATGGGATGTTAGTAAAAATGGAAGGAGTGGTGGTGATTTTAAGAAAAAAAAGTGAGAAGGGAAATATGAGGATAGGGTAGACAAAGATGGAAGATGTAAAATTTTGAAGATGTTTTTCCACCCATAATTACCTCTTGAACTTGGAAATCCATGCTTAATATACCCTTGTTCTTCACTTCTTTGATGATCTTCAAATACCTCATACTTGAAGATGGGAAAATTTTTCTACTGAAAAATTTGATGTCTTGGTTGTTTTTTTCAAAAGAGAGTTTTTTTTGGAGGTTGGTATATACTATGAGAATATGAGAGTGCTTTGAAGAAAGCTTGAACATGTATATTGCAAGTGATGATACACGGTTTAAAATTTTAGATGATTAGTGTGTTGTCAATCGGTAGAATGTTCACTTCCCATTTTACATCACATATCATATCACATCACGTGCTTCACTTTCCTACCTACTAGATAGCTTGTTCTACCACTTCTACACACAACATCTACTATATATCTATACATCGATAGATACAGTACATATATATATAGTATAATATATGCATGTATTTATATTCAATATACATACATACTTACCTATTAATATATTCAAAGCATGTATGATGTATATATATTATGTTAAGATATAACATGCATGCATATATCACATATATATATATATACACACCGTATGAACACATGCATGTATATAATATATATAATCCATGTATGTATGTATATATAATGTTATTATATTTATTTATAGCATTTACATATATAGTAATGAGATATAATATATGTCATCTTAACCCATAAATTAAATTTATATGATAATTAATTATGTCAATATTAATTCATATGATTTTATTTGTAGTTAATTCAATGGCAAATCTTACAAAGCGGGAATTTGATATTCTCGACTTATCGGGCCAGAGATATCTTGAATGGAGGGGTTGATTCACTGTCTCACCTCCAAGCTCATGGCCTACTGGAAACTATCTCTGAAAATAATGATACTTCTCCGCAAGATAAGGCAAAGGCGATTATATTTTTGCGCCATCATGTGAATGAAAGCCTTAAGTCTGAATACTTGCTGGTGGAAGATCCTAAAGAGTTATGGAAGAACTTAAGTCAGAGATATGGGCATCAGGAGAAAGTTTTACTCCCAAAAGCCACATATGACTGGAGCAATATGAGGTTCCAGGATTTTAAGTCTGTCAGTGATTTTAATTCTGCCTTATTCAGGATCACGTCTTAGTTACGTTTATGTGGGCAGAAAATCTCTGAAGAAAATTTGCTCGATAAAACCTTCTCTACAATGCACGCATCAAATGTGTTGTTGCAACAACAATATAGAGAGAGAGAGGTTTTACAAAGTATTCTGATTTGATATCAGTATTACTTGTGGCTGAGCAAAATAATGAACTTCTGATGAAGAACCACAACCTAAGGCCTACTGGTGCTGCTCCATATACTGAGACGAATGCAGCAAATGGAATGTTCTCCCACGTCAATATACATCTCAGGGAGATGGTGGCTGGAATACGAATAACCGTGGAGATGGAAATAATCGCGGTAGAGGTCGAGGTCGTGGAAGAGGTCGTGGTCGTGGTCACGGTAGAAGTTTTGCTACTAATCAGTGGCACAAAGCTCCCGGAGCATCCTCTTCAAAGGGGAATGATAAGCTGATGGTCCGAAAAGATCCATCGGGATCTACTCAGAAATCCAAATCTCCATGTTACATATGTGGCATGACAGGCCACTGGGCGAAGGTATGTCGCACAGCTAAACATTTGGTTGAGCTGTATCAGACATCCAAGAACAAAGGAAAGAAGGTGGAGAGTAATTTTGTCAATAACACTCCACCCGAGCCCGATCTGGACATCTCTCGTTTCTTCGCAAATACTCCTGACGGAGATGGAGATTTTGGACTTAGTGATACTGTGAACTATTAAATACTAGTACTTTTATTTCCATGCAGTTTACTTTTGTAACATATCGCAGTGTGTTTATTTCCTGTAACATATCGCAATGTGTTTACTTTCTGCATTACTTTTAATGTACTTGTTATATATCATTAATGAATAAAAATGTATTAAAGTTTTAATTATATCTCTTTTATATTGAAGATATGGATATAAGTGAAGTTAAACCAAGTGGCAAAGATCAATGTCTGGTAGACAGTGCCACTACCCACACCATCTTGAGAAGCAGAGAATACTTCACACAATTGACATTAATCGAGGCAAATGTCAGAACAATATCCGGTGTGGCAAAGATGATAGAAGGCTTTGGAAGAGCTTGTATTTTGCTCCCTGAAGGGACAAAACTGATTATAAATGACGCATTATATTCAAGTAAATCTCGAAGAAACTTGTTGAGTTTCAGAGATATGCGTCTGAATGAGTTTCATATAGAAACCATGAATCAAGATGGAAAAGAATATCTATGTATCACTGGATATAGAAATGGCAAGAAGAACATCCTAGAAAAGCTGCTAGCTTATTCTTCTGGACTATATTATACATATATAAGTCCGATAGAAGTAAATGTAACATCTGAAAAGTTGGATGATAAAAGGATGTTCACATTATGGCATGACCGTTTGGGTCATCCAGGAAATGTTATGATGCATAGAATTATTGAAAGTTCAAATGGACATTCACTGAAGAATGTGAAAATTCTCAGATCGAATGATTTCAATTGTACTGGTTGTTCACTCGGTAAATTAATAATCAGGCCTTCCAAAAGTAAACTTGAGAATGAGTCTCCAGTGTTCTTAGAAAGAATACAAGGAGATATATGTGGACCAATAGTTCCACCGTGTGGACCATTTCGATATTTTATGGTGCTAATAGATGCATCAACAAGATGGTTACATGTAAGTCTCTTATCGACAAGAAATACAGCTTTTGCTAAACTCCTTGCACAGATTATCCGGTTACGAGCTCAGTTTCCGGATTATACAATCAAGAAAATAAGACTTGATAATGCAGGAGAATTTACATCATAAACATTTAGTGACTATTGCATGTCAATTGGGATTGAAATTGAGCATTCAGTGGCTCATGTTCACACACAAAATGGTCTTGCTGAATCTTTGATAAAGCGATTACAAATAATCGCTAGACCATTATTAATGAAGTCTAAACTGACATCATCTGTCTGGGGACATGCTATTTTACATACAGCGGCGTTGGTTAGGATAAGACCAATCGCTTATCACAAACAATCCCCATTACAACTTGTGATTGGTAAAGAGCCAAATATATCTCATTTGAGAATTTTTGGATGTGCAGTTTATGTAACCATTGCTCCGCCACAACGTACAAAAATGGGTCCACAAAGGAGATTGGGAATTTATGTTGGTTTTGATTCTGCATCGATAATTAAGTACCTTGAACCAACAACGGGAGATTTATTTACAGCAAGGTTTGCTGATTGTCATTTTGATGAAAATCTATTCCCAACATTAGGTGGAGAAAAGATAAAAGAAATTACGTGGAATGCTCCATTATTATCTCATATGGATCCACGTACTAAAGTGTGTGAACAAGAAGTGGATAAAATTATACATTTACAGAGTATAGCGAATCAATTGCCAGATTCGTTTACAGACACAACGAAAGTGACAAAGTCACATGTGCCTGCTATAAATGCCCCTGAAAGGATTGAAATTCCTGAGAGACAAACAGCTGGGCAGCAACCTGTAAATGAGTCCACGATACAATGAAAACGTGGCAGACCTCCTGGTTCTAAAGATTTAAAACCAAGGAAAAGTAGACGTCAAGAGGACGTTATGAAAATTGTCCCACTGATAAATTCAGGGGGAGAAAATGTCAAAATACAAGAGGAATGTGATAGAGACACCTCGAAAAATGCGAAGGGCGCATTAGAAGACAAAAGTATTCTAGATGAGGATAGAAACATTGATAATTATGAAATTTCTGTAAATTATGTTTCTACAAGAATACAATGGAATAGAAAGGATATTATCCTTGATGAGGTGTTTGCATACTCTGTTGCCACGAAAATAATCGTTGATGACAATGACATTGAGCCACAAAGTGTCGACGAATGTCGTCGCAGAAATGACTGGCCAAAATGGAAAGAGGCAATCCAGGCTGAGTTAAAGTCATTAGGAAAACGTGAAGTTTTTGGTCCTGTTAAGCTTACACCAAAAGGTGTAAAGCCAGTAGGCTATAAATGGGTATTCGTAAGAAAGCGAAATGAGAAAAATGAAATCGTGAGGTACAAAGCAAGGCTTGTAGCCCAAGGTTTTTCTCAAATACCCGGGATAGATTACGAGCAAACATATTCCCCAGTAGTTGATGCAACTACATTGAGATTTTTAATTAGCCTAACTATATCAGAAGGACTACATATGCGACTAATGGATGTCGTAACTGCATATTTATATGGATCACTTGATAGTGACATATACATGAAAGTCCCAGAAGGACTAAAAATGCCTCAGATGCAGAATACAGAGAATAGATAAATGTTCTCTATAAAGTTGCAAAGATTGTTATATGGTCTTAAGCAATCTGGAAGAATGTGGTATAATCGATTAAGTGAATATCTTATTAAAGAAGGATATATACCACAATAATGCTATATGTCCATGTGTCTTTATAAAGCATTCCAAAAATGGTTTTGCTATTATTGCAGTGTATGTTGATGATTTGAATATTATAGGTACGTCAAATGAGTTGGAAAGCACTGCAAAATATTTGATGAAAGAATTTGAAATGAAAGACCTCGGTAGAACCAAGTTTTGTATTGGTTTACAAATTGAACATTTAAAAGATGGAATATTTGTTCATCAAAGTACTTATACCGAGAAAATCTTAAAGAGATTTTACATGGACAAGGCACACCCATTAACATCACCTATGGTAGTTCGTTCTCTTGGTATACAAGATGATCACTTTCGACCTAGAGAAGAAGATGAAGAAATTCTTGGCCCAGAAGTTCCTTACTTAAGTGCAATTGGTGCATTGATGTACTTGGCAAATAATACTAGACCAGATATAGCTTTCTCCATAAGCTTATTGTCAAGATATAGCTCAGCACCAACAAGAAGACATTGGAACGGAATCAAGCATGTATTTCGATATCTGCGAGGTACACATGATCTTGGTTTGTATTATCTTAATCATGCAAATGCCACTCTTGTTGGGTATGCAGATGCAGGATATCTTTCAGATCCTCACAAAGCTAGATCTCAAAATGGTTATGTATTCACCTATGGAGATACAGCGATCTCATGGAAGTCAACAAAGCAGACTCTTACCGCTAAATCCTCAAATCACGCTGAATTAATTGCTCTATATGAAGCTGGAAGAGAGTGTGTTTGGCTGAGATCCATAATTAAGTATATACAAGGAGAATGCGGATTGAGATCAATTGCTGGAAGCCCAACCATTATTTATGAAGACAATTCTGCATGCATCACTCAAGTTAAGGAAGGATACATCAAAGACGATAGGACAAAGCATATTTCACCGAAGCTCTTCTCAACTCATGATCTAGAGAAAGAAAGCACAGTGAATATACAACAAATCCGATCAAGTGATAATCTTGCCGATCTATTCACAAAGTCACTACCCCCAAATAGGTTTAAAGAACTTGTGTACAAAATCGGGATGTGTCGACTCCAAGAGGCACATTAAATTGAGGGGGAGAAAATAGTACGCACTACACTCTTTTTCCCTTGACTCAGGTTTTTATCCCTCAGGGTTTTTCCTGACAAGGTTTTTAATGAGGCAGTACAGTATCCCAGAAGCGTACAAAGCAAGCCGTACTCTTTTTCCTAAGCTTTGGCTTTTTCCCCTCTGGGTTTTCCTTAGCGAGGTTTTATTGAGGCGGCAGCATTATTTACTCCCGAATCTAAAGGTGAATATTCAAGCGGGAGTGTTGTGATATTTGTGAATTATTCACCTACTACTACTGTAACTTACTGTACCTGTTGCGGCTCTGTTGTATTACGGCCCTTACGGCCTTCTATCAGTTTTGATTATATTAGGCTTCTTTTGCCTATAAAACGCAATGTATCTGCTTGTTAATTAGACACACTTGAGAATACAATTAATACAATCAGAGCGTTTGATCAATCTTACAATACTTTACAATTTTTATTTCTTTCTTTCTTTTTTCCCCAATATTTACTCCCGGACTTCCGGTTACCAAATACCAATACCATCAGCCAATTTTCAAAAAAAACAAATACGGTCTAAAAATCCCCCTTCCAACCTCCGAAGGGATCCCGTTCCCATCCGTCCATGGCGGGCTAAAAGTCCCAACCGGAATCGAAGATGGTGCTGAGTACTCAGGCGGTGGAGACGGTGGTGAACGTCTCGGCAAACCTCTGCCAGTACATCGCCTGCAACCCTGAGCGGCTCAGCAGCGACGAGGTCCTCGATCTCCTCTTTTGCTTCCCCTTCCAACAGTTTCGCCGCTTCACTCTCTGCCTCTGGACCTTTTTCTGCTTTCCCGCCGGCGATCCTTTCTCATCTCCGTTCTCCGCCTCATCCGACGAAGACGACGCCGAAGATCCTCACTCCGATTGATAATCGCCTACTTCTGATTTGTACGAATCGTCTCTCTCTCTCTCCAACATTTTCTCACCTGTTGTCGATGATGTGTTTCCTTGTAGCAATCGTGGTATAATAGCGTGTTGTAGTTCAATTACTCAATGATTAATCGCGGTTTTGGTTTATATATGTATCCAATTTGCAAAGATTAGCCACTATTTGTGGATTGTTTCATCATTTGTAACCCTAGTGATTGTGATTGTTCGAATCTCCTTCCACGATGGATGCATAATGCATTGCCTCTACACCGGAAAGCTCCTCAATTTTGCCAAGCAAATTGCGGTCTTGGAGCCTCGAAAAGCCATCTTGCTGTAGATCAAGCTTGAAATTTGGAATCAAAAGGTTTTTCCTGAGCCTTACTGATGTCTGATTCTATCCATAATCTATTGCTTGTTAATGTTAGGGCATGGATAAGTGGTCTATACTCCCCTTTGTTGTTGTTGAAAACCATAAATCTAAGAGAGGAATCACTGCATGAAGTCATTTGTAAAGATTATATAGCCACTCTACATATCACCTGTCAGTCTGTCACTGACAGAGTGCAGGAATCTGATAGGCTTATACTGTCACTGTTTTTCAGTTTCTTCAGTGTGGTCTCCTGCAAATGCAATGCAGTACTTGTTCAAAGTGGCTTTGTTTTATAGTTCATCACTATTGTAAAAGAGAGAAGCATTTGGATTTGAAGAGGGATGTGGTCTGTATGTATCTGCTTCGGATTCTACGGTTGAAGCTGCAGCTGTTGCATATGCTGTGCAGAAAGGTTTAGATTCCACCCCACATTCTATTCTTTTCTTGTTTGTTGAACTTCTTATCCAAAGGCAATGCTTTACACTCGATTTATGGGTCCTTGATTCCAGACACTTGCTGGGTTGCTCTCACTGCTTTATCAGTTCTGTGTGCCCAGAGGGCAATGTTGAACCTTTGTGTGTGTTTTTTTTTTTGAATTTACTAGCTTAGAAAATTTTGTGAGGTTATTGGAGGAAAACGAAATGGTTTGGTATCCTTATCCTGACATCAAACATGGGCATTAAGATATGGGCTCCACTCTTGAGATAATATTTGTTGTCATTGTATTCTGTTGTTAATTGTTATGGGTGTAACTGTAAGGGTGTTTATAATCTGGTACTCGAAGCCATACATATATACAATTTGGGTATGAGAAAATCTATTGGCAAGATGATTTTCGTCTATTGCCAAGATGAATGAAAACATATTGCAATGTAGTCCTTTTTATTTTAAAAAAATAATTACGGTTTTGGCTGGAGAGACGACGAAGAACTGAAATCCCATACTCTTGAAAACATCGTTAGTCTTGTTAAAATGTGATGTAAAATGTTGATGTAGAGCAATCGAAGATTGAGAAAGGAGAGAAAACAGAGAACAATCGCTCTGTGTATTAGGAAAATCAGTTTGTTACAATGAGATGTTCTTCTATTTATAAAGGTAGTTCACCCAAGCTAACATATATACTAACCCCCCCCCCCCCCCCCCCCCCCCTCAAGTTGGTGATGATTTGTCAAAAATCAACCCTAACTCGGACAATATTGACGAATGGAGAGGACCTTGAAGAGGCTTGGTAAGTATGTCAGCAAGCTGGGCATGAGTGGGAACATGTTGAAGCGAGATCAATCCTTGAAGGAGCTAAGAACGAACATAATGACAGTCTATCTCGATGTGTTTTGTGCGTTCGTGAAAAACCGGGTTCTTGGCGATGTAGATAGCTGATTGACTATCACACTTGAGCGGTATAGGGTGTATATCAGGGACCTCAAGCTCACTGATAATCCTACTAAGCCAAGCAAGCTCGGTAGTAACTCTTCTCATAGAACGGTACTCTGCCTCTGCAGAAGAGAGTGAGATGGTAGCCTGTTTCTTTGATTTCCAAGACAATGGTGAAGCACCAAGGGTGATATAATACCCACTGATAGAACGTCTAGTGGTAGGGCAAGCTGCCCAGTCAGAGTCACAAGATGCTAGGAGTCGAAAATCATCTGAATTGCTCAATAGAATCCCCATATCAGAGGTGCAATGAAGATATTGAAGAACATGCTGGAGAGCTTTCCAATGAACTTCGGTGGGAGTTTGCATGAACTGGCATAAATGCTGGACCGTGAATGCCAAATCAGGACGAGTGTTGGTGAGGAAGTTCAATTTGCCAACAACTTGTCGATATCTAGTAGGATTAGACAAAGGATCCCCAGTTGATGTACTGAGCTTTAATGCAGGATCCAATGGGCTGTGTATAGGACGTGAAGTGTCTCAAGGAAAATCCTTTAGCAGCTCTTGAAGGAATTTGCGTTGAGTGATTAGAATTCCAAAAGGATGAGACAAAAACTCAATGCCCAAGAAGTAGCTTAAATTGCCTAGATCCTTAATGCTGTAGCTTGTGTCAAGAAATTGCTTCAAAGCTTCAATCTCAACCAAATCATTCCCGGTGATGAGTATATCATCAACATAAATCACTAGGAAGACACAGTGCTCAGCAAATTTCTTGTAAAATAAGTTGTAATCATTCAAGGATTGACAATAACCTTGTGAAAGAAGAGCCTCAGATAGTTTGCTATACCATTGCTTGGACGCATGGTTTTTAGGATCGGGATTCTAGTGTGGGATCAAGACAAGGGTGTAGGATCGAATCGTAGGATCGTAAGATCCTAGACAAAAATTGAAAATAAAATAACTAATAAAATAAAAACAAACCATCATAAACAAATACCTTAATTTTAAAATAAAACTAAGTTTTTCCTCCATTAAACAAATTAAGTAACTAAAATAGTCCACTAATAAGCACTTAACATTTATAATTTGTCAAAAATAATGTCTCAAAAGGTGACAAACAGACAAGGATAATGTCTTAAAATATGACAAACATACAAGAGATAAATCATACATCCAAATATCCAATGTCATCTCTAGTTTCAAATGTCATCGTCGCAATTAATCACAACATGAACAATTTCATGCGCTCAAACATGAATTTGTCAAGTTAAGTAATGAAACAAAGGGCTTAGGGTTTCAATTCAACGTCTTCACTCTTCTGCTTTCAATTTCTAAGGAGATGGGCTGCCAAAAAAAATAAAAAGGCGCATCGTATCTAGAAGGCTCAATATCCAAACAAACACAATTACACAATTACACAAATATGATTTTTGCTAGGATCAGATATTTTTTCTAGGATTGGTAGATCCTAGGTAGATCCTACCGATCCCACACGATCCCATAGGATCCTAGGTAGATCCTAACACGAAGGAGTCTGTATGCCCAATCCGGATCAAAACCTTGCATAGAATCGTAGGATCGTAAGATCCGGATCGAGATCCTAATAACCATGCCTGGACACTTGCTTAAAGACCATAGAGAGATTTGTTCAAGCGACAAACTTTATTGGGATGAACATGTTGCAAACCTAGAGGCATTTTCATATAAACCTCGGTATCAATATCTCCATGCAAGAAGGCGTTGTTAACGTCCAATTGAGACAAATTCCAACCCTTCTTAATTGCCACAACCACTAAGCTCTTGATGGTTATCTTTTGCAACTGGAGAAAAGGTCTCTTGATAATCTATGCCGACTTTTTGAGTACATCCTTTAATCACAAGCCTTGCCTTATGACGTTAAAGAGAACCATCTGCACGAAATTTCAACTTATACACCCATTTGGAGCTAATAGGACGTTTTCCCTTTAGCAAATCAACCACATCCCAAGTCTGATTTCTGTCAAGAGCATCAAGTTCCAACTGCATTGCTTCTTGCCATTCTGGGTAACCAACAACATCTTCATAGCAACAAGGCTCACTTAAAGGAGCCAAAGTAGAGAGCAAAGCCCGGGAAGCAGAAGATAAGGCACTGAACGAGAAAGCAGGAACTGCAGTGGCAATGTTACAGTGATAATCTTGGAGATATGATGGAGGACGAGTAGTTCTGAGAGATTTCCGTATTGGAGGATCAGTATGAAGAGAAGAAGGATTAGACTGAGTATGAGGAGAATGATTGGTCTGAGGAGGAGGAATAGCTGAATCTGTTACAGTAAGATCATCCATAGGCAAAGGCAAGTATGAAGAAGGAGATGGAAGAGAATCTGGTGTTTTGAATGGGAAGATGTGCTCATGGAAAATCACATCTCTAGAGTAAAAAATTTGACTTGTGGTGAGGCAAAGGAGCTTATATGCTTTCTTGTTGGATGGATAGCCAAGAAAAACACAAGAAGATGCTCTGGGCATGAACTTAGTTCTCCCTGTAGGAGTAGTGGCAGCATAGGCTAAGCATCCAAAGGAGCGAATGTGTGAATATTGTGGAGGTTTGCCAAACAATCTCTCAAATGGAGATTGATGATTGAGGAGTTTAGAGGGAAATCTGTTGATAAGGTATGTTGAAGTGAGAATGCAGTCTCTCCAATACTTAATTGGCACAGCTGATTGAAACAAGAGAGCCCTTGCAGTTTCTAATAGGTGCTTATGTTTTCTTTCTACCACCCCGTTCTGTTAGGGAGTATAAGCACATGATGTTTGATGCACAATTCCCTTAGCTCTGAAGAAGGCATCACCAGCAATACTAGTATCAAGGTCGGGTGCATTATCAGTTCTAACAACCTTGATTAACTTCCCAAACTGAGTTTGTATAAGCTGAATAAAACCCTGCAGTACAGAAAAGTCATCTCCTTTGGATTTCAAGAGGTGTGTCCATTTAACTCGAGTGAAATCATCAACTATTGTAAGAAAGTAACAAAATCCATTATAAGTGGGAACATTATAAGGCCCCCAAGTATCTACATGTACCATATCAAATGCAGAGCTAGTAGAGATCTTGCTAAGCTGAAAAGAAGCCCTGTGGTGCCTTGCTTTGGCACAAACATCACAAGCTGTGAAGCTAACTTTATATATATGACTGAAAATAGCTCTAAGCTTGTAAAAGGGAAGATGTCCTAAACGACAATGCAACAAACTAGCATCAACTGAGTGAGAAACTGAATTCAAAGCAGCAGGAAATGACGATGACTGTGCTGTAAGCAGCTTATTGTTGGAGATGAAAGACGGAGGCGATGTGAAGGCATACAACCTGTTTTATACCTTACCAAGCTCCACTCGGCTCTTCGGAGAAGGGCCCTGCAACCAACAGAATTCAGCATTGAAGCACACTGTACAGTTCAACTGAGCAGCAAGTTTGTGGAGAGACAATAAATTGAACTTGAAGATCGGAACAAACAACACATCAGTCAACAAGATCTCAGAAGACACTCGAACTGAACCAGCCAAAGTGACAGATATAGCCTGACCATTAGGCATAGAAATATGGATGGGATGCTGCAAAGTATCAATGTCGAGAAAAAAATCTAAATTGTGACACATGTGATCACTAGAACCCGTGTCGATTATTCATGTGTATTTGTCAAATAACAAGCCAGAAGATGATGACTGTAAAGAAGAGGAAAAGCAAGAAATACCAGCAAAGTTTCCAAAGCTAGGAGACGCATTTCCTGATGAATATGATGAAATCGAAGATTGCTGGAGAAGATTCAATAACTGGCTATATTGATCGACAAAAAGACCAGGAATAACCGAGGGTGATGCATTTCCTAATGAAGAAGAAGCACCTTAAGTAGAGACGGCTGAATTAGCAGCACCTTTGGTCTTAGATCCCAATGGAAACCCATGCAATTTGAAACATCTATCAACCAGATGGCCTGTTCTGTGACAATGAGAACAAACATGCCTAGAATTAGCACCGTTGTGTTTGGACTGATTAGCACCATCAGATGACTCTTTTGAGTTGGAATTCGGTGGTTTGGTAGCAACAACATTAGCAGAAGATTCAAGAATCAAATGATTTGAAGTCTTCATCTGAAGTAAGCTTGATTCACAGTTGGGAGAGGTGAAGTCATCAAAATTCCACCACAAATTTTGATGTATATGATTCATCAAGAGCCATCAAGAGCCATTAAGAACTGCATCAAACGTTGTTCGTGATCGTACTTCTTCAACGCTGGTGACAAACCGCAATTGCACACGGAATTGCAAGGGGGAAACGAACGGAGAGAGTCATGTTCATCCCAAATCTTCTTGATTCGGGTCAGCAATAGAGTCCGATTCCTGATAAATTGTACGAAGCTTCTTTTCGACGGAGAACAATTGTGCACCACTTGTCAATGAAAACCTAGAATAAGATCCAGCCAAATATCACGAGCATCATCGGTTGTGGGAAAGCTTTCCGCAATGGTTTGCGACGTCGCATTCATTAGCCAAGAAATGATCATGTTGTTGCATCGTATCCAAAGACGAAGCAACGGAGAGTCAATCGGAGGCCGAGGAAGCTCGCCGTCGACGAATCCAAGTTTATTCTTGGCCGACAGTGCGATGACCATGGCTCGGCGCCAAGCGAAAAATCCCGTGCCATCAAACACCTTGTTGGTGAGTAAGTAAAGAGGATCCTGGTGATCAACAACTGAGTTTGATTGCGAGAGATTCAGACCGTCGCCGGAAGCCATGATCGGAAGAAATGATCGAAGAAGATAACCGAAGGAAAGATCAAAGAGAAATGATCTCAAAGCGGAAAAAAAAAACCTTTAGGCCTGATACCATGTTGATGTAGAGCAATCGAAGATTGAGAAAGGAGAGAAAACAGATAACAATTGCTCTGTGTATTAGGAAAATCAATTTGTTACAATGAGATGTTCTTCTATTTATAAAGGCAGTTCACCCAAGCTAACATACTCCCTCCGTATCAAAATACTGGTTATTTTAGACTAGTAAAGGTATATCAAAAAACTTGTTGTTTTAGCTATAATTATTATCTTTATAGGTAATGATTGCTCTTTTTATAGGTAATAATTGTTGCTGTTAGGTGTTTTAACCTATAAAAGTAAAGTAAATATAGGTTTTGTTAATAAGCGTGCATATAGCTAAAACAACAAGTATTGCGATACGGAGGGAGTATATACTAACATAAAACAATATTTGAGATTTGTTTTGGATTTTATCCTTTGGATTTGGGGGTTTTCGTTAACTTTTTAGTGTTTTTGATGTTGATGTAATAGCCTCGACGAATTTCACCGATTATATTTCACAACCTTGGTTAATTTCACTTGAGTATATGTCATAACCTCGGCAAAATGGGGGTTGCCAATAGAATTTAGTTATTATCATACAAATTTAACCACAAGTCTAGACTAGAGGGATGGGTGACTTTTTACCAACGGAGTTGTTTTATAGGGTCGCACTTGCACCTAAGAGATAACCCCAAAATTTATGAAACCAATGAACCACCTATGATAGAATCACAAGTCCACAACGGAAGAACTCCAAACCTAAACAAGGCGAAGACCGGGGCCAAGTGGCCAACGCTCCACCTTCAACGCTAAGCTCTGAAGCTGGAAAGTGGAAACAATTAAAAATCGATAAAGGAAAAGGAAAAAAAAATAAACCGTGAAGATGAAGGTCATGGCGATTTCGCCAACTACTCCTCGATGGTCAATCCGATCGATTTCGCCAACTTCTCCTCTCTCTTCGATTGCTTTTGCCTCTCAGTTTCCTCTCTCTAATCTCTTCTTCCCATCTTCTCTCTCGCTTCGTCGCTCTCTCTCCATGGCTTCCGCTGCCCAGCCTCCCGCTCAGGTATGGATATTTCCTAGGGTTTCCCTTTTTGATTTTCCTTACTCAACCTCGAGTATCAATTGCGACCTCATCCGTTCGGTTTTCCTCTTTCTTATTTGCGAATTCGTTCATCGTAGTTTCCTGATTGTTCTGCCTATGTAATTGGCAGACTCTGGTGGCTGAAGATTCCAGCTCCGACGTCTTTCAGCTCATCCAATCTCATCAAGTACGGTTCCTTTTTCGATTCTAGTTATTGAATTTCATTTCGATTAATCGGATAAGTTTTCAGTTTGTGTCTATTAATCTACTGTAGTGTTTTGATTGCAGGAAAAAGCTGCTAGGCTTCCTTCTCAAGAGGAAATCCGAACGGTGCTTGCTAATAGTGTGCGAGGGATGCTTTCTACCTTCTCTCAGGTTTACATTTATTTCAGTGTATTTGCAGCGCTGTGATCAGCTTTTGTTCTTGACTGTTGGTTAATTGAACGCAGTAGAACATGTTTGAACATTTTATAGATAGAATAATTGTCTAAGTGAATGTATTTTGAAATATGAGTATCATTTTCGTCTAAATTGAACTGTAAAATTAGCAGATTCTTAGTCATTGGTGAACTGTCCTTGTTATCACTGTATAATCATGATCATACTATTGGAGTTATTACTCTCTTTGAATATGAGCTTGGGGTGTCATCATGTATCCATCTTCTCCTTTGCTCATTGACTCATTTTCCTTTCGATGTCAGAAATATGAAGGTTATCCATCAGGATCAATGATTGACTTCGCTTGTGATGCTAATGGATCTCCTATTTTAGCAGTGAGCAGTTTGGCTGTTCACGCAAAGGCAAGTCAATATTTTTGATGTGCTTCTCTTCATTATATTTCTTTTTCTATTTTAAATTACATGAGAGGCTGGAGGTGAATTAGCATCCCTTTAGAGTGATACATACCAGAGAAGTGTTTTTCTCACGATCAGCAACTTCGACACACACAAAGATGTGTTAGCAATTGATGAGTATGATGGAAAGTGGAAACTGCCAACCATATAAGAGCATTGATTGTAGCCTTGCTTTTCTTGGTAATTTGTGTACCAAAACAAACTTGAAAGTTACTTTTGTACGGCTATGTTTCCCAGTCCTTTTAGAATCATATTACATAGAAGCAATATATGCTTCCCTCGCTTCGTGTTATATTGCCTTATTGATTGTTGCCTTGTGATCTCCTTTCCTTGTTTCTCATTTGACATTTCTCAATGTTATAAGGTAAAATTTGAAAATTATTTTCACAGGATCTGACATCTAATCCAAGATGCTCACTTCTTGTGGCAAGGGATCCTGAAGATAGGACAGATCTAGTAATTACTGTACACGGTGATGCAAGTTTTGTAAGTTTTATAGTCCCTTTGCTCAATTACATTTTGAGAATCCTCTAAATTGTGATTGTTGCTAACTTCCCATTTCTATGCTGTAATTAGCTAATTACAAAAGTGAATTTTTATGCATATGTTTTTCAAACTGCACTGCAGGTTCCTGATGAAGAGAGGGCTGCTGTTCGTAGTGCTTATCTGGAGAAACATCCTAATGCCTTTTGGGTATCTTACTCTTCCCTTCTCTTATATTTTATTTTGTCTATGCTGTTACTGAAATCAAAGTCTGAATTAGTAGGTTGATTTTGGGGACTTCCAATTTATGAGAATAGAACCCAAAGTGGTACGATATGTGTCGGGAGTTGCAACAGCCTTGCTTGGATCAGGAGGTTTGTTAACTTGTATAAAATAGCTCTTGATGATAAATTATTCGGCATATATAGCTTCAGTTGGATTCCTTCGTTTCTGTTGCAGCTTTATGGAAGTTCTCTTAGTGATGGAAAGGATGGAATATCAGTGATTGGCCATCTTTTCATCACTTCCACTTGATATAATTTATTTGTTTTCATTTTTCTTCTAGATTTCAGCAAAGAGGAATTCAGTGCATCGAAAGTAGATCCAATATCCCAGTTTGCTAAGCCTATAGCGGTACTATTTTTTGTCACTTATAGTTCTTCTATCCCATAATCCATCTCAATCTTTTTCAACCCTCTTCTGTTTATTCTATGCTTTGCAGTCCCACATGAACAAGGATCATGCAGATGATACGAAGCTTATAGTGCAGCATTCAACGTCCATTCCGGTAATAATTGCTTTTTTGTTAATTTCTAAATTCACACTATAGTAATCACAGGGATCATATGGAATATGTTTTTCGTAACTCAAGTGCTACAATTAGAGTAGTGGACTCAAATAACATTCATTTGCTAATTTCTTCACCAGATAATTCTTTTTGTATTAGGTTACAATTGTGGCACATGGCTTCACATTTGAATTTCTTTGTATCACAGATTTTTTTCAATACATTGTTATGACAGTCCAAGGTCACTGATCTCTTGAGCAGATGATTATTATTCAAGTAATAGATATATGATGAATGTGTCCAAGCTCCATAATATGTATTGTCAGAATATTTTATTGTTTTTCCGACTGTTTTAAGTAATGGAATTCTTAATATTCAGGTGGATTCTGCTTACATGCTGGATGTGGATAGTTTGGGTTTCAATGTTAAGGTAACCGATATTTTGCACCTGAACTAACATTTCATAATATAATGTGTAAGTTATTACCTCAATGTAGATCTTGCTTTATGTGATGGTTGTTTAAAGTTTGGTTGGCTTAATCGAATTTAGTTACCGATTCTCAGAAAATTTGCTACCAGAACTATGCTTGATTTGCTCTTTTCTTTTTTTTTTTTTCTTTCTGTACGAGTCCACTGGTAATTACTCTGTTATTTCAGGCTGTCTGTCAAGGGAGTACTTACAAGCTTCGGGTACCCTTCCCTAGACGAGCAGTGGATAGAAAGTAAGTAATTCTGATCATGCTATCGAACAACGGCAGAAGGCATACTTGTTCTTCCAGCTCACATGAATAATGAGTGATTTAGAGCCACCAACCCGTTCTTTGTCTTGTAAATCAGTTTTAATAATTTTAAATGGTTATTACCGAGCAGAAGCAAATTAGACTGTAGATATCTAATTTATTTCCTAGTAGTAGTTAACAAAATCCCATTGATTTCATACTCGCCTGCATGATTCTTTTTAAACACAAATTGATATGGCATATTTTCTCCTGTTTCGTTTTCAGGGATGTGAAGACATTGATTGTTGAAATGCTCCAAGCTGCAAGGTCGAAAGCAAATTGATCTGGTAACACAGTGTGTGTGGAAACATGATCCCCTTATACATGTGTATACTATAATTGGAAACATAAATAGGATGGTGTCTCAGTCCTCGGTAATTTTTACCAGACCGGTTTTCTTCCTTTACACCCTGAATATACAAATTGCAGTTTACAGACTTGAGGGTGGCAATCTTTCCTGCACCCGATGACAATGAAACTGAATCGCTTGAGGCGAGCAACCGGGTGAAAACCCGAAAGATGGAGGATAGATCGGGTGACGCTTAAAAGGACCTATTTCGTCACCGATTAAGCCGACCCAAAGCACCTCAAATGTCCTTGTAGTTTGTTTCCATGTACCTTAAAATCAGGCCATTGATTTAAGAAAATAAAACTTATTTAAGGCTTACCTGCATCCCCCCCCCCCCCCCCCCCCCCCTTTTTTTTTTTTTTTTTTGAGAAACTCGACAAAATCAGTTGTTAGTTATTAGTGCCACTTTGCTCTAACTACTTATTTCCAACATAATACAAACCCAGCATTTATTCGCCCTGCTTTGTTCAAAATCTACCTAAATTTTGAAATCACACAAACCATCCGTGATTTGTAAAATATATAACCAATGCTCCTCCCTCCTTTCCCATCCATATCTGCACATTTTACCTTTGTCAAATAAAACGAAGGGAATAAGAGAGGAAGCATCAATCGAGAGATATTAGAACAACACAAGACTAGAAAGTTCGTATATCCAATTGCTTGATCGATAATAAGGATGTGAGCATTTTTTTAGGTTCATATTAGTTAAACAAACAAGAGGCAAATAACGAATACGTGATTTTGTGTCAAGTTTGGCTTATAATGATGTACAGTAAACTTAATTTTTTTTACAAATAAACCCAGCGTTTG
The DNA here is from genome assembly GCA_963922045.1 of Persicaria maculosa. Lineage (NCBI taxonomy): Eukaryota > Viridiplantae > Streptophyta > Magnoliopsida > Caryophyllales > Polygonaceae > Persicaria > Persicaria maculosa. The sequence goes on from OY998255.1 coordinate 63,919,069, forward strand.
TAATTTTGTATGGTATTTTATTTATTTTTTAAATATTGATTTTGTACAAAAGTTTGGCAAATAAAGAATTAAGTATAAAGTTTCCTACGGGAATGCAGAGATGGTTTTGTGATGAAGTCCTAACCACATCTGCCATTCGTTTGTTCTTGTTATAGCTTTTTTGCCTTCCTGTGATGCAAAACTATGCAACCCATAAAATTTGGGTTCAAATTTCTTGAGGATTTTCTTGATTATTCTAAGGCCAGTTAAGATTGACAGGGAATAAGATTCGAGGGAGATAGTTAAAATTCCATATATGGAACCGGATTCGAGATTCGGACGTGTTCAATCCAACCAAAGTATGCAGGTCAGACACTACCACGATTTGGTTCACAAAAAACCAAACTCGAGTGATTCAACATCTCAATCAAATTTAAGAGCGAGATTCAATATGAAACCCAAAAATCATCATTCATAAATCATAAAGAAAGATAGCGGTGGCAGTTTATACAAATAAGTACACAAAGAATTGAAAAAAAAAGAACAGATAAAAAAAGGACGAACAATATAAAAAACCCCAAATCTCTCAAACTAAAATCCCCCTTCCAAACACAAATCACATCCTCTGAATTCCTCTCATCCCGCCCAGAAACAGGGAGACAAGTGCGGAACCAAACCCTAACTCAATTGAATCGTTCAGAAGAGGAATCCGAAAGCCAGGGTCACGACGGAGGCGATGGCTGCGGCGGGGCCGAATGTGGCGGCGTTTGAGGTGGGGCTGGGGGCCGGAGCTAGTGTATCCTGAGCGACGGCGTTCTGGACGGCGAACACCGCGACTAGAGTCATCAACACGGCGGCGAAGAGCCTCATTCTCATGGCCTCCATCTCTCTCTCTGTAGAATGCTCGGAAACTAGTTTTCTTGCGAATTGAAGAGGAAGCAGAGAGAGAGAGAGAGAGAGCTTATGTGTGTGTGTGTGTGAATGAGATGTGGTAGAGATTGAGGCGGTGAGGCTTTATAACGGAAGGCGGAGGAAAGAGAAAGAAGGGCTGACCGATAAACGCGGGCAGGGAGGAATAAGAGCACACAGTAGCTTGCAACGGCTGCCCGCAGCCCGTTAGGTATGTGGGGGAAGGACAGGGTGTCAGTGTTGTAGGCTCGTAGCAGGTGGAGACCAGCTGTCTCCAACGGTACAATATTTGAAGAGTGAAGTGGTGGGGGTCCACCTGCATATGCCTGTCATTTCAATTCTGATTTTTCTGTTGGGAATTGGGTTTTACTTTTTCTTTTGGTTATTACTCCGTCTTATAGACAATGTTAAAATCGGGTCGGGTTGGATCAAGTTTAATGACTACTGAGAGCATCCAGAGTAAAGGGTCCGGGCTTCGGATCGTTAACTTACTTTTCTTCTGCCACATCGGTTAAGAGCTTCATTCCATCTTTTTACTATTTGCACCCTCATCAGAGAGCTCCACTCTCGGATCCTTAAGTTACATTTTACTATTTACCTTTTTAAAAAATAACATATACAAAATGGGTGTCTATGAGTAGATAAAATTAATTCACACTTGAATATAATTTTTATTTTATTTTATAATTATAGAAAATGTCTAAAAATAATTTTTTTTATAGGGTTAATTCACATGTATTGTCGTTGTACGTGCTAAGGGCTTCAATTTTTGGGCTCTTGTATAAGGGCATCCGGGATGGGGCTCTTAGCCCTTTTGCTTTTCCTTTTATATTTTTTTGCTTAGTTAGCAATTGTAAGGGGCCTAGAGGCCCTCCAATGTACATGCTCTGATTCTAATTTCTAGAGGTGGGAATTCAGTAGATTGGCTCAAGTTCGAGTATATCTATTCGGGTTCAATCAATATCACATATTTTTCGTGTTTGAGTTGGGTAAATTTGGGTCAAAATAGATTTCTAGTTAGTCAGTTCGGGTCCAGAGGTAATCAATTTAAACTCGAGGTAGGGGATAACTTTTTATTATTTTTTTAAAATAATATTATATTTATTATTTTCTAAAAATAATAAAATTAATTTATATGGTTTTTAACTCTTAAAAAACTTAAAAAATATGTCAAAAAAATAAAACAATCTAAAATTTTGAGAGAAATAAAGTAATAAAATTGGTTTTGAATTGTCTTTGATAACTCCCTCCCTTGATGAAAATCGGAATAAAAGTTTCAAAGGCCTTGACAGGATGTCTGTGTCAAAGGTCTTGGAGCTTTAACAGTTGATGAAATCCAAAACCTGTTCTATATATTATTATGTTCGAATATTATTTTATATACTTCCATTATATTATATATATGTAACTAACCTTTCAGGAAGTATTTTCGAATTATTTCCTTCCTTGTGATGCGTGTTGAGAAGATTCAAATCGGAAAGATTGTGGACTTGAAGTTTCCAAAGATAGAAGATCCAGCCTTTGCCATGATCTTGTCTAGCCGTTGGAGGAGATCCTTGGCGCTGATTTGTCTCAATATAAAGAAGAAGGAAGATGAAGACAGAACAGATTGGTTGAACACAAGCCTTCATTCATTCAAGCGAGATCTGTCTTCCAAGTGTACTCTCTGCTAGCGCTCAAGAGTCTGTTATTTCTTTTCAAAACCTTTGAGAGTTACACTATGAGCTTATAGGATATATTCATTTATAGTGTTACTCGAGAGTTTGTAACTCGGGAAGTTGCACTAGGCTATTGATTTGTGAGAGTAAGAGGATTGTACTAGATAGCTGAGAGAGGTGTGGCTCTTCTAGGTTGGTCTAGGACTCCAAGGGAACGTGAGTTGACTAGATTGCAATTGTATAGGAGAGAGGCTTCTCGGTGAGCTATTAGAATCCTAAGCTAAGCGAATCAATAAAGCCTTTTGAATCCTAGGGTTGTGGAAGAACCCTAGGCGGGGACGTAGGCCAAGTTCGTGCCGAACCTCGTAAACAATTACTCGTGTCCTTTCTCTATTGCTTTACCTTATTTCCGCACTTGGTTCGATTGTCTAACTTTGTGATTCAGGTTTAATCTCAAAGGGTTTTATACGAGCTCCAAAAGTCTTGAGACTTTCTGCGAAAAACGGGCATACTCTATTCAACCCCCCTTCTAGAGTATTTCTATATTACCTTGTTTTATATTATCGAACCTTTAGTCTTAATCTATTTTTTAATAAAGTAAAATTTAGGGTAATATCAAGGTTAAATTTGGTGAATATCCATTTTTCATGTCAAAATTAAGTAAATGTCCATTTTTTACATAATTAAGTAATTGTCCATTTTTTCCAAAAATACCCCTCCTTCCCCATCCCTAACCCTTCCTCCTTCCCCCTTTGACCATTTTTAATTTTAACATTGACTAGTCAACATTGACCATTCCGGTCAACGCCTGCATTTGGTGACAATTTTTTGGTGACACTTGAGTATATTTTTCTGGTGACAGTTATTTGTGACAATTATTTTGGTGACAATTGATTTTTTGTGACATTTTATTTTTTCCGGTGATAGTTAGAGGAAAATCTTTTATAGTAACAATTGATTTTCTTTTTTTCTTGTGATAATTGTTGGTGACAAAAAAATTTGGGTGACAATTGATTTTCTTCCAGTGACAGTTGCCAGTAACACTTTTCCTCGGTGACAAATGGGATTTTTCTGCTAATAGATGATTTTCCTGATGACAATCGTTGGTGATAACTATTAATGACGAGGTTGATAACTATATTGTCATCATGATATTGTAACCTTAAAAAAATTATCACCGTAACATTATACATCACCAAGACATTGTCACCAACTACAGAACACTGTTTTCATATTGTTTAATCAACCGTATTGTCACCAACTTATAAAAAACATTGTCACCAACCTCTTTTCAGTAATCTATTGACATCAACAATAAAATAGTGTAACCAATCTATTTTCATCAAACTTTGGTCAATAATCTACTGTCATCAATTACAAAACTTTGTCACCAATCTAGTGTCAACCACCTATTTTTAGAAATTAATTTTCACCAGCGACAAAACAGTGTCTCCAACCAATTGTCACCAACTACAAAGCACTTTCATCAAACTAAAATGTTTACAATGCTAATCTTATCACATTTGTCAGCTAATATTAACACATTTTTGTTACAAAACTGAAACCCTAGAACAAGGGGATCATAGACCCAAAAGGGGCTAAGCCTGAGCAGACGAAAATTTGATGTACAATATAGTTTAGGGTTTAGGGTTTAGTCTTTAGGGTTTAGGGCCAAGGCCCTAAACCCTAAAGCCTAAACCCTAAACCCTAAAATGTGTGTACAATACCAATGTTATCAGATTTGTCATCTAATATTAACACATTTTTGTTACAAAACTAAAACCCTAGAACTAGGGGAGCATAGACCCTAGAGTGGCTAAACTTGAGCAAACGAATAATTCGATGTACAATACTATAATAGCATCACATTTGTCATCTAATATTAACGCGTTTTTGTTACAATAATAACCCTAAGTAGATGAAATTTGATGTAAAGTTTAACTTTATAATACTTAATTGTCAGACTACATCAACTTGCAAAAATATCAAAACAAAGGGGAACAGTTGAGACATTCATACTTAACATCCAAAATAGCAAGACCCTCTATAGCCATCCTCTCTCTCTATACGCATCCATATACTTGTCTGAAATAGCTTCAATACCACCATGAAATGCAAGACCCTCGATATATTTGATGGTATACATACCACAACTTCCACTATAATTGAACAAAAGGATAATGAAAATTACATTATAGCTAAATGAGATGTAAATCCCATTTGTCACCAAAATAGAATATATAACTCTACCAATTGTCACCAGTCTAAAAAAAACAACAAAATAACAACATAAATTCCATTTGTCACCAAAACAGAATATATAACTCTACCAATTGTCACAAATCTAAAAATAACAACATAAATTCCATTTGTCACCAAAACAGAATATATAACTCTACCAATTGTCACCAATCTAAAAATAACAACAAAATAACAACATAAATTCCATTTGTCATCGAAACAGAATATATAACTCTACCAATTGTCATCAATCTAAAAAAACAACAAAATAACAACATAAATTCCATTTGTCATCGAAACAGAATATATAACTCTACCAATTGTCACCAATCTAAAAAAAACAACAAAATAACAACATAAATTACATTTGTCACCAAAACAGAATATATAACTCTACCAATTGTCACCAATCTAAAAATAACAACATAAATTCCATTTGTCATCAAAACAGAATATATAACTCTACCAATTGTCACCAACTACAGAACATTGTCACCATATTCTTTTCTCAAATGTATTATCACAAACAACAAAACTTTATCACCATCCTATTGTCACCAACCTCTTGTCAATAATTTATTGTCACCAACAAAAAAACATTAGACCCTAGATAGGCTAAAGCTAAACAAATAATAATCTATTGTCACCAATGTACGACAAAACAATGTCACCAAACTAAAACAAAACTTTTTGATGTACAGTACGGTTTATGGTTTAGTCTTTAGGGGTTAGGGACAAATCCTAAACACCAAAGCCTAAAATGTGTGTATAGTACTAATATCATCACCGTTTCACCTATTATTAACTCACTTTTATCACCAAACTAAAACTTGTGTTGTTATTCTTTACCCTTTCTTGATCCATCTCAATCTCAAAACAAACAGATTAAGTAGAAACTAATCAAATCAAACATAAACTGAAATTAACAAAGAAAAACTGAAATAGAAAGGAAATGAAGAAGAAATAAGACTTGTTATTCATGAGATTCTTGATAGCAACCCTATTCTTATCCCCCAAATCCCTATTGTAAATAATCTCATACCCACCTTCACCGATCACATTTTCATTTGATAATCCACTGGTTGAATTGCCACCTCCAACTCTCTCAGATTGTACCATCGATCGCACCCCAAGGCCGATGCTGCCGGCGCTCACGTCTCGCCGCCTCTGGACCATCAAGCTCTCGCCGCTTGAAGCCTTATCGGAGAACACGACCCTTTGCTCCACCTCCCCCATGTCGATCTAGATCTCCGGCAGGTTGATCGAACGGTGGCTTTGATTATTGCAGTGGTGGTGGTTAGAGTAGGTGAGGAACACGATCTCTTGAAACTCCTTCGTGACGACCGGTGTCGGCGAACTTGTACAGGCAGTGGCTGCGCTGATGGGAGATGAGGCAGAGGGAAAGAGATAATTAATAAAATGAGGATAAGGGTAAGGGTAATTTGGGGTTTATAAAAGTATTATGGACATTTACTTAATTGACAAAAATAAATGGACATTTACCTAATTAGATATCCTAGATGGATATTTGACCAAAATTTTCCTAATATCAAATCCTACTGAGTACTCACATGGGCTGACACTGGAACTTCATACAGATCTCATTGATCTCATCTATCGGGATGTTATCGGTTAGGATTTCCAAAAAAAAATAAAAAATTATCAGCCTGTATTGGGTCGGTTTTACGAATCGGTTTGTTTTGTCGACTTTATTTAAGCATTTGATTCTGCCTTTTTTTGTTTTAAAAAAAACGAACATGATGAGCTGAAAAACTGAAAAAGCAGTGGTGGACGACTTGCCAGTTGGGGTGAATGAATGTGGATGCCTTCTTTTTATTACGAGAACTCCAACTACTTCAAACTTCAAAGTGTTAAGTAAATTGGACTACTTTACTTACCTCCCACTCTCCCAGTTTTTTTTTCCTAAAAAATTATTGATTTTTTTTTTTCCAGTTTGAAATAGGGATATGATATTTAATGGAGTCGTTTTGATGAAGGATGATGTTAGCTTTGAAATACATTTGTATTTAAATATGGACTTTTTAATATAATTTTCACTGATTGAAACGACTTTAGATTCAAAATATACCACCTGTATTAGGGAAAAAAATGTGATAATATTAACTAATTAAAAGCAAAATTTTAATATAAATGAATTTAAATCGGTTGCAAATAATAATTTTTTTAACATAATAAATCGATTTGTGAGGGGGAAAAAAAGAAAAAAATTAGTATTTAAATGGCCATGAATGCAAAAAATTCAGTAATTGAGACAAATTTAAACAATTTGAAGATCGAATAGGTCGGCAGATAGACAAATACTGTAATAAATAAGTAACAATCAACAAACAATGCAAAAATAGGCCCTATTTATAAACAAATGAAATGCAAAGTCAAAAGGTATGAACTTTCAATTTCAAAATGAGTAACTGTGGACTAACAAAGTAGCAACAATGCTAACAACCTGTTAAAGATACATCCAGTAAAGAGTTTGATCAACCCATCAAAAGTTTGAATCTTAGAGTATGTTTGGCAAAAGCAAATAACTTTTCAGGGCTTTTGATTTTGATATTCTATAGTCTTAAATAAAATAAATATAAGATTTTTAGTTTAATTAGCTTTTGAAATCTTTTGAAATCAAAGCTTTTCAACAGCTATTCACCCAAGCTTTTCGGAGCTTTTGGTTTTTTATTCACAAGTTTTTAACAACTAACCTAACAGCTAGGTTTACCAAACACTATACTAGCTTATTAACATATATTTAACTCAAATAATCAAACAGCTTCAGCTACCCAACAGCTTCAGCTCCTCCAACAGCTACTATTTTGCCAAACACACCCTTAGTGACAAAAAGAAGAAGCAAACTACATAATCCCAAAATCAGCCACCACCAACATCCCAAACCAAGCCCTACATCCAACTTGTCAGCATCAGTATACCACAAGAAAATTACTGACTCCCCTCATCTATATATTTACCGATTCAGACAAGAAAAATACTGACCAAAGAAAACAACCCTGAGATCATCTCCAATAAATTCCCCATTTTGGAAATTGTGGAGTATTTGGAGAATTTTAAAGTGTTTTTTGGTTCAACAGTCATTATCTCATTATCCAAAATAAAAAAACAACAAAAAAAAATTAACGGAAATTTCACCAGGTACCCCCGAGGTATAGCATTTTTCACGGGGTGTACAAGAGTTTCACCTATTTCGCGTGGTGCCCCTCAATTATATGATATATTCGCATCGCGCCCTTGCCATGTTAAAACTAACAGAGTTTTAGCCTTCCGTTTGATTTTTTTTTTTAAAGAAAATTCTAAAATTAAAACACAAATATCATCGTCCCCACTAGAGGCAGTTCTGGCGACATTGAGAAGGGGAGAAGAAGAAGGCTCGATCGGGAGATCGGTGACACAAGGAAGGAGAGGCGACACCTAGTCGGCACCGCGGAGCGACATTAGAGTCGGAGTAGGGCATAGAAGGTAAAGTCGATTTTGAAATTTTCCGAACAATAGGGTTTTGAATTGGGGATTTTGAGTTTGAGTTTCCGAATTTGAATCTGGAATTTAGATTGATGTGGATTGGAAGAACTATATAGATGTGTAGGGGAACAACTAAATAAGGGGATTATTTGTTACTTATAGTGTACATTTTTCCCATTTCTTTTGTGACTGTACGAGTCATTCTTTGTTTCCTTCTCTATTTGATTAGTTGTATCTCTTTACTCTTTGATCTCGTATAATTTATTTATGATATATCTGTCATCTTTGTTCGTTCAACTTGCACATGAGTTGAAATGTATGCATTTACTAATATCAATGATCAGTGATAATCTTTTTGGCATTTTTAAAGTGTTACTGTCATACAAATGAGTGTTATGAGAAGGGGAGAGGTTCAAATGCTTGCTAAAAAAAGTACATTTCTTTGTACAGCTAAATAAGGGCAGAGCAAAGGAATGATTTGAATTTTGTGGGAGAACTAGTGTAAAAACTTTGTATCCACGCGAGTTTTGATGTGTGTCAGTTTTCATTTAAGTAAGATTTGCTTGAAAGGAATGATTAGAATTTTGTGATATAAAGTGTGAGTTGTTGATTCACATTGGTTCCTTGGGTGCTAACTACATCAATGCCTTTGTTAAGGGACTACTTCAGGCATCCTCACTTACTTTGTCTTTTGGTAGCATATACCGGCTCCTTTTAAAATTATGGAAGAGTAAAAAATTAGATAACTACAAAAAGAAATGTACTTTTGAATCAAATTAATTACAAGAAGTGACTCAATCAAGTGTTTGTTATCATGTTTGTCTTTTGGTAGCCTTTGTTTTTTGCTTTCATATTTTTTGCTTTGCATCCCGCTGTTTTTTTTCTTACACTTTGATTTGAATTGTCATGTCTCTAAAAAAGTATTTTGTGCATTTGATGTCAAATTGAAGTTTTCTGTTTTAAAACATTTGGCCTATTAGCTCAATCGGCAGAGCAATGTGCTTAGGCACATAGATGTGGGTTCGAAGCCCATATAGGCTTATCTAGATATTTAGAATTGCCTACAACTGGTACTATATTATCTAGATATAGTAATACCATGGAGGGATGAGAGAAGGCTGAGACAAGAGCAAAAGATGAACAAATGATTAAAAAAATTGTCATCTTACAATTGATAGAGTTAGCTTCAGCCCCCATTTGGGCCACCATTTTGCTGGCCAATTATGTAAGATAAAAGTAGACCTCAAACAACTTGTACATCCCCTACAATGAATTACAGAAAACTGATGTCAAAGATTCAATCCCATTTGGGCCATCATTTAGAACTTTACTTATGAAAGATCAGTAATAAGTATGTATCTACCAAATGAGCTAAAGGGATTAGAATTGATTCCAAAAATTGATGTCAAAGCCTTTGTTACTTAATCATAACCACCAAAAATTGATTCGAATTTTTTTTTGCTGTCATAACAAACCATGTCACTAGTGGCAAGATTTTTTGGATATTTTGGTATTTGTTGTCATACACTCATACATAATTGAATTAATTTTGGTATCAAACTTCAACAAATCATTCATGTTTATAGTGCTATTAATCTAGATAGTGTATGTGGGATTCGAACCCACATCTTTGTGCCAAGCACATTGCTCTCCCGACTGAGCTAATAGACTATAAAATTCATTTAAATAAATAAACAAAAAAATGAAGAAAAATTAATGGCAATTGTATAAACAAGAGCTATGACAGCATGGATTCAACAACTTTTATATTCAGTTTTAAATGAATGCTAAATTGAACATGGATTCTATATTCAGTTTTAAATTCAACAAGTTTTAATTCAATCAAATAAAATTTTCGTTTGTAACATCCAACTCCCTCCCAAGTCATAAAACAGCTGCATTAACATCCTCCATTTCAATTAAACCCAAGGGCAAACCCAAAAACATCAATTACAAAATTGAAAAGAATTGCTAAACTTGCTAAATGATTCTCGGATTGCTAAACTGAAAAGGATTCCAAAATTACAATTACAATCGTGAAAAAGGATTGGTAAACTGAAAAGAACTGTAAAATTGAAAAGGAGTTCAGTTTTACAATTTAGTTGTATATTTAGCAAGTTTGAGGAGAGGCATCAAAAGCAGACAATATCCAAAATCACACAATCCAAATTCAAAAATCCAAAATCGGATGGAATTGTAAAATTGACAAGGAGTTCAGTTTTACAATTCAGTTTTACAGCTCATGGAAGATGGAATGGGACACAATCCAAAATCACACAATCCAAATTAAAAAATTCCCAATTCGAAAGAGGCATCGATTCAAAAGCAGACAATATCCAAATTCTTAAATCGGAATATTCAAAATCTCCAATTCGAAACCCTAATTCACAACATACCTTCTTTGTCTTAGGGCCGGAAGGATCTGTCATCTGTGTCCAACTTCTCCCTTCAGGTTGTGGGTGACGTCGAAATTCCTATGTAGCCCTTTTATGGCGGCGACGAGCAGATCTGTCCCCCCCTTTGTCCCTCAGTTGAGCTTCGCAGATCGCAGGAATCGCCTCTACCCAGCGTGTGTTCCTTCCATCTTTTTTTTAATTAAAACCTAACGGAGAAAGCAAAACCGTTAGTTTTAACTTTTAAAGGGCACGAGGTGAAATATCCTAACACTTCAGGGGTACCACGCGAAATAGGTGAAACTCTTGTACACCCCGTGAAAAACGCTATACCTCGGGGTACCTGGTGAAATTTCCCAAAAATTAAATAGAAAGGTAATTTTCCTAAATCAACAATATTCTCAAAAACTAAATAATTAGGTTCAACAGAGTCATTATCTCATTATCCAAAATGAAAAAACAACAGAAAAAATAGAAAGGTAATTTTCCTAAATCAACAATATTCTCAAAATCTCAATAATTATCCAATTATCAAAAAGGCAAGTTGTTCAAGTTAAAACAAAATAATTTAAAGCATATCTGTTTTGTTTCTCTATTTTAGAATTTTTTTTAAAATGGTCTAAGGTCTCTCCCTCCCTACCAAAGCTCAACCGCACCTATGCCAACACTTGAAACCAAACAAAAACTACAACTATCACAACCCTAAATAAACAAAAAAAGGTAAAGAATAGCATTGTATTCATCAGGGAAGCTCTCGATGTCGTGGAACATTGACCTAGTGATAGCACACATTTAGGTAGACATAATAAATTGCATTTAGCTTAATTAAGATGCATAACATGCATGATTTAAGTAGAATTTGCATATTTACTCTCTATGTTGGTAGAATCGGAATCTACACGTTTTTATTGATTATCTCATGTAAATGTGGATCCGAGGCGGAGAGCTCGAGGAAAGGAGAGAACTTGTAAGAGCTAAGGAAGAAGTCCTAAAGAGCAACGAACAAGCAAAGGACGGGTTAGAAGTCAAATCGGGAAGCTAAGGAACGAGCCGAAACGATGAACATGGAGAAATCTCCTCTTCAAGCTTCTGAATGCTTCAAATAAGGTTATGATGTCTTCATGAGAGTTATATTCCTTGAAAAGAGATTTTCAATGCATATTCATATGCGTCAATCGGACAAACAAGGACTCAGGAAAGTGCGTTACAAGTTCAGGCTGTCGAAGCTGGCGCTGGTGGAAAAACGGCGCCCGCTGTTCTAACCGGTGCCCGTCGATTTCACTGTTTTCAGAAGACACATAATCTTATCAAATCTTATGTTTATTAAAACTCTTATCCGACTTTTCTAGGGTTTTTGCCGACTGTTTCAGATATATTAGGGATTGTTTTCAGAAGTTTTATTTATTTATCATTCAAGATCCAAGATAATTTAATTTAGTTTAGAGAGTGTTGTTCGTCATGGGAAACTAAACTCTTCACGTTTCGCCTACAGTTTGAAGCTTTGTTTAGATTGGGTTGTAAGTTTTTTAATCTTGTTCCTTATTTCCTATATTGAATGTTTTGACTTCCTTATACTTGAATGTAAAGCCTCGGATTTTCAAATCCTAAATTTTTGGAAAAAGGAAATTAAAAATGAATTTAAATCGTATTTTAAAACTCGTAGAGCAGATTCATACCTGAATTAAAAATTTGACGAACGGTTTTCGTCCTTTTACCTCGAAAATTCAGAATAATTATTGGATGTCGACATCCTTTTCGATTTTAAAAATCTAATTGATCGAGTAAGCGGGATTCGGGAAAAGTAACACTTGGAAACTAATTTTGGGATACGAAATTCGCGTATTCGAAATAATTTCGGGTATTTGTTTGACTAATATTTTAACCAATTCAACACACTACCCTCACCAACTCCCTGACCTCCCCATACCTCCTTCAAATCACCCTACCATGTCATTCGCTCATTCATCACCATCACTCCTACTCTTGCTCCCATCGGAACCCATCCCTACGCCATCACCATTCCCGCTCCCTTCCTCCTTCACCATCCCTCGTCACCACCATCCTCACCATCACACACCTCTGCTTCCTGTCTCCCTCACCACCACCAGATCACCGTCACCTCCATAGTCGCCAATCCCCACCACCACAGCGTCCATCCCCCGTCCCCTGTTTTCTCGAGGCCAGCCAAGGTACCTTCCACACCTCCTGTTGTAGGAGGAAAGCGAGTATGCAAATAAAATATAAATAAACCAAAGCAAACCAGATTCCGTCCCTTGCAAATGATTACAAGACTCCCTCCCTATGCAGCAGTGGGAAGTCAGGATCGATCCTCGAGGAAGCGTGTCAGCGGATCTCAGGTAGCTGTAAATCTCACAGACAGAAAAGCAGAAAGACAGAAAGAAAGACAAAAATAACAAAGCAAAGCTGAAAATAAAGCAAACATAGAAACTGGTCGATATCGACAAGGAGGTACTCGATATCGACAAAGCACAGTGACGACAGAAAGCAAACTCAGCAACAAAAACTCGATCTCGACAAACTTCTACTCGATATCGACTAAGTGCTATTCGATATCGACTAACAATCCCCGAGATCGACAAAGACAGAAACTTTAAATTGCAAATTCTCGAACACAGAACTCAGATTTTCAATGAAATAAATAAATATACTAAAAGACTTCCAAAGCCAGGGTATCAACACCACAACGATAATCATGCAAAATAACACATAAAGGCATAAAAGATCATGCTTTCCATCAAATAACTTTCATTATTAACAAATAGGCATATAGAGGCTTTCGCATTAACCCAAGTTGCATTAAGATCACTTTCGCTTCAATAACACAAACAAGGATCACCTTCAACTTTCGCAAAAGAATCATGCTCATAGGGATAGAAGACGAATTGCAAAAAAAAGATCGTACCTTTACCGCATCACCTTACATGGCTACCGTCGGGCTCACCCCAGCCCTAGAAGTGGGTGGACTACTCGCTCTTCATCGCAATAGCAGACATCTTTGATGAAAAAGAACTAACTTGCATTAAATAAACTCAAACTTACAATCTCTTCTCCTTCTCTCTCTACTTGTGTAACTAATTGTCTCTGAAATTGAATGAATAAAATCCAGCCCCTAAGGTTTTATTTATAGGCTTCCAACCCTTACTAATCAAGGTAAGAAAGTCTATCTATATCTATATCTACTTTATCTTATAACATAAAGATAAAACATGGAATAAAAGAATTAAATCAACTACGATTATATCTAAAGTGGATAAATCTTCCTTGGACTTGATAGATCTTGATAGATGTGGATAGAATTTGGTCTCGAAAATATCTCCATTGGAGTCGGGATAGAAACTTAACAAGAAGTCGGTTAAGCTCGGAATCCGCCGCCGTGGGTCCAGTCGATATTGACTTGGTTAAGTCGATATTGACCTGTGCTTCCTCGGTTTCTCTTCAGCTAGTCGATATTGACTCCAGAGATGAAAATCGAGTTGATTTGTACTCGATATCGAGTTGAGTTACTCGATATTGACTAGCATGTCTGAGCTCCAGCTTTCTTGACTCGATTCCAGGGCGTTGACTCGATATGGGGCACTCGATATTGACTTGGTTAAGTCGATATCGACCACTGTTCTTCAGCTTTGTCGATTCTGGCCAACTCTGAGTCGATTTGGAGAATTTTGACTTAAATCTGGTCGATATTGAGTGTGCTTGGTCGATATCGACCAGTCTTCTCAGCATCCTGCTCTGTTCTTGAAACGCACTTTCCCGAGTCCTCGTTCGTCGGATTGACGCATATGACCCTGCGTTGGAAAGCTCTTTTCGAGGGTTACGACTCTCATGAAGACATCAAAGCTTGATTTAGAATGATGAATGGTGAAAAATGCTCTTTTCTCCAGCTGCACCATCCTTAGCTTCTTCATGACTTTCCTTTAAGCGCCAAAGTGCCTCCGATTTATGCGAAATATAACAAAAACTTGTGTAGACTCCATAATTTGGCAAATAAGTGTAAACTACATAGATTCTGTATTATTCTAACCCAAATGCATGCAATGTATGCAGAAAATGATATAAAAGTTACTGTAAAACATGGCAGATTCAGCTCACAACACCTCCCTCGACGCCTCCAGCAGAAGCGGAGCCACCAGGAGCAACCACACGAGCCACCGCAGCTCCGACGATCTCCCTTTTCCCCTATTTCCACGACAAGGTCGCCTCCCGATTCGTTCTCGAAAAAAACTTCCGGTAAGCCGTTCACACTTATTTTCGATCGGAATTGTCCTCCAGCTCCAGCATCACCCTCACCCATGTCCGACGCAGGTCCGACGAGCCATTGCGAGCCACCGATAACGCCCAGAACTCCAATTGAGAGCTCTAATGTCCACGAATTTACCTTCGGTGAGCTTCCTCCGTTTCGTTCCTTCCTCGATTCGATTTCATGTTCCCTTCGAAGGGAGTTGCTAGAGGATTCCTTAGGAGTCTAGAGGGACATGCTATTTGGCATTTCTTGTAACTGCACGCCTCTTTATTTATGTCCGCACTTAATTATCCGTATGCTTGTCTGTTTAAGTTCCGCTTTGCATTACGCATTTCATCTTAGGAATAGGATGCTTATTATATGCCTCTCAGAGTGTGTTTACACACGCACATGAGTGGCCTGATGATTGACCCAAATCCCCCTCTTTTTTTTTTAGATTCAGGTAACCTCTAGCCGCTATCTTTGCTTATATGGATGCTTGGCGGGTTCAGACTTTTGGCGTTAGATTGAGAGCTCGAGAGACCACTAGACTTCCTCTCCTTTATACTCTTTTACGTTGTTTTGTCCCGGCTCTGTCGTGGCACCTTTGGGATTGTATTTTGCTTTAACTTCACTTATGCTGGTTGCATGCCTAAATGGATTTTACGCGTTGTAGACTTAGGACAAGCATAGGGGTTTACCCCGTGGTCTCCAACGGACCTTACGGATTTGGGTGCGGAATCCCGCTTTAAACTACAAATCTTCGGTTTCAAACCTTCAACCTGTACTCGGAGTGCAAGATCCTAACGAGGGGTTTTATCCCTCGAAACGTAACTCGGGAATCATAATCCTTCAACCTGTACTCGGTTGACCGGTACGCAAAATACTAGCTTTTATTTACAGATGGGCCTAGAAGACTTCAAGGAACACCACGGAGGTTGGAGTGTCGAGTTAGGAGGCCGTGAGGTTTTTTGCCCCTCCGGTCAGCCGTCCCTCGAAGAACGGCATAAATCGTCTCTATGCTTACGTTATATATATATATATATATATATATATATATATATATATATATATATATATATATATATATATATATATATATATATATATATATGAAATTGGGCCCGAGGGCGATTTTCCTCGAAGAGGATCATATAAATCGTTGAGTGCGTCTGTGCTGAGTGTTTATATTAACCGTTCATGTAGCCATCATGGTTGATACTAGACGCGGTTCAGTTGGGCATGGGGGTAGGGCACGTCGTGGCCGGGGACGCCCGCGTCGGATTGTTGTTGAGAGCGTCGAGGAGCGCGCTACTGATGATCACGCTGAGGAGCGAGCTTCGCCTCCGCCGATTGACGACCAGATTCCGATTTCCACAAAGACTAGGCTTGCGCAGCTAGAGGCGGCACTTCACGACATTCTGAGCGAGTTACGGGGAGAAGCTCGATCTACGGCGCCGATGCCAGAGATTCCTGTTCAGCAGCCGATGCCCACAGATCAGGTCGGACTCGAGCAGATGGTGCGCGAGATGCTTCAGAGGACTCGACAGGTGACATTAGAGACCCTCGCTCAGCAGCATATGCCCACGGACGGGGTCGGATTCGAGCAGGCGATACTAGAGATGATTCAGAGGCAAATGAGACAACAGCATGCCCTACAGCCAGAGGCAGATGAGGCCGTAGTCGGGATTCGAGCAGAGAGGCGCGTTGATTGGGTTAAGAGGTTGTCGCAGACCAACCCGCCTCTATTCACCGGAGACCCCACGACAGATATCGAGCTATGGTTCAGAGTCATGGATGGACTCTTCGAGTTGATCGGAGCACCACTGGGAGAGCACCAGAGATTGGCGGCCGGCCAGCTACGAGATGATGCTTTCAACAGATGGTCTGTATACAATATGGACCAAGCTGATTGGACGTATGATGAGTTCATATCTTTGATGCTTTGTGAGTACAGCCCGCCAGGTCTGCAGACCGCCAGAGAGGTGGCCTTCTACAGAGGGAGTTATGACGAGACGTTATCAGTTGCGGAGGTTATCTGCCAGTTCAAGAAGGAGCTGGTAAATTGCAGACATTTATGCCAGACAGACACGAGCCGTATTCGACTGCTATCTATGAGGCTCTTACCAGCTGTACTTCTGCATGCTTCCAGCTTGGGCGACATCCCCTTTGATAGATTCTTAGAGGTTATCTTGCGATATGACACACAACATCTTCTATTAGATACGACCTACCAGTATTCTTATACTCCTCGAGGTGAGAAGAGACCGAGAGCTACAAAATCTAGTCAGGACATGCATGATAGAGGAGACTCTTTCAGAGGCGAGTTCAAAGGAGATACACGTCGAGCACCACTAGTGCCCCGCCAGGAGATGCGAGTTCAGAGGATTGCATGTCAGGGCTGTTATGAGTATGGACACCCCACAGAGAGATGCCCGAGGAGGCAGGTGGTATGTTACACCTGTGGGGATAGAGGACACCGAGCAGCTTATTGTCCCCAGGGTAGGGGACCTTCAGATGCACCAACACCTCAACTTCAGGCGCCACCGGGACCACCCCAGCTGACATATCCCCCAGGGACAGGGGAGAGGAGCGCCGTCCGGTCGAGGCTGAGGAGACAGAGGATCTGCTCCGGGACTTGCACACATGACAGTTGAGCCATTTGAGTTAGGGTATGAGGGAGGACAGACCAGAGGAGGCCTTGATCTCGACTTACCCCCACCGCCCCGTGTCTACTCGATGGGAACTGCGAGTCGCACCGACCCTTCAACATCAGGTACCATGACATGAGGTGTTTATCTCGGTGCTTGTGTGCGCATATGCAATTGATGATGATGTGCTAGACATGTTGTTGTATGTGACTATCCTTGACGTGATTAGGACATATTGTTAAATGTGGGATATGATTGTCTATATATGATGTTTCGATGTTAGAAAGGATAGAAGTTTAATTAGTGGAACTTGATTCTGATTTGGAACCTAGGGAGAGAATATGAGATTAGCCCTTAGAGGTGGATGGTTCCACCTCTTGAGTTCTGAAATTTGCTTGATTGACGTTGGATCTCAAGGATTTTGAACGTTGTTTTTAAGGGCTAACTTGGATTTTGAGAAAAACTAATGCGACCCGAGCTTTCATTATAACGCCCTACGAAGTGCATACGAGCTTTTTTTTAAGGGCACCTGTAGATTGCTTGGCAAGGCCTAGTGGTGACGTTATGAGGCCTTTTGAGTTATGATGTTACCGAGAAGTCGAAGTGAGGATGTGGTAGGGGCCCATATCACATTCTTGCTACGACCTATTGGGGATATTATGATCACGGCAACGTTACTGTGGGGATCTTATAAGGGAACTTATGAGGTACTTACGGAATCGATGACATGATCCTTGGACTCACCAGTTTCAAACTTCATCCCCTGTTTTAAATGATTTTAGTCTCGGGGACGAGACTTGTTTTTAGAGGTGAATGATGTAAAGGCTAAAATTTTCAAATCCTAAATTTTTGAAAAAGGGAAATTAAAAATGAATTTAAATCGGATTTAAAATGCGTAGAGCGGATTCCTACCTGAATTAAAAATTTGACGAACGGTTTTCGTCCTTTTACCTCGAAAATTCAAAATAATTATCGGATGTCGATATCCTTTTCGATTTTAAAAATCTAATTGATCGAGTAAGCGGGATTCGGGAAAACTAACACTTGGGAACTAATTTCGGGATTCAGAATTCGCGTATTCAAAATTATTTTCGGGTATTTGTTTGACTAATGTTTTAACTAATTCAACACACTGCCCTCACCAACTCTCTCACCTACCCATACCTCTTTCAAATCACCCTACCATTTCATTCACTCATTCATCACCATCACTCCTACTCCTGCTCCCATCGGAACCCATCCCTACGCCCTCACAATTCCCGCTCCCTTCCTCCTTCACCATCCCTCGTCATCACCATCCTCACTATCACACACCTCTGCTTCCCTTCTCCCTCACCACCACCAGATCACCGTCACCTCCATAGTCGCCGATCCCCACCACCACAACGTCCATCCCCCGTCCCCTGTTTTCTCGAGGCCAGCCAAGGCACCTTCCACACCTCCCTCGACGCCTCCAGCAGAAGCGGAGCCACCAGGAACAACCACACGAGCCACCGCAGCTCCGACGATCTCCCTTTTCCCCTATTTCCACGATAAGGTCGCCGCCCGATTCGTTCTCGAAACAAACTTCCGGTAAGCCGTTCTCACTCATTTTTTATCGGAATTGTCCTCCAGCTCCAGCATCACCCTCACCCATGTTCGACGCAGGTCCGACGAGCCATCGCGAGCCACCGACAACGCCCAGAACTCCAATTGAGAGCTCCAATGTCCGCGAATTTACCTTCGGTGAGGTTCCTCCGTTTCGTTCCTTCCTCGATTCGATTTCATGTTCCCTATGAAGGGAGTTGCTAGAGGATTCCTTAGGAGTCTAGAGGGACATGCTATTTGACATTTCTTGTAACTGCGCACCTCTTTATTTATGTCCGCACTTAATTATCCGTATGCTTGTCTGTTTAAGTTCCGCTTTGCATTACGCATTTCATCTTAGGAATAAGATGCTTATTATATGTCTCTCGGAGTGTGTTTACACACGCGCATGAGTGGCCTGATGATTGACCCAAATCCCCCTCTCTTTTTTTAGATTCAGGTAACCGCTATCTTTGCTTATATGGATGCTTGGCGGGTTCAGACTTTTGGTGTTAGATTGAGAGCTCGAGAGACCACTAGATTTCCTTTATTTTATACTCTTTTAGGTTGTTTTGTCCCGGCTCTGCCGTGGCACCTTTGGGATTGTATTTTGCTTTAAATTCAGTTATGCTGGTTGCATGCCTAAATGGATTTTACGCGTTGTAGACTTAGGACAGGCACAAGGGTTTACCCCGGGGTCTCCAACGGACCTTACGGATTTGGATGCGGAATCCCGCTTTAAACTACAAATCTTCGGTTTCAAACCTTCAACCTGTACTCGGAGTGCAAGATCCTAACGAGGGGTTTTATCCCTCGAAACGTAACTCGTGAATCATAATCCCGGGCCATTACATTGAATGTTTGATAGTTTTAGTCTATCTAGCCCGCGCAACTAGTTCGAATCAATTTAATTGCTAGGGTTTTGTAGATTATTGGTTGTGAACCTTAACCCAAGTAGCAAACTTATCCCTTTAGGGCCGTTTGAACTAATTGGATGGGTTGGAAGTTGAATGTTTGTGAAATCCCTCTTCAGGGGTTGCAAATATCTTGGTTAATCTCTTAACTAAAGCAATTGATTGGGTTAAATCCTTCTTTAAGAACTGCTAATGAAATAAGGGTTTTTAGGACTGGTTGGACAAGAAGCTAAATTATGTTTGAACAAGGTCATTCATATGAACACAAAAAAGGAAAGATGAAGTTACAAGATCAACTTAACCGAATAAAGTGGATAGTTGTAGGTTGAACCATTCTATCTAAATTGTTTTACATCAAATTGTTTATAGTTTATTTTGTTTTCTTGCTAATTCAGTTACCATAAACCCCTCTTTACTAATTGGTAAATATACATTATATAAGAATACTTGATTTTCTGTGGTATCGGCCTCTTACCAATCGATTTCTGAACTGATGCAGTAATAAATTTAAGACAAAATGCACAAAACCACATTTTGTTCACCCTTATTTGCAATAAACCACCCTTGCTAAAAAATTTCCACCTACCTCTTATACATTATTTGTTGCAAATAACCATCCAATTAACAACGTACAATACCCTTGCATTTATAAATACATTATGCTTTACATTAGAACTGTATTCTTATACATATGCGTTATTTCCTTGGTCGTCTTCCTCGATGGTCCGATTTCTCTATGTTATTATTCATTAACCATCACCCTGTGCACTCATAACTCAAATCATCCAAATCTTTGAAGATTAGTACAGTTCCACACAATCGGGCGAACATCATCCGCATAAACCATCGAGATCCACCTCTCCTCACAACAGGTAAACCGGGCTTCAATGGAAAATCAAATTGGGGATTTTTTTTCAAATCTCGTGAAAGTTCACAAATTTACATGATACAATACAAATTAACAATGCTACTCACGTTTTCAAACTATAACATTCACATTTCAAGAACAAATTTGATGAATTTTCACAAGCCTATAAAATGATTTTCGGGATTTGAAAGTTAGGGTTTGTGCCACGAACCCAATTTGGAATACAACAACTAGGTAATTATAGTGGAGAGCGTGTGCAGGGCTTGTCGTTGGAGGCGGACAGGTGACTTTGTAGTGGTATGAATCAAGTAATTTAATCATTTATATTCACACGAAGGAGATGGCATGAGGTTAGCTTTGGACAAGGCCAAAATAGCTTTTCTTATGAAAATGAAAGCCATGTGATCGAGAAATCGAACCTCCAACGAAGACAAAGGAAATACCAAAAATATCTTTTGGCAAATAACGTATTTTCATTATAATGATGCAGCTAGATCTCTCCCAGTGTCAAATAGGTCGGGCGGGTTGGATTTTCTTACATTTGAATCAATTAAAAGTCAGATTGTTTTGAGTTACGAATCTTAAAATATTCAACCCATACTTATATTTAGCGGGGTTTGGATCAACCTGGGGCGGAGACACACAAAAATCGAGAGGGGCTGCCAACTAAGATAAACACACTTTTTAATTTATTACTCCTTTTGACTTTTTTTAACCCTTAAATTATCAAAAATTACAAAAAAAAATTATCTTTCATATTTTTTTACATTTTCCCCGAGCCAGAGGGGGGCTCGAGCCACCTCATTCCCCCTCTCCCTCCGCCCTTGGATCTATTAGGAAAATATTTTATATATTATTATTTTAGAATTTAATTATTTAGTTTTAGTAGAATTAGTCAAAGTTGTTAGAGTAATTTACTCAACTTCTCTCTCCACCAACGTCAAAAAAAAAAAACTTCTCTCTCCACCATCTCCATCATCATCGTTGTATTTGCTCTATATATTCTCCTTTATGAATTAATGAAAGGTGTGTTCTTCTACACCATTTCTCATCATGGTATCCGAGCGTTCTTCGCCTAACGGCTCCGATCCTCAAGACTAAGGGCTTCCGCCTAACCAAAAACTCTTTAATGGCCAAAACCATGTAGGCCTTTCTTCTTTATTCCCTAACCGCCTACCGGCAATCCAATCTTGGCTCCGGCCATTACAAAACCGCTTCCGCACTAACCAAATTTTGGCTTTTGCCAACCCAATTTCGGCCAAAACCATGTCGGCCTTTTATTATCTTCTTGTTTTTCGTTGGCCAAAACCCCAAGTTGGCCACACAAAATTGCCTTCAGGCAACTTCAATTTGGCTTCGGCCATACAAACTCACATCCAAGCTTAACATTCACACACATCTCATACCCAATCTCAGTCCGATCGGCCATGAAAGCACCTTCTTGGTCTAACAGAGAACCCGCTCCTACCCTCTCCAAACTATCAACAATGGCGGGTGGGAAGATCAGGAAGGAGAAGCCGAAAGCGTCGGCGAATCCCTTCCAAGGCGGGATCCCCTTCTTCAAGTCCAGAGGCCAGCACATCCTCAAGAACCCCATGGTTGTCGAAGCCATCGTCGGCAAGGCCAAAATCGAGGCCATCGATGTCATCCTCGAGATCAGTCCTGGTACCGGTAACCTCACCAAGAAGCTCCTCGAAACCGGCAAGTCTGTCGTTGCCGTCGAAGTTGTTCATTTAAAAAATAAAAACTTTTATTTATGGTTTATTCTATATTTATCCAGTTTTCAGTTTCGATATCTCTTGCTTCAACTGCGGGAGAATATTAGGAAAATATTTTATATATTATTATTTTAGAATTTAATTATTTAGGTTTAGTAGAATTAGTCAAAGTTGTTAGAGTAATTCACTCAACTTCTCTCTCCACCATCTCCATCATCATCGTTGTATTTGCTCTATATATTCTCCTTTATAAATTAATGAAAGGTGTGTTCTTTTACACCAATTCTCATCAGGATCAATCCAACGTACGTGTTAAGAACTCTTATTTATGAATTATGGATGCTATTCAAGGATGATAAAAAAATATAAAATATCAGCTTTATCATTATATTTATTACTAATAAGTATGAAATTGTAAAAAAGAATAAAAAAATTGACATGTTATATAATTTATCATCCTTACACAAAGTCTATATGAGAACCCTAGATCATGACATTAAAAAGTAATCGGGTGGAGTATTTTTTACTAATGACTATTTATATTGTTTCTAAAGCTAAAATTATTATATTGCCCTAGCACGAGTTAATATTATTGGAAATAATATGTGCTCAATGGAATCAAGAAGGAAATAAAAATAGAAAATATAAGATCTACTAAAAGGGACCAACAAGCAAGAGTATCTCTAGCACATAGAAATCAGGATGAATAAGTAAAGGGTTGTATTGTAAGATTACATGAATTCTTTGAGTATACCCGTACAATTGATTTACAACATGAGCACAAGAAAATATAATGAAGGCCCATTTGATTAAAGCCCATATGGTCCAATATAATTTTTTTTATCAGCATATATTTTTTTTAGAGGCATCTATCTATTTCAATACAATACCCAAAATAAATATATTCAATACAAGTGAAACTATCAATTTTGGGTTATAAAAAATATCATTTTTTTTATAACAATTAACAGTTAAAAATATAAGACACAAGTCTGGTGAATTGAGAGGACATAAGGAGCATCGGATGGGTAAACCGTCATGATACAAATGAAAAAACAAAACAACTCACAATCTATGAACCAATCGATCGAGCTAAATGAAGAAAATATAGTAAATTGTTTTTGTAACAATAAGTAAACAGTTCTACAAAATCTTCCATAAAAATCTATTTGTTTAATCTTTAAAAGGATAACAATCTACTATAAGCGTATATAGGTAATATCCATCTAAAAATATATAATTGGCTAAAAGAAAAATCAAGGACTACAGTTAGGAAAACAAAACTTGAAAAGAGTATATTACACTCAATTTTCTCAAAAGGGAATGGTTACTAAAAAATCGAATAAGTTATATACACCATTATTCACCGAAAATCTTACAGTGACTTAAGCTTAACCAATAACAAGATACAATGAACCAATCATAAATTGGTGTAATGGTTGTGGGGCTACACGCCTACACCACATGTCAAGAGGTTCGAAGTTCGACATGGAGTCGCTTGTGAGTGGGAGGGTCAACCCCATAAATAGGACATACAATACCAGATCCAGATGTAGAGCGATTGAGCGGATCGAATTGAACTAATATGAAAAAAATCAAACGCAACCACCATAACCTATCCAATTCAAAATCAATTCAACTATACATGTTCAAAGTTCAAGAGAGGAGGTCGCACGGCGGTTGAACTGGTGCTCCTTGCCGTCGCAGGACCTGTTAGGTGCTCACGGGGTTAGAGCTTCTATGCTGGAGTCGAAAATGGCATGGTGCCTATCGACGACGATGATATATGTTCCATCGGAGAAGTAAGAAGGGTGAGAGATGGCAGTTAGATCAAGAAAAGAGGCGCTCATCGACTTGAAGGCTTGCTGGTCTCACAAAGAAGAGGAATGATGAGAAGGTTCAACTAAATATGGTGATGAGGACGACGTGACAGGTTGCGGTTAGCTCTGAGTAATTCACTAGTTCCAATCTAGTCCCACACGTGATGAGAGATGGAGCTTGGACTACCCACTGCAATATGGGGCGATGTCCGGTGTACCAACACGGATCAGCCGTTAGTCCGTTGCACTTTTTGTGTTACACTTCTTTTTACACTTCTTAAATTGATGTAATTTTATTTTTTTATATATATGCAAGGATTCAATATACCAGACAATCGTGTCTAATGTACTGAGAGACCGGATAAACCGATAAATGGTCAAACCATCATGAGATGCAACCAAATAAAACAAAGCAAGTTAACACCACATAGCACCATTGGGAAGCCGGAGAAGAAACGCAAGGATATTGAAAGTGGTCACCAACGGGAGAAACATCAGATTCACAGGAAAGACTCATAGGAAATAATTGTAGACGCCTCAGATATGGACTCCCTCACGAGCCTTCAGGTGTCTATCACACATCCATGGATTTTTCAAGCACATGCAAACATAGGAAGACATCCACACATCCTTCAAACCATCAAAAGTGTGGGGGTTATTTGTTGTCTGAGTTTCTTCATTCTTTTTCCTTGTTTCTTTTCATTTTTAAAGTAGGCCATTTTGCAATTCGGTGATTTAATGTCTTTTCATGAATAGCTTCCCCAACTGTATCAAAAAATAAGGACACTAGTAGGGACGAAGAAGTCTTGAAAGCAACCATGGAAAGCCAGATGTCATCACTTCAAATAAAGACACTAGTGGAAGCCTGGAAGGCAAACTGAGCACTACTGGAGTAACACTATTGGAGAGTAGGTACAACATGACACGATCCTCTGGTGATGTGAAGACAGAACTCCGCAGAAACATCTCCTAAACAAAGGAGCTGTCGCGAGGACACAACCACGACTCTGACCAACCGAGACCCACACTACACACTAACAACGAATGAAATATCAAACACAAACGACATGCCAAAAAAACACCAACTAAACCCAACTCACTAACAATCAAGAAAAACGATAGAACGTTGATTTCAATATTACACAATAAATTATCACTGATTATCATTATCATTATCATAAGAGTTTACAGAGAATGAGTGAGGAGCAGAGAAACAATCTGGGTCCCCACACCTTTAGTAATAACAAACCCACCCTAGTGAAAATATGTAAAATATGTGCCGCATTCCGAGCCCCGATATCTTTAGCTTGAGAGAATTTCATGATCCTCTTTAGAAGGGTTGTGGCGTCCGACTCAAGTTTCTCTTCAACCCCTGAGCCCCACGAGCTCTTTTTGAAGCATAAAAATTACACATATAAATCCTAAGCATTAAAGATCAAAATAAATATTTTAAGTGTATATTTTAATGTTTTAAGATTCTTAAATAGGATATCTATTCATAAGTGTCTAAAACATTATAAAAATACACGTTAAATCATTTTCTTAAAAAATGTTTTAATTTTTAAGATTTATAGATTTAAACCTAAAGTATTTAGAATTCATATCAATTTAAGGGCTCGTTTGATATTGATATCTAGATATCGAATATGAGCCTCCATTATCTAATATCTATTGTTTTGTATGGTTAGATATTGATATCACTTAGGGCTCGTTTGGTATCGATATCTAAATATTAAGATATCGATATCGGTATCGATATCAAGATATCGATATTGGTTGATATCTTGATTTCAAGATATCGGTATCGGTATCAAGATATCGATATCGGGTGATATCGATATCAAGTGATACCTCCTTAGAAATCAGTATATCAAAATAGCCCAAATTTGATATCGAGATATCAAGTGATATCGATATCTGGCCATACCAAACACAAATATCAGATATCACTTGATATCTTATGGGATACCAAACACTAGATATCGATATCACTTTAAGTAATATCGATATCACTTTAAATAATATCGATATCTAACCATATCAAACATTAGATATCATATATCGGGAGCTGGTAGAGGAGCATGAAAAGTAAAAGAGTAACGGGGATTTGGACCACCAATGTACATATCAGCTCTCGTACAAAACCAGTAAGGTGATTCCACGTTGAACCTAGATTTATTTAGCAGCCACGAATCACGATTGCCAGCTGTCCCTACCCAACGTTGATGGGCCAAGCCCAATAAATATCATTAGTTAGTGCTTGTTTGGATGGTTTAAAAAATCCCAGGAAGTTAAATATCCCAGGAAGTAGATTTGAATACATGTGTTTGGTTATAATTTTTTTTTTCAAAAATCCCAGGAATTTGAATTCTCAGGAAATTGAATTCCACCAAAATGGAGGAATTAGAATTACCAAGTGGGGGTGGGTAAGATGAAATCCACCTTTTTTTTATTTCAAGAAATTTATTATTTTTTCTTTTAAACTTGCAAATTACTTATTTGTCCATAATTCAAATAATTTATTTTTATTATTAAGGGTTGCTCTAGTAATTTTACACAAATTCCTATAAAGGTTTATATTTAACCAAACAAAACGTAGGATTTTAATTCATGGGAAATTAAACTTATCCAAACGTGTTTTCAACAATCCCAGTAAATTTAATTCCCAGAAAGTTCTCTTCCCATAAATTAGCTTCCTGGGAATTGCACTTCCTATGTTAATCCAAACGAGCACTTAAGGTGGGCTCCCACTCCCTTTCAATAATTTTCCATTTTCCCTCACCTCTATCAAAATTTCATTAAAAAAAATCTAACTCAAATAGATAGACATGCAACTAACTCTGGACTTCGGGAGGCCTCGTATTAACCCTCAAATAACTACTCGTAAATAAGTACTACCAGTAAATAGTAAATTGTCTCCCCATTTTGAAGTAATTCACAATTCCCATCCAGTATGTCAAGTAGCTCGAATTTTTAAATCAAAATAATCATTGGATTATGCAAACATCATTTTACATTTTACTTCAATTGTATAACTTGCTCATGTACAGTGTTTAACAAACTGAATTAATGTGCATACACACAATTTAAGGCATATTAAAAGTTGATATATTTATTTAAAAAAATTCAACATATTAAAAGCGTATGAAAAAACAAAATGACTGAATCAGATTATGAGAGCGAGAGAATATCACTTGAATACCACTTGGCCAAATTGGTACCCCTCCCAACTCAGACTCTAAAATGTGCTTTGATGGCCAAAACAGGGTGTATGCAGTGCAAAATCACAGTAACCATTCATTCTAATATTTTATAGGGGACCCATCACCCATGTGAATTTAAGACCCTACTAGAGGATCTCCAGAATCTTTAGATAAAAACTCATCCAAATGGACCAAAACCCATGTGAAAACATTTTACATATTTCAGACGGGTCAAAAAATGCCAGAGCTCCGTATGTACCAAAAAATCAAATGGACTGGCATGGCATCTAGTAATGAAATCCCCTTTCTTTATTTATCAGTTATCCAGGACAGCAAAGATTCAGAATCTTACATTTCAAACCCATTCTATGATGATCCCACTTCACCTGGATGTAAACACCACAAATCTCACATGGAAAAGTAGAAAAAACAAGCATATCCTAAAACCATTTCCAGACCTGAATGAACATCTCACACCATAGTTCAGAGTTCAGACCCATAAAACCTATATACATGCTATTAAAACCATTCTACTTAGAATGTACAGGATCCCAATAAGATCACATGATCCTACAACAGCCTAGTAGATATCAAAGTTTTTATCATTCTATAGGGGATTAATTAATATAATGATCTGTTGCATGATCAAATCTGAGACACAGCCAATCACACCTTTTTCTTTTTCATTTTTCTTCTAACTTCAGAGACCTTCAAAGTATCCACCAATGGTTATGTGTGCCCTGCTGCTTATGGGGGCTCCTCTCACTGCTGAGATTGCTTCATTCAGCTTGGCTGCATGATGAACAACTTGCTTGATCCTCTGCATTCATATACACACACATCAGATCAGAATCAAAATTCCTAAATAAAAATTAAAACAATAACAAAGTAAAACAATTGCTGAAGATTAAACCTTGTCATCAGCATAGATTTGGAAACGGAGTTTCTGATCCTGTGGCCTCTCCCTATGGCGGCAGCCAAGAGCAATCACACAGATGGTGGCACAAGCAAACCCAAAAGAACAAAGGGCACCAACACCAGTCATACCCATCTTCCAGATGTTCAATCCACCCTGATTGCTTTCATTTTCCCAATCTTTCTGATCTGGGTCGGTGAATTTTTCCTTGCAATCAAACACACCCTCATCGGCCTTAACAAACAGGCCTTCTTTGGGGCTCTTCCAACCATCATCTGCACCATCAAAACCCCCTTCTTCCTCCTCAAATTGAGGTTTACCCAGATCAATTTGGGGTGAAAGACCCCTCTTTGTGGACTTGGGCGAGTCCAATTTCATGTCGGCAAATTCATTCTCCCCCATTTTCTTGAAGAAAACTTGGGGAGAAACGGTTTCCTTGTCCCCTTGAATCACCTCCTTCGCTACCGCAACATCGGGTAAAGAGGGTTTGGGCAATTCAAGGGTCCGCAGATCAAACTCAACAGGAACAGGAACCACGAGGCTCGGTGGAATCACCTCTCTCGGATCCATCTTGTTCTTCTTCGTCCGTGGATCGATGAATTTCTGGAAGTAATCCATGTCGATCGTGCTGTCCGGATACAAGGCTAGGGTTTCCCTCGAAATCGCCCTTTTCAAGCCCCCATCTTGCGTTTGAAGCTGATCGATGAGCCCATCGTCAGACAGAAACTCCCACTCTTCCAAATCCATAGCATCTGAAAACCCAATTTCGAGTTGTGAAGTAAAAGAAGAAGAAGAGGAGGAGAACTAAATAGGCAGCAAAACAAATTGGGGGAAAAAAAGGGAGTAGCTTGAATTATTAATATTGAAATTGGGGAAGGAAAAAAGGGTGCTTTCAGGAGTATTTGGAGTGTAGTGTGCATTCCAATTTAGTAGACAACTTCGTCTATCTCCATTGCTGTCCCGATTGCGTTGGGTATGAGAGTGATTGGGGAAGATTCAATAGGAAGGCAGGCATATAGGCCAGTTGGTGGGGTTAGGGTTTTGAGACTTTGGGAGGAAGGCAAAGGCAAAAGGTAAAGCTTATCCTCCCGCTGAGTGACACATGAAAATGTGGTCCAATTGGGTCCTGCCACCAAAGCTGAATAATTTGATAAGGGCCCCACCTCGTGTTCATCTCTTCTCTTGATATTTTTTTGGGTAAATTACATAACATTAGCATTAAAATATATGATTTTTCGTAGAATCACCCATAAAATAAATTTTTTTAGAAAATCACTCGTAAATTTGTTTCTTTCTTCATTAACATCCATGAAAATTTTCAGCATTGTTTACATGTTGTTTACGCATATAACTGTAAGTGGGAAGTCTGTTATTTTCAAAAAAAAAAGTTTATAATTATCTTATTTTCATGTGTTTTGTTACTATTACTTTTGCTTTTTCATTTTTAAAACTGGAAAATCACATTAAAAAATAACTACTCCGTATGATTTATTAAGGATAAAATTGTAGCGTTAATTATCAATTTCAACAAGTTTTTTCTCATTAAAACTCAGTTAGTACGTGAATAATATAGATGCTCTAAGTTGAATATATGAATGCAATTTTAAAAATTAAAAATTAGAGCCCAAAGAAAATGAACCTGCAAAAGTGCAACTTAGAGCATTAAATTTAAAATATGGGCAAGGTAGTATAAATTTATTTGGGAACTGACCCCTTTGCTAATTTTGCAAGAGTGCAACACAAGTAGACCAATTGATGGGCCAAAGTGGGCTGCTGGATAACCACCGCCATATAGTTAGATCTCCGCGCCTTCAACGGAAATTGTCTTCTATCACCTTCTGCACGTCGTTTCGTTCCGATTAACTAAGAAACGACCGAAAACAAGGGGTATAAATCCTAGTAGCTTTAGCTTGTGAAGAAAGGGATCCTCTTTTAAGTCTTTTAGATAAGAGAGGGATTATATATTAGGATTAATTGGGAATCGTTGGTTTGCTTGCTGGATTTTCCCTCCATATTTTATAAATTTATAGTAACATCTAAATCATCCTACTACGTACCTTTGAATCGAATCATAAGCTTTTTAACCATAATTATTATTGCACTAATTACTAGGGGTGGGCACAAATCCCGCAAATCCCGATCCCGTCCCGGTCCCGTCCCGATCCCGGTGTGATTTGGGACAAAATAGCGAATCCCGTCCCGCAAAAATTATGCGGGACGAAACGCGGGACGATCCCGGTGGGATCCCGCAAATCCCGTCCCGTCCCGCATATAATAATAATAATAATTTTTATAATAATAATAATATTATAGAATAATAATAATATATTATTAGTATTATTATTTTGAGCAAATATTATAATTATAATTATAATCATAATCTTCCATTTATAATAATAATAATAATATTTGTTTATAATAATAATATTATTATTATTTGAGAAAATATTATTTATAACTATAATAATAATTTTCAATTAATAATAATAATAATATATAATATTATAATATAATTTAATAATAATATTAATTTATAATAAAATTATTATTATTATTATTATTATTATATTATTATTATTATTATATCATATTATATTTTTTTCTTGTAAAGTATAATTATTTTATAATAATAACAATAAAAATAAGTAATATTATTATTATTATTATTTTAATTATAACGTGGGATTATTATTATTATTATTATTATTATTATTATTATTATTATTATTATTATTATTATTATTATTATTATTATTATTATTATTATTATTATTATTATTATTATTATTATTATTATTATTATTATTATACCCATTTAGAGCTACAAGAGGCAAATAGCTAAATACAATATTCTTCCCAACTATCAATCGATAATGAGACAATATCTGGTGAATCTCGTCTCAATTCCTTTCCGTCCTGATCTAGTAAGATAATGTAGCCAAATATGTTGAACATTATAATTAATTATACAATCATTGTATGAATTAATAATAGTATTATAATATTCATATTAATAATATTATTATTACTATTATTATTGAATAATACAGTTGAGAAGAATACCGTATTCAACATATTATACAAAATAATGAATTATGAAAGCATTTTTCACTTTGCAAATTTATATAATATTTTATTATTTTTATATGCGGGACAAGGCCCGTCCCGTCCCGAAAAAAAAGTGTCAATTCCGTCCCGATCCCGTCCCGTAAAAATTTCGCGGGACGAGTCCCGTCCCGGCTCAATCCCGTCCCGTGCCCACCCCTACTAATTACTATTATTACTTTTTTTTTTGTAGATGTTTGTGTTTAATTGGTGCCATTAGAGATCAATGTCATGATTTATGATTCTGTAGCAAATATCATGTACAATCGAGGAGTAGCAACTCCTTGGCGGATACAAATATATGTCAGAGTTGGATTGCCCAGTTACTATATAAAAAAAAACTTTGGCAACATGTTACCAAGTTATAAAGCGGCGGATAAACTTGAGAAACATGCTTACTCATGAGTTGAATCTTGTGTGGGCAATAAGCAAGTTCTACCGAATTCAGTTTAAAGATAAGTTTCCGCCCTAACCGATTGGCGTAGAATCTAAAAACCGTTAAGAGAAAATCAAGGAAAGGATATTGAAATCCCAACAATCTGATTATGATGAGAAAATTGGATCAACTCCAGAATTCCAATTATAAAAAGAAGGAGGCAGAACGTCAAAAAGGTAAGCAATCACACCCTCTCAATTAGTAAGACACATTCAATCGACTAACTTGAGCGTCGGAGTGGGCTCTGGGGACAATAGCCCCGCCAGTTCTCTCTCGATTGTGCACAGGTTTGGGATCTCCAGTCGCTCAGCCGTCTTGCAAGGAACCCGAGCACAGAATCACGCTCACAATTTGGCGCCGTCCGTGGGGAAAAACAATTATACAGGATGGAGCCAGAGGTCCCGAACGCGCGCCCTGGCGGCGAATTTACTCGGGAGGCAGAACTCGAGGAAGAGCTGGAAGAGAGGAGCCGTCAACTGAAGGCGGCGCAAGATGAAGTTGCTGCACTCCGGCAGCAGTGCGTGCGACAGGAGAGATCGTTGGGGAAGCGCCCTGTGGACGAGCGCCGAACCCGAATTGCTAGCACTGTCGAATTCACCTCTCAGGAGCAAACGACGATGGGTGAAGGTTCACAAGGCCAAGGGCGTGAGGGTCAGAGCGAATTTCGCTCCGATCGATTCCAGGCTCGCCGGGTAATTGAGGATGAGCTCCACGCAGAAAGCCTTCAACGATCGCCCCGCAATCGCAGGGATAGCACAATGTCCTTCATTCCCAGGAGTCCAAGGCGCTCTTATCGGGAGCGAGGAAGGTCGCCTCCGCTAAGGCAGCGCTCTGCCAGTCCTAGGCGACACGGAACGAGACGGAAGAGGAGGACAGATTTCAGAAGAACCCCCGAGCGTGAGGTTCGACATCGCCGCGGAGCTTCAAGTGATGTTCACCAGGCCGATGCAGGCGCCGGAAGGAAGCGAGATCGGCTATCCCGGGCTGAGGAGCGCTTGTTCAAGCTCTTCTCGAATCAAGGAGAGTCACTGGTGACAGTTCAGGAGCAGGCGGAATACAAATTGACACAGATGACGTCCACGCCATTCACCCGCGAAAT
Source organism: Persicaria maculosa (assembly GCA_963922045.1). Classification (NCBI taxonomy): domain Eukaryota; kingdom Viridiplantae; phylum Streptophyta; class Magnoliopsida; order Caryophyllales; family Polygonaceae; genus Persicaria; species Persicaria maculosa. Next base: position 63,952,268 of record OY998255.1, read on the forward strand.
ACGGCGACAGAGACCGCCAGATAAGTTTTCTGCTCCCATATTCGAATTGTATGACGGCAGCTCCGATCCAATCAATCATATAGCCTTATATACACATAAAATGGCTCTATGGACAGAGAACGACGGGATGATGTGCAAGCTATTCCCATCGAGTTTGGGCAAGTCGGCTTCAAAGTGGTTCCACGCCCTTCCCTCAGATTCAATCTCGTCTTGGCGTCAGTTGGCGAGGAGCTTCGTGGCAAGGTATATCGCCAACAGCCGGGATCCCACGTCCATGGACTCGCTGTTCGCCCTCCGACCCCGATGAGGAGAGGCTCTTAGGCTCTTCGCCTCTCGATTCATGGAGTGCTACGCCGATATCGAAGAGTGTGATGAGAAGGTCGCAGTTTCGGCCTTCCGGCTAGCTCTTCCGAAGGATAGCCGATTGAGGGAGAGTCTGACATTAAGGACTCCGACGGGCATGTCGGAACTCCAGGAAAGGATTCAGCAATACACTAAGCTTGAGGACAACAAAGGTTCGCAGCGAGATGGCAAAACCCCCTCCCCTACACGGAAACCGGCTGCACATGATACGCGCAGGGAGCGGAATCACCATGAAAAACCGCCGGCTAAGGAGAAAGGGCTCCTGACGGTAGGAGCAAGCGAGTCAGCTCACACGGCCATCAACACTGTATTTCGGATTCCGATCTATCGGATTCTTACTCAAATTAAAGATAAGCCTTTCTTCAAATGGCCTAACCGGATGCGAGGGGACGCAACTGATCGAGACAATAGCAAATTCTGTTCTTTCCATCGCGACAAGGGTCACCTGACGGAGGAATGCCGAACGCTCAAACAATACTTGGAGTACTTGGTTTCGCGAGGTTTCTTGAAGGAGTTCATCAAAGATGGGATCGCTCCCTCCGATCAGCATCAACGGAAGCCAGAGGCTGAGGGGATGCCCGCGGAGACGGAGGATTCGCAGAGGAAAGTAATCCATGTGGTCGAGACAAGGATAAAAGGCGACAAGGGCGCTCGCAGTGATTACCGAAAAAATTGCCACTCCCTTGAGGTATTCTCGGCAGCAGGAAGTGATCAAAAGCGAGCTAGGCTCCCATCGAATGCGCAACTGGTCTTTACCGATGAGGATCTTGATGGGGTACAACACCCTCATAACGACCCATTGGTGCTCACTGTGGGCATCGGGGATTTCGACATCCGCCGGGTACTAGTCGATTCAGGGAGCGCCGTTGACATCATGTTCTATGGGACCTTCGAGGGTCTAGGAAAAGAGAAGAAGGATCTAATCCCGGTCTCCACGCAGCTTGTAGGGCTGGGCGCGTTGCCGGTATGGCCGGTGGGGATGCTGAGGGAAAAGGTGCGCTTAGGAGGGAAGACGGTCGACGCCGAGTTCCTCGTCATCACAGCCCCATCGTCGTACAACGTGATACTGGGACGGCCTTGGCTGCATGCTATGGGCGCTGTACACTCCACCCTCCATCAAGCAATTATGTTCCCTCATCAAGGCAAGGTGATTCGAATCCGCGCCGATCAGAGGGCTGCTCGACATTGCTTAAAGGTCGGACACGCGAAGGTAGGGGCATACATGGTGCATCAAGCTCCGCAGGATATAGGCGAGGTGGGAACTCAACCCGACAACAAATCGATCGAGGCCTTAGCCAAGATTGCGGTAAGTCCACTTGAACCCGACAAGTATTTTCTTATTGGTGAAAGCTTGGCAGGAGAAGAAAGGGAGGCTTTGTCGAGCCTCTTGAGACAAAACAGAGACGTATTCGCCTGGACTCCCTACGAGATGCCTGGGCTTCATCCTAGTATGGCATGCCATAGACTCAACGTTCGCGAGGGCGCCATGCCCGTCGCACAAAGGGCTCGGCGATCCTCCGCTCAGCACACCGAAGCTGTGTTGAAAGAGCTAGACAAGTTATGGGATGCTGGCGCTATTCGGGAGGTTCACTACCCCACTTGGTTGGCCAATACCGTAGTAGTGAAAAAGAAGAATGGTGAATGGCGGGTTTGCGTCGACTTTACAGACTTGAACAAGGCTTGTCCTAAGGACATGTTCCCGCTCCCCAAGATCGATCAACTAGTGGACGCTACGGCTGGGCACGAGCGCATGAGCTTCTTAGACGCCTACCGAGGGTATCATCAAATACCACTAGCGGAAGATGACCAGGAGAAAACTGCGTTCATTACTCCAAGAGGGGTCTTTTGTTACAAAGTTATGCCATTCGGCCTGAAGAATGCAGGGGCGACCTTTCAACGAACTGTTGTTAATCTATTCAGAGATTTATTGGGGCATAAGGTCGAAGTCTATATAGACGATATGGTGGTAAAGAGCAAGGCAAAAGCGGATCACTTTCATGACTTGCAAGCGGTTTTTGATCGAGCAAGAGACGTGGGGCTGCACTTCAACGCTACAAAATGCGCGTTCGGGGTTAACTCAGGGAAGTTCCTCGGGCATCTAGTGACGAGGAGAGGGATCGAGGCAGACCCCGCTCAAATTAAAGCCTTACAGGAAATCCGCAGCCCAACCAATGTCAAGGAGGTACAAAGGCTAGCGGGCATGGCAGCAGCTTTCGGACGATTCATTAGCCGATCGTCGGACAAGTGTTGCCGATTCTTCAAGCTGTTGAAAGGGGAAAAGGTGTTCAGATGGGACGACGAGTGTGAGCAAGCCCTCGCCGAACTGAAGCTATACCTCCAGGAGCCGCCGATTTTAGCCACACCCAGCGCCGGCGAAGAGCTGAGTATGTATCTCGCTGTTTCCGAGCACGCGGTCAGTGCTGTCATGGTCAGAGAGGACGTGAGCAGATTACAATGCCTCGTCTATTACGTGAGCAAGGCACTCCTCGATGCAGAAACTCGCTACACCCCCTAGAAAAGTTGCTTTTGGCTTTAGTAATGGCAGCCAGGAAGTTGAATCATTACTTTCAAATGCATCCGATCGTCGTCGTGACCTCGCATCCGCTAAGGGCTCTCTTATCAAGCTCCGACTTATCAGGGCGCGTAGCTCGATGGGCCGTAGAGCTGGGCCAATACGATATTCGGTTCGTGCCAAGGACCGCGGTCAAGGCTTAGATACTTGCTGATTTTGTGGCGGAGTTTGGAACAAAGCACGCCAACGAAGCGCCAACAGCGCAGTGGCGGGTGCACGTGGATGGACAGCAGCCATGGCAGCTGCAAGTCGACGGCTCCAGCGCTCGTCGAGGATCAGGTGCGGGGCTGGTACTCAAAGCGCCAACCGGGGAGGTGATTCGATCGGCCATTCGACTGGGTTTCGCAGCAACCAATAACGAGGCGGAGTACGAAGCCTTAATCTTGGGGCTAAACGCTGCGAAAGACCAAGGAGTACCCAGCATACATGTGACATCTGATTCTCAGCTGATTGTAAGCCAAATCAAAGGAGATTTCGAGGCAAGATCGGAGCGGATGCTCGCCTATTTGGAGAAGGCCAAAAAGTTGTTGTCATATTTTCGAGATTGGACGGTAAATCAGGTTCCAAGGGAACAAAATGAGGAGGCCGACGCTCTGGCCGCCCTCGCTTCAGCCTGTGGAGTCGACGAAAAATGCTCAGTGAGCATCGACATTTTGGCAATGCCTAGCATCACATATGCCCGGGTCGAATGTGCCGAGCCGAGCCCCAGTTGGATGGACCCTTTGATCGCCTATCTCGACGGAAATCACCTCCCCGAAGACAAGAAGCAGGCAAGAAAAGTAAGGCTTCAAGCGGCCCGGTTCTGGCTCTCACCTACAAAGGTTTTATATCGAAAATCCTTCTCCGGACCATACCTGCGATGCGTGCACCCGGACACCATACAACAATTACTCTTTGAGATACATGAGGGTGTGTGCGGAGTACACGCCGCAGGAAGGTCGCTCGCTCTCCGAGCAATCACTCAAGGCTACTGGTGGCCCTACATGCAAAAAGACGCTGAATGTTATACAAGAAAATGCGAAAAATGTCAACGCTTCGCCAAACTCATCCATCAACCGGCTGGCGATCTGCATCTCATTACTAGCCCTTGGCCTTTCGCTCAATGGGGCTTAGATCTGATCGGTCCTTTCCCTAAGGCACCCGGGAACAAACGATTCGTCATTACAACCACCGATTACTTCACTAAATGGGTAGAAGCAAAGGCACTCGTGGGAATCCGGGACGTCGATACCAAGAAGTTCGTATGGGAAAATATAATCACCCGATTTGGGATCCCATACGCGCTTATCTCTGACAACGGAACGCAATTTAATAGCTCTGCATTCAAATCTTTCTGTGCTAGTTATCGAATAAGGAATTTTTATTCTTCCGTGGCTTATCCACAGGCTAATGGGCAAGCGGAAGCAACCAACAAGGCAGTTATTGAAGGCCTGAAGAAGCGGCTTGATGCGGCCAAAGGGCAGTGGGCAGAAGAGCTTCCGGCAGTGCTATGGGCATACCATACCACCCCTTGACGCTCAACCGGCGAGTCACCCTTCGCACTCGCTTACGGCACAGAAGCTGTCATACCTTTGGAGGTCGGCCTGCCCACAATCCGCACCACGACCTTTGAGCAAGGGGGCAACGACGAAGCGGTCTAGGCCAACCTCGACTTCCTGTGGGAAAAAAGGGAGGCCTCCGCTATCCGCCTAGCCGAGTATCAGCGGGGCCTGCTCCGGTCCCATGGCAAGCGAATCCAGAAACGGAATTTCAAAGCCGGCGACTACGTTCTGAGGAAGGTGCTGGGTGGTTCAAGGGACCCGGCTGCAGGGAAACTAGGTCCAAACTGGGAAGGTCCCTATCGAGTCCAAGCCGAGTTAGCTAACGGCTCCTACAAGCTTGAGGATTCCGACGGAAACACATTGCCCCGGACATGGAACGTGGCTAATCTGAGGCTCTTCTACGTCTAAAAGTTCAGCAAGCACTTTTAATTTATTTGTTGCACATTTTACTTTCCGTCAAAGACTTGAATAAGGGGTACTCTTTTTCCTTACCGTGCGGTTTTGTCCCATGAGGTTTTCCCACGGTAAAGGTTTTAACGAGGCCCCGCTATTTTATGTTATTATTTATGGGAGACAAACCTCTCTTTTATGCAAATAAGCATCCATTCATGGCCACATTTTAGCTGCAAAATGCCACTGAAAGCCCCTCAAAGGCCATATCCAGCTCGTCAATTATGACCAAAGGAACAGCCCCTCTTAGGCCATAACCAACTCGTCAATAACGACCACTCAGGAGCCCTTCAAAGGCCATCGCAAATCCATCGATTAGGATCGAAAGAAGCCCTTCATAGGCCATCGATTGAGATGAAGAGAAGCCCATCCTAGGCCATCGCGGATCCCTCAACTTCGATCGAAAGAAGCCCATCATAGGCCACCAAGAGATCTGAAAGTAATAGAGAGCCTAGCAAACAACCCATTACACCCGTTTGTTTGCCCAGCAATTCGAATTCCCTCACCGTCTACGCCCGATGAGCAAATCCGAGGGGCTATTGTGTGGGCAATAAGCAAGTTCTACCGAATTCAGTTTAAAGATAAGTTCCCGCCCTAACCGATTGGCGTAGAATCTAAAAACCGTTAAGAGAAAATCAAGGAAAGGATATTGAAATCCCAACAATCTGATTATGATGTGAAAATTGGATCAACTCCAGAATTCCAATTATAAAAAGAAGGAGGCAGAACGTCAAAAAGGTAAGCAATCACACCCTCTCAATTAGTAAGACACATTCAATCGACTAACTTGAGCGTTGGAGTGGGCTCTGGGGACAATAGCCCCGCCAGTTCTCTCTCGATTGTGCACAGGTTTGGGATCTCCAGTCGCTCAGCCGTCTTGCAAGGAACCCGAGCACAGAATCACGCTCACAAATCTCTAGAAAGGAATCAACTTCTACCTCGACATCCCAAAAATTCTACTTCAATAAATGCCGATTTGCTAAACTAGACCAAAAAAGGGGACTAATTGCTAAACTAGACATGTACCTAAAAAATTGGCTAGGGGTAGAAAGTGGTGTATTTTTGCAAATGCAAAAATACCACCGGCAGTGGAGGTAGCAGGTGAAGGGGAGTTGAGCACTGTAGCTCCATCATTTGAAAAACAGAAATCAGGAGGGGGAGGTGCTGGACATGGTGTGTGGCTTAAATAAAGTAGGAAAATGGGGGGGCATTTATGAGGGGAAATTTCAATGATTGAATTAAGGGTGTCAATCAACCCTTAGAAAATCTTGATTGATGGGTGTCATTCCTTATTAAATGCTCTGCAAAAAAGGGAGCCAACATAGGAGACGAGTGGAAAGTTGAGGGCAAAGCATCACCTTCGTTTTTTGGAATTGGAAACGGTTGGCTTACCAATAGAGGACAAATATCTTACCAATAGCCGACAGGTGTCTTACCGATAGGACAAACTTATCCTACCATACATTGAAATTTTGGAGATAATATGGAGGGGAATGTCCATAGCGATTTTGGCGGGATGTCTGTGTAATTTTGGCGTCAAAACAGGGTTCTTCATTGGGGGAAGAGGGAGAGCATCTGTCTGACCAATATGGTACAGTTATCTAACCAATAGCATATAGTTATCCTACCAATAGGCTTAAAATGTCTTACCATACATGAAAATTTGGAGAAATTTGGAACGGATTGACCGTAGCTGTTTTGGCGGGTTGTCAGTGTAATTTTGGCGCCAAAACGGGGTTCTTCATTGGGGGGAAGGGGGGGGGGCATTTATGAGGGGAAAATGCAATCATTGCATTGATGGGTGTTCCCCAAGCACATATATAAGCTTGAGAGGAGGATCTCAAACACCCCAACAAGCCCTGCAAAAAGTGAGGCAGAGCAGGAGAGAGGCGGAAAGGACGGGGGAAAAGGCACACATGCATCCGAGGAAACGATACAGTTGTCATCCTACCAATAGTACAGTTCCGGCCTGCCAATAGTGTTCAACTGTCTTTCCATTCCAGGAAAAGTGCAACAAGTTTGGTGGTGGCAGTGACAGCGATGGGTAAGTCATCTTGTACCTTTCCTTTGTAGCTGTTCCTCTTTCCTATATCAGAACTACCCCCCAAGCTGATCCTCTATTCCCGTGGCCTACCCAGGTGATAGGGTATGTATCAATGTCGTGTGCGGCGGTTGGTGGGCTCCCGGGAGTGGAAGTTTGGCACAACCAATCATCAACCTATGCTTATTCCAAAATTTTCAAAAAATATTATATGGAAATGAAATTGACGCTACAAGTCTATGCTCACTGTCGACTACCTCGTAACTCATCAAATACTTGGTCTTTATTATTATGATGATAAATAGCCTATTAGCTCAATTGGTAGAGCATTGTGTTTGCACACAGAGTTGTGGGTTCGACTCTCACATATGCTAATACGGAGTGTATGTTCATAAGTCTCCGATATATTGTGTTGTGGTAAAGTCAATTATGCATTTACATATTTCCAATAGTATAAATATATCGTACCATCAGTGTGCATCTATCCTACCATTAGTGTCAAGTTATACAGGAATTACTGGGTTTCCATTATGATCCTACCAATATCGTTGTTTTCTCCTACCATTAGTTTCCATCAATCCTCCCATTTGGATCCTACCGAGCCTATTAGCTCAATTGGTAGAGCGTTGTGTTTGCACACAAAGATGTGAGTTCGACTCTCACATAGGCTAATACGGACTATGTGTTCATGAATCTCTCTAAACTTATACAAGTATGACCCTGGCAGAAAATATATATACTAATGGTAGGACAAATTTACGAACATGTTAGGGCAAATTCATAAATCTCTCTGAACTTATACGATTATGAACATGTTAGGGCAAATTCATCATCACACACGATATATCCATGTATAGCTTTTGCATCTGTGGTTCATATAACTTCAGTCTCTGCTTGTGGATCCTGCCTTCTCCTTTTGCTTTTCTGAGATTCATGTGGAAGTAAATTTTTTTCGTAAAGTCAATTATGCATTTACATTTTTCCAATAGTATAAATATATCGTACCATCAGTGTGCATCTATCCTACCATTAGTGTCAAGTTATACAGGAATTACTGGATTTCCATCATGATCCTACCAATATCGTTGTTTTCTACTACCATTAGTTTCCATCAATCCTACCATTCTGATCCTACCGATATCGTTGTGTTCTCCAACCATTAGTTTTCATCTATCCTACCATTTTTGTGCATCTATCATACCAATTTAAATAGCTTTCAAGGAAAATCAAGCTAGAAACCGTAGCAAATTATGTTCCACATTTTTCAGAAAAAACAACCAAGGGTAGAGGGTTTCCAGTCTACAACAGAAGATGAAGGAAACCTAAGTAACATTATATCCAAGGGTAAAGGCTCTAATTCAGTCGTTCTAGCATTGAATTAGATTGGATTCATGAATTTTGATTGATAGAAATTGGGTTTATATTGGGATTTATGGATTGGTAATTGAGATTGAGATTAGGGTCAATTCACCCCTCAATGATTACTAGTCTGGGATTTGTGGATTGGTCAATATTAATTCTACTTCTTTGCCAATAGTACAAATATATTTTACCATTCGTGTACATCTATCCTACCATTAGTGTCAGGTTATACACTTAGGAATATCGGTTATTACATTTTTATCATACCAATATCGTATATTTATCCTACCAGATTCACAAATTTGTCCTACCACTAGTCTATATATTTTCTACCAAGTTCATAATTTTATAAGTTTAGAGATATTCATAATTCATAAATTTGTCGTACCAGATTCATAAATTTGTCCTGCCATTAGTGTATATATTTCCTACCATGTTAAATCGTATAAGTTCATAGAGATATAAATCGTATAAGTTCATATTACTACATACGTCACAGTTGTGCACACAGTAATTAATCATAACATAAAATGCACCATAAAATAAAGAACGCATCTAAAAGTTCGCATAAAATTGAACCCTTTTTAACAAATTTTAACAGAACCTCAACTTCTTTTTAGAATCCCAGAAACAGTACACCGATTCAAGCTATAACTTTTGAACTCGGTCAGCTTACACACCTTGCTTCATAAGCTGAAGCAGAAGCAACAGTAAACTAGTTTTGCATTGAGAGAGTACAGCAAAAGTTTATCATCTGAACGACGGCTGAATCTCCTCCAAAGTTCTCCCTTTTGTCTCCGGAACCCAAATGCAAACAATTTTAGTATGACAAACATCTCCTCCAAAGTTCTTCCTTCTCTCTTTTGTCTCCTGAGTCCCTACAAATCTTCTGGATCCCTTCAATTCTACTTAATGTTTTGGTTGCATTAGGATCATTCCTGTCGATCTGAGGCCATGAAAATAGCCAATTTTAGTATGACAAACATAATAATTTTATATGGATAGTTCTAAGTAGCTCCCCAATCCCCATTTCCCTAAAGCAATACAAGTATACATGCCAGGGAAGCCGTAAACTTGATGGCACAACGCCAAATGGCAAGCTTCATGACCATGGTAACAGGTTTGATAGCTCATACTGTCCTGTCGTGTACTTCCTAGGTTTAGACCACAGGTTTACGGAGCGTTGTCTAAAAAAATATAACTAAGCAACAAGGTGGAACTTATGCTGGTGCATCTATCATTAAGTAGATGACATGAATAAATGATTCATATTTTTGGAATGCCAGGCATTTTTAACTAGTGAATCAACCATAAACTAGATTTGAGGAAAAACTGTAGATATCAGTTAAAATGGTGCCAAGAGCAAAGCTTACCTTGGCCTTCAACATGCAAGAGAAGTCAAAGAAGGCACCATAAACATCGGCCATCGTGATTGCACGGTCAATTACCCGGGCAGTAAGGCCTAGAGAAAAGAAAACTATGTGAGGAAGAGAAATCATGTACCAACATGAAGCTTGGCAGATGACAGGAATTGAAGGTGAGTTCCTAAAACTATATAACAATATGAGTTTCATATGCATCATTAAGCAATCACAGTGCAAATCCAAATATCCACTAAACAGAATGGAAATTATATGAAACCATTGAGAATGATGTATCTTACCCCGTCTCATTTTTACTACACCCCTGAAGACTTGAATATTGTTGTAGCATAAAGCCAAGGTTCCAATCACCATAATCTAGTGAGGAGAAAAATAGTGAGGAATGACAATAACTTTGGATTTGGCCAATAAATCTGAATGCATATAAGAAATTGCATGATAGGAATCCATGCAGATACTTAAAACTAGAAGTATTGCATTAGCATTTTCTTCACACCAAACAGTAGGAAAAGATCAGATACAGCAATGTATTGCAATGAATAATCATTCAAATGAGGGGTTCATGTATTTCTTTCTGATTACATGGAAGTTTATTATCTCATTTGGAGAATGTAACCAGCAGACTTCATTCACCTCCTTTAATCTCTTGACAGAAGACTGTACGTTGGCGAGATGATATTCCTTTAAGTGCTAGTGTGTTTAGACATCTGTGTTCTCCCAATAAGCATGCCTTTGGCAAATTTCGGACACTTACTTTCGATAAATGCCACAACAATTGCAGAATAGATGCCAGATATTCACAACAGCTGTGACCCTACTAGTTTAGAAGTTTGTGTACCTGTGGAATGGCACAAAATCTAAATATTGCACGATCTCGCAGGGCTGACATGTATCTGATGCAGTCTTCCATGTGTATTAGAGCGTTTGTCACCATATCATTTAAGCACTGCACTGCTTTCTCTGAATTCTCCTCATATTTCAACTCCTATAAAGGCATTGCAACAAGATTAGTAGATTTACACACAAAAGGCTACAATTCAGGCATCCGGTAGCATAGTATCCAGTTAACGCTTTGAAGATTGAAGCAAATACTCCAAAATAAATGCTTGGCTTTTGGCAAATGCAATTGGAAGGCATATTGACAGTTTAATACTTTTAAGGATGTGCTATTACGTACCTCAAGTTTGTTCACGTATTTACTCCAGATTTCCCGGGGCCAGAACATACGTGATTTTGGTATTTCATTAATGTCTTCCAGGTAATCTCGAATGATGTTTGTTTTCTGCAACCAATATTTCAGTAGAGAATGAAATATTAAAATGGAATAAGGCAATGAATCACTTTGGGACCTACATTGCACATTTGCTTGACTGAGGGAAAAACAACTTGAAGAAACAAACCCATTGAATTGGAAAGATGATCAGAAGCCAGGTCTTCCGAGCCAGAGGCATGGAAAAGCTTAGACAACCCCAAGCCAACAAGTCTAGCTATATAGTGGCAATATTCGTCGTAGTCATCAATTGATTCCACCTGCAAGCAAGTTCGTGCACACAAAATCATCTATCTTGGGCATCCATTGGCAAGTTTGCAAATTAGTTTTCACATGCATAAAAAGCACACTGCACAATATGATACACCATATATCTCATAATCTCAGACAATTTCGTGTAAAACCTAAAGGATTGATTGAAAACCTTCACAGCTTGCTACTTCAAAATCATCATGTACACTACAAGATAAACTGTTACTTCCGCTAAACGAGTGCCAGCAATTCAACCTTGACTTCCTAGCTAACAGTTCCGCTAAATCCATTTAGGATCACAGTCAGATTCCTGCTCAATCAAAGAAGCACAGCTTGCAATCACGAAATCAACCAAAGAACAACCAAGTTGCAATCACGAAACAAAGAAGCACAGGTTGGCGAGAGCGAAATCAAGACATACAAAGTCAATCATTTACCCTGATTCAGCAATAAATATCCTCACATCAATTCCACAAAATCGATCAAAATTAAGCAAAAACCAAATCAGGTTCAATAAATCACCAATTCTAACTTTAGGTTTACCGAATGCGTCGAAATCGAGACTCAAATCAGAACCAAATGGATCAGATTTGGAGTTAACCTTACCCCCAAACTCACCTGAATCTTCATCGTCGTCGAAATCGGAACCTCTCTCTTCATCTTCCCCCTCCGAATCAGCAAAGACAACTCTCAATCCAGCCAATTCATCAATCTCCTCCAAATCAACAACTTCCTCCGCTTCCAACTCCTCAATCTCCTCCAAAGCCCCAATGACACCACCACCGTCCGCCGCCTTCACAACCTTAGGAGGATTGGGCTTCAACAGCCCCTGCTTCACGAACTCCTTCCTCTTCATCGCAATGGCCTTATCGATCTCGCCAAACAAATCGTCTCCGTAATTCGAATCCGTCTCAGGCAGGGGGGGAGCGGGCGACGGAGATGGCAGGGCGGGGGCGGGTCCGGTAGGAGTGGGGAGGAGAGGGAGAGAGAGGGTAATGGTATACGCGGTGACAGGGGTGTCGGATAGGGCGATTTGCAACCCATCTCTCACCGCATTGCTTACCTGCTACAACAGGTTCCCAACAGTGCAAAAAAACCGGCGTTTTTATTTGCTTGGGGGTAGAAGGAGCATTTTAGCTCATTTTTTGACCTTGTGGTCTAATTGTGCAAATAGGCCCAATTTTTGGTGTAGTCAGTACCCTTTCCTCCTTCAATAATTGAACACGCACTGATATGATAGACGAAACCACAAAATCATCGGGAATCACAATCTCAAATTACACCCCAGCTACAACTTCATTGAAACACCCTTTCATTGAACCGTCCATGTTAAGCTTCACACATCCCACCTCAATCAGGTTCTTTCCATGCCACAAAGAGTTGATAAGATTACGATTTTGTATGCCAATGTGTGATATGTTCCAAGCAATCTGAGATTGTTGAACATCTCAACGATGGTTGCTCACTAAATAGTTGAAAGTTCCCATAGTGAAATTAAGCCAATCAAGTAGATTAAGCCCCCGTTTGTTTTTTGGTAGGGAAAAGTAATGAATACCCTCATGAATATAGTTCATATTTAAGTTAAGATTCATTTATCACTATTCTAATCATTCCCCTCACTCTCCCATTTTCCATACAAATGTGTTACCCTTCTATTCCCTAATTTTGAGGGGGGTAACTAATACCTCTAGGATGGGTTAATATTCCCCCTCATCCTCTCCTCCAAGCTCACAAAAATTGGTGATCATATACATTTTATGTGTAAAATTTAATACCTTACCTTTGATTTCCCTAGTTATCTAAACAAACGAGCCCTAAGATTGAACAAACAAAGAGGGGAGTGGTGGGGGAGGGCACAATAGAATACCATCTCACTTGCAAATGAGCAATCTCGCAACACATATAAAATAAGGATTATTCAATGTTCCAACAAGAGTCGCAAAGTTGATATGATGTAATGTGTCTACACACTCTTTCAACATTTGTAAGGATATGTTCTTTAGCTAAGAGCCATAGAAAAACTCGTACCTTTTCTACAAGTTTCCACATTCTATCGTAGATCAATATCGACAATATTGGAAGGGGTAGACAAGGATGGATAAGTTCTTGCTATAAAAATATGGAGAATTCAAAATTGCTTTCAAAAGGGTGATTCACCTTACTAGTTCAGCAGTCTACCCTTCTATCATGTCAATCGCTTTTAAGTTTTATCAACTATACGTTGGAAAGTTTCCTTGGAAACTCACTTTTGTAAGATTGGGATCCTTAGATAATTTCCCAAGTTGTTTGTACGTGGATAAGGGCAATTTTATCGGTATACATACTGAAGAGACTAACATGTAATGAGAAATACTCTAGAGGGGGGTTTGAATAGAGTATGCACGATTTTCGCAAAACAAAACTTTTTCACAGTTTCTCCAAAACAGCTTGTCAAGGTCTTCATATAGCTATCAAAACTTGACAAACTAAAAACCGAGAAAAACAAAGTAAACAAAATAAGATGCGGAATAAATAAATGAACAAGCAAATTACGAGGTTCGACATGAACTTGGCCTACGTCCCCCATCTAGGGTTATCCAACTTGTAGGATTCAAATGCTTCTTATTTCACTTTCCTTAGAGCCCTATAATATCCTAGAAGAACTTTCCCTTCTTCTATACAAAGCCTCACGACTTCTATTCTAGCCGCCCAACCTTACAAGTGAAACAAAAGCCCTCACCACACACGAAGTGTGTTTAAGTTCGAGTATGAAATACTCTTAGTATAAGACAAATGAATTGTACGATATGCTCTAGTGTTTCCCTCAACTTTCAATATGTGAACTAGCTAAGAACAATGAGAATTTGCAAGAAAACTAAGATTGATGAATGCTATGGAGAACTTTGATCACTTGAACTTTTGTTGCAGTGTTGTGTGTGTCGATCTTCTTTTTGCATTCATCTATTTATAGCCTTCTAATACTTCATGGCTTTGAGAGCCGTTTGAATTTTGAACTCTCTAAATCTTTTCTTTCCATAACACCATCACACAATCTTTAATATATCTTCAATAGCCATACACGCACGCTTCTAGAAGATTGATGGAGCCAATCGAGTGCTCATTTAGATGTTGAGCTCATTCCTTCTCTCTCTCTCTCTCTCTCTCTCTCTCTCTCTCTTCCTATCCTAATGTTGTTGCAGGAGGATGGCCAAGTATGAAATAAATGTAAAGTATAGATCAGAATGACTTCCCTGTCTCAGCAAATGAATACAAGACTTCCTCCCGTTGTAGTAGAAGGTTGTCAGGATCGATCCTCGAGGAAGCGTGTCAGCGGACCTCAGGTAGCAGTAGAATCTCACGGACAGATTGACAGAAATAACAAATAAAAGCAGAAAAGAAAGCAAAGACAGCAAACTTGGTCGATATTGACCTGTGGTAGTCGATATTGACTAGAAAAATCGACCACAGTGACTCAATATTGACCCAAAACAGAAACAGAACACGTGCAGAACCTTAGTCAATATTGATTGGAGATACTCAATATCGACTACAAAAATCGACAGAATACAACTCAATATTGACTGCAGAAACTTGAAAACTCGGAACTTTGTGAAATAAATCAATGAACTAAAATACTTCCAAGATCGAGGTTTCAACACCACAATGATAACCATGCAAAATAACACATAAAGGCATAAAATATCATGCTTTCTATCAAATAACTTTCGTTATTAACAAATAGGAATATAGAGGCTTTCGCATAAACCCTAATTGTTACTAAGATCACTTTCGCTTCAATAACACAAACAAGGATCACCTTCAACTTTCGCAAAAGAATCATGCTCATAGGGATAGAAGACGAATTGCATAAAAAGATCAAACCTTTACCGCATTACTTCACATGGCCACCGTCGGGCTCACCCCGACCCTAGAAGTGGGTGGACTACTTGCTCTTCATCATCAAGAAATACATCAATAATAAAAGGAAATAACTTGCATTAAATAAACTAAAGAAAGCTTACAACCAATCGAAGCCAAATCCGCTTTCGCCTTTCCAACTTCTCTCGCCACAAACTCTCTCCTTTACTCTCTCTATGTAACTACTTGTTCTCTCTGAAATTGAATGAATAAAATCCAGCCCCTAAGGCTTTATTTATAGGCTTTCAACCCTTGCTAATCAAGGTAAGAAAGTCTATCTATATCTATATCTACTTTATCTTATAACATAAAGATAAAACATGGAATAAAAGAATTAAATCAACTACGATTATATCTAAAGTGGATAAATCTTCCTTGGACTTGATAGATCTTGATAGATGTGGATAGAATTTGGTCTCGAAAATTTCTCCATTGGATTCGGGATAGAAACTTAACAAGAAGTCGGTTGAGCTCGGAATCCGCCACCATGGGTCCAGTCGATATTGACTAAGGTCAGTCGATATTGACCTGGCATTTTCCTCGGTTTCTCTTCAGCTGCTCGATATTGACTCCAGAGATGAAAATTGAGTTGATTTGTACTCGATATTGAATTGAGTTACTCGATATTGACTTGGTTAAATCGATATCGACCACTATTTCTTCAGCTTTGTCGATTTTGGCCAACTCTGAGTCGATTTGGAGAATTTCGACCTAAATCTGGTCGATATTGAGTGTGCTTGGTCGATATCGACCAGTCTTCTCAGCATCCTGCTCTGTTCTTGAAACGCACTTTCCCGAGTCCTCGTTCGTCGGATTGACGCATATGAACATGCGTTGGAAAGCTCTTTTCGAGGGCTACGACTCTCATGAAGACATCAAAGCTTGATTCAGAATGATGAATGGTGAAAAATGCACTTTTCTCCAGCTGCACCATCCTTAGCTTCTTCATGACTTTCCTTTAAGCGCCAAAGTGCCTCCGATTTCTGCGAAATATAACAAAAACTTGTGTAGACTCCATAATTTGGCAAATAAGTGTAAACTACATAGATTCTGTATTATTCTAACCCAAATGCATGAAATGCATGCAGAAATCGATATAAAAGTAAGTGTAAAACATGGCAAATTAGGCTCACAACACCTAACTTTACACCTCATTTATCTTTTTGTTTTAAATTATTTTTACTTTTTCTACATCTTCCTAAAAGGTTTTATCTACAACCATGAGGAAACCTATTACCCATTTTCAAATTTATTTTCACTTTTTCTTTTCTTTTATATATCTTTCCCTTTATTATATGTGTATCATCATATATTATTGTCAATTATTTTTATTTATAATTTTATAAATAAATAAAAATAGAAAGTACTTGATAGGATTATGTGGGGTATAATTTGGATATTCGAGTGTTGGAGGATTTCAAACATTTGTAACATCACTTGAAATTGAGGATTTTTTAGACGATTTGGATCAAAAGGCATATTTGAAATGGGAGGGGTATTTGGATTTTTGTGATCCATAGTTAAGAAAATAAGTGCAACTACATTAGATCAAGATGTAGGTACATAGGGCAAAATTGGGCTCAAATTATAGAGAAAAATAAAATTAAACCAATGGGATATTTTATTTTAAAAAATAATAAAATATAAATATATTTTTTATTTTATCTTAAACATCACTATAATTAATAAATATGAATGGAAAAAGTAGAACTGCTTTTTCATTAAAAAAACAAAATTACAAAAGGGAAGATGTCGTTGCCCACTTGTGTTATTAATACATTTGAGTTATTAATACACTAAATAAATATGAATAAGAAGTCGTTGCCCACTTGTGTATTTAAAAAAAAAATAAAAATAAAAATAAAAATAAAAATGGAAGAGGTTGGGAAGAGGTTACCTTGATAGAGAGAGAGGTAACTGTTAGGTATGGGGTATTAGACTAGTAGTATAAATACCCATTATTAGTGGTAAGTTGGATTATCAAAAGAAATAATCAATACCCTACTTTCTCTCTCTTTCTAATCTGTCTTCTTTCTCTTTCCCTCTTAATCCTCCATGAAAGAAGACCTTGAATCCTAACAATTGGTATCTCAGCCAGCGGTTCTTACAACCTAATTCCGTGATGGCATCCGTCGCTAGATTGGTTAGCAAAATCATCTCCGAGTACAAAGCTATGATCAAGCGCCAAGAAGAGATTAATCACAAGCTCGAGGCGGTGCTTGAATGGATCACGAATGACCAGACAGGGGATGAACGAATTCCATTGGAGGTGGATTCACGACCGTGGAAAGCGTTTGAAGCCTGGGTTGTTGACGGGAATCAGATGGGATTTCCGAGTGTAGACGAGCACCTCTCAATCGACGAAGAGGAACTGCAAAGCGAATGGGAAGGGATCGACGCCTCAAGTCAAGAAGTCGTGAACGAGTCCTTAGATATTGAGGAAGAACTGCAAAAGGTTGATGCCTCGGGTGTTAAAAAAATCGAATCACCAAAATCAGCGGCCATGAAGAGCAATCGACAAATGTCGTACCTCAGATCTTTCGGGATTCACCAAGAATCACCGATCTGGAGTTCGGTATGTTTTTAGAAAGTGTTCTTGGCAATTCAAAGGCCAAATGGATTAACGATGATGTAGTAGAATCATCAACAGTCGATGAAATTGCAAAGCCGATCGAAGATGTGTACCAAAAAATAGATGAGATTGCGAAAGATCTTCGTTTTCCAATCCAGTGTGAGTCTTCAAGAGAAGAGGGGTTGTTGTAGCCTTCATATCCGGAGAACGAAGGCAGTCTCGAAGATCTTCAGATTGTAAGCAATAGTTCCGAGGTAAATCTCAAGCCCTACAATGTTGTGAATTCTGATAACGCACCCAATGAATTGGATGAGTTTGTTAATCTCTTGATTGAATGGATTGGAATGAGGATAACCAATTCTTAAAAATGGTCATGCATGTTTCTTCGTGGAATTCAACTGATTATTTCGATAGTGCACATAAGGTGTTTGGGGAAATGCCTAGTCGAAGGAA
Source organism: Persicaria maculosa (assembly GCA_963922045.1). Lineage (NCBI taxonomy): Eukaryota > Viridiplantae > Streptophyta > Magnoliopsida > Caryophyllales > Polygonaceae > Persicaria > Persicaria maculosa. The sequence continues at coordinate 63,970,423 of OY998255.1, forward strand.
TATAGTGTCCAATGCACTAGTCGATGGGAAAATTCATACGAATAATGAATTAGTGTTGACAGTGGTAGAGGGCATGAGCAGTTCATGTTCCGTCATTTTCGATCCAGGAGGTAGTATTAGTCATTGTTGTCTGGATGATGTTCAGGAAATTGGTTATGGAAATGATCAGGTATTTGGGTTGTTTCTTGATCTCAAGCTTGTAAAGACTAGTCTGAGATCATTGCCTTATGACAGAGGAAAAGAGGGCAGTGTGGCTCTTCATGTGTAGCTGGGTTTATGGAAGCCAACTTGTGATCTAAAGATTGTGGTGATTCATGTTTTTTATCCAGGTGATAGTGATAGAAAATAGATGCAAGCTATTTGAAATTTGCTGCTTGGTACTCTTATGTTTTGGGTTAAAACAAAAAATGGCTCTCAATAATGTTTTGTGGGTAATTAGAGCTATTGCAGGGGTATGAGGATAGCTCTTGTGAGCTGGCTGCAGAAGGGGTTTTGTTCATGTGAGCTGTTGCAAAAGTATGGGCAAGAAGTTACTACATAGGGTCATGAACACCAAAGGAGATCATCATTTTGCATTCATGTGGTTGCATCAACAACATGAAGGCAACGACTACACACTACCATGATGTCATTGAAGACATTTACTGCAGCAACAACATGAAAGCATGTAGTTGAGTGGAAGGCTGTTTTCTTTGTAGTTACTTGTTGTCATATATGTGCAGTATGATTTTTTGTATTTTTTAGGATAGTGTTGCTCTTATTTTCGTTAAGCTTTGAGGACAAAGCTTAAAAAGGGGAAGGTAATGTTAGGTATGGGGTATTAGACTAGTAGTATAAATATCCATTATTAGTGGTAATTAGGATTATCAAAAGAAATAATCAAAACCCTACTTTCTCTCTCTTTCTAATCCGTCTTCCTTCTCTTTCCCTCTCAATCCTCCATGGAAGAACACCTTGGATTCTAGCAGTACTCCTTTCCTTAAGATTTCTCTTGCAACCATGAGTTTACCTCCCGATGGTTGCTCATGATCTTATTAGTACGGAGAGGTAAAGAGTGTCTCGGACCATGTGCAAAAGCATGATACTTTATTTATTTTTATGTTTTTTTATTTAACTAATAATATTATGATTGTTGGAAATCATATCGTGGATATAAATAACGAGGAAAAGAGAAGGATGGGGTAAACTCATGGTTGTGGAGTAAAAATATGAAAACCTTAAAGAAAGAGGTTGATAAAGTGAAAAATTATTTAAAAGAAAAAATAAATCAGGTGTCAAAATATTATACGGAGAGATGAAAAAAAATGGAGAAGATGTAACTTTATACTTGCGGATAGTAACCAAAAAGTAAACTGTAAAAACTCCCCCGGGAGTCTTGAGAACGTGCCTCGTACGTGCCCCCAAATTCCATCGCCCTTATCATCTTCCACCCTAATCTTGGTACTCCCCGTTGTCTTCAATCTCCTCTCTATGATCCATATCGGCTTAATCCCTATTGGATTCGTTCGATTTCCCCCCTTAAAAAATCGATTCGAGTACTAATCTGTGGGCTTGATATGCCTCTCAAGCCAATTTCTGGTGATTCGGTGATCCTGTGCCTTCGCTTGTGCGCCCCCTCGTTCTAGTTTCTCCTCTCTATTGATGTCATGACGAATTCTTGTTACAAAATCTGGCTTGGGGCTGTGCCGTGGCCTCAATTTGCCCTCCCTCTCTCTTATATGCCGTATAGGCGGGTCGCTGTTTCGGTGAGAAGGAACTTCAGAAAGCGACGGAAGATGGTCCATTGTTGGGGGCGGTGGATGCGCTTGAGATGTGTTTTGGGGCTTGGCTGTAGGTCAAGTCGGTTCTGTGTGATATGGTATGTCTTTGGCGTCGTGGTTTCCTTGTCTCCGGTTCTCCCTTTCATTTTTTGTCTTCAATAGGGACGGGGCATCGCGATGCTGCCCTATCCTCGCTACTGCCCTTCGTGGGTTCTATATGTCATTTTTTTGCTTTATGAGATCCCTAACTACCTTGTTTCATTGTTGTCTTGCAAAAATTCGGTCATATCAACACCGAAAAACAAAACCTTTGTAGAGGATCCTACCTTTCCTCCACAACTTACCCCCCGGTTATCGGGCATAATGTTCGAAATAGAAAGGAAAATGTCTGAATGGGCTTCATCCCCTAAGGATGCTCAAGACTGTTGTTTCCACCATGACTGCGTGGTCAAGCGCTCGGCTCCTATGGCTGTGCTCTGGTGAGGCTTTCCTCTCCCGTCTTCGCCTTCATGATTCTATTGCTCTCAATCAGTTCAATCTACATAATCTCTCATCTGGTCTTACTTAATTGCATATTTATGTTCAGAAAAATCGCCGCCTTTTGGTGGTTGAAAAACCCGGTGCTAGAGGCTACTACCTCTTCACCCCCTACCCCCTGAGTTTCGGGCCCTGAAAAAACTGGTGTGAAAGGGGCTATCATGGCCTCTTTCCTCAGTCTGATTGAAAATTTGGTTATCACTGAATATGATTCTAATAGTATGTTCTGGGCTTTGGTTGTGGTTGTTCTGATGATTATCTTTGGTGTATGCATTGGTTCCTTAGTTAAAACTCACCCATTCCGGGTTTGTATCTCATATGATGTTAATCAGGGGACTATGAGGTTTAGATTCATGTGGAACATTTATTGCAATTCTAGAATGTTAGGAAAGAGGTCTGAACATGATGTTAGACAAAGGACAAAAAGGTCTGCTAAACTAGGGTGGTTCAGAATGTGGCCCGACCCGAAAACCGAACTGAAACCCAACCGAAAGCCCGGTTTTGGTCTAGCCCGAATAGTACGTTTACTATTCGGGCTAGACCAAAACCGGACTTTCGGTTGGGTTTCAGTTCGGTTTGGGCCTCGGGCCTCAAAAAATAAAATTTCGGTTTCGGGCCGAATTAACCGTACAGTATCATTATATGTATATATAAATAGTGTTGAACATATGTGTGTAGATTATTGTATATATATATATATATACACACACACACGTACAGTACAACACCAAATAAAATAGTGATGAACAAAATTATTTAATCTCACTTTCCAAATAAATAAACTATTTATTTGAAAAATATAACGTCATTCTAAAAAAGATAATAATTAAAATTTTATCTAAAAATATACTCCACCTTTAACTTAATTTTTAAATTTTTTAGTCAAAATAATATATATATATAATATACATATAAAAATACAAATAATATACTCGATTCAATTCAAATCGGAAGGGTTCGGTTTTTTCGGGCCAAAAACCAAAAAAACCGTAACCGTATATTCGGTCTCCGGTTCGGGCTTCGGGCCGCCCCTCCGAAAAATCGGACCGTCGGTTTCGGCCCGACCCGTTGGGGTCGGGTCTGTTCGGTTCGGGCCCGGCCCGTTGAGCAACCCTGTGCTAAACTACTTGGTAAAAAATTTAACGGAATTTTACTTAAGTATGCTCATACTATTCTTGCTGATTCGAACTTTTAACTTATTGTTGCTCCTCATGGGTATCGAGTTTGGTTCCATGGGTTTGAGCAGCTAGGTGGATATGCCTTCTGCCCTTCCACTCATAGGCTTTGCTTCTCTGTTCCTCGTGAATGGACTACAATAAGCTTCCTCGTGAATGAACTTTTAACTTTCCTGCTGATGGGAATTTGCACAACACTACTTGCTACTGATCTCTCGCACTATAATATAGTGGTTGACTGGAAATCTTCGATTACCATAACTGTTTTGTATACTGATTGTTATATCATCTGTCTCTTAGATGGAAATCATCCATTCCGGGTCTATTTTCCTTGTGTGATTTTACCATGTTTCAAGTTCACTTCGTTTCAACAAGTTTTGGTTTATTTGTTATATCATATAATTCCTTCTGTGAAATTCGCTTTCCTAACAGCTGGTATGGTGAATCTTTTGTGTATGTTACAAATTTTCACTCTCTCCTAGGGAGTGAATAAAATAGTGAAAGTGGTGTGTTTTCTCTCACCATATACATCCCGAAAGGGCTTTCAGACCAGCTTGACCAAAATGCTAGTAGTGGCTCTGGGTTTGGCTATGGAATCTCTTGTGATCGCAGTGTTACTCTCCTTCTACACCATGGCTGAGATCTTGGCCTCTATTGGTCGAAGTCTTCATGTTCTTTTCCTATTCTCAGATTATGTTGTTAAGGATCTCATTAAACCTGCTAGTGAATCAGATTATGTTGTAAATGATCTCATCAAACCTGCAATTGAATATGTACCTTATAAATTGATTTCTTTTAAGGTTGCTTTCGCTCTAAGTGATGATGTTAAGCCCTTTTTTGATTTCCCTATTTTTGATGTGTTATAACTTTGTGGATATTTCCATACTGAAATGTCTATAGTCAAGACTTTACTACCTAGTAAGTTTATTTTTTATGTAATTACTTGGACAAAATTTGCTCGTAAGAAAAATAAAAACAATATTTTGTACCACTTGTTTGTGGTCAAAAAAATTTCTCCCCAAATCTATCATAAAAATTGTTATAAATGAGACTAATTAAGCTACTGGAATTGTAGAGGCGTAAAAAAGAAAACGTTTTGGATAGAAGTTGATGTTTTGTGCAAAAACCAATATATCCAAATGCTAGCACTAGCGGAAACAAAAACAGAAACCATTCCAGATGATAAGCTTTGGAAGCACATTGGTTTTGACAAGGCTATCTGGTCGCCTAGTATTTGGTGTTCAGGTGGTCTCGGAATACTGTGGAAAACCCACCAATTGAAAAATGAAATCATCTCCATAGAAATCCATTTACCACGTATTATTGGTTTGAGATATGAAACATAAATGATCGGATCTTGATTCTCATCCTCTTTGTGTACGCACCTCCGGATCCTAGGGAAAAAGATTCGTTCGGGGAAACACTAACAAATATAGTGAACAATTCAACTATTCCTTGTATTGTGATGGGGGATCTAAATGAAATTGCGTGTTGTGATGACAAGATGGGTGGGGCTTATACTCGTCCTTTTCGGTTCTCATGTCTTCTTCAATTCAAAAATAATTGTTCACTCATGGAGATTCCAACTTTTGGGAATCCATTTACTTGGAGAAAGAGTCCCGAGGATGAAAGTAACATCCTCGAAAAATTTGATCAAGTGTTTGTTCATCACCAGATCCTCCACGAATTCCCCAACCTCATTACTAAAAATGGGGCCTTCTCAACTTCAGATCACTATCCCATCTCAATTACTCTTGAGAGTAGTGTCACCTTCAAAGCTCCCCCTTTCAAGTTTGAAAATGCCTGGCTTCAGCAGAAGGATTTTCGGAATATCGTTAAACAATCTTGGAGAGCTTCCTGTCCCGGATCAACTATGTTCCAATTAATGTTCAAACAAAGGATTCTTAAGAAAAAAAAGCAAAAATTTGGAATAAGTTCACTTTTGGGAACATATTTCGTCAGCTAAATGAGGTGAAAAACGAATTGCTTATGATCCAATCGTCCGGGTTTGGGGTGATTCCTACTAGGACCAAGAGAAAAGAATACTGCCTTCTTAAAAAGAAGGAAAATCTTCTCATATTCCATAAAATGTTCTAGAATCAAAGAGCAAAAGCGAAGCACCTCAAGTTGTCTGATTCCAACACATCTTATTTTCACCATGTGGCTTCAGGGCGAAGACACAGGAAACAAATCCGTAACATTCTCACCGCTGAAGTTACTTTGATAGTTGGAGAAGAAAATGTCAGAAATCAAATTAAAAATGATTTTGAAAAAACGTTTTAAAAAGGAGTCAACGAATGAAAGACTACTTAATGAAATGCTTAACTTAATACAGCCCTCCATTACTACAGCTGAAAATGAATTCCTCATTCAACATCCTTCTAATAACGAAATTAAGTCTGCACTGTTTAGCTTGGGTAATAATAAATCCCCAGGTTGGTGGAATTATAGCCGAGTTTTATAAGAGATATTAGGATATTGTAGGTACCTCTATCATTAGAGTCGTTAAGGAATTTTTTCATTCTGGAAAAATTCTTAAACAAATAAATCGCACATTCATTTCACTACTACCAAAATGGGACAACCCTTCCACTACTAGTCACTACAACCCAATCAGTTTATGCTCTACACTATATAAAATCATTTTAAAAATTCTAACAGAAAGAATTAAAACAATTATCGGTAAACTTATTCACCCACTGCAGGGTGCCTTTGTGTCAGATAGAGTCATCCAAGATAATGTTTTGATAGCTCACGAAATCTTCCATTCCCTTAGATCGCGTACGGGGTGTGAGGGATGGTTGGCAATAAAACTGGACATAGAGAAAGCATACGATAGAGTCGATTGGAACTTCACTAAAAAGATCTTAGAAAAATTCGGGTTTCATCCAACCTTCATCAATTGGGTAATGGAATGCGTAACGACTGTTTCCTTCTCGGTGCTAGTTAATAACGGCCCCACTGACATGTTCTTCCCCTCTCATGGCCTTCGCCAAGGGGATCCACTCTCTCCATTCTTGTTTATCCTAGGAGCAGAAATCCTACCTCGGAAACTCTGAGCGGAAACAAATGTGGAAAATAGTCCAATTGGATTTGCTTTTGGTAGAAACGGCCCTCGGGTTCCTTTTCTATCGTTTGCAGATGACATCATTATTTTCACAAGAGGCATCGTTGCCACGGGACAGAAAGTTAGATCAATTATTGATTCATATTGTAAAGTTTATGGACAAAAAGTTAATTACCATAAATCTAGTTTCCAAGGTACCAAAGACATTTTGAATTCTAGGATATTAGAGCTTAGCGATTGTTTAAATATTACAAATGAGAAATCATTAGAAAAATACCTCGGTTGTCCGATTATTAATGGTAGAGTAAGCAAACACACCTTTGAAGATATAATATGTAAATCTAAAGAACAACTAAGTAAATGGCGAGCCAATGCCTTATCACAACAGGGACGTGCAATTCTAATTAACATAAACATAACTTATCAGCCAAGCCACCGTATACAATGCAAAACTTTTTGTTACCCTCATCGATACATAAAGAACTAAATCAGATTAATAGGATGTTCTTCTGGAATAAAGATCTTCAACATCGTCCGCTTATTAGCTGGGATCGGATTTGCAGACCGAAAAAATGTGGGGGACCGTCATTGCTTCTTCTTCGGGAAAAGAAGTTCACGACCTGTGGGTCTTCTACCTCCACGCCTCATTGCTCCGTCAGGCTTTCGCCCATTGCGGAAAATTGCCCACTGCTGCCTGGATTCAGGAAATAAAAAGAGATGAACAAAGCCCTTCAAATGAAATTATTATGGAAAATACTAGCTGAACCAGATAATGTCTGGGTTAATCTAATCAAACACATGTACCTGCGCTCAGGCGGCTCAGCTAACATCCTTGAATACAAAAAAAGAGGTGACTCCTCATGGAAATGGGCCAAACTAACAATTCTCATTGATAAATTTAAGTTAGGGCTAATTTGGACATTTGGAAATGGGTCTACCATCAAATTTTGGACAGATAACTGTATAACAACTTCTTCTCTACAAGCGAGGGAAGAATGCCCCCAAATTAATAACATAGAGGAAACTATTAGTGACTACATTTTGGGTGGAAGATGGTGGAAGGAAAAACTTAACAATGCGCTACCAAATGACATAGTCAAAGAAATCTTAGACATCCCTCTTCCCGTTTCTCCCATGGATGATAGGTTGTATTGGGGGCTTGTTAGAGATGGTTGGTTTACCACTTCGAGTGCATATGAACTAATCCTCTCTAAATCTAGATAGTAATGCATGGGTCTGGAATTTGGATGTTCCGCCGAAGGTCAAAATTTTCTTATGGAAAGTCTGCCAGAATGGTCTCCCAACTGCGTCTAGGCTTGCCCAACGAGGGACCTCTGTTCCTTGCACTTGCAGTTTATGTAACAGTGCGGTAGAAGATGATGTTCACTTCCTATTTGAATGCCATTATGTACGCTCGCTCTTCCGTCTCCCTGCACACTTACATTCAACCATATCCAGTATGATAAACCAATCACAAGATATAAAATGATGTGAGCCTAATTCGCCATGTTTTATACTTACTTTTATATCGATTTCTGCATATATTTCATACATTTGGGTTAGAATAGTATATAATTTATGTAGTTTATGTTTATTTGCAATATATGGAGGTCTAAACAAGTTTTTGTTATATTTTGCAGAAATCGGACGCACTTTGGAGCTTAAAGGAAACTCATGGAGAAGCTAGAGATGGTGCAGCTGGAGAAAAGTCCATTTTTCGGTATTCATCATTCTGATTCAAGTTCTGGTGTCTTCATGAGAGTTTTAGCCCTCGAAAAGAGTTTTCCAACGCATGGTCATATGCATCAATCCGACGAACGAGGACTCGGGAAAGTGCGTTTCAAGAACAGAGCAGAAAGTTGAGAGACTTAGTCGATATCGAGTTGTTTTACTCGATATCGAGTAAACCCAAATCGAGCTGAGCACCCGGAATCGACCAAGAAGCTGAGCAAGAGAAAATTCAAGTCGATGTCGAGGAAATTTACTCGATATCGAGTAAAAACAAAGTTGATGTGTCTTCCTGGAGCCGAGATCGACGAAGAAGCTGAAGACGGAGAAGACGTTGCTCGATATCGAGGAAATCTAATCGATATCGAGTAAAAACCAAGTCGACTTTGCTCTTGGAGGCCGGAATCGAGTTGCTGGGCGGAAGACGAGAAAATGCTGGTCGATATCGAGCAATTCTACTCGATATCGAGTTGATTCCAGGCGGCGGATTCCGAGCTATCCGTGTCTTGTTAAGTTTCTATCCCGAATCCGATGGAGATATTTTCGAGATCAAATTCTATCAAGATCTATCAACCCCATGGAGGATTTATCCACAAATTAGCTTTATTTCCTTTTAGATTTAATTATTTATTTCCATGTTTTATCTTTATGTTATTAGATAGATAAAATTAGATATAGATATAGTTTCTTTCTTAGAATAGCTAGGGAATGAAGCCTATAAATAAGGCCCTAGGGGGCTGATTTTTATTAATTCAAGTCAAGTCGTCTTAGTGCGCAAGGAAGGAGAGAGGCGAGAGAGGAGGAGGAGGAGAGAGAGAGAGAAGGCGAGAGAGGAGAGAGAGAGAGAGAGAGAGAGAGAGAGAGAGAGAGAGAGAGAGAGAGAGAGAGAGAGAGAGGAGGAGGAGGAGGAAGGAGACGAACGGTTGTAAGTTTTAGTTTATTTTATGTTAAAGTTAATTTCTTTTATTATGGTTTGTTTCTAATTTCCTTCTTCTAGGGATGGGGTGATCCCAACATAGATATGTGTGTTTGATTTATAAATCCATGAATTTATATGTCTTTATCATCATCTACTTATGTGCTTAATCCTTTGCGAGAGTTGAGGAAATTCCTTATTCATGATATTGAAGCGAAAGTGATCTTATTATGAATTGGATAGTAATTAGGGTTTATTTGCGAAAGCCGACTAATCCTAATTAAGAAAAGGTAGAAACAAATTAGGTTTTTATGCGAGAGCCTCTATCACCCAAATTGTTGGAATTTGCGAAAGTCGATTCTTTGATATAAAGCATGCATCTTTATGTGATTTATGATCTACACATATGTTTATTGTCGTGGTGATCCCTAACCTTGGAAGTTTGCATCTTTATTTGTTTTATTTTATTATTTTTATTCGGCACATATTCTACTCGATATCAAACCACCATTCTCTCTCCATCCCTCGACATCGACCAGTCTTACTCGAAGTCGACAGCAAGCTCCCACCTTTTCCCGCTATCCCTGAATCCCAAAACACACTAAACCTAGAACCGCTGACTTCTCTCCTGAGGACGAACCTGACTCCACTATCCTATAGCGGGGTTTTGACTACAAATTTATTTGGTCGAGAAACCCTCTCGTCATAAAACATATCACGTCCTTCATTGGAAAGAACCTTACTTATGTGCCCAAAGAAGTGCTCGCTTTCTCTTGGTGGTCGGCGTGGTACATTCGGAATCAATATGTGTTTAGACAGGCTCTCATCCCTCAGAGAAACTGTTCTTTACGCACTATTAAAATGCATAAGGAGAATTGGAGTAAAACTTCCCTCTCTGAAAGTAGTTTAGATGAGGACCCCCCTTTACACAATCAAATCCCCAATCACACAAGGAAGAAAAAGAATCAGGGTAAGATTACATGGCGCAAACCCCCGAGGGGAACCCTAAAAGTTAAATTTTGATGGATCCACAATTTTAAATAATGACAGCTCGACGGGAGCCATAATCCAAGATTAGGAGGGCCGACCGATACACATTTGTTATGAGAAAATTGGAAAACAAAGTCCCTTGAAAGTTGAAGCTCTTGCTCTTAAGTTGGAAATCCAACATGCGCTACAACTCCGTATCGATAAAATCCACGTTGAATGGAAATTCCATTATAATCATAAACCACCTTAACAAAAAAATCGAAATGCTCTTTAGAAATTGAACTGCTCTTGTAAGATGTTGAACTCTTATTATCGATTATGAAAGAAGTTTCCTTCTTTCATGTTCCCCGGTTAGGCAATAGAGTGACGGATAAGGTTGCACACATTTGCCACTCTGCCTGGGGAGTCGATATTCAAAATGATTTTGGCCTTTTAGATCTCATCCGCAAGGATGCCGGTAGAGCTCGCTCGCCTGAATTCTTTCCTAATCAAATAAAAAATTATGCTTGCGGATAGTCTTACCCTGTTTTAAAAAGTAGACCCTGTAATATCTGGTTGAGTAGATAAGCGTTGACACATATCTATATATCTATATTCTATATAAAATACTAAAACAGAGGCCGCTGGAGCGATCTCGTGGCCACGGAATTTTCTGGATTAAACGGGATTATTTTTGCTCGCGTGACATTTTCTGAATTAAAGTGGTATTATATTTTTGGGCCACATCAATTAATAAGTCATTATAGTTAGGTAAAAAAATTATCTTTCTTGATCAATATAATTAATTATGATTATATTAAAAAGAAATCTATATAAAATCTATATATAACTTTTTTGGTTAAAAAGTTATCTATATAACTTACCCGTAAATAAATAAATAAAAATTTTTAAAAAAAATAAAAGTGGTGAAAAAGAACCGTTGATATAGCCTATAGGTTAACAATTTCTTTATTGGTTTAGAGATATAATCGGCTCAACATAAATATTTACAAAATCATTGATTTTTTTTTTATTAATTCTGGTTTGTTAGTAATGATGAAAAGAAAAATAAATAAATAAATAAAAACTTATAAAATGACATATATGATAGGTGAAAAGAGGTAACGATAAAGACTTATCTATAAATATAGCTTTTGTAATTATAAATTGTTACTCCATAGATAAAATATAATTTATTAACAAAACGGGCAACCGCGCGGGTACCGATACTAGTTATAATAATAAATAAATGAACGAACGTACATATTTAATGGAAAAGGTCGAAGCTAAGTATTCTTAATTTCTTGATTAAATTAAACTGGATCTTGCTTAGTACTTAGGTTGAGATGATAGTTTATATAAACGTACATGATGCTTCATGAAGCCATGAAGGATATGATAAAACTTGCTTTAATTGACGGTACGTTCCATTATTTTATTTTATTTTGGCTTCAAAAGTAGCTAGTGCCTTATTAGTTAATATCCATTAATTGTTTTCTAATATCGAATCTTGATTTGGTCCCTAAATGATTTTTCAGTGACGCACTTAACTTTGATTTCTTCTTAAAATGATTAGATACTTACGTGTGAACTTTCCATATATCTATATTGGCTGATCCAAAACTAAGAAAAGCTAAAAGGGGTTTGATCACTTCAAGATAATAACTACCGTTATTACTATCTAAACAAAGAGCATAGCGGGACTTGAGACCCTTAACATTCAGACTTTTAATTTACTTTTCATCTGACACATCAGTTTAATAGCCTCATTTCAGATTTTAATTATTTGGACCCCAATTCGTGAGCTCGGACCCAGACCCTTAAGTTAATTTTTACTATTTACCTTTTCCAATTACTCAATTATTATTATTATTATTATTATTATTATTATAAATATAGGAGTTTACAAAGAATTAGTGGGGAGCCGAGAGACAATCTGGGCCCCCACTTCTTTAGCAATAGAAAACCCCACACTGGTGGAAATATGAGCTGCATTATGAGCCACTATATCGTGAGCTTGAGCAAATTTCTGGATCCTCTTTAGAAGGGTTATGACGTCTGCCTCAAGTTCTCCCAATGCAGAAAAAGAAAAGGGTAAGAACTCATAACCAATGGCCTTACACCAATCTTGATACTTGACCCGTTTTCGACGAGCCACCTCGACCACCACCTATCCTGGAATAAAATCAACCATCCCAGATTGCGTCAAAGGAGATGACCCTGTCAAGTGAACACAAACATCCAACCCTTCATCCCATGCATAAAGAAGCATGTCTGCAGGACGGAGGGGTTTCCCGTCTCCCCCACACAAGCCAATATCAACCTCTTTACCAGCTGAGATCCTAGAACGATAACAGATATTATTATTATTATTATTACAGGCAAAATGTGAGAAAAAAATATGTTTTTATGCTAAACATACAAGTATATGGTTATTATTTGAATTGATTTTTTTTACTCAAAACATATGTAAAATGGATGTGAATGGATAGATAAAATTAAATAAAACTCAAAAATAATTTTTTTTAATTAACTAATATGCCAGAAATTAGATTTGAAGTTTGATAAATATTAGCTCTGCCACCTGGCGATCATCCACTGGCCCATATAATAAATCTGCATTCATTTTTTGTTTCACCCGGGCTAGCCTCTAAATGCTACGTTTTGGACTCCCACCTACCTAACGACGTCGTTTCCGTACTTCCTTGGCTTGAAACGCGGCACGTGATCAACATGCCTCCTCGATTCTCTAGCTATGGGCCTTCTTTACCGTACACTTATATAAGGGTCAAATTCCGGAGCACTTAACATGAAATGAGTTTTCTTTTTGTTTTTTTTTTCCCTATATGGCAGGTCTAAGGGCCTAAAGGCCCCCCAGTGTTGATCATGCTCTAAGTTATCTTCGTAATTTTTTAGTCTTTTTATAATTTTTTATCCCTAAAATTAGTAAAGATTATCAAAAAGAAATTTATGGTTTTCTTCCGGGCTACGGGGGCTCACACCACCCCAAGCCCCTTAGGTCCACCAATATGTGGGTGCGCACGCGTATGTGTGTGTCAAATTACCAGATTTGTATTAAAAAAACATATTATAAAGCAAAAAATAATTATAAAAGTGAAAGCAATAAGATAAATTGGTATATTTTCTTTAAAAAAAATGTTTTTTTATTAAATTAAGTTAATTTATTGCCTCGTTGATTCTTGAACTTAGTTCCATTTGCAATATAAACAATTAAAAGAATTTGCATTTTATTTTTAATATTTTAAGTTTTATATTTAAATTTTATACTCAATGTGGATTTAAAAATCTATATGAATTTTTTTTAATATTATATATATATATATTTTAAACAAATTTGATGTACATATCGGTACCAATTCTCCCATTTTATTATTGAAAATGTTTGTAAAAGGTAACAATATTTTATAGATTACATTTAAATTAAAATTAAAATAAGTTTATAAATTATTATGTAGTAACATTATATGAATTTTAATAAAATTATTGAGTTTAATTAAGTGCAAAGTAAATCTAAATTTATATTCATTTTATTGACAATAATGCATAGTACAATATATATATATATATATATATATATAATACACACACACACACCCTCCGATCTAAAATATTTGAGGTTCTGGGTGTAATTTTTTTTATCAATAATGTTTGATGTTTATAAGTAAACTGCATTTTATTTAATTTTTCACTGTTTTCAACCAAAATTGTACTTTTTTATTTTATTTTAACCAATCAAATTTGTTCATAATAAATGTGATTGGAGAGAGAAAATTATTTTTATAGGGTACTTAAATTTAAATGAAATGTTTCTTAATTTTTGTGCCCGGGTCTAAAACATTAAACATTTTAGATCAAGTAATACATTTATAGTTTATTTACTTTTAAAACTTGGACGACGAGCCATCTACACATGTTATTTATTTATATCTCTTTGTTTTTTTTATTAAGTGAGAATTCGGGATCAGATATATCTGAATCTCGATGGTCGACGAGTCGACAGATGAACGATTGTCAAAACATACAATAGAAAACAAAAAGATGCAATACAATAAGCGAAAGCGCACCCAGCAAAAGACTAATCTAGGACAAACTAAATCTAATAAGTTATGGACCTAGACTACAGATGAAGTCAAGCGTCATCTTGAAACAGTACCACTGTTTTGAGATATTTTTTGTTTGTAGTGAAGGGGGTTGAAGATGTAATTTGAGTCGAAATCACCCTTATCACATTTTTTTTTTGTCCTCTCTTTTTACTTTAATTGAGAGTAAAATGATAATTTACTCAAATATCATTCAAAAAATATATTTTTATGATCTCTTTTATCTATTTATCCCTTAAAAATAACGATAAATTTGCTCAAATATCCATTTAGAAAACCTAATTAGGTAAATGTCCACATTGAAATGGATATTAAGTAAATTTCCATAAATTTTATATAATACAAACACTACCCTTGTATAAATCTTCGATAAGGACACTGGAAAAAAAGGGGTTAGAGAAAGGAGGTCGATGTCGAGATTTGGTGGGTAGTGGTCATCGACTGGTAGCTAGCGTCAGTAGATCTGGCGTAGGTGTTTGACTGGTGACATCAACAATTGACATATGGTGGTGCAACTGTGCATCCACCATCGCCTCACACCCAAGTACAATTGTCTGATTTTGCAACTTGATCCCAATGATGGATTTGTTCGAGGAGGAGTTGAAGGTTGTACGTGGAGGTGTTGTTTTCGTCCTTTATCAGCTGCAAGTTGTATGGTGTGAGAGAGAAAGGCAGACAAAAGTGACGGAGAGCTAGAGAGGACTACAATTGGATGGAGAACAGCGGCAACGAAAAATCTGAACGGTCGGGGCAGATGAGGAAGGATGGTGGTGTTGGGATATCTGATTATGATTTATTATCTGGAATCAATGATTCCATGTTTCATCATAATAAACACTAAATTAAAATAATCTATTCTGATTCCTAAATGTATTGTACATCAAATTTTCATTTGCTTAGCTCCCCTCTAGGGTCTATGCTTCTCTAGTTCTAGGGTTCCAGTTTGGTGACAAAAGTGAGTTAACATTAGGTGACAATGGTGATGACATTAGTACTGTACACACATTTTAGTTTGATGACAAAGTTTTGTAGTTAGTGACACTGTTTTGTTGTTGGTGACAATAGATTATTGATAAGAGGTTCGTGAAAATTGGTTGATGGCATTGTTTTGTCATTAGTGATGATATATTATTGATAAGAGGTTGTTGAAAATAGAGTGGTGACAATGTTTTGTAGTTGATGATAATACGTTGGAGAAAATAATATGGTGATAGTGCTTTGTAGTTGGTGACAATAGCTTAATTAGTGACACTATTTTGTAGCTTGTGACATTGTTTTGTTGCCGGTGACAATAGATTACTGACAAGAGGTTGATAATAATAAAGTGGTGACAATGTTTTGTAGTTGGTTACAATACGTTGGAGAAAATAATATGGTGACAAATTTCTGTAGTTGGTGTCAATAGGATAGTGACAATGTTTTGTAGTTCTGACGAAATATTACTGACAAGAAAGTGGTGAAAATGTTTTGTAGTTGAATTGGTGACTATAGATTATTGACAAGGGATTGATGACAATAGAGTGGTGACAATGTTCTACATTTGGGGACAAAATTTTATAGTTGGTGACAATAGGTTGGAGAAAATAATACGGTGACAATATATGTTCTTTAGTTGGTGATAATAGGTTAGTGACAATTTTGTGTAGTTAATGAAAATAGGTGGTGACAATGTATAATAGTTGGTGACAATGTTTTGTTAGGCTAGTGACAATGTTTTGTTATTAGTGATAATATTTTGATGATATATAATGTGGTGGTGATATTTCATGGTGATAGTTTTTTGATGAAATAGTGGTATGATGACATATTTTTTGTGAGCGTTAATGGTTCAACATTTTAAAAGATGGGTTGATGACAATATCTTGGTGATGTATAATGTTATGATGACACTTTTTTATTGTTACAATATCATGTTGATAATATATTGTCATCAACCTCGTCACTAACACTTGTCACCAACAACTATCACCAGAAAAATCATCTGTTAGTAGAAAAAAATGATTTATCACTAGGAAAAAGCGTTACTATAACAACTGTCATCAGAAGAAAATCAACCATCACCAAAAAAAAATCTATGTCATCAACAATATATTGTCACAAGAAAATTTTCCCCTAACTATAAAAAAAAATTTACCAAAAAAAGTTAATTGTCACCAAAATAATTGTCACAAACAACTGTCACCAAATTGACGCGGGACCATCTTCTACAGCCCCAGACACACCAAACATCTTAGGAGAATGACCTATGACTCGAGCTAGAGCTAAGAAGCTTCAGAGAGACTCATTCATGTTTGTGAGTCACGCCCTGTTCTCGAGCACGGTTCGGCTCCCCGAACCTACATTGAAGACCTATATGTGCATAGGGATTCAAGAACCATTCGAACCACCTTAGTCATAGCTATGCCGAATTGTCTAAGTGTGGGAACTTTCCTATTTTAGCAACTTTCTTTAGTTAAGTTATTTTAGGAAACTTTAGGGCTATTTTATTAATTTCTTTAAGTAGTTCTTTTATCTTCTTTTATTTATCAAAATCGGCCCAGCAGTCTTAGAGGCCTATATATGTCGATTCCTACCTTGTAGAACAATTGGAACTTAATGAATTAGAATTCTCTCATATTGTGTGAAACACATGAGTGCAAGTCGATCGATTAGAAGCAGAGCTCATCGATTGCAAATTGATCTATTGTCTCAGCTTGGTTTGCTTTGTGTTCATCAACTTCGCAAGACTTGGTGATCCTAGTATCCACGAGCCCCCTCCTTGTGCCTCCAAGTTGTCCGCTTGGTTGTGTAGGTTTGTAGAGGCGGGGTATATAATCATTGGTATTGGTTCATACCCTCTAAGGAGGCCTGGGTCTTTATCTTGTTCTATATAGATCGACTCAGTCCACTATAGGCCGTGTCTTTCAATTCTTGTTTCTTGCTTTAGTCGATATCGAGTCTTGCATCTTTCTTTCGAGTCTTGCTGCGTCTTGTCTTGTTCTTGGTCGACATCGAGAGCTTTCTTGGTGTTCTTGGTCTTTCTTGCTTCCGTTCTTTAGTTTCTTGTTTGATTGTCGAAGATCGGGCCATCCTACGGCTAACCCCGTATCAAATTGGTATCAGAGCTTTGGTTTCCGACATCAAAGATTGAGTCTTTTCTTTTCATAAACACAAAAACCCACAAAAAGAGTCATTTTCTTGTTTGGTCTTTTACTTCTCGTTCTTTATTTGATTATTGCACTAATCTTTTGTTTTTGATTGTTTGTGGTTGCATAGCCTAAACACAAAGCCTAGCCGAGACCGTGGAGTCAACCAGATTAGTGCGCACATCCCTTGTGTTCACTCTCCTAGCCGACGGCATCACTTGTCCCCATAGCCTTGCTTGGCCGACTCTATCACACCACACACAAGAAACCCTAGTTTGTTTATCTTTTCTATCTTTGAGATATTTTATTCTATCTATTTCCATTGCCTTATTTAAAATCTGATTTTATGGTAAAATTAATTCATTAAATCTATCATATATCATAAAAGGCTAAAGATAGATTTTCTTACCAAATTTATCCAAATGTTGTCTATATCTTTTCATTAGGGCTAAATTTTTATCTTTATCACCTATCTATCAGATTTTCGAGTCCTTTCATTTATTTTGAGTCTTTTCTTGCATTAGGTCAAAAAAAAAAAGAGTCCGAATTTATTCAAAAAAAAAAAAGAGATTGAACTTGGACCTAGGAGGATAAAATTCACTAGGAGCAAAAGTAAGTAAAAAAAAAGAGTTTGTTGATCTATCTAGTGCAAGAAAGCTCCAAGGACCAAATATTTGGTGATTTCTCTCTAGCCCTATCGACATACCCTTCTTACACACACATTACCTCCACAAAATATAAAATTGAAACCCTACATTGCAACTACAACATCTTAACTTAAGGTTTTCAATCAAAAGAGGTAAATTTCCAAGTTTTCCTTTTATTTTCCTTATTTTTTTTCTCTCTATTTCTTTTGTGTCTAGTAATGATTTTGTTGAATCAAGTTCTCTCCTTGTTGTGTCGAGCACTTCTACCCGATTTCGAGTGCTGTTGTGTGTTATTTGCTGGCGTTGAGTACTTTTCTCCCCCTGTCGAGTAGTCCCTTGTCTATTTCGAGTACTCTCCCTAGATTGTTGAGTTCTCTGCAACCTTGCCGAGTTCTCCTTGCTTTGTTTCTCATTCATACTCTCACATATATACTTTGATTGTTAGGTTTTTTGCGTGAGTGTTGATTTTCCCAAGGCGGATTGCCTCAACAAACGTGACATACCAATTAGATAGGGAGTGTGAGCGAAACACATTGTGAGCTTGTTTATATTTTGCTAATCTTTTACATAGTTCCATGGTTGTCTTTTCTTTGTCATGTCTAATCAGGTCAATAATGATGCCAACAATGGCAATAACACTACCAACTCTAGCAACACAGTCACACCTGAGATGTTAAACAACTTGATGAACAACTTAAACGCCAACACGACCAACATGGCTACGATCACCGAGACGTTGGCTGCATTAGCGACAAAGGTGGCTGCATTGGAGTCTCGGCCAAGTAGTTCTAACACCATAGGAGGCCGAGGTGAGCAAAGGCGTGAAGCTACGCCTAACGACGAAAGGGAAGTCCAAAATCCTAACCCTAATCCTAATCCCAACCTCAATAATCCTTTATTTAATGAAAACAACTCTCCACGAAGGGAGAGGGATGATAGAAATAATGAGTTTGCTAATGCGCAGGGTCAAGGAAGAGGAAGAGGGAGAGGCCGAGGCTTCCAGGAAGATTTCTACTATTCGGAGCGCGACGACGACTTCCAAGAAGATGAGTATTGGGAGCAGCGCCTAAGGCGGAACGATAGAGGAGGTCAATACCAATACAGAGAACCTAGGAATCCTGACGAGGACGGCATAGGTAAGGTAAAGGTAAAGATTCCTCCTTTTGAAGGTAAAACTGATCCAGATGCTTACATTGATTGGGAAACTAAAATGGATCAAATTTGGAACTGTCATAACTTCTCTGAACCTAAAAAGGTGCAATTAGCTTCTTTATAATTTCAAGGGTTTGCTTTAATTTGGTGGGAGAATCTGAATAAAGAAAGAAGAAGAGCCCTTGATGCGCCTATCGCTTCTTGGAACCAACTAAAAGTACTAATGAGAAGTAGGTTTGTTCCTCAACACTATGCTAGGGAGCTTAGACAATGTTTAGAAAACCTTAAACAAGGTAACAAAACTGTTGAGGAAACCTTTAATGCAATGCAAGAAACCATGGCTAGGGCTAATGTAGTTGAACCCTATGAAGATACAAATGCTAGATTTCTTAGAATATTGCATCCCGCTTTGGCTCATGATATTGATTGCTTTCCTTATTCTACGCCTACTGAGCTTTTACACTTAGCGATAAAGGTAGAAAGAGGAGCACGCTATAGGAGCCAATGGAGGATGTCGAGTGGGCAGCAGCAGGGTTGGCGTCAATCTCGTCCACAACAGCCCCAATGGCGTGGGGATGGTGGTTCACGAGAGAGGCCGAGCCAACCCCAAGGAAGGATAGAAGACCGAGCACCTCAGCAGCCCAACGACAAGGGAAAAGCGCCATGGACTGGGCGTGAACCGTCTGGGATATCTACTGGTCCCAAAGGGAGTAATCCTAACCTTTCTACCGCTAGATATAGAGATATTGTATGCTTTAAATGCCAAGGTAGATGCCATTATATGAAGGATTGCCCTAATAAGAAAACTCTCATGATTAATCACCTAGGAGAATATGAATCTAAAAACTCTTGTGATGAACATGATGAGCATGCTAATGATGATAAGGATCAAAACCTTAACCTTATATGCTATGATGATGATGATGGTGTCGAATATGAACATGGAGAGTCTTTGATTGTTAGAAGAGTATTAAGTGTTGTTGCTACTCCCTGTGATGACAATCAATGTGAAAAATTGTTTCATACTCGCTGTTTAGTTAAAGGAAAGGTTGTTAATGTGATCATTGACAGTGGTAGTTGTTGTAATCTAGCTAGTCAAGAAATGGTTGATAAATTGCAACTATCTAGTGTCCAACACCCTAGACCTTATAAATTGCATTGGATGAATGATTGTGGAAACTTGAAAGTGAATAGACAAGTTAAAGTGCATTTTAAACTAGGACATTATGAAGATGATATTTTATGTGATATTGTGCCTATGCAAGCTTGTCATATTCTATTAGGTCGTCCTTGGCAATCTGATCGTAAGGTCATACATGATGGGTTTACTAATCGCTACTCCTTTACTTTTCAGGGAAAGAACGTCGTTCTCAAGCCTATGACGCCTACACAAGTGGCTGATGAGATTGAGAAGCGCAAGGTAAGTAAAGGTGAGTTAGATAAGGCGGCTCAATCGAGCCATGTGGATTCACAATCTAGGCCTAAGGGTGTGCTTTTGGCTTCCAAGAGCACGTTCATAGACGAGTTTGTGGATGGGGAAACAACCCTCATGCTCCTATGCAAAGGGTTGAATATGTTGAGTGAGGAGCTTAGAGCTACCTTACCTTCTCACATCCTATCTCTTCTTGAAGAGTATAAGGATGTATTCCCCGATGACATACCAGCAGGTCTACCCCTTATTCGTGGAATTGAGCATCAGATTGATCTTATTTCAGGGGTTGCCTTGCCTAATAGGCCTGCTTATCGTATGAATCCCACTGAGACCCAAGAGGTCCAATCCCAAGTCCAGGAAATGTTGGATAAGGGATATATTAGAGAAAACTTAAGTCCTTGTGTTGTGCCTGTGTTATTAGTCCCTAAGAAAGATGGATCATGGAGAATGTGTGTAGATTGTAGGGCTATTAACAATATTACTGTTAAATATCGTCATCCTATTCCACGCTTAGATGATATTCTAGATGAATTACATGGTGCTTCTATATTTTCGAAAATAGATCTTAGGAGTGGCTATCATCAAATTAGAATGAAGGAAGGCGATGAATGGAAAACAGCATTTAAAACTAAGCTTGGGTTATATGAGTGGTTGGTTATGCCTTTTGGTTTAACTAATGCTCCAAGTTCTTTTATGCGCTTAATGAATCATGTGCTTAGAAACTTTATAGGAAAATTTGTTGTTGTCTATTTTGATGGTATTCTCATTTATAGCAAATCTCCTGATGACCATAAAGCACATCTTAAAGAAGTACTTCAAACCTTAAGAAATGAACACTTATATGCTAATTTAAAGAAATGTGAGCTATGTAATGAACAAGTGTCTTTTCTTGGTTTTGTAGTGAGCTCTAATGGATTGCGTGTCGATGAGGCAAAGATCAAAGCCATACGAGAATGGCCGACACCCACCAACATCGGCCATGTGCGCAACTTCCAAGGCTTGGCGAGCTTCTACCGACGATTTGTGCGCGACTTCAGCACCATCTCAGCCCCTCTCACCAAACTTACAAAGAAGAGAAGTGATTTCACATGGGGAGCAGCTCAGGAAGAAGCATTTCGCACCCTAAAGGAGAAGCTCACACAAGCTCCATTGCTTGCTTTGCCGGACTTCACTCAGCCTTTTGAGGTTGAATGTGATGCTAGCGGAGTTGGCATAGGCGGAGTTCTTATGCAGGAAGGTAAGCCTATTGCTTTCTTTTCTAAGAAATTGAAAGGTGCATGTCTTAATTACTCTACCTATGATAAAGAGTTGTATGCTTTGTATCGAGTTCTTAAGTCATGGTCTCATTACCTATGGCCTAGAGAGTTTATTCTTAGGACTGATCATGAATCTTTGAAACACTTTAAAAGCCAAGATAAACTTGATAGGAGACATGGTAGATGGATGGAGTTCATTGAAACATTTCCTTATGTGATTAAGTATAAGAAAGGCAAAGACAATGTGGTTGCTGATGCTTTATCTAGAAGACATGTTCTTTTAACCACTTTGGATTCTAGAGTCTTAGGCTTTATTTATATCAAGGAATTGTATGAACAAGATGCTGATTTTGGAACCTACTTTCGAAAATGTAAAGAAACTGCCCATTCGAAATTTTTTATATACATGATGGGTTCTTATTTCGAAAGGATCAAGTGTGCATTCCTAGATGTTCTCTGCGATTATTACTTGTTAGTGAAGCCCATAGTGGTGGATTAATGGGAAATTTTGGTAGAGATAAAACATATCATACTTTGAAATCACACTTTTATTGGCCACATATGCTTAGGGATGTAGAACATTGCCTAAAAAGATGTATTGATTGCTTAAAGGCCAAATCTAAGCTTATGCCTCGTGGCTTATACACGCCACTACCCACACCCTCAGCCCCTTGGGAAGACATTTCTATGGACTTTATTGTTGGGTTGCCTAGAACTAAGAAGGGGAGGGATTCTATATTTGTAGTGGTTGATCGTTTCTCTAAAATGGCTCACTTTATTGCATGTCATAAAACTGATGATGCTACCAATGTTGCTAATCTATTCTTTAGAGAAGTAGTTAGGTTGCATGGCGTGCCTAAAACAATTGTTAGTGATAGGGATGTGAAATTCTTAAGTCATTTTTGGCGTACATTATGGAATAAATTGGGAACCAGATTGCTATTTTCTACTTCTAGCCACCCTCAAACTGATGGCCAAACTGAGGTGACTAATAGAACTCTTACTACTGTCCTAAGAGCCATTATTCGGAAGAACTTGAAGCTTTGGGAAGAAGCCTTACCTCATGTGGAGTTTGCTTATAATTAACTATGCGTTCTGCGATGAAACTCACTCCATTTGAATGTGTCTATGGTGTTAATCCACTAACCCCTTTTGATCTTACTCCATATCCTATGAGAGAGAAAGAATCATTTGAAGCAGGTAAGCATGTCGAGTTCATCAAGGAGCTACATGAACGAACATGTCAAAAGCTTATGCAAAAGGTTGAGTACAGCGCTAACAAGGCCAATAAGGGCCGCCGTTTGGTCACATTTCAGCCTGGGGATCTCGTGTGGGTGCACCTAAGGAAGGAGCGGTTTCCAGAAGCACGGAAGAGCAAGCTTTCGCCTAGGGGTGACGGACCCTTCAAGGTGTTGAGGAGAGTGGGCAACAATGCCTACCAATTGGAGCTTCCTAGAGACAATGGTGTGAGCGCTACATTCAACGTCGCCGATCTAATCCCTTACTTCGCTGTTGATGAAGACTTGGATTCATGGTCGAATCCTTTTCAAGAAGGGGAGGTTGATGCGGGACCATCTTCTACAGCTCCAGACACACCAATCATCTTAGGAGAAGGACCTATGACTCGAGCTACAGCTAAGAAGCTTCAGAGAGACTCATTCATGTTTTTGAGTCACGCCCTGTTCTCGAGCACGATTCAGCTCCCCGAGCCTACATTGAAGACCTATATGTGCATAGGGATTCAAGAACCATTCGAACAACCTTAGTCATAGCTATGCCGAATTGTCTAAGTGTGGGAACTTTCCTATTTTAGCAACTTTCTTTAGTTAAGTTATTTTAGGAAACTTTAGGGCTATTTTATTAATTTCTTTAAGTAGTTCTTTTATCTTCTTTTATTTATCAAAATCGGCCCAGCAGCCTTAGAGGCCTATATATTCCGATTCCTACCTTGTAGAACAATTGGAACTTAATGAATTAGAATTCTCTCATATTGTGTGAAACATATGAGTGCAAGTCGATCGATTAGAAGCGGAGCTCATCGATTGCAAATTGGTCTATTGTCTCGGCTTTGTTTGCTTTGTGTTCATCAACTTTGCAAGACTTGGTGATCCTAGTATCCACGAGCCCCCTCCTTGTGCCTCCAAGTTGTCCGCTTGGTTGTGTAGGGTTGTAGAGGCGGGGTATATAGTCATTGGTATTGGTTCCTACCCTCTAAGGAGGTCTGGGGTCTTTATCTTGTTCTATATAGATCGACTCAGCCCACTATAGGTCGTGTCTTTCAATTTTTGTTTCTTGCTTTAGTCGATATCGAGTCTTGCATCTTTCTTTCGAGTCTTGCTACGTCTTGTCTTGTTCTTGGTCGACATCGAGAGCTTTCTTGGTGTTCTTGGTCTTTTTTGCTTCCGTTCTTTAGTTTCTTGTTTGATTGTCGAAGATCGGGTCATCCTACGGCTAACCGCATATCACAAATATATGCGTTGACTGAAATGGTCAATGTTGACTAGTCAATGTCAAAACTAGAAATGATCAAAGAGAAAGGATACGGGAAAGGAAGGGTAAAAGTGTCAAAAATGAATATTTACTTAATTTATTAAAAGTGGACATTTACTTAAGAGAAATTCTGTTTGCTGTCCCTGAGTTTATGAGAATTTCGGTTGGTGTCCCACACTTTTTTTTGTCCAAATGGTAACCCTGAGTTTTGTCAAAAATGCGGCTCATGCCTAAAACTTATATTGTCTTCTTTTTTAATGAATAAAAACACCCTTTATTATTTCATTCTTCACAAAAAAAACCATTTTACTTTTAATATTGAATAAAGCTACCTATTATTTGACTAAATTAAATACAAAAAGTGACAAAACCACCTTTGTTTTTAAAATTTTAAAAAATCGCATATTATTTCAAAAAAAAAATTGCAAAATCACCCTTGTCTCCAAAAAAAACCACTACGATTTTTTAAATTGTACAAAAGATCTATTTTTTTTTGATACTTTGCAAAAACAAAAAAAAAACACTAACTATTTGCCAAAACAATATTTAACGCCTATTATTAGACAATATTTAACCTATAGCTCACTAACTTTAAACATTTGAAAATGTGGTTGATGAATTTAACCAAATACTCAATTAGAATTTTATTGAAAAGAAAGGTAAATTAAAGTTTATTTATTTCATTTTCTTCTCTTATAAAAGAAAAATATAATAAAAGATTAATCATTATTATCTTATTATGCTTTATGTATTCCAAACAAAAGAAATGAATAACATCTTCTTTTATCATATAAAAAGTGGTTTTGTGCATTTTCTTAAGCATAAATGGTGATTTTACGCAAGGCACACTTCTTATGAAGTATTTTTTTGTAATCTATTGGTTAACTATTTTTTTCCACATAATAAGACGGTGGATTTGTGCAAAGTGTTGGAAATAATGGGTGATTATGTACATTAAATGTTTGACAAATAATGATATTAGTTATTTACAAAATATGAAAAATATATAATGGATCTTTTATGTAGTGTTAAAAACAATGGTTGATTTTTAAATAAAAAAAATTGTAAACAAAGGGTGATTTTTTGCTAAAACTTTGGAAATCATGTATGATTTTGTTAATTTTTTTAAAAAATAAAGGTGATTTTGTCACTTTTGTGTTGATTTTAGTTAAATAATAGGTAATTTTGTTCAATGTTAAAAGTAAAGGGTTTTTTTTTTTGAAAAACGAAAAAATAAAGGATAATTTTATTCATTAAAAGGGAGAAAATATGAATTTTGGATATAAGCTGAACTTTTGACAAAATTCAGGGTACCATCCGGACAAAAAAAAAGTGCGAGACACCAACCGAAATTGCTATAAACTCAATAACACCAAAAACGGAATTTTCCTTTACTTAATTAGGACAACTTTTTTAGAGATCCACTAAATTAAGCCTAAAATTAATCTCAACCTCCTTCAACTTAAAAATAATCTCTATCTTCCAAAATTTGGCACAACATATTACTAATTCACAGTGTTGTACTTGTACATCCCCTTAAGATTTTTTTTTTTTTGATCCAAAAGAAGG
This sequence comes from Persicaria maculosa, assembly GCA_963922045.1. Classification (NCBI taxonomy): domain Eukaryota; kingdom Viridiplantae; phylum Streptophyta; class Magnoliopsida; order Caryophyllales; family Polygonaceae; genus Persicaria; species Persicaria maculosa. The sequence continues at coordinate 63,996,367 of OY998255.1, forward strand.
CTACAGCCTTTAGTTATTTATATAAATGGAAGAAGAGTTAAACAAATTACAAATGCAGCTAGGAATATCAGTGAATTCAGCAAAAGGAACAGATAAGAAAATTGAAGCTTTGGCCATGGCATCTGCCAATCTGTTGGCTTGTCTCTTGACATGAGAGATTGTAATCTCCCAGTCCGGTTCATCTAGCCACTTCCTGCATTGCCTAACTAGATGTACTTCGAGGCCTGTAGCCTGCTTTTTCCTGGTGAGGAGCTCATAGGTCTCAACTGAGTCCGTTTCTAGGATAACTTTTGACAGCTTATGTGCCTTGGCCATCCTGATTCCATGATATGCTGCCCAATTCTCAGCCATACGGGGGGTGCAGAGTCCACAAACAAAGCTGAATGCTAGCCTGAAGTCCCCTGCCTCACCCGTAACCACACCACCGCCTCCGGCCCTTCCTGGATCCCCTTTCACCGTGCCGTCCACGTTGAGTTTCACCCAACCTGGTGGGGAAGGGCACCAGGAGGATCGACTCTCCGACCCTATCGGTGGGGGGATCAAACTAAGCTTAGGGGCAGTAGCTTTGTCGGTATAATCCCGAGCGTCTTGAGTTGCTTTGGCAACTATCTTTCCCACTTCATCTGTTCCTTCGAAGACGAGCTTGTTTCTACACTTCCAAATCGTCCACACCATGGAGGCGAAATAGGTTGCTTTCTTGTCTTCCTTCCTCGTGCATTCGAACACCCAGTTCTTGATGTTCGGTTCCAAGTAAAAGTCAGATTGGTCATAGATCTTCACCTTGTCCCATTGTTCACGAATCTTTGGGCAGTCACGAAGCAAGTGGAGAGTTGTTTCGCGGTCGGAGCACCTCGGGCAAGCCCCTGACAATGTCAAATGGCGCCTAGCTCGATTTGCGTTCGAGAGGATGCAATCATGAGCTGCCATATATAGGAAAGTTCTTGCTCTTTGTTGGACCGGGGTTCTCCAGATGTGATGCCAAGCCTCCACCACCTGAGGCCCGTTCTGATTGCGGCGTATCATAGTCGTTGCTGAGCTCGTCGTGAACTCCCCCGAAGCTGACAGACCCCAAACGAGCTTGTCCCTACAGTTGCTGCTCTCTCTCAAAAAGACAGACTGTAGCCTCTGCAGGGTATCCGAATCCAAATATTGTGACAGCACTGGCCAATCCCAACCTGTCGGCCCCTTCATTTCAGCTACAGTGGCGCCCAAGATCCCCTCCGGCACTGGTTGAACCGCAATGTCCATGAGCGATGAGTCAATGAGCCATGGGTGAATCCAAAACAGGGTGGATTCCCCATCACCCACCGCTACCCTCAAGTGAGGTGTTAGAGCTGCAGCCCCGTGTATTATGCCCTTCCACATGTTTGAGGAATTCGATCTCCTCTCAAACATATCAACGTCAGCTCTTCCATGGCAGTACTTCCCACGGATAACACGGCTCCAAAGCGCATCCGGTTTATTCAGTAGTCGCCAACTGAGCTTCGCTAATAGGGCTTGATTTGAGACTCTCATCGACCTCACTCCTAGCCCACCTTCCTTCTTTTCGGCTGTGACAGTTTCCCAACTTAGCAAATGGGGCTTCCTTTCTTCACTAGTTGACCCCCATATAAAGCCTCGGACAGCCTTGTCAATCGCATCACAAGTGCCCCTCGGAACCATGGTGGATTGCATAGAGTATACGGGAAGACTTGTAAGGACTGAGTTTGCGAGAGTCACCCGTCCCGCGAAGGAGAGTGTCTTCGCTTTCCACCCTTGAAGTCTATTCGTCACCTTCTCTAGCAAGAAATCATACCGCTCTCTAGTCATTCGACCTGTTGCAGTGGGCACACCGAGATAGTTGCCAAATTCATGTGAAATTGGGATTCCAAGAGCACCACTGATGGCACTTTTGGAGCTTGCTGGGACGTTACGGGAGAATAGCACAGTGCTCTTGGCATAATTGACCTTCTCCCCTGATCGAGAGCAAAAGGAATCCAAGCAAGATTTAATTAAAGATCCCTGCTCCGTCGACGCCTCCGCCATAAGCACTAGGTCATCAGCAAAAAAGAGGTGTGATAGCCTCACTCCGCCAACTTCCACCGGCTTCCAAGTTCCCCGTCGTACTGCTGTGTCAATGCTCTGTGAGAGGCGTTCCATACACATGACAAATAGATATGGTGAGAGCGGATCCCCTTGACGAATTCCCCGAGACGCCGAGAACCCTCCAGCCTTCTCTCCGTTCCAAAGAAGTTCCGTTCTCCCCGTCGTTTGGCATTTCATTATGACATTAATCATGTGGTGAGGGATCCTAGCAAGCTCCAGTGTCTCTTGCAAGAATTCCCAACTAACCCGATCATATGCCTTCTCAAGATCGATTTTAACCATCATCCATCTCCTTCGTCTCCGTTCCGCCATTGAGTGCAAAACCTCCTGCACAATGACCACATTGTCGATGATCTGTCTGCCGGGCACGAAGCTAGCTTGTGTTGGTGCAATCAGATCTTCTAACATCGGCTTCAAACGATTCACTATGCATTTAGTGGCTATCTTGAATACTACATTCAGGAGTGCAATGGGGCGGAGCTGAGAAGGTCGAGTAGGCACTTGCACTTTCGGAATCAATACCAGAAGAGCATCCGCAATTTTGTCAGGAAAAGTGGCGTTATTCAGCATGCTCAACACCGTCTCCACTACCTGATTTCCCACTGTCTCCCAGTTCCTTTGATAGAAGATCGATGGAAAACCGTCCGGGCCTGGTGCTTTATATGGACCCATACCTTTCAGCGCCTCCCATACATCAGAAGACACAAAGGGGGTGCTCAGCCAGTTCACATGCTCAGTATCAAGCGAGGGGAAGTCAGAATGCAGAGCCTGGGACGGTTCTCCTTGCCCATGTGCATCCGCCGTATAAATTGATTTGAAGAATTCCAAAACCAGCTCCTTAACCAAGTCTTCCTCCTCTATCCAGTCTCCCATTGCATTTTGCAAAGCCGACACCTTGTTATGTCTTCGTCTGACCATTGTGGCAAGATGATAGAACTTCGTGTTCCTATCACCATCAACGAGGAACGAAGCCCGGGATTTTTGGAACCAAAGGAGTTGTTCATGGTTCAGCACTTCTGACAGCTCACTGCAGAGTCGTTTCTCCAGATTGAGGTAGTGCCGAGAAGCATGAATTGCTAGTCTCTTCCGAACACCGTCGAGTCTAGCCCACAACACCCGTTTATGCTTAAAAATATTACCATAAACCTCCTTGTTCCACACCCTTAATTCCTTTGCAAATTCCTCAAGAGCTTCAGTTGCCGAAACGTGACCCTTCCAGTGCACTCTCAAAAACTCATCAAAGTTTTCATGTAATAACCAGGGAGCCATAAATCTGAAAGGCCGATTCTTCTGGCTATTAATCGGGGCTGGATTAAGCTCGATCAGCAGGGGTGAATGATCCGAATGAGGCGCCGTAAGATGCCGGACAACCGCTTCCGGGAACCTCAATTTCCAGTCAGCTGAACAGAGCGCTCGATCTAGTCTTGCAGTGTATCGAGTAGCGGGATCATTCCCGTGCCAATAAGTAAAGGGAATGCCTTCATACCCTAGATCCACCAATTGAAGTAACTCAACAAACTCTGTGAATCTCTGGGTCGAGCGGTTTGAACTCACAGATGAGCTCGACCTCTCGGACGGATGAAGCACTGCATTCCAATCTCCTGCCAAGAGCCAAGGCTTGTTGTTCGTCTGAGCGAACTCCTCTAGGGAATTCCAAAGATCCAACCTCCTCACTCTCTCCGGTGCTCCATATATTGCAGAAAAAATCCACGGTTCCTCCCCAACCCGAGTGACCTCCATGGTTATATTTTGAGGCCGAAGACTGATCATGTTGATCGTTACCTCCGACGCTCGCCACAAAACCCAGATTCCACCAGAGAAGCCCTGCGCTTCCACTCTTCTCCAACTATCAAACCCAATTCTGTGGCAGACCACGTCCGCTTCCGCTCCACTGATCCTTGGTTCAACGATGGCGATGACCCGGGGATTATGGATATGAATCAGTTCACGAAGGGCATTCAAAAAGTTGTTGCTTGCCGCCCCACGAGCATTCCAAACTAATATACTGAGCTTAATCATATTAACCATGATATTATCTATGTTCCGGAGGATCGTAGGATGATCTTCTGGTCTTAATTCAAGAAAGGCATTAGTAGCATCGGCGAACCGAGCAAGTGCATCAATCATGGCTTGGGGAATCCCCACCCTGCACAACATTGGGCGGGACTCCGTTAGCATGGGTAGGAATTCGACCACCATCTTGTCCGCAATTCTCGGGAGGTTTGCTTGAACTGGAATCGTCCGGCGGTCTGACATTAGGAAACTGGCCTTCCTGTCGACGTGAATCACCTCTGCCCTTGGGCTCGGTAGTTGATGGAGGTCGTTGCTGGTCATGGTACATCCCCTTAAGATTTGCGGTATTCGTTTCACACACTATTGAATATTCAAAAACGTCATATTTATTCTACGGAAATTTCGCAGGTACCCCTGGGGTATTGCAATTTTCGCGGGGTATATAACTTTTTTACATATTTCACGTGGTACCCCTAAGGTTTTAACCCATTTCGCGTCGTGCCCTTCTCGGTTAACTTTAACTGTTTTTGTTGAATCCCGTTAGTTTGCTCAAAAAAAAAAGAAAAGAAAGAAAGGTCGGAACATCAGACGCGATACAGAGAGCGAAGCGAAGAGAGAGCGCTCGAGCGAGGGAGACCAGCCGGCGCCATACCCTGCTCGGCTCGGACCTGGGCTCGGACTTGCGTCGGACCTGCTGCAACCTCGGCTCGGACCTACTGCAACCTCTGCGAGAAAGGTTAGTATACTCAAACACTGACTGCTAGGGTTTTTAGATCTAGTCTCCCCTAGGGTTTTAAATTTGGTGTTCTTGTTTTTAGATCTAGTCTCCCCTAGGGTTTTAAATTAGGATCTGTAAGGATGGTGATTAAATCAGATTTTAGTATACTCAAACACTGATTGCTTGGATTTTTGGTCTTAATCGAATGGTGATTAAATCATATTTTAGTATACTCATTGCAGCTTTGCTGAATTGATTGTTTATATTGCCTTTAGATGCATCTTCGTGCGAATTCAACGTGCTCAATTCGCTATGAAATTGGAGGTTTATTGAATCTCTCATAGCTTGGTGGATCTAGAAACCTTTCTTCTATGAAATTTGTTTCTTCTCCTTGTCATCATTATTCAAACAGATTAGTAAAAAGGTAGGTTCTTTAGATTGGCAAGCTGGCCACATGTGTTTATTGTGAATGAAAATTGGGGAAATGGTTTCTTGCTGAATTGGAGGAAGTCACAATAAACTAAAAAGGTAGGTTCTTTAGATTGGCAAGCTAAAATTGATTGAATTCGTCACAATAAACTAAAAAGGTAGGTTCTTGCTGAATTGGAGGAAGTCACAATAAACTAAAATTGGGGAAAGCGGATCCAACCGATATTTGATTGAATTCGTCGTTGTGAATGGCTCCTGATATTCGAATTCGTCTTTGAATGTTCTTTCAGTAGGGTGCTGCTGATTGGGATGAAGATTGAGATAAATTTGAAGATGAAGGTACAGTGATTTGGTTCATGGATGAATTTACAAATAAATTTACCTGTTATGGTGTAAAATTTATTTTGTTTTCTTTTCACATTGGACTCGGTAATTACTACTTTTTCTCCAGCTCCTGCTGCATTCGATTTTCCTACATGTGATTGATTGTTTTGTTGCTGTATAGTCTTTAATATACATTTTCTTTTGTTGAATTATGCCTTTTTGAAGCTTCATGTGTCTGAAAGTATGGTAAAAACAAGCTCATTGCCTTGAATAATATTTAAAGATGACAGGTATATTATGGTGATGATTTATGGCTGAATTCATTCAGTAAAATTTGAACTAGCTTATTAATCGGTTGGTATACATTTGATCTCATCCATGGGTTTATGATTTCTGATGTGGTAAATATTGAGTGGATTCGTTTGGCAGGATTCGAATATAGGCACCGATCTGAGGCTGCTTATATCCTATTTTTTTGGCTGTCAAAGGTCCTGCTGTATTCGGATTTAATTTTTGTTTTGCCATCAAAGTTTCTGTTGGATTGCTGCCTTGAGTTATATTTACATGTTACTTCAAATTGCCTGTTGTAGTGATTGCAGGTTGCTTTATCTTTAAATGAAAATGTCCAGGATTCGGGATTATCTATGCTTTAGAGAATATATATGATATTAAGATGGTTTATATCTTGCATTTAGTTATGGATTTGAAACTTGTTAAAAAGTCTATTAGCTCAAACGGTAGAGCATGTGCTTATGCACAAGATGTGGGTTCGAGTCCCATATAGACTGATTTCTCAAAAGGTCAACTGAAATGTTCTTCAAAGAATAGCTACAAAATTTAGTTCTTTTCTCTAACATAAATACAAATAGAGCTATTATTAGTCATAAGCACAATGCTCTTGATTTTTCTAAGTAGCTCCTGAACAAGATGAGGGTCTTTCTATAATTTGTAATGTATGTGTAGCTTATGTGGGATTCGAACCCACATCTTGTGCCTAAGCACAATGCTCTACCGTTTGAGCTAATAAGCTAAAATTTTCAAAGCAAGAGGCTAACATGTTCAATCTTCAATGAGGCATAAACATATCGAGAACTTATTTGCTAACAAAGAAAATTTCAGCCAAGGAAGCCATTGTCTAACCTTGTCTTGAAGCTTGCAATTAGATAAAAGAAGTGAAACAGTTGAAAAGCACAATCTATTTAACTTCCTTTTCCTGAACCATTGTAGGATGCACATTTGGCCACTGTTCTCCGTCAATAAAAACACAGAAAATAGACTAGATAGAATTGAGGATAAGCAATCCACAAGAAAAAAATTCCAGAAGTACTTGCCTCGCCTTCATAAACCTCCTTATTTTCTTTGATACGCAAGCCAATAGCCCTACGGAAATTTTCCATCAGTACTTCAGTTTTCTTTACTTCAGAAGAGTACACTTCTGAGCCAACCATAGGGCAGAAAAGGAACCTGCAATAATTAAACATTCACACCATAATCTTAGCCAAGCAACTCAAATACTGGTCTAATAAATCCAAACCTATAAACAGCAAAGCAACACAAGTGCACATATAAATTAAAGATGTAGTGACAATCTTCACCTTGCTACCAAGCTCCTGTGAAATGCCGAGGGCCAAAGTAGTCTTTCCAGTACTAGGGGGACCACCAAAAAGAAGTGCACGGCCGGCCATCTTTTCCTGCCTTATCATGTCAACTACGAGACCACCTGCTTCTCGTGCTTGCGTCTGTCGCACAAATCCAGCAGCAAGAGGAATTGCATCCCCATTGGCCTGCACATGGAAGAACTCAATTGATTCAGTATACAGTCTTTAACCCTAGCAACGCTCAATTGATAAAGCTCCAGAAGGCCTCAACTCGAAAAATTAGAGAGATATAAAAACTGGACTAGTATGGAGGAGTCGTGGATTCAATATATAGCAGCATTTAGCTGGTAGAATTACATATAAGTAGTATTCATGTATTCATGCTCATGCACTATTCTTGAGTTGTATATTAGGTACATACCACCATGTCAATCTTTCAGACCCTGATATCTTCCTGGAGTTGGAGTCCTTCCACGACTTCTTTTTGCCTGACACATTTTAACAAAGAATACATAAAAACAAAGACAACATAAAATTTTGCCCAATTCAATGAAAGCAATTTAGAAGAAGATATAAGTAGACCTTTCATCACAAAATAAATGTGTGATAAATATATATATTTCCCACTCCCAAATAAAAGCACCTGTTAATGGTTTCAAAAGGCCAATATAACAAGGACAATAAACTGATTCAACTTCCAATAGTACCTACAAATTTGGGGATCAAACTACCCATTTTCATTCAGCATAATCTTAGACGTTTAAATCCACACCGCTTCAATATTGTGGGTAATTGAATAACGTAAGCCAAACAGCAGTCATGAAGAAAAACCACCAGCTATAGCGGCATTTGCATTTTACACCTAGTGAGGTGTTTGATAATTGAAACAATCCATTCATCTAGTGAGGTGTTTGATAATTGAAACAACAGAGAGTGCTCTTTTGACAGTAGCAGTGTAATAGGCTGGAGAAGCTCGTGTAAGTTACTCATGTTGATAAGCCAGTAACGTACAAATTGTTCCCCTGATTAGATGCATTTGGACTCCTTTACAAATGAAGAAAACACACCGTAGATTAAATCCCCTTTTGATAAAGCTCCACAAATCTATTGAATTTCAACAATTCGAATCATCGCCTCTAATCCCTAAATCCTCAAACCCTAGATTAAATTCAGAGATACTCACCTCCACCTTCGGCACCAACTGAGCTCCACCGGCGACTATCTGATCGGTGTCGTAGCCTCGCTCTCTCCCTCTCTCGCGACCTCCTTCTTCGCCCTTCACTCTTCGACCGTTGCTTTCCGCCCTTCTTCAACCTTCGTTCTCGCGCGACCTGTCTTTCTTTCTTTTTCTTTTTTTAATTTCAAAAGTAACGGAGATGTGACCCTCTCTGTTAAGTTTAACCACCGAGGGCACGAGACGAAATCTAACAAAAACACAAGGGCACCACGCGAAATATGTAAAAGAGTTGTATACCCTGCGAAAATTGCAATACTCCAAGGGCACCCCGCGAAATTTCCGTTTATTCTAATTGGGAGTGTTTAGTGTTTTAAACGCGTCGTTTAGCATTACATTCAACGTGTCTGGGCAATTGTAACAATGAAATTGATAGGTTTCTTGGACTCTTTACGAGTACGAGTCTACCACGGAGGCTCCCCATATCTATATATGTACTAATCAATCAACACTCTATTATTGTCTCCTTATTAATTGGAGATATTTAATTATTTTGTACAGTGTAACCATTTTGATATTCATTCTCATTTTAATACAAAAACTTTTATATATATGATAATGTATTAGAAGTTTATACACTACTTCGATCATATATTGTCAATTTTTACTTCTTCAAATCAATGTTGGACAAAAAAAAAAAAAAACAGTTCAGGACAAAAGATGAACTCTTCGTAAATGCATTGTTCAATAATGTTTGAGAAAGTTAATTTTGAGGAAATTGCAGGCGTGAATAAAGTTAATTATCAGGAAATTGCAAGGGAGGAAATAAGCTTAGAAGCAAAACAAGCTAAGGGGTTGGAAATTTTGGAAGGCTCCAAATTAATAGTCCAAATTTAAAGGCCGGTGAGGTAATGTACAAATTAATGCAACGAACGCTCCATAGTTTTCAAACATGTATTTGTTTGTAGTGAAGTTTCAAAGAAATAATATTTTCATCAACAAGCTCGTTTAATATAAAAATCTAATTAGAGTTTATATGATGTGATATTCATATATGGAGATAATCATAGGTTGTGTTATAGTGGATTTTCTTGTAACAATACAATTAGTAGCAAGGATTAAGGATCATAACCATAATTAATTAAGTTCACCAAATTCATAATAGAATCATCAGCAAATGAAAACCATGTTGGATCAAATGATCAACAAAAATCTAATTGGGTTGCTAATTATTCAATGGGCTGATTAATGACCCATGTTGATCGGTTTATCTCATCAAACGCACGCTGATTTCACTGGCTTTTGGTGTTGATGATTTTTTTTTTTGTCTGAAAATAGATTGCCTACATAGACTTTCAGTGTCGGCAAAATATCTGTCAATTTTGCCGATACAGGAAGCCGATATTGGCAACCTGTTTCAAGGCAAAAAGAAATTGCCAACAATGAAAGTTGGTGAAGGTCGTGTGTTTGATGAAAAACTGATTATAGGTATAGTAGCCCCTTATTTAATCAAATTTACTTGATCTCAATCATTTTACATCTTAATTGGGTATAGTACGTTTGGTAATGCATGTAACTTTTCGGAGCTTTTGGTTTTAATAATTTATAGTTTTTGTTAGAGATGTGAATGAGACCCAAAGTGTCCCACATCGGAAAGTTGAACATATCAAACCCTAGTATATGAGTCGGTGGGCTACTCCTTCTATTGCCAATTGGTTTTAGAATGGAACCTCACTCGGCTTGTGTGCTAGGCTACTAGCGCATGTGCGCCCGTGCACACGACTCCCAGTCATCGGTCCGAGTCGGACTTTGATAGTTTTAAATAAAGTAATTATAAGATTTTAATTTAATTAGCTTTTGAAATTGGATTTTCAACAGCTACTAACCGCAAGTTTTTCAGAATTCTATTCATTTTCTCTTATCTGATCAGCTAGTTTGTATCAGCTACTCTATCAGCTGGGTTACCAAACACCTTACTAGCTTATGAAAACTCCAAATTAACATATATTTAACACACTTAATCCATCAGCTTCAGCTACTCTATCAGCTTCAGCTACCACATCAGCTCCGTGTTACCAAACTGACCCACATGTTAAATTTGAGATATTGACCTTCTTACTCTTAAGCGACCTCGTATTTTCAATAGTATTCAAATTTCGAATCTTTTAATATGAAATGGAGCACTAAGTTCTACAATAATTTGTGATTGGTGGAGTATAAATTCAATACTCCATCCGTTTGTAAATAAGTGATTTTTTTAAGTCATACAAGTTTTTTATAATGCTAAAAACTACATAAAATATTAAAATTTTAATTTCTTTTTTAAAATAATGTCATACTCCCTCCGTTAATTAAAACTTGACGTTTTAATATTCACACACGCTTTTTTAGGTGTTAAAAACTATATAAAATATTAACTTTTAAATATTTTTTTAAACAATTTCATACTTATTACTATTAAGTATGAATTTATAAAAGCAAATGTAAAAAAAAGTTAATATCTTAGTTTAGTTTTTGTCATTCTAAAAAAAGCGTGCATGAATAGTAAACAACAAGTTTTAATTAACAGAGGGAGGACTTGTTAGTAATAAATACGATATTATTTTTTTAAAAAATTAATATTTTTGTAGTAATTTTAATCATTAAGGAAAACTTGTATGACTTAGAAAATCACTTATTTTCAAACGGAAAGAGTAAACAACTAGTTATGACCACTGGATTATAAATTTAATAAATACTCTCTTCATTCGGAAAAACATACTGTATCGTTTATTATTCCCGCACGTTTTTTTAGAATAATAAAAACTATATAAAATATCTATTTTTATAACAATTTAGTACTTATTAATTAATAGTAACTATAAAATTGTTAAAAAATTATAAAAAAATAAATATTTTATATAATTTTATCATCCTAAAAAAAGGCACGAGAGTAATAAACAAGAGGTTTTCCAGAAGCACTTGGTCTTCATAACGTATTATTGCGAGCTAAGTTGCTAGGCCTTCGTAATCCTCATAGAGGACGATAATCTAGCTGTTATCAATCCTCTTTTTGGTGATTGGAGTTGTCTTTGAAACATTGAAATTCTGATGACAAACACAAAGCATGTATTAGATTTCTTTAACTTAGTTTCTATTTACCATATTTTCAGGAAACCAAATACGGTTGCATATAGGATTGCACACAGCACATCTGACTTACTATATCTTTATCGACGATGGTTTGAAGGAAGATTTAGAACTCAAGGTCGTCCTTAATGACGTGCTAGGACGAGGTTAGACCTATTTTGGTTTGTTATCCTGATTTATTTTCTTATAAAGAGAGAGAGAGAGAGAGAGATTTTGTCGAATGGAGTGAAGCCACTCCTTAAATTTGATGCTAAAAGTCTCGGCAAATATCGATAAGATGGAAACAAAAACAATGTCAAAAGAAGCGTACAGTGTCAATCAATTACAGTATAAATTACTTCGTTGTGTGTATAAAGTCAAAAGAAAACTAATGTAGTAAAGTTCATTGAACTAAATATGGAACCTGTACGCTTCTTTGAAATGAAGCTGTAGCTTTCACACAAGTTGGCCGGCTACATTCAATGTTCTAAAATACACTTGAAGGATGATTAGTGATGGATTGATGGCTGTTATTCAGTATCAAGGTGGTACATGGTTTCACATTTTTATTGCCTAATAAAATAGTTTCGAGTTACTCTTTAGAAAAACCTGTTCAGAAAATAGATTTGAGTTACTTTTAGGTATTTTATTTTTTTCATTTGGTAAAATTAAGTAACATTTATTTTATATATATATATATATATATATTTTTTTTAAGACGAAAAAAACATTCATAGTTGTTTTTTTTTAAATATGAATTTTTTTTTTAAATTATAGAAAAGTGGATGTGTCTTCGTAACAACTCCTTTGTCTAGAAGGTGCTTCCCTGGAGTTCTGTCTTCATACCACCATAGAAAGTGCTTCCCCGAAGTTCTGTCTTCATACCACCAGAAGATCGTGCCTTACTGAACCTGCTCTCCAGTGATGCTATTCTAGTAGTGCTCGACTTGCCTTCCACTTGCATCTTCAGCTGAAGTATTAGCATATGGCTTCCTATGGTTGCATTGAAGACTTCTTTTCTATCCCGCTTCAGTCTACTACGAATTGTCGGTTTGTTGATTTTTTTTTTTTTTTATTTGTTTGAGACGGTATTCCTGTATATCGGTATAGTGGTCTCTCGATAACTAGGCCCGTCTAATCTCGAATTTTTACTTGATTTAAAAAAGCTAGAGATAGAAAGAGTGTACAGTTAGGAAACTTTTGATTGTAATGATATGGGCCAAACAATATTGGGCCGAGTTAGTTGGGTCGAACTGACGGCCCAGTCCAATTAGACCCTTCGTTGAAGCTGCAAAAAATGGAGGATTTCTACGAGGAGTGCTGATATCCGGGGACGGTGGTGGAGAGGCGCGGTTGCGAAGAACACAAGAACGTTGCGTATCGGTGCGAAGGGTCTTCTCTCTGTGCTTTCAGTTCCTCTCCTCCTACCCGAGTTCTGAGCTCTTAGTTCTCACTTCTCAGGGCTCTCAATTTCACCTTCCAGAGATAGAGAGAGAGGATTAGGGTTTCCTGAGGGTCTGAGCTGATGGAAGTAGCAGAGAACAAGGTTTCAGACGCCGCCACTTACAACAATCAGCGATTGGTGGATCAGTCTTCGTCCGATAGAGAGGTCGAAGATCGTGAACGGGTGGCCCGGGACATCAAAGCTGGTCTCCATCCCCTCAAGGTACCTTATCCCCACTCTGTTGGTTGTTTGTCTGCTGATTTGGTTGAGTTCTTGATCTTTTTGTGGTGGTTGAACACGATCCACATGATTTGTCGGTTGTCGAGCAGTTACGAGTTTTGAATTTGAAATTTGGGAAGGTGGATTTGATTGTCTGGGATAGAGATCGGGCTTCGGTGATGCTAGTTGCTTCCTTTTTGTCGGTGGTTGGTTTCCGTAGGAGTTGTTAATTTGCTGCTTCTCAAATTTATTTGGTTTTCATGTTCTGATGGTTGGTGATTGTTTGTGCTGATCCATGACATATATGAACTATGATCAATCCATATTCAGCAATTGATTTATGCATCTGTGTGCTGGAGTTATTCATAGATAATTCATAATTTCTTTTGTTGATTTTACAAGCAAAGTTATCTCCTTTTTTTTTATAGGTATATGACTATATGTATCTTTGCACAATTGGAAATTAAGTGAATACCATTTTCTCTGGTATTGCAAATTAGATCCTCTTATCTAATCGATTGGTTAATTATGTGGAGTGAATATATGTTGGGGGCTCTGGTTCTGTCCTTCATCTATTTGAATTGTGATTTACGTGGAGTGTAAAGAAATGTTTGGTGCTGTGGTTCTACTTTAAGAGTTTGGGATCGTTCATAGATTCAAATGAATTCACATTATCTTGACAGATTTCGGTTGGTATAGCTCTACTCTTGAATAGAGATCCAGATAAGGTCTTATAAACCCAGCCATTTGAATTGGAGATTAGCTAATAGGTCAGGCCTTTAAAATATTGTGTGACATTCTTGACAAAATGGTGTAACCTATTTTGGATAGGCTTAATGTTGGATCTGTGAATTGGAAACGGAAATAGGGCATATTCATGTAAAGCTATTAATTACAGGGTGCAACCATCATGTCCTTGGAATTTCATGCATGATGCAGATGGAAGGATAGTGTATTAATAGGTAAAGAACAAAATTGAAAAGCTGTGTTCATTGTGAAATTCTGTCAGCAGCCTGGTGAAAGTGAAAGTAGTCTGCAACTTTCCTTGTGTTTGGTTTCTCATAGTTGGGCTGGCATTTGAAGAATTTATTTTCTTGTAATTACTGATGCGCTCAGCAACATGCTTCTTGGATCATCCCCACAAAGCTCTAAGTTGACTTAAGTGAATTAATTGGTTGTATTTTATAATAAATGGCTCACCCTGTGTTCCCCTGTTTTGATATCTTTGTGCCATATGCATTGTCTTGAGTCATTTGGGAGCCGGGATAACTGGGGTTATAGCTGTACTGACTTTAGTTCACCATTTCCATGTGCAGAATAAGTTTGCTTTCTGGTATACTCGCCGAACACCTGGGGTCCGATCGCAGACATCATATGAAGAAAATATAAAGAAGATGGTGGACTTTAGTACTGTGAGTTTTTCATCTGATTCTCCGTGTTGCCTTGTCAATTTTTTCATGGCCCTGCTTTTCTCTCTTTGTTGATCTCTTGTAAGCTTATGCTGCAGGTTGAAGGCTTTTGGGTTTGCTACTGCCATCTGACTCGTCCTTCTGCTTTACCTAGTCCTACTGATTTGCATCTATTCAAGGAGGGTATTCGCCCTTTGTGGGAGGTGCAGATTTACCATTTTTTCCTTACTGATTAGGTTCAATCATATGTAACTAGATCTTGAACAGTTTTTGTGATGCCATTAAATGATTGAACGAAATTCACACCTGTTTTGCAATGGTCTCCAGGATTCTGCAAACTGCAACGGAGGCAAGTGGATCATCCGATTCAAGAAGGCTGTTTCAGGACGTTTCTGGGAAGATTTGGTATGTAGTTTGATCATAGTCTGTAGTTATGTATTGCAATTAGGGACTTGCCTTCTTTTCACATAGTTATTTTTAAAAAAGAAGTTCTCGCTTAATCTGTTTTTTTAAGATGATTCCGATGCCCAAAACTTCTTCACGCATCTCCTGCCTCTTGTTCCACTTACTATTTCATAGAAAGTAATTTTCATTTGCCCCTTGCAACTGTCAATGGTTCCAGGTGCTGGCACTAGTGGGTGACCAGCTTGATTACAGTGATGACGTATGCGGAGCTGTCCTCAGTATTCGCTTCAGCGAGGACATTTTGAGTGTCTGGAATCGCAATGCTTCTGACAATCAGGTTAATTACATATTACTCCTGTTTTTCCTATTCTAAGCCTTATCCCCACAAGCTTTACCATCATTTGTGACCTTGTGTTGTTCTTTGCTGTGCAGGCTGTAATGGCCTTAAGAGACTCGATCAAACGATGCTTGAAACTACCTCACAGTTACATAATGGAGTACAAACGCCACAATGATTCCCTACGTGACAACTCTTCATACCGCAACACCTGGTTGAGAGGATGAACTGATGCCCAGATATTTAAACCTTCCGAAGTGCCCCTTGTGGTCCTTCTCTGTACCCCAGACGTTTTCAGTTCATTTGCCGTTCTTTCATCTGACAGGTCACACATGTACTCGATCTGTTGACAAACAAAGTTGATACTGGAATTGCCCTGCGTTTTCACTTAATCAAGTTCAACTTGAATTTCACCTGGTTGCTTGTTCATATCACTTTCTTATCATAACATTAGAAATTTAGAACTGTTTCTAGATTTATTTCTAAATGGGGTTTTACATAAAACAGAATGGATACCGTCCTGAATCAAGTTTTAAAGCACACCCTTTGTTGAATGTGCAAACAAGGCAACTAGATTGCGTATGAATCACGCCGTCTCCTATCACTTGGGCGATAAGTTTACATTCAAATGGATTGAACCCTCCCTCTGCTGAACAATAAGAGATCGTCGGCAAAGGACATATGAACAGGTCTAGATTGCTCAAATCCACCCAGGCTCTTTGTAAAAGAATGAGCCATGTGTCTTCTTTGAGCAAAACTAAGAAATTAGCCTTTCTCTCACGTTCTCTCCTCAACCGCTTCAATCCCTGAGTAAAACCTAATTTGCAGTCTTTCTCCCACGTTCTCTCTTCAACTGCTTCTTCTTTTCTACTTCCATGTTCTCCCAATACAGTTCCACTCCCAATTTATTAAAGCCGACCACTTCACCGGGTTTGGGTTTTCCACAAATTTTTTTAGGGTTTGACTTCTCCCAATTCAAAACCCTCGAATTCCCGAATTTTTTTTTTGAGATTTGCCGGAGAGGGAGGGCTTGGAGGAGGAGAGGACCACGAAGATGAAGATGAAGATGGTGGTGGCGGCCGACGAATCGCCGCGAATTGAATCGACGGCTCTCGTGGTCTGGCGTCGTTGATCTAGGCGCAGCAACCGGTTTGAATCCTCGATTCCGGTCAGGATCGAGACAGAGAGGGCGAGAGGTAACTAGTGCGGGGCCGGTTGGCCGAGACAACGTCGTTCTTGGTCAGACATTCCTCGGCGGCGGCCGGGTCGGACCCGAGCCGGAGGTAGAGGAGGGGGCCCACCGCCGGGAGAGGTCGGCGAGGGAGCGGTGGAGGGGGCGGCCCTAGCGGAGGAGGTAGAGGTGGGCAGGTGGCCGATGACGGGGAAGGAGAGGGGCGGCGAGGGCGGAAGGCGGCGAAGCTTGTGGAGGAGTTGGCCGACGACGACGTGCAAGATTGGTAGGAGTTGGACGGCGATGGCGCGCAGGATTGTGGAGGAGTGGTCCTCTCTCTCCTGCAAACCCTCAAATCTCAAAATAAAAATAAAAAGGGTAAATTACAAAAAACCACCCGTTAAATGTGCATTTTTTCATTTAACCACCCGTTAAAATTGAAATTACACAAAACCACCCATAAAAGCCTCGCAATTAACAAAGTACCACCCATATCATGAATTTTGTCAAAGTTTTTGTGAAATGACCAAGTTACCCTTAAAAGTGACTCAAATTTTCGAATGATTGCCATTTCAAAACAAAGCACCATTTCAAAATCAACCCCTAAAAATGCAAATCTGCCTTTCGATCTCCATATGAAGACCCAAAATGAAAATTTTAAATCATAATTTCAAAAATCTAATGGATTAATAAATATTGGGTACCAAATCTTCATCTTATCTATCTATAAGCCCAAATTCCAAAATAAATAAATCATTGTTCTAATAGATCTACTATTAAAATCCCAAAATTTACAATCAAAATCTCTAAAGAAGGCCTATACATAAAAGCACTACAATTAATCAAAGTAAAAAAAAAAGTGCTTCCAAACCCAAAATACAATAGAAAGAAAAGTCGGTTTTAAAAAAAAATTTGTGGGATTTGAATTTGAAGATTCACTTTTAAAACTCAGAAAGTCTTCAGTATTTTTTTCAAGAATTGAACCAAATCCTTACGGAGTTCTAATTCGAAACACATATCAATTGAACACCCATTCGAGTATATGATAGTGTTAGAACCAATCCAAATCGAACACCATGAATCAATATCTGGAAACTTGGCAAACTAAAAATAACATTTTATGATTTTTTAATTTTGCTTCAATTCAATGTCGGCTTTTCAAATGAAAAAAATGTTTTAAAAGTTTAAAAAATAAATAAGAACAATAATTTGCACTTTTGCCGGTAGAAAAGATATGGAAGTTGAAACACCTTCAATTAAAAAAAATTGTGTATTTAATTGTTTTTAACGGAGAGATAACAGAATAGTTTGGATGGGTGGTTCTTTGTTAACGGGGGCTATTTAATGGGTGGTTTTGTGTAATTATACTTTTAAAGGGTGGTTAAGTGAAAAGAGGAGCATTTAACGGGTGGTTTAGTGTAATTTACCCAAATAAAAAATAGAGACACGCGCGTGTCTTTTGTAAATTGTAATTTTTCTCCCATTTAAAATTTAAAATTGTGAGTTGCACATAAAACGCGAATTTAATTCGCGTGTTTCTGACGAACTTGTAAATTTTGAACATTTTGGTAAATATTTTCAAACCGTGAACATTTTGTTAATTATTTATTTTATTGTGAATATTTCAAAAAAAAATTCCGAATTCCCCATCAATTTCCTTTGCCTTAGAATATTCTATCGATCACTCGATCGATTCCCATCGATCATGCCGTTGTTCCTTTCAGACGAGGAGCTGCAAACCCTCCGGCACGACTTTGTTGCGGTGGCTGACAAGGCAGACGCCTTCATGCGAGACCTCTACGCACAGCTCGAGACCGTCAGGGCTCAGGCCGACGCTGCTTCCATTACCGCCGAGCAGACATGCTCTAAACTTGAGCACAAACACCTTTCGCTCTTATCTGACTACTCCAACCTCGAGTCCCGCCACTCCCAACTCGAAAAGAGCCTCCAAGAACGCCTCTCCGAACTCGCTCAAGTGCAATCCGAGAAGCACCAGCTTCATCTCAAATTGGTGAGTTTATTTATTTAGTATTTCAATGTTTGTTTAGTTTTTTTGTATTCGTAAGGTGAGTGTTTCCGCCATTGACTTTTTTTTTAAATCCAGTGCTGATACCGTTTCCAATTGGTTGGCATAAAAATCTTTGTTTGTGGTGTACTTTGTTAAATTTGAAGTATCGATATCCCAAGAAAAGAAAATTTCGAAGAACATCATGACAAGAAGCATAAGCAATATGTTAGTAGAAAATTGACGTGTCGAAAATTTTGTTTAATACGTCAAACTCGATCAAAAATATTATGAAAAAACCAGAACAAGGTTCGGGAAAAAAACTAGTTGGGTGAAATTGAAAGTGAAATCTAGGGTCATCTACTGCTGCTTGCAATTTTCTAACCTCCGTACATAGGACAAAAATGGATGGATTAATTGCATTATATCCAACTTATTTCAGAGCCAAAATCGACAATAACTTAACGAAGTAATTCAGCATCTAAGAAAGTAGTTACAAATACAAAGAAAAGGCCTAGTGACTAGTGCGGTTTATGTCACTCTAGCTTAAAGTAAATTGTCTTTAAATACCTAAATTTCTTTGCGTATAGTCTAAGGTGTATTTGGTATAAAAATTAGAAGAAAGGAAGAAAGAAAGAGTGGAAGGAGGAGTTTAGGAATTTAAATAGTGGAATTAAGGAGGAGCTAAGGAAAGAAGAAGGTTCTCTAGTTTTTTTTTTAAAAAAAATGAATTTAAAGGCATGATGAGCAGAATCCACAATCCAGTGCCCAAAATAGTTTTTTTTTTTTTTTTTTAAAGTTATAGTTTGATCCCCTCTCCATTGTAAAAGTCTTCCCATAAAATTAAAAAAATAATCTACAGAACTAGATTATGGTTACCATTATCATTATAGTTAATAAGCTATAATCCAAGAACTATATTTATTTTATTTCCTCTTCTTGTTAGACCATCTCGCTCTCCTAAAATTTCTCTAAATTAATAAACAAATACATTTATCTGTCTATCTATCTATTATAATATTACTATTCTGTTAACATTTTGTTGACGTGTCACATCCACAATTAAAGTTGAATTTTTTAATCAACTACCTCTTTTCTTATTGGTTGGTTTTATTGTCGGGATTTTTGAATATATGTTTTCTATTTTAAGTTTACCACAATCTTCTACGAAAAGGTCTACTTCCATTGAACTTAATTTCTTATTGGTTGATTATAGTTTTGAAAAGTTTGAATATACGTTTCCAATCTTAAATTTATCACAATCATCTCCAAAACGTCAATTTATATTGAACATAATAGATACAAATTTACCATAATTTTATATAATAGTGTGATTGAGTTATTTTATATAAAAATGCTTATATAGAAATGATGATTCTGATTATTAATAGATTATAGAAAAGAAATATTTATAATTCTATTGAAATCATGTCATCTATATGACTTTAGTACATATATGGAACAATACTTCTAAAAAATTACATGCATGCTACAAATATAAAATTCGGCGTTCTTAAGACGCGGGTACTACACTAGTATTCTCTATAAAAAAAAACATTCCAAACTCCAACAACTTTCTTATTGCGAAAATTTGGAGAATTTTCAGAAAATGTTGTAGACTTAGAGAAGTTTCTGTTGCTTTTCAATTTTGAAGAATTTATTAAAAAAATGCTAAAAATTCTCTAAAAATTCTAAAAGATGTTTGGGTTGCTCTTACTCTTCGAATCCTACGTACTAAAAGTATGAAGCTTTATTAGTATTTTGACTTATCTAAAGTAAAGTAGTTAGAAAAAATATTAGATTAGACTTTCATAAAAGGCTCCATAAGATTTATTTCAATCTAGTTCTAGCTTTAGTGTATGAATGTCACACTTGCATACATTTTCCCCATCCGCATGATGCATGCTAATATACACAACCGCTAAGATCATGTCATCAGGATTTTTTTCAATAATCAAAACGCTACATTCATGCTAAAACATTTTTTTTATTAAAAAAATGTTACTAATACTATTAAAACAAATACAATAGTTCCAAGACAAAGTCAAATTTGATCACCTCTAAACTCTAATCAATATCATAAGATTAATCACCAAGATGAATAACATAAACCAGCATGACAGACAATCTTGCATAGTTTATGACGAGGAAAGCCACCCTTTGGTGCCGACAAGAGCTACGCGACCGGCTCAACACATTGGTAGAAAGTAAGACAAACCTTGAATTTTCAAATCCAATACCTAACTCCCCCTTGCTCCACAATAGTGGACCACCCTGACTGGGGCTATCTTGCATAGTATTAATTACTTTCAAGGTCCAAACCCAAACGCACAGCATCCAAAGAAACATCCAAAGATAATTAAATCAATACACACAGAGAAAACACATTGGATGGAGCAAGACAACAACATATCTGAAAAGCAAACCAGCTTCTGATTTCTTACTTGGAGTAAATCCCGAAATGCTTAGGTAGAGTTAACTCTCGCAGAATAGCCAAACAGATCCGCAATGCAACCAATCTGGTTACAAAATGTTTTCCTAACCCTAGGGTAAAAATGCTTATAGGAGAGTTTGCCATGAAACAGTCATTAGCTTATTCAAAACAGGTGATGGGAAATAAAAACTGCTGTTCGAAGCAAACTAGGAGCTGAAAAGGTCTTTAGTTGATGACAGTACAAGATCTGAATTCTTTGCTTTTGTCTATAACCCGGCATTTTTCTCAAACTTGTTGATTTGGTTGAGGAAGATCCATGTCAACTGAAAGGCAACAATAAGATCACAAGTGTTATTGTTGTCGCATCAAAACCGAAGAATGGAAACAGGATGTGAGATTAACCAATGATATGAAGTTTTGACAGAAAAATGAAAATTTCATTCAAAGTGTAGAATTTTATGAGAGGGAGAGAGAGAGAGTACCATGACATGGGGAGCGATTCTAACACAGTAAACAGGGAATCCAGTGTATAATTTCAAGGGTCCACCAGCCTTCAATGTTTTCATGGCACAGTCCAAGGAACCTGTGTAGGGATACTTCCCGCTGGCATCTGGCTGCATCTTTTGTATTTGGGTTTTGACATAATCAAACGGAAGACTACATGCTGCAGCGAAAAATCCTGAAACAGCACTCGCTCCTGAAAGACAGGTGAAACGAGTTACAAGATGTAGATACACGAGCACTGTCCCCAAATTCCAACTCTTTAAGTCAGAAGTAGTTTCACCGGAAATAGTTAGTGCAATGGTGCAGTTTAAATTTTAAAACCCCGATTAAAATATGGTGATATCTAACATTTTATAAAATAACAGCCACATCAACATTCAAGAAGCACCACTAAATTGAACAGATATGTATACTTTTTGAAGCCCGTAAGAGCCCTGAACAGCCAACGTTATGTAATTATCAAGTACAAAACTAGCCCAGCAAATAACAACATTTCAAGTCACACTCAGCCTTCATTGAAGGAGAAGCTTTCTTTGAAGTAAAAAAAAAAAAGTACTGTTTTCGAAAACATGACGATAAACCTTTTTTTTAAATGGAGTAAGAAAATAGTGCTAAATGCTACTTTACTGCACTGCTGGGGAGTTAATGACACAAAAACTACGTGAAATAAAACTGAAACCAAAATGCTTCCTATCAATGGTATGTCAAAAGAAAAAAGAAAACTCTCACTTAGGTGTAATAATTGTTTGGAAAATTGCATTTACGTGACACAAGGTTTGAATATTGTCTTAGTTGAGTGACAAAGCCTTAAAAAGTAAGTTTTACACTTTGAAAAATCTAATGATACAAGCTTCAAAGCTAAAAAAAAAAGGGACATGCAAAGTTAAATATATTTAACACTAAAAATAGAATTATTAGCTTATTGTAATACTCCCTAATATTTTGGTTAGCAGGTTTTGCCACTAACGTGAGACAAGCCTACAACAACCCAATGGCACATAAGTGAGAGTTTTCTAATCTAATGGCAGGTGAGTGAAATTTGCCTGAACCTCGCACCAACTAAATGAGATATATTCCAACACTGCATTAGACATAATCAGCAAGTTACTCCAGCTTAAAGATAAAAACAAAGGGCCATAAGAAAAAAGATTAGAGTAACTTACCAACAACACTAGACATGTCACTCATACCAAGAGAATCCTTGAAAAACTCGGTCGACTGATCATACGAGGCAAGCATTCCCATATTCAAAGCCATAGCTCTAACAACAGTTGGGCCAGCTCCCTTCCAAAGTGCTAGAACCCCTTCATCAGCAATGATACGGGAAAGAGCATGGAACGCATTCTTGTAGTGTCTACGTTGAGCAGCAGGCAAGGTGGCATCAGCTTGCATTCGGATCAATGCAAGATCAGCTGGACTTCCAACACATGCTCCAATAGCTCCGGCAGTCAAACCACAAAGTGCTTTCTGATAGAGAGGCAAGGGCTTCCCATCATTAGCAGCAATTGCCTTGTTTGTCAAAATCCTAGAGCAATAACAGAAAAATTGATTTTGAAAAGCCATAAAGAATCACAAAAAAAAAAAAACCATTTTACACTCAATGGTAACTGGAAGTCTAGAATCAGATAAAACTGAAGAAACATTGACATGAACAAAAACAAATGAGCTCACCTGAAAGATCCCAGTCTTGCCGTTGTATAGGTAGCTTGCCTCAGTAACCCTGCAGACAGACCCTACACACACGAATCAAAATTGGAACATCAAAAGCAATAAATTAGAGTTCATAGTTCATAATCCACATCCAGAACACTAGTTAGGAAACATCAGAGATCCATAGCGACTGTAATTGTCAGACTCACAGCCAAGATGTAGATCAGATCAAAGCAAAGAAAGGAAAAACTCAGATTAGATACAAGGAATCATAAATGGTGTGAATTCAAGAACAAATTACATAATACGTTCCCGCCTCCCAGAATCCCAATTCCCAGCAATATATATTTTGAACAGATTTGTTTCTAATCCTCACAGATCAGGTGACGACGGCAATGAATGATTAAAGTTACAATCTTTTGGAATCAATGCTGAGAAGGAAAATTTGGGCAAAGTTGGATGTTAATTGCAAAAAATGTCATCATATTCCCATCAAATTGAACAAAGATCCTAGCAAAAAGGTGCTCACTTGGTTACAGTAGTAAGAATCTTAGACAAGGAGCCAGCGAAATCAAAAGAACAAACCTTGTAGAAAGCGCCGAAACCTTCATTCTTGAGCATGGTCTTCGTCACTTCGCCAGCAGAGCCCTGACCCAATTGGATCCTCACCTACCCATTTCAACAATAGCAAAAAAATAAATTACATTACATTCAATCACGAAATCCACGAGAATCTGACTGAAAACCTAGATCTAAATGGGGGTGAAATTGCAAACAGGCGGAGAGGAGAAAAAGGGGGTACCTTAACCATATCGATGGGTTGGATAACGCAGGTAGCGAGCATCCCGGATGCACCGCCATTAACGAAGGGCTTAACGGTGGGCCAGACACCGGCCGGCTTGGACTTCTGATCCGCCATTTCAGTGCTCTAAAGATGGAATTTTTCGCAGCAAAAAGGCAGATCCTCTGAATCAAGCAGATTCAGAGAAGTAAAATGGGGGGGGGGGGGGGGGGGGGGGGGAATCAACAGATCGGAGTTGGGTCAGAGACCAGGAAGAGTAAAGAGGGGAAAAAGGCAGGTGCTTGAAACTTGGAGGGGTGTGGTGCGATCGGCAGATTAAAAGAGGCGGCCGAAGAGAGTGTAGTTTGCCGTAGAAATAAGCGAAGCTTGCGAATGAAGTAGGTAAAGGAAAGGCCACCCTGGATTTGTGGGGTAGGTGGCCTTTGTATGTGGGGTCTCCCTTCAACCCTAACTGTGACCCTTTAGATCCGATTCTGCCCCATAACCAACAATTTAGTAAGAAAATACTACTTAGTGTAGTTTATATATTATATATTATATTAAGTTAAGTTACAATGAATATCTCAATAATTGGGGTCAAATTAAATAGACTGATTTTGTTAAATATCCTAACATTTGGGGGTAAGTTATAGTGGATATTTGAAGTCTCTCTTCGATTGTCATTTTAGTTTTGAACTCAAGTTTTAGGAAAAGTATTCACTCGCCTATTTTTTTTTTTTAAATTTTGATTACCTATGACTTCTCACATTATTAAATATACATTTTATATTTGAACATAGGGTTGACGGTAGAAGAGTAGATGGGTTATGAAATTGACGGGATGTTGCAGGTCTGTAGTTGGTGCTATATGCGAAGGACGGAAAACGATGTTGCTAACTTTTAGCATCTTTTCATCTAGAGTTTGAGTTGTTTTATTTCACTTATTTTTTTTAGTTCTTCTCGACACGCGGATGTTTTGTTGGATGACATGGTTGATAGATTAACTTAAAGCGTGTTTTCGATCAATATTATAAAAGAATCAAAAACTAATTTTTTTTAAATAGTAATAAAAACAAGTTTGAATACAAAAATCTTAATCCAATATCAATTATTTTGCCTATAATACTTGGAAAAAAAAATCTGAAATAACATTGAAAGTTGATAGAATGATTGGTATATTAATTGAAATTTGTTCAAAAAAGCATTGAGTGCAACTATCCTAAAATTTCAAGATATTTAAATTATCACATCAAATTCTAACCTACATTAATGTATTTAATCTTCCTATGGTATTAATGTCTTTGATTTAATAAATAGTGAAAACTCATGAAACTCACCATAATTAATAAGTAGAATCAAGGGTAAACTAAGAATTCTATAAAAGTAATGATATTGTTAAAATCATCACCTCAAGTTACAACACGTTTAAAGCTTTTAGTAAACTTCACCTACGCTTAATGTTTTATTTTATTTTAAAAAAAACTTGCTTTATTTAGGGATTCTACTTCCAACTTCCAATTAACACAGTCAATACCGAAACTCTAATAGTTGAAACTACCGAGCTCGTTATGATCTAATTGAAACAACAGGCTCTTTGAAAAAAGAGTGAGTCTAGAGGTAAGGCATCCGAATGGCTATTGACAAAATAATTTCAACTAAATTACACATCCTTTTCATTTTTTTCCAAACAAATTGCAAATAGGCCCAAAGCTCTCTCATCTATGAATCAGGACAACTTGAAAAAATTTGAGTGCGTTCATTCAAATACTCTATCTATTGAACAAACTGTTGTGCTCGAAAATCAGTGACATTTACCAAGGAATGAATTGATTAATACTTATTATGATATATCAATCGCTTCGGATGATTATCGAATGACTTTCGACTATTATTCTTGGCTGCCATTTGAAAAATCTGTCGATGCTCTGAGAGGGTGAGCTAAATAAATTACCTCGACTCCATTGAACGAGGTTAATGAGGGAGCTCAGTGGATAATGGCGAGGTTACAAATTAGCCTCATTGATGTAAGTCGAGTTTCCTGCATTTAAATTCCTTGTTGATGTAGACAAATATAGGCAGTATTTGCATAATCTCTTAATCTTGTGCATGTGTAATTGTTTGTTAATTGTTACAATGTATCATAGTGAATTACTTATAATTTAGCTTTAAACTCATTCTTTAATACATGTTGCAGTTATGGAGAATACCTTATATGTAAATAAGAAAAATGCTCATTACTTGGAGCAACTTTAGCTGTACTTAACTAAATAACAAGTCATTGCTAGTGATTGTTGATATGCAATGGAAATCTAATACATTAGCAATAGAAAAAGAACTCCATAGTTAAGGTGTTTTCTTGCATATTTTGTCTTAGAGAATCTGAGCATAAGTGAATAGAATGGAAATAGAATAGAACATATGAACATTACAACATCAACAGTTGCCTCATCTCGTGTTAGCATAGTATTTCTGCACTTTTAACATTTTATTATCATATCGATTACTTGCTATTAATCTATATGGATTTCTTTTTTGGTACGTTTCAATTCAAATATAATCTCCATGTGTCCTATTATAATATACGAAAATTATGATGTATTGAAAGAAATTGTACACTCAACCAATCTGGCCGAGGGTACAAAGGAGGCTCGGCTAAATATGCCAAGGTTATGTAGTAAGCTTGGCCGATTTTGATGGCATTCTTTAATAAGCTCGGTCCATTTTGATGACGTGCTTCAATAAGCTCAATTGACCTAGCCGAGGTTATCAAATTTGTACTTGGTTTCATTTTGTGGCTATGACATTTCGTTTCATGAAATTTCATTGACGAATTGTACGTGCTCAACAATAACCTTCGGTACTCATTGAAAGTTACTTAATAAACCAATTACCCATAATAGGCTCTCCAAAACAAACGGATGCATCAAGTTCGTACAGTAGTTTAAGTCTAAATGTCCAACATAATCCAATGTTTGAAAGAAACTATCACTACTTGCAATGTTATCTAATTAACTCCAACATAGTCCAATGTTCGAAAGAAATTGTCCATGATACGACTAACTTCATATGTTCTTTCTGCAATGCAACATCAAGATCAAACTAACATATCAAGTTCGTGCATTAATGTGCATCTGAATCTACAACATAATCAATTGTTTAGTTTGAAATAAAGAAATGCACTTGCAACCATATATAATCTGATGTCATGTCATCATCGTTGTCCTCGTCCCCCTCATCGTCATCCTCTTCTTCCTTAGACTATTGAGCATCCTTCTCCTCCCGGACTCTTCGAAGTCCTCCTCCTCTTCGGACTCGTTGTCGTCGTCTTCCCAACATTACAACCAAGAGCTTGTTGTGGAACTTCTTACGTAAAACTTAAAAGGTGAAGGTAGTCATCCAAGAGTCAGCCATATTAAAATTGCATGCCCTTTAGTCCTTTACCATGATGTGCTTAGTCTCCGGACTCAAATATTCCACTCTTACCCAATTTTCGAGCTAACAAACTTAATAATTCTTCATGAGCAAAAGTTATTCAAACAATACTATGAAGGACTCAATTAAAAAAAACACACCCTTGAATCATAGTAAAACCAAATCAAGATCATCCTATGGTAAATAAGAAAATGAATAGTCTTCGACAAAAGAAACTCTCAAAGCCGATGCAAGCCACGAATGCCTTAAGACTATGCTTTAACACAATAAACAGCCACAAAAATCAAAAGAACGTGAAAAATCGATCAGAAAATGAAACCGGTGGTTTCAAAAATCACGCAACTGCAATTTTCTCTCAACGGTACAACCAAGAGCTTGCTGTGGAACAGAGCCCCGAGCCACCATCAGACCCTCGATGACAGCAGCCGAGCCTCCTTCGGATCCTCAGTGACAGCAGCCGAGCCTCATTCAGAACCTCGATGACAGCCAACAACACCACCTCGTCGAATGCCCGACATGAACAACCGCAAATATCGCACCCAAATCGCAAACAAAATGTGCAATTTCTTTTGTTTTTGTTACAATTTCTACTCAAACAACATCCAAATCAACAATAATAAAAAAAAAACACACAAATTGTAAGACCCCCATCCCACATCGGATATCCATAAGGATATTGGGAGTGATTTATAAGTGATTCAAGCCCTACTTATGTCACAAGAGCTCTTCCTTTTAAGGCTCCAAGTGAGGACAACGGACATGAGAGGGCTAGGTGGCATGGGTTGACGCCTCTTAAGACCCCGAGTCTTACAGATGATATCAGAGCCGACTCCGGGCCCAGAGGTACTCCAACAATATGCTTAGGTACCCTCCTCCCGGAGGGCAGTTCCTTGGGCCTGGCGAGGTCGTCAGTGCTTTAAGTGGGGGAGATTGTAACACCCCTATCCCACATCGGATATCATAAGGATGTTGAGAGTGATTTTAATTCTAATTTCAAACCCTAAAACACACAATTTCTTCTCAAAAAAATCATTAAAAACAAACCATAATGAAATTCTTGCCTTAAAGTTGCTAGATCTATAGAAACATCTCTCAAATGGCGTTCTTCGTGTGGCGTCAAATGGAGGATGGGAGGGGTTTGATTTTGGTCCAGGCAGGTTTACAATTACTTTGTCAAATGGGAAAGACTTGTATGCAGTTTTATGAAAATAGTCTTTTCAATTGCTATTTTCTTATCTTGCTTGTAGGCTTGTAGCCCTTATGTTGAAAAAGTGAAAATTTGAGAAAATGTACATTTTTCAATTTTTTTTTTGTAATTACACCATTTGGTTTTTCTTTTTAACAATTAAACCTTTTTATGGTGGATTTTACCTAAATACCCTTAAGATAGAATTTCTATCTTTTTTAAAATTAAAATAAAAGCAAATATATATAGATAAGATGGTTGAGATTGTAAATAAGATTGTTTTACGTTTTGAAAAGAAAAATTATTCGGATTACCGATTTGCACGTACAGACGCTACTTCTTCCATCAGAGGTTCAATTAATCATCTGGTGAATTGTCTAAGGTTATAGCCTTACAAGTAATTCAGTTTTATTGCAACATACTATAACCGATAGTAACCGGGCCGGCCTAGAGTGCTACAAGAAACTTAATTATTGTAACCATTTGAAACCTTATTATTCTTGAAATCTTATTATTCTTGAACCCTATTTTGCTTACTTCAAACAACATTCTTGATATCTAATTTATCATACAAGAAACCTAACTATATATTGTAACCATAATTTTTGAAAGTTTATTATTCTTGAAACCTTATTATTCTTTAACCTTATTTTGCTTACTTGAAACAATTGAGACCTACTTTATCCTACAAGATTTAATGTGAGTGATTCTAAACTACTCTTATCTCAGTTTCAACTTTTATATCTTCCATAACCTACGATATTAATTAATTACTATATTTTCATAAACTAAAACTTACATAATTAACTAGTGAACGTTTTCGTGCTACGCACGGGCTTACTTTTTAAAAAAGTTGATACTATATATTCCATATAAACAATAATTTATATTACTCGTATTAACTTATAGTTTCAATCTTATAATTTTAAGGGTTTATTTCATCAGTAACACTCCATGTTATATGAAGTAAGTTTAAAAAACATACTATATTTTGTAATTTAAGTTTTTCTTACATATATAAATATAATCATTTTATATTTTTATCCACTGATATCATATTTTCTCAAATAAATTAAATTAATCTATATTTATTCATTTGTCATATACCTAAATCATATTTACTCCAATTATTATATTTATATAAAATTTAAATAATATTGTATTATTTTATTCTTTTAATTTTCATATGTTATTTTTTTCTTTTAATTTTCTTCTTTTATTTACATTAATCAGTTAATTATTCAAATGAGTTTCTTCAAATTTTATTTCTAGCTAGTTTTTTTATGAGATAATTTAGTGATTGTCCCCCAAGTCCGGCAAATTGGGGTTTTGTCCACCTAAAATTTTTTGGACAAAATTGCCCTTAAATATATAAGGCTTTATGCTGTACACCGCACTCTCTCTCCTCATTTCATTCCTCGGTTGGCTTGTTGGAGACAATTCGCTCTCTCTTCTCTCCATCTTCCTCGAGCGATTGTTGCAGTTGAAACCGGCGGTTCCTTTTTGATTCTGTTTCAATGGCAGAGAACAAAGTCTCTGGCGACATTGAGGGAGTTGTTGTTGTTGCTACAATCGACAATAAACATGCAAGCGATCCTTCAAATGGAGGTGTGTTTTCTGTGTTTATAGTTTTATACCTGTTTTGAAGTTGAATCCAATATTTCTCTTCTATTTTTGTTGAATTTCAGAGAATAAGGACTCCGACGAGATGGAGGCAGTTGATGTTGTTGCGATTGACAGTAAAACTGCAAGCGATCCTCTAAGTGGGGGTTTTGGTTTTGTGTTTTTTTAGTGTTATGCCTTTATTTTTATTTTTATTCGACATTCACTTTGATTATATGTTGAAGGGCAGAGAATAAACCATCTGACGAGGGTGATGTCGGGGATGTTGCTAAAATGGATGGTAAAACTGCAAGCGATCCCTCAGATGACGGTTTGTATTTTGTGTTTATGTCTTTTATCCCTGTTTTTCATTTTTCCCTCTTATTATTGTGTTTGATATCTAATGTGGCTGATTTGCAGTGACCAAAAGTTCTTCGGAGAAGGTTCCTTCAGTTGAAGGTAGCAGTTCAACCGGTTCTTCAAGCAGAGGTGTGTTGTTATTTTTCTAAGGTTTTGTGTTCATGTTTTTCCAGGCTTTTGTTGTGTTTTTCTATCAAATGTATACATGCATTTGGTAATGTTTCTTTGATTTTTATCATAAATACCTATTTCAGCATAATCTGTAAAATACCTATTTCAGCAGATTTTTTTATTCATGCTGACACTGTTGTTGTGTATGCTTTGTGTGTGTTTTTTAGATGATAATGCCTCTGCAAGTGATCTTCAAGAATATAAATGTCAATTTGATGTGAGTATATTTTATTTTTCATACCTTATTGCCCTTTTTGTGTGTTTTTATGTTTATTCATGCTTATGAATGTGTCTTTTTAACAGAGATTGAAGTATTGCATTCCTGTAAAGGCTAGATTTTATGCAAAATCCAATGTTTACTGTGCTACAGATGTCTGTGATGTTATAGAGAAACATCTGTCTAAATCTGATTTTGAGTTGCTGAGGAGAAGTTGCTTTGGATGGGTTTTTGTTCAAAGCAATAAGATGAAACTTAATTTTCAGTTGATTCATCAAATGATGCTTTGTATGATTAAGAGTGATAAGCTGCATGAATTGTGGTTTAAGGTTGATGGTCTTGTTGCTCGGTTCTCTTTGGTAGAGTTTCATGCAATTACAGGGCTTCCTGTTATAGATACTTCAGTTAAACCACCCGGGAAATTTGCGTGGTCTTATTTTCTTGGGAAGAATCAGTAAAAGTGTGCGTACGATGAGTTGTTGGAGGCATTTAAAAGATGTAGAAATTCGTCTCCAAAGAAGCTTCAGATGGCAAAGTTGTTGATTATCGAGAAAATGTTAATGTTCAGGCGTTTAAAAAGTGTTAAGAAAAATCATGCTGCTCTTGTATGCAATCCAGCGAAATGTGAACTGTATCCATGGGGGAGATTGTCTTATTCTTTGGTGGTAAAGTCTTTAAAGAAGGTTCTGCTTTGTGATTGATCAGATCCGAGACCATCATATGAATTGTTTGGATATATTTATGCTTTTCAGGTAATTAATTTCATGCATATATGTTTCAGCATCAGTTTGTTTCAGGCTTTCAGGATTTGTGTTTCAGCAATGTTTTTTTTTCTTTTGTATGATATAAAGTGTTGCTTAGTTATATTTAAAGGCTTGGATACTAGAGGCTTTCCCTGTGCTTTCTGATAAGTTTCTTTGCGATTTCAAGATTCGTGCGGGTGATCCATACTCTCTTCGTTGGGAGTGTAAGTTACGACATACTTATATTGAAGCGCAAGAGTTGTTTGATGGTGACCTGGTATTATTTTTGTCTTAGCTCTATTTTGCTACAATCTTCTTTTTTTATTAGGTTTATTTTTATAATTTCAGTTGTTTTATAGTGTGTTAATTTTGTTGGTTGTGTAGGCGCCCATGTTCCCAAATTTTGGCGAGTTTGCAAGGTCCCCAGGGATGGTCTTTAAAGATGAAGTTGCTCACCCCATTCTTGATCCCATAGCTGAACCTGTATTTTCACAACCTGAGGATGATAAGTTGTATGATTGTTGGAGAATTAGGAAAAAAGCATATGGGAGAAGGTTCAATTGCTTTGCAGAAGGTGATTTATCATTTGATATACCTTCTGCTGAAACCCAAGAGGAAGAACAACAAGAAGTCAATGAAGAGTCAAGTGGCAATGAAAGTGGAGGTGCTGCAGGTTCGAAGAAGCGAAAGTCTGCGAGTAAAGTCCTGTCATTGGTGAAGAAACAGAAAATTGAAACAAGCAAACCTACCACAGCGAGGAGGGGTCGGTCTGCTGGTTTAGTTTCAGCTCAACAAGCTGATGTCATTTCCAAACCACCCTGTGAAATTGGTTATACTAAAAAAAAAGAAGGCAAGGGGTAAGAAAATTTCAGCTGCAAAGAAACCACCAACCATTGAAGATGCAATTGCGAGACCTAGATTTGTATTTTGCAGGAGAGGTAATTCTGCTTCTGAAGATTCCAGTGATTTGTTTATGCCAATTGAAGTTGCATGTCCATCTTTTCATCGAGTTGCTGAAACTGGATTGAGGCCGCCCATTGAAGCTGCACCTGCAAAGGATTCTTTGTTATTTAAGGATGGGAATGATGATGCTAATGATAGAGTAGCAGAGGGTTCTGGGGGGGATGTGGCTCTAGGAGGGGAGGATGCAATGAATGTTGAAACTGATGAGTACTTAAACAATGAAGGCACTGAGAAAGTTGTTATGGGATCTGTCAAAGATGATCACTTGAAAGGAGCGGGAAAGAATGCGGTTGGGGCTCAGACTGATGATTTCAGCAAACAAGGGGAACATCCTAGCTGGTTGAAAGAAATACAGATGAGGTTAGATAAGCTTGAAGAGTTGCCTCAAAGAGTTTCTGATTTGGCTGCGAGGGTGGAAATGCACCAGGAACGTTTGTCAGGATGTTTAAAATTGGTGGTTGTTGTTGATGATCTTGTGAAGAAGGTAGATTCCTTAGAAAATAAGTTTACAATGCAAGAGTCAATGTAGTTTAAGACTCAGTCATCCAATGTTGTACCTTGTGACCCAGTGATTTCAAAGGTTGTGAATGAGGTGTTGGATGAAATTGAGAAAGATACACCAGTAGGGGGTGTGGTGGATATTCGGGAAGAGGCACCTACTGAGATTCTAGGTCAACCAATTGGTACAGATGTTTCAGCATCTGTAAATGAGGTTATACCTATTACACTTGTTGAAGGGCAGATGATACATAGCAATTGGCTAGGCGGGCCAATTGCTAAAGAAAAAGCCGATCTTGCGTATGCTCTTCGAATTAGTGCTGAATTCGTAACTGAATAGACTCCGTATTGATTATGGTCAACCACCGAACAAGTTGAATGACTCCTGCTATGCAAATGGAATCCGATCCTACGCTTAGACTCAGACTCACACACACGGTAACATATACGACCTGGGAGTAATTAATTAACAAATGTGTTAATTAACCCATCCAATTGCCGACACAATACTCACGAACAAGATGTAATGGTTGCGCCGACTGCACTTAAGGTTGCCAATTGAATGGAACTTAATTCGAACTTGAAGCAAGAGCGTATGAAAAGGAACGTGAGATTTCTAGGGTTGACGAAGAGAAAGCACTTAGCCAAGTGCTTCTCTTTTAATTTCAACCTGATTTCTCAAATAGCCAAATTACAACTTAAATAGGTGAGATTGGTTCCTATGCAAAGAAACCCTAGCTATCTTACTTTTATCTAAAATAAATAAATAAACATAAGATAAAGACTACTAATTATATCTACCTAAAAATGACTAAAAATAATGTTTTCTTAGGGAGCAAGGAGATAAATATCTCTCACTTTTATTTCTCCTAAATAACTAAATAATAATAATTAAAATAGATAGGATAATTGTCCAACAACCGGTCAGCCCTGCAGAACCCTCGGTGCCGACCCCAGGACCCTCAACGTCGACCCTTCAACAAGCTTGAATCCATGGTGGCGCCTTCTTCTTTCTCGGGATGATCAGGTCCTCGAATCGTCTTAGCCCAGAGAGGGCCAATCTTGATGGCATCAACAGAGGCCATTAGATTCTTCTTCAAGGCAGGTATTTGCTGTTGACTTAGGGCGTGACTCTGATGTTGATTTGAAGGGTGGGGAACAGTGCTTAGATGATGGAATTTCTGGCGGGATGAAAAGGTGGTGGGTGTTCCTGAAGTCAAGGTTGCTAAAACTAAAGTTGCTGGAACTGAAGTTGCTGAAACCAAAGTTAATGCAATAGAAGATGCTGAAACCAAAGTTAATGCAATAGAAGATGCTGAAACCAAAGTTGATGGAATAGAAGATGCTGAGATGGTTGATGCTGAAGCCGCATCAACTCATGGCCAAGTAGTCAACGATGGTGATGAACCTGCATGTCTTGAAAGTGAAGAAGGTGGTGCTGATGCAACAAAAGATGTTGCAAGCAAAGATGCTGCTGGTGATTTAATGACCCCACCCCCTGGAAAAACAATACATGTAAGTGATGGCGAAGGGGATGATGATAACTTGTTGAAGCAGACACGTACTCAGTGGGATACAATTTCCAAAGATCCTAAATGTGTGCAAGAAATTGAAGATTTCAGGCGTTCAAAGCGTCTTCCAAAAGCAAGTAGTTTTCTGTTGAGCCCGTTTGTTTCTGAAAAGGTAAGGATCCCGAAGCATGTTGAAAAAAAATCATTGCTCAGCAAGGTTGATCATGACTTCATGTATGGTTGTGTTAAAGGCTCAAGGTATGTCCATCTTAATTTTTCATGTGTTTTTCGAGTGCTTTAGTAATATCTATATATGCTGACCTAAATTTTTAATCTTGTAATAATATGTGCAGGGATTTTTCAGTACTTTTAATGGGAGTTAGAAAAGAGAAGTCATTTTTTAGAAACATTGTTAGGAAGGACGGTTGGCTTGATATAGATGTAAGTATGCTGAAACTGTTTTTCTTTTCAGCATCTTTTCGAGTAATGTACCTATGTATGTATTCCTGTTATTATGATATGCTTTAAAAAAATACCTTACACTGTTTACTGTTTGAGCACCTTGAAGCTGGATTGGTTCACATGAGGAAGAGAGTCAGTGAGGATCCTAGCAGCTTTGAAGGCATTGTCGTGATGGATCCTAT
Organism: Persicaria maculosa; assembly: GCA_963922045.1. Taxonomy (NCBI): domain Eukaryota; kingdom Viridiplantae; phylum Streptophyta; class Magnoliopsida; order Caryophyllales; family Polygonaceae; genus Persicaria; species Persicaria maculosa. Next base: position 64,031,502 of record OY998255.1, read on the forward strand.
TTTTCATCAGAAGTATCTTCCAGAATGCTCGTCATCATATGAAGAAACAAGCTTTGTTGAACAATTCACTGCTAGCTACTTCCTGGGCTTATATCCTAGCGATTATCCCAAGAGTTGGTAGTCTGCAAAAAAGGTTTACACCCCATTTAACATAAACAATGAGCACTCGGTTGCCTTGGAGATAGATCTTGTTGAAAAGGTTATAAATGCCTATGACTTCAACCACTACATTGTGTCTGCTGAAAAACTTGTTGAACATCTGCGCCCGATGGCTGACTGGTTGCCAATTCATTTGGATAAGTCTGGTGTGATCCCAAATTTTCAACCGTCTACATTCCACATTAACAAGGTCCCTGATCTAGTGCATGATACAACTGGGTATGGAAACCTACATTTATAATATTTTTAAAGTCATTTAGAAGCATTTTGTTGTTGTGCTTGATATTACTATGTTTTGTTTCATTTTTTGCAGCGCATCTTGTGGGGTATATGTACTCAAAGCAATTGAAGCACTGGTGTTTGGGGGAGATGTCAAGAAGTTTACCAATGAAAGAATCTTTCGATACCGAGAACTTATGGTCTCAGACTTGATTCAAGAGAGATGGAGCTTTAAATTCTAGATAATAGCATCTTGTGTGTAACACCACCTATCAGATTTAGGGATTTCAAGACATTCTAATGTATTTGTAATTGTAGTGTAGATGTATTTCCGGGGAATATTCTGGACAACTGATGTTTTTTGTAGCATTTTGGATGCATTTTCAATGGCACTCTTTGAAGCCAGTGAAATTGACATTTATCTAATGGTTTATTGTAAATTGTGTCAGTATTCCTGTTTCAGCAAGTTTGTTTCAGCAAATATTTCATGCGGAAACAGAGAGGATTGTATAGATTAAAGTTTCAGAATAGCAATAAAAATAAATGTTAACTTGTAACCATAAGAACTAAAAATAAGATGATATAGTATAGCAATCACACAAAGTATAACTTGTTAAAAAAATACAATGCATCACATTAAAACCATATCTGTTTGCTGAAACAATTTATAAGTTAACCAAAAATCAAAATCATCATTATTTGTCTGTATCTATCTGGTGTTGAGCTTTTAAAATTGACATTTAGTTAATGGTATAATGTAAATTGTTCAGTTTTCCTATTTCAGCATTTTGTTTCAGTAAGTTATGTTTTCAACATTTTGTTCAAGTTGACACCAATATACAATGTTAAGGTGCCATATTTTAGAGAAACACATAAATATAATCTCTAAATAGGGGACTTATTGCGTTTCTTAAGGTGCCATATTTTGTTGAAGTTATGTTTTCAGCATTTTGTTCAGGACGTTGTTTTCAGCACATTTTTCATGCTGAAACAGAGAGGATTGTCTAGATTAAAGCTTCAGAATAGCAATAACTGGTAACCATAAAAACTAAAAATAATATGATATAGTATAGGAATGACACAAAGTACAACTGATTAAAAAAAACACGAAGCATCACATAAAAATCATATCTGATTGCTGAAAGAGTGTAAAACTGAACTAAAAATTAAAATCATCATATTTTTTCTGTAGCCAAATGGTGTTGAGCTTTTGAATTCTTCTCATGCTCCCTTTGAAGCCATTTCTTACTGTATTTTGATCTTCTCACAAACTCTCCTTTGGAGATTTTCCTTTTCCAAGGAGGTCGACCACATCTTTTCCTTACAATTAGGGGGGGGGGGGTAACATTTAATCTGTTTAATATATTCAGGAAGGTTTATTTAATCATTAGGAAGGATTGGATATATGGTTTCAGCATGTGCCAAACTCCAAGCTTCATTTGTGTAGAAACTTGCAACAAAATGTGACACATCAAGCTTTTTAGTCACTATTGCCGACAAAGCATGTACGCATGGGATTTTTTGAATGTCAAACACCCTACAAGTGCATTTTTTTGCTGAAAGATCAACAACAGTCCGCGTACCTTCTCCAGTAACGTCAAAGACAGACTCATTCAAGTGTTTTACAGTGTATGCACCGACATCCTTTTGCAATTCTTGAATCATTTTCATTATTGCAGGGGCGACTCTCTGTGTATTCAGTGCTGCAGACTGCCTTCTCTCTTGAGACCACTCTGTGAACTTATCTCTAACAAATTCCAACAGTGCAACAATGGGCATATTTTTTTTACCACTCAAAACATAGTTTAAGCTTTCAGCGTTGTTTGATGTCATCATGTTATACTGATTACCCTTTGCATGTGCTCTTGCCCACCTCTCCAGCCCCGCGGATATCAAATAGGTTGCAAGGCTTGGGCATTCTTCTTTTATACGGTCAGATTGGTGGGCAAAATCACTAACAGTGTAGGTTTCAGCAGCCTGTTGGAACATGTCCGCAAGATGCCTTTTCTTGAAAGTTGCATGTATGTTCTGCTTCAAATGCCACATACATACGCAATGGGTAGCATTAGGGTATATCTCTTTGATAGCTTTAGCAATGCTGGAATGCCTATCAGAAACAAACACCAAATCATCTGTAGGTGGTATAACTTTACTAAGTTGCTGAAAAAACCACCCTCAAGATGCATTATTTTATGTGTCAACAATCCCAATAGCCAGCGGGTATAATTTCATATTTGCATCTTGGGTAACTGCTCCAAGCAATGTACCCTTATATTCCCCTGTTAAAAATGTGCCATCTACAACAACAACCTACAAATAAGACAGGAACAAGTTAAATGCTAAAATCATCATAATTTTGCAAAATTATAAATGATTATGCATATATACATACCTTTTTTAAGATGGGGAATGCTCTAATGCATTGTCCATAAGACAGGAACATGTATTTGAACCTTTCAGCACTGTCTGTTTTAATGAGAGCTATTGTCCTTGGATTTTTCTCCATAAGCATGTGACAATATGACGGCAAGGCAGCAAAATTTGATTCCGGTGACCCTTTTTCCCTCACTTGTGCTATTCGTGCTGCCTTCCATGCCTTCCAATAAGTAATTGAGATCTTGTGGTCCATTCTCATCTTATCAATAATTTGTTTTGGGTTGTATCCACTGTCAAAAACACAACAATTAGTAAATGATTGCTAAAACTATCAATATGCTGAAACAGATTGATAAAACTATGAATGATCTAACACTGATTGCTTAAACTGATTTCTTAAATTGATTTATTGTTTGCTTAAACTAATAATAAATATAGTGCTGAAATGAACGCTGAAATTAATATGATCAAAAAAACAAATATGTTGAAATTAACTGCTGAAACAGTATACACCTTGATTGTATGAGGCTGGCAATAACATTGGATGGTGCTTGCCTGTAGTGTCTTGTTCTTGTATCTAATGTGCATGTGTGTATATCTCTATACAATATCACCTCATGACAAATAGCTGAAATTCTCTTTGTATGCAATTTCCAATCACAATTTATGTCTATGCATATTGCACTATAATATTTTGGTGTTGATTTTTTAACCTCAAATCCAAATATGTCCGTCATCGACATAATGTATAGAGCATCCTTTACTGCTTGTCTAGATTCAAATGTTTTTCCAACATACATAATCATTGGGCATTGAGTGACACGATTGACAATACTGTCCGTGATAGAGCTTCCAGCACCACTTTCATCAATTGTGTTTCCTTTTCTTTTCATCATGGCATAGCGCTCATTCCAATACCCATCATTGGAGTTATCTGAAAATGATTCACTGTTTTCAACATTAGAGGAATATGAAAATCTTTCAGCATCCATATCGTCTTGTGGCACATCCTGAATCTCATAAAAAATAGAGATATCTTCTGTTATATCCATGTTTATGCTATATCTGCCATCAGTTTCAGCAAGCTCAGCAGTAAGTGTGTTTATGGCAGAAGCATCTTCGCGAATCGGAAATTCATGGACAACAATATCCAATGGCAAGGTGTTGGTGACACACAACTCAACAGCAAAATTTACTCCATCCAGTTTACTCAACAACAAGAATTCTCTCAAATCAGCGTCAAAATCTACCTTAAGCGGTGCTTTCAATGTCTTGAAGGGGTGCAAATGGCTGAATTCCAATTCAACTGATTCATCAACATTGAATTTGTTGTAAACCTTGTCCCTCAAGGTTGATAAAGTGATTGAATCCTCTAGCACAAAAGCTTTTGAAGTAATGTTTCCATCGAACAGTAATCCTGTTTCAGCAATTCTCCACTTTCCCCCATATTCAACTGTTACAATGTTTGATGACATTTCTATCCCTGCAATTCAATGTTGGACAATATTAAAGTACTTGAAATATAATTTGAATGCATTTCAGCAAAAACGAACAGCGCAACAAAAAACAGAGTTGTTGAAACAATTAAAAAACAGATAACTGCAATCCACATGAGATCAATATTCGATAGTTTCAGCAATCATTGAACATGCTAATGTTATATAGAAAATTGAAACACAGACCTGCAGAAACACTTTTAGTAGCAATCAAAAATGATAGTTTCAATCATAAAGTTCATAGCAGCAAATTAGAATTGATAGAAAGTATTGAATTATAGTATCAATCGTAATTTCAGGAGCAATCATAAACGATTGGTAGGGAATCTGTGTGTTTCACGATACTTATAGCAACAAACCGAAAATCTGTTAGTTTCAGCAGATCTGGTAGTGCAAAATCAAAATCAAAATCAATTCGTAGAAACTTTGCGCCTTCACATCAACAATCATAATCAATTGATAGAAAGTATTGAATTATAAACGATCACAACTGATCTGTAGCAACGCTACTTGTAGCAGCAAATCAAAAATTTGTGTTTCAGCAAACCGAAAATCTGTTAGTTTCAACGATTACAACAGATCTGTAGTGAATCAATATAATAATCATAAGTTCATAGAACATTGCTGAAGAATAGTCCAAAATTACAGCAAAAAACGAGCGATAATGCTTACTTCGTTGATATGCGTACGTAGTTGAAGCAATTCAGCAATAGATTGTTCGATTAAGCAACAGATCGATCGTTTATAGTAGATAGATTGATTGATAGGCAAAAAACGATCGATTTACAGCAGGAAGGATGAAGAGGAGGATGCTTGTGTGGCAAGGTTTTCGGTTTCAGCATGTTGAAAAAATCGGTGGACAATTCCCAAATATGGAGAGGTTGGAAGACACATTCCTAATATAGTCCAAAAAATTTTGGCCTATATGGTAAACACCCCTTTTTTTATTTGGTTTACTTGTTATTTTATTCTTGTAATTTTCTTCTTTGATTTACATTACTCAATTGATTATTCTGGAAAGCTACTAAAATTTTTATTTCTAGTTAGTTTTTATTATATGGTTTACTTATTCAAAGTAAACTAAAGATTAATCTTATTTCATTTAATAATATAAAAATTTGTGCTTAAATAGTTTTTTTTTAAACAATTGTGGTAGAAGAAGTGTTTTTTTTCATATTAAAAGAAAGAAAAATAAATAGCATATATGATACTAATAAATGAGCAATAAATGGCCAAAAAAACTCACTTTACTACATAGTTAGATTAGATTAGATTAGATTAGATGACTGTAAAAAAAAAAGATGACTCATAGTCATATTCGTATTGTAGTTAATGTTTTTGTAACAAATACTATGCTTTTCAACATTTTCACGCAATAAGGCTATATTTGTCATACAGACATACACTATACAAGGTGAGACACTGCGACAAATGATAAATAAAAAATTGTCATAATTGGCAAGTAAGCCGGCCTATAAGAAAAACATGATTCATGCATAACAAATACGGAGCACTATATATGCTTTTCAACATTTTCCCACAATAATTTATGGTGTATATATGCATTATAACTTTTAAGCCTATAAGAAAAACATGATTCATGCATAACAAATATTGTTCTTTTTAAGACTTTCACACAATAATTTATTGTATATGTATTTTAATTAAATATTACTCTCTCCGATTTAAATTATTTAATTTTTCACTTTTGACACATTTTTTAAATATTAAAAAATATTAAAAATTCTATAAAATATTATTAATAAATAAATTTATACTTATTCCTAATAATTACAAAATAATAATAAAAATAATTTAAAAATTAATATTTTATAGATTTTTTAACTTTATTAAAAAAATATATAATAATAATAATAATCAAATATTCAGTATAGTTTTACTCATTTTAGTTTTAGTTGGCAAGAAAGTTATTTTGAGTCATTCAATTATCAAAAGACATAAAGAATTTACACTTTTATAATATTTCATCCGTTCGGTAAATCATGCTATTTACTATATAGGTACGATTAAAACTATGTAAAATGTTAGTTTTTTAATTGTTTTTTTTATTAATTTCATACTTAATAATATCTTTTACTACATTTTTATTATTAGTTTCATAGTTAATAAATCTATATAAAATGTCGTTTATTAATTTTTAGCTAGACCTGCTGCAAGAATGGTAGTTACCATGGCTATAATGGAAATAAAGGCTGTGAATTGAAATTTCATTTTATAATGACGAATGGCGAATATCATCGTGGCTTCCATGCCACCGTTCGTTGAAATATAACAGTTATGGGTTTTAATTAGTTACCAATTACAGCCTGATAATCATTTTTTAAGTCATTTTCGTTTGGTCCCTAGATAAACTAATAAGGGAATTTAATTGTTTTTCAATCAATCTATTCGATTGCATAAGTTCGTACTATTAAGTATAAAATTTAAAAAGCTGATATTTTATAAAGTTTTAAACTTTTTAAATATATAACAAATCGAGCTCAATTTGAGCCCCCCCTCTAAACATTGGGCATATACTTGATTTATTTAATAAATGAATGAGTTCAAGCCTAATTTTTTTTTTTGAGCATAGAGTCACTCTACTTGTACAGTAACTTATGAATATTTTATAAATTCTACAAAATTTAAGTTATACGAGTTTGAGTTGAACTGAGCTTCAATTTGAATTAGTTTTAAAATGTGATCATATTCGGCTCATTTAGTAAATACTAATTAAATAGACGAGTCTGTGCTAATCTTTTTTTCAAATAAAGCTCAAGCTATTCAATTGAACTTCCAATGTCTCAAGCTATTCAATTGAGTTTTAAAATTTGATCATATTGGTGCTGTGGTATTTCCTTGCGCTATAAAAGGAGGTGTTATTAAAGTCCGCGTAATCTCAGATTACGAAGCTTCGATGTCTCAGACTAAAACATGGGCATATTTTATAACAACCTTGGTTTGAAAAGAATAAAATAAAAATTTAACATTGGAAGTTCAACTTGCTATCAAAGATTTTTGTATATCGTAATTGTATCATTTAAGCCTAACAATGTTGGTCCCCTTTACACCATTTTATATAGGGGCAGGGGAAATTTCCTTCAACACTTTCTCATGAATTTTATTTGGGAAAACTAATTAAAATACCTTCATCTTTAGGAGTATGGTAAAAATAAGTGAAATTAATTAAAATAACTCAACCTTTGGAGGGGTGTTAAAAAAGAATTTTTTTTCAAAATATTCACAAAAAAATAATTAATTAACAAATTATTTAAACGTTAAAAATACTTACAAAAATATTCATTTTTTGCAGGTTTGCCAAAAAAACGCGGTCTCAGACCGCGTTTTATTCAAACGGTGGAAAACTCGAAATTAAAAGAAAATGTAACAAAAAATTAACAAAAGAAACGCAGTTTGAAACCACGTTTCTTTCATTAATTTTTTTTGAGTTAATTTATATAATTGTGAAAAAAAATTTACATTAGAGACGCGTCTCTTGTGTTTTTTAATTTTTTTTTTCAAGGGAAAGTGAAAAGAGGGCAGGGAGGCGGAAGAAGGAGGAAGACTCCAGAGGAGGAAGGATGGGAGGCCGAAAGAGGAAGGAGGACGGAGGATGTTCGATTGGGGGTGTGAGCGGCTCATTTCGATTTTCGATTGGGGATGAAGGCAGCCGAATTGACCTTCGATCGGAGAGGGGCGCGCGGAGACGACCTTCGATTAGAGGAGAGCGAGGTGGTGGTTGGCGGTGGTGGTGGCGGAGACCTTCGATCTTCGATTGGGGACGACGGCGCCGAGTTCAATTGGGGGATGGCGGTGGTGGTGGTGATAGGCAACGTTCAATTGGGGATGGCGGCGCCGAGTTCGATCTTCGATTGGGGATGACGGCGCCGAGTTCGGCTTCGATCGGAGAGGGGCGAAGCCGCGGAGACGACCTTCGGGGAGAGCGCGACCTCCGGCCTCTCCTCCTTCCTCGGGGCTACGACCTCCGGCCTCTCATCCTTCCTCCTCCTTCCCGAGCCTTTCACTTAGAGAGAGAGAGAGAGGCGCGGTCTGAGACCGCGTCTCTATGTAAAAAAAATTCACAATTACATAATTTAACCCCAAAAAAATATAACAAAAGAAGCGCGGTTTCAACCCGCGTTTCTTTTGTTAATTTTTTGCAAATTTTCCACATTTTGAGAAAAACGCGGTCTGAGACCGCGTTTTTCTGTCAAACCTGCAAAAAATGAATATTTTTGTAAATATTTTAAATGTTTGAATATTTTGTTAATTAATTATTTTTTCATGAATATTTTGAAAAAAAAAATAGTTAAAAAAATATCTCCACTAAAAAAAAAAATTCAACCTTTGGAGTAGATGGTAACAAAATATTCCGAGTCATTTTTCCGACCATAAATTGGATCAAAACAATGATATAAAATTGGTTAAATGATCTCATTCTCATTAAAATAAATCAACATCATCCAAAATTCACCAAAATCTTGATTTCGACAATTATATGTCATCATTTTTGCTCATATTTATAAACCTTAAAAACAATTGGGATACTCTGTTATCCATCTCCAAAGATTGGGTTATTTTTCTTACTGTTGAAAGGTGGAGATATTTTTTTAACACGGGTTATTTTAATTGGGTTTGCCGGTAAAAATATATCCTCAACTTTCAACTGTAATAAAAATATCCCGATCTTTGAAGGTAGTGGTAATATATTACCACGGGTTTTCTCACGGGTCAAAAATGATGACACGACAACCTACATGGAATTTTTTACAAGGGTTTTCTTTAACGGTTTCCTTAGGGAAAAAAACAAAGAGTTAGACCAGGTTTATACCCAACGCCTTTTCCTCCCTCCTATCTTCTTTCGTGGTCGTCTCTTGAACTGTCTTTTATGTCTTCTAGACAGCTCATTGTTCCTCTTCAATGACAGTCTTCCTCTCTCGTGGTCGCCTATCTTGAGTCGTCTCTCTCACATCTTTTTCCTCTTTGATTAGTTTAAGAACCTGGCTGAATAAGTTTTGTTTTTTCCCTCTTTGTTGTTGTTGTCAGTTTAGTTTTGTTGTCGATTTGGTGTTAGGAAAAATATTAACCAAGCCCCAGTCGGGGTGACCTAGTGGTGAGGAGCAAGGGGGGTGGGAAGGAAGTCCCGGGTTTGATCCCTGCCTCTGCCCCTTTCCTTGGAAATTCCAAGGAAAGAGCCACGTACCAGGTAAACCGGCTTACGCCAACCGGCTCGACCCACTGGTAGGGAGCAAGGCAAACCTTTAATGGAAATTTCAACTTATTGTTATCTTATTGAAGATATTCTCGTCTTTTTTTATTTTCTAAATTATGTATTTCCACGTAGTGTTGGACTAGATCTCGAAATATTTTTATTTTAAAAGTTGTATATTTTCTACGTATGGTTGAACTTAAACATAATGGACTAGTATGTGTTTCTAAGGTATATATTTCATATAATGTTTGAAAATAAAAATGCTCGATTCGCCTTATTGGATATCCAATAATCACCTGTTCCACCCGCTCATCCGCACGGGTTAGATGCGGGTGAAGGATTTGTGGGTGACGGAGCAAGACAGGTGAAGATTTATACTGACGAAACGGATAATGAATTGGATATTTTCATCCATAATCTGCCATATTTCCACCTCTAAAAGGCTACGAGGAAGTAAGAAGAGCGGTGAAGATCATGTGTAGTAGAGAACCAAAATGGCCTATGAAATGGGATGGGAGGATCCTCAGAAATGGTATTTAGTGGGCCTAGTTTAGTCGAACCTTCAAACTTCAAAGACAAGCGGGATATGGGCCCCACTTCACCTAACAGTACTGGACTGGTCCACCAAACCAAGTCCAAATGCCAAACCCCATCATTTGAAAAAAGGCCATTGATTTTGAGTGAGGCTAGTGGCAAGATGTCAAAACGTCTATTGACAAGATGAAATCGGGTAAATTACACAACAATTCCATTTCAAGTTTAGAATAGGAGCGAGAAAAACCTAAACTAGTTCATCAACGCGTTCAATCATTATCGAAATTCTTCAATCTGGAAAACAATAATATTGTTACAAACCATATTTTTTTTCCTCATTTCGTTACATATGAAAAACAAAACAAAACAAGGTAGAGTTTGGCTTTAATTTGTGCCTACTTGTACAGATAGGGACGAGAGGATTGCTTAAGGGTGGGCCACTAGCGTTGCAGTGGGTGAAGGTGGTGGCGCTGATTGTGGCAGTAGGACTCGACGACGGCGATCAGTTTAATTTTGTTTTGCGTTTGTTATGCCTCTTTTCAATTTTTGAAGGGGCAGATTGATGGTTTTGGGCGGTTTTGAGTTTTTATAACTGGTGTTGTTTGGGGTCTGTTGGTGATCTGAGTGTCGCGGCGAAGACCATGGTGGTGCGTGTTGGCAGGAACAGTGCTATAGATGGAGGGAATTCGGCAGCACAATAGGTTTAGGGTTGATAGTTTTTGGGATGTTGGGTGCAACTGTGCAAGAGCGGTTTTAGGGTTCGATGGTGGTGCAGCGGCGGTATGATGATGTTTACTGTTGGGGTTCAATGGTGGTGCAGCGGTGACGCCATTAGTAGTGAATTAGGAATTGCTCACCAGACATCTTTAGATCGGAGCCGCCGAGCACATGGGCGAAGCTGCGCAGTTCGATCTCATCCCCGAAGGCTGATGTCATATTCTTTTTACGATTAGGTATAATCTTAGGTCAATTAGTTTTATTTTGGTACTATAATTGATGAATTTGTGATTGTAAATTGATCTGATTATTTGTATTGATGAAGTATTGATCCGATTAATTGAACTACGTTTGAAGTTCTTTAATTGTTTAATTGTCATTGCTTACTTTCTTTCTAGGTTTGTTGAAGGTGGGTATGAAGATTTGATTTATCTCTCGGTTAAATTGTAAATATTCTTTTACACATGAAGGACTTATTGTGCAGTTTAATGGATTTCGTCTTGTCAATAGTCATTTTGTTATCTTGCCAGTAGCCCTTATGTTGAGGTTTTTTTTTGGAAAAATTACAGAAAACCACCCGTTAAATATATGAGTTTTCAATTAACCATCCGTTAAAATCGAATTTACAGAAAACCACCCATTAAAAGCATCCCGTTAACAAGTCACCACCCATATCCAACCTGGTGTTAAGTTACCGTTTAATAAAGGTAAATAGACCCAAATGCCCATAGAAATTAAAGAAAACAAAAGGAGAAGAAGATGAAGAAAGCCCAGACGCGATCGATCCCTTCTGTACAATCTCTTCTAGTCTCTAAAACCCAATGAATCGTGCAATTGAGTGAAGAATACAAGATAAAGGAGAAGGCGGCTGATGATTTGAGTCACCGAATCGAAGTCCTGATTGTGTATTCCACTGAGAAGGTTGGTATCTAATTTAGGGTTTCACTTTTACAATTTGAGATTTTTTTCGATCAAAAAACTGTTTAGGGTTTCACTTCTACAATTTGGGGTTTTTTTCCGATCAAGAAACTAGTTTGGATGGAGGTTAGCAGTAAACAAACAATGGTGGTGCTTCTTTGAAAGTTTATAAATGAAAACCCATTTATTTGTTTGCTTATACTGTTATACATGGTCCTGGATAGGGTAGGAGGAAACAAATGTTCTCATTGTGGCATTGAAGGACACTACAAGAGCAAGTGCACTAATCCCGCTAAGGCACCTGAACCTCGTAATGAGCCTAAGCCTCGGAACAAAGATGGCCGATCGAAAAATCATAAAACTGTACAGTTTGGAGGCAGCTCAAAAGGAAGACCAAATAATAAGGTATATTCCATTGTTTTTAGTGTCATCTACTTTATAATGGTTCCTTACAAATGGTTTTATAAGGTTATAACTATTTTGGTCTCAATAGGGTACTATAAACCATGACACCTGTTTGACATCACAAGTTTCTAGAATTCCTCAACCATGTAGCCAGGTTAGTACTAAAACCATATTACCATCATTTATTTATTTATTTATTTATTTATTTCAGCAAGTGATTGAATATTTCTTGGTGCAATTACATGCAGGGAACATCATCTAGCACTTCTCAAAGGATTGAATATGCAGGAACAAGCTCCACACAAAAGTATTTTCCAACTGCTCCACCTAGGAAACAAATTATCTCATCTATAACTCAGCTGGAAGGCGTTTTTGAAAGCGCGAACAAATCCGTAGCATCCCTGAGATAAACCCTTGGCAGTGGTCGCGACTCCAAGCTTCTATAGTTTGTATTTTGGACAACCATGTAGCTTGGTAGAACTAGTGGCAGTGGCAGCGACTCAAAGCTTTTATAATTTGTATTTTGATCATAGTTTGCACTTACTCTAAGCCCTAAGTATATATTTTGTTAGTACTTTGAAAACCATGTGTGTAATCCCTATAAACAGATGGGTATATTTTGCACTTACTTTATGTAGTTGCACCATCTAAATGACTCAAAGCTTCTTTTCTTGATCTGGGTCATAATATTGTCGGATTCCTTGTGCCTTTTCTTTTTTAATTTGCTATCCTTTTTTCTGTATATTATGTTCAAATTGGAGGATGAATAAAGGTGCATGAGTTGGAATAAGTTGTCAGAAGAGAGTGAGCACACAAAGGCATGAAAGTGTATATATAGAGAGAGAGGGATGGATTCAGCAAAAACACTAAATGAATGACCCATTTCCTCTCTTTCTGCCATCTACCCACTTCATTTTTATTCTACATTTTTCTTTATATTAGACCATTCTAATGCAAGCCTTTTAACATTTAATGCAAGTCTCTTAACATTTAATGCCCATAAGGCCTATTGCATTTTGATCTCAAGATTAAGGTGGACAAATTAACGGAAAACTAAACGGCATGACCATTCTAATGCAAGCCTTTTGAGGAAAATTGTACTGCAGGACACTTCATTCATTTAGTGTGAAATTTTGATCTCAAGAGTAAGGCATGTGTAGACCACAATCTCTCGCCCTTCCCTGATATGCTTTTATGACAGCAACATACAAAACAGTTTCTGACTGTAAGTCGTTTGGAAATCTGAGTGCATTATGACAACAACAACATAGACAAAAAAATAAGTCCAATAGCACAAATGATTCTAAGTGCTTTTAACATTAAACCACCCATGGATGACAACAACAACGTGATATATTGTAGCTACTATGACAGCAAAAAACAGAAAGAAACTCTAAGTGCTTTTAACATTTAACATAAGCACTTTACACATAGTTGAGCACTTAGTACAAGAGCTTTGCAATGACAAAAACAAGTCCAATAGCACAAATGATTTGCACAAGAGCTTTGCAAGATCTTGGTGGACAGATTGAGCTCCTGGCATTACATGTGTCAACTGAAGTCTCATCCTCAACATCAACATCATTTCTAAGTTGTCTCACCTCCTCTCGAAGCCTTCAAATTTCATTCTCATAAGTTGAAACCATTGTCTCTTTAACTTGTAATGTGTCCATCAATCGCAACATCTTGTCTCTTATCAATGGAATAAATTCTTTTGTCATATTACACAAGGGAGGATCAAACCATTCCCAATAACAACATTCTCCAATTGAAAGCCTCGTTTGCCACTTGCACTCCCACCGTGAGATGAAGTTGTCTATTGCATTTCCTACCTTGCAGATATAGATACTGACCTTCAATTCGGGGACTCGGATCAAAACCCAAAATCAAAACTGTGAGATCATGAGATTGATTGTAATGTCCTTCTTGAGGGTTTCCATTCATTGATATAACATATATATAGGTTACAAAGGTATTGGGCCTTAATGGGCTTTTAGCCCACTATACAATAGGAGACCTATGTAATCTATCAAACCCCACAGTCGAAACGGGAGGGGTCCGTACAGTGAGACTGGAACGAAAATCAATGAACAACTGTCTAGGTAAACCCTTGGTGAATATATCAGCGTACTGATAAGAGGACGGGACATGTAGAACGTGGACATGTCCAATGGCAACCTTGTCCCAGACGAAGTGGAGATCAAGCTCAATGTGCTTCGTGCGTTGATGTTGGACTGGGTTGCTAGCCAGGTAGAAGGCGGAGACGTTGTCAGTGTAGACCAGAGTGGCCTTCTATAAGGGGCATCGTAGCTCAAGCAGGAGATTGCGGAGCCAAGAGCACTCGGAGACAACGTTGGCAACACCCCTGTATTCGGCTTCAGCGCTGGAGCGAGACACGACAGACTGACACTTGGCTGACCAAGACACAAGAGTGTCATTGAGGAAGACATAGTAACCAGACGTGGAGCGACGTGTGTCTGGACAACCACCCCAATCCGCATCAGTGTAAGCCACAAGATCAAGCTTAGAGGAAGGAGTGATGGTGGTGCCGAGCTCGAGGGTGCCGCTGATGTACTGAATGATCCGCTTCAAAGCCTGAAAGTGAGGTTTCCTAGGGGCATGCATGAACAAGCAGATCTGCTGAACGGTGTAACTGATATCAGGCCTGGTGAAAGTGAGATACTGAAGAGCACCAGCGAGGCTCCTGTAATATATATCTATTGTAAGATTGATCAAACGCTCTGATTGTATTAATTGTAACAAGCGGGTACATTGCCTTTTATAGACAAAAGAAGCCTAATATAATCAAAACTGATAGAAGGCCGTAAGGGCCGTAATACAACAGAGCCGCAAAAGGTAAAGTAAGTTACAGTAGTAGTAAGTGAATAATTCACAAATATCACAACACTCCCACTTGAATATTCACCTTTAGATTCGGGAGTAAATAATACTGTCGCCTCAATAAAACCTCGCTAAGGAAAACCCAGAGGGGAAAAAGCCAAAGCTTAGGAAAAAGAGTACGACTTGCTTTGTACGCTTCTGGGATACTGTACTGCCTCATTAAAAACCTTGTCAGGAAAAACCCTGTGGGATAAAAACCTGAGTCAAGGGAAAAAGAGTGCAATGCGTACTATTTTCTCCCCCTCAATTTAATGTGCCTCTTGGAGTCGACACATCCCGATTTTGTACACAAGTTCTTTAAACCTGTTTGGGGGTAGTGACTTTGTGAATAGATCAGCAGAATTATCACTTGATCGGATTTGTTGTATATTCACTGTGCCTTCTTTCTCTAGATCATGAGTTGAGAAGAGCTTCGGTGAAATGTGCTTAGTCCGATCGCCTTTGATGTATCCTTCCTTCACTTGAGTGATGCATGCAGAATTGTCTTCATAAATAATGGTTAGGCTTCCAGCGATTGATCTTAATCTGCATTCTCCTTGTATATAACTAACTATGGATCTCAACCAAACACACTCTCTTCCAGCTTCATATAGAGCAATTAATTCAGCGTGGTTTGAGGATGTAGCTGTAAGAGTCTGCTTTGTTGACTTCCATGAGATCGCTGTGTCTCCATAGGTGAATACATAACCATTTTGAGATCTCGCTTTGTGAGGATCTGAAGATATCCTGCATCTGCATACCCAACAAGAGTGGCATTTGCATGATTACGATAATACAAACCAAGATCATGCGTACCTCGCAGATATCGGAATACATGCTTGATTCTGTTCCAATGTCTTCTTGTTGGAGCTGAGCTATATCTTGACAATAAGCTTGTGGAGAAAGCTATATCTGGTCTAGTATTATTTGCCAAGTACATCAATGCACCAATTGCACTTAAGTAAGGAACTTATGGGCCAAGAATTTCTTCATCTTCTTCTCTAGGTCGAAAGTGATCATCCTGTATACCAAGAGAATGAACTACCATAGGTGATGTTAATGGGTGTGCCTTGTCCATGTAAAATCTCTTTAAGATTTTCTCGGCATAAGTACTTTGATGAACAAATATTCCATCTTTCAAATGTTCAATTTGTAAACCAATACAAAACTTGGTTCTACCGAGGTCTTTCATTTCAAATTCTTTCATCAAATATTTTGCAGTGCTTTCCAACTCATTTGACGTCCCTATAATATTCAAATCATCAACATACACTGCAATAATAGCAAAACCATTTTTGGAATGCTTTATAAAGACACATGGACAGATAGCATTATTGTGGTATCCTTCTTTAATAAGATATTCACTTAATCGATTATACCACATTCTTCCAGATTGCTTAAGACCATATAACGATCTTTGCAACTTTATAGAGATCATTTCTCTATTCTCTGTATTCTGCATCTGAGGCATTTTTAGTCCTTCTGGGACTTTCATGTATATGTCACTATCAAGTGATCCATATAAATATGCAGTTACGACATCCATTAGTCACATATGTAGTCCTTCTGATATAGTTAGGCTAATTCAAAATCTCAATGTAGTTGCATCAACTACTGGAGAATATGTTTGCTCGTAATCTATCCCGGGTATTTGAGAAAAACCTTGGGCTACAAGCCTTGCTTTGTACCTCACGATTTCATTTTTCTCATTTCGCTTTCTTACGAATACCCATTTATAGCCTACTGGCTTTACACCCTTTGGTGTAAGCTTAAGGGGACCAAAAACTTCACGTTTTCCTAATGACTTTAACTCAGCCTGGATTGCCTCTTTCCATTTTGGCCAGTCATGTAACACCCCTTCTTAGAACACTGAAGAGATGTTGCAGCGCCAGCAATTACTCAGACTTTAATGTCTTCGTAACCGTCTTAGGCTTATAGGGACATGCAACCATGCTCCCATAAACAAGATGATAATAAATAAATATTAATTAAGCGGAAGACTTAAATATAAAACAATGTTCTAAAACAATGTTACCCAAAACAAGGGTCTAAATAAAATAACCAAAACAATGGAGTAGTAGCAGCGGAAATAATGTTTAAATAGTTATAGCGGAAACAAATAAACTGTGATACAATAAAATTTTAGGGATTAGTACCTTAAAACAAAATACTAAAAATGAACAAAATTAGACTTCTTTATTCTTCAGCGCCTCAAGACCGTTTACCTAAACCTGCGGATTAGTGGCTGAGGTATAGTATGCAAACCAGGGACCCCAGCCGTCCAAGGGAAGAAAAATAGGACGGTTAGTCTTTTTACGACTAGCAAGTAGCAGAAAATAAAATGTTCAAGACTCCGTCTACCACCCATTGACCATAAACGGGTATTGGTGATTGTAGACTAAAATATAAATTAGGAGTAAATATTTGTGTGGAACCTGACTCGTTTGACTGAATTAAAATAAAATAAAAGGATGATCCCAAAAGGGCCGAGTGTTTGAATGGGATGCGGATCCGAAGATCCTAAGGAATCATATCCCGAGTACGAAAAGAATATGATATAACGTTGCTGAAAGTGGGTCACCTATTAATGAGTAATGTACAACACAAATATAGTAATAACACAAGTATATACAACATTATCGTTTACTTAGGACAAGTGATACCGGCCTCGGCCGCATATACTGGGCGGATGACCTACTACCCTTAGGTAGATGTACCAATTCGAGAGATACCGACCTCGGCCGCATATACCGGCCTCGTTTACTTAGGACAACCGAACTTTGACCTGACTTTACCCTTTTTCCATTATTTAAGACACCTCATAATAACAATAACAACAAAAACAATAATAATAACACAACTCGTATAAGTACCAATCCACAAATACATCCTAGGTGACCACAAAAGGCATAATGTACACTTTAGATCTATAAAGTGCACGAAATAATATAACTGACAAGCATGGATATTCAAAACCAATAATATACCATACTTAACTAGCATGAAGGAACAAAATGGACAAATCATGCTTTTTAGGAAGTTCGGGCATTTAATGTAATTTTCTCAAACCATAGGATCAAATTATAATCACCCGAGTTGACATGCTATGTGAGATTAAGGAATTGATAAATAGCAACAAACTGAACTAACTTGCATATTTACCACAAACTCATAGCATGGAACTTATAACGGACACATAAAGCAATAATTGCGTAAAAGGCACGAAATTTGCAGAAATGCACTGATTGAACCAAACTACTTGCCTTAATCCGACGAAATGCTTATTCGTGGTTGAGGAAAATAATTTGATATTGGACCTGAGATTTTACAGAATTTAAAAAGGGTTTTAGTAACTTTTTAGAAATTACGGAAACGGCCCCGTAACTTTTCAAAAGTACAAAACTTACCCTAGCTTTTCTCGAAAGCTCACCCAATTCTGTACCCACTCAATCTCAGGAGCAACATAGTCTGCAAACTGTACCAATACAGCATAGAGGTTAGAATAGCATCGCGTGCTTATCGAAACTCGACAAATTTCGATAAACGGAGCGGATCTTACCCAAACGGGACTCGAAAATGTCCAAATTCCGAAGATTAGATCCCTTGGTATGATATGAATCTGAAAAGAATGATTTATAAGAGTTAAGATGCCATGGGTCAAAAGAGAGAAAGAAAAACGTATGAAATTCACGTTTTTCTTGCACAGTAGAAATCTGCTCACCAGTGAAATTTGAGGCTTCAGATCGAGCAACTCAGAGAAGCTTTGAGTAAATGAAAAACTGTATTAGAGAGAGGGTACTGCAGGGTTTACTCCAGTTTTAAATTCAACGGCGTCGGACTACGGTGCTAGTGGTGGCGAAGCCCGAAAGTAGGCCTGTTGATCACTTTCTGCAGAAACTTCCGACGTCGTTTCGGACGTCTTTCCGGTGAGCTGCTGCGCCGGAGCTTGCACGGTGGCTTCCTGGGTGTTGGTGGATACCCGTGGTGGTGGTCGTCGGCCTTGGTTTTGCCGGAATTGCGGTCGAGGGTGATTGGAGATAGTGGTGGTTTGTGATTTTCGGATGATGTTTGTGGGTTTGCAGATGATGATGAAGAGGGATTTAGGGTAAACGTAATAGATAGAATAGAAGGCTGCAGTATCTTCTTCAATTTGACCTAATCGGATCACTGGAATATAGGGATTTTAGGTTGAAAGATTTGGCTAGAAGATTGATAGTTATCGCGAAGTTAAGATTGATTTGTTTTAAGAAAAATCTCCTCATGTGCAATTTCCGTGGCTGATGTGGGAGTGGGCCGGATTGTTTTTGAAAGTGGGCTGCACTCTTGTGATGTAGGAAGAATGGAAGATATGGGTATGTATATATACAAGTAATATATATATAGACATTAGTAAATTTAATATATGTATATATAACTAGTTATCCACTAATTTTCCCATAAATAATATTTAAATGTTATCTGTGAAAATTTTATTGAAATAATAATACCGATGTTTATTTAGTTTACACTACCTAAATTAAATATTGATAATGAGGAATTATTATATCTCTTTAAATAAATTATTTTTATTGTACTTCGAATAATATAATGATTCTAAAACTTTACATTAGGTATCTTATGTGAACTAAGAAAATTTAAATTCAACTTATTTTACCAAATTTAATATAAAGAGAATTTATTTATTTATTTATTTTCATTAAAACTGAAATACCCAAAAAAATATTTTGGGGTATTTCAAGTCATTTCTGCGACGACATTCGTCGACACTTTGTGGCTCAATGTCATTGTCATCAAAGATTATTTTCGTGGCAACAGAGTATGCAAACACCTCATCAAGGATAATATCCTTTCTATTCCATTGTATTCTTGTAGAAACATAATTTACAGAAATTTCATAATTATCAATGTTTCTATCCTCATCTAGAATACTTTTGTCTTCTAATGCGCCCTCCGCATTTTCCGAGGTGTCTCTATCACATTCCTCTTGTATTTTGACATTTTCTCCCCCTGAATTTATCAATGGGACAATTTTCAAAACGTCCTCTTGACGTCTACTTTTCCTTGGTTTTAAATCTTTAGAACCAGGAGGCCTGCCACGTTTTCGTTGTATCGTGGACTCATTTACAGGTTGCTGCCCAGCTGTTTGTCTCTCAGGAATTTCAATCCTTTCAGGGGCATTTATAGCAGGCACATATGACTTTGTCAATTTCTTTGTGTTTGTAAACGAATCTGGCAATTGATTCGCAATACTCTGTAAATGTATAATTTTATCCACTTCCTGTTCACACACTTTAGCACGTGGATCCATATGAGATAATAATGGAGCATTCCACGTAATTTCTTTTCTCTTTTCTCCACCTAATGTTGGGAATAGATTTTCATCAAAATGCCAATCAACAAACCTTGCTGTAAATAAATCTCCCGTTGTTGGTTCAAGGTACTTAATTATCGATGCAGAATCAAAACCAACATAAATTCCCAATCTCCTTTGTGGACCCATTTTTGTACGTTGTGGTGGAGCAATGGGTACATAAACTGCACATCCAAAAATTCTCAAATGAGATATATTTGGCTCTTTACCAATCACAAGTTGTAACGGGGATTGTTTGTGAGAAGCGGTTGGTCTTATCCTAACCAACGCCGTTGCATGTACAATAGCATGTCCCCAGACAGATGATGGCAGTTTAGACTTCATTAATAATGGTCTAGCGATTATTTGTAATCACTTTATTAAAGATTCAGCAAGACCATTTTGTGTGTGAACATGAGCCACTGAATGCTCAATTTCAATCCCAATTGACATGCAATAGTCACTAAATGTTTGGGATGTAAATTCTCCTGCATTATCAAGTCTTATTTTCTTGATTGTATAATCCGGAAATTGAGCTCGTAACCGGATAATCTGTGCAAGGAGTTTAGCAAAAGCTGTATTTCTTGTCGATAAAAGACTTACATGTGACCATCTTGTTGATGCATCTATTAGCACCATAAAATATCGAAATGGTCCACACGATGGAACTATTGGTCCACATATATCTCCTTGTATTCTTTCTAAGAACATTGGAGACTCATTCTCAAGTTTACTCTTGGAAGGCCTGATTATTAATTTACCAAGTGAACAACCAGTACAATTGAAATCATTCGATCTGAGAATTTTGACATTCTTCAGTGAATGTCCATTTGAACTTTCAATAATTCTATGCATCATAACCTTTCCTGGATGACCCAAATGGTCATGCCATAATGTGAACATCCTTTTATCATCCAACTTTTCAGATGTTACATTTACTTCTATCGGACTTTTATATATATATATATATATATATATATATATATATATATATATATATATATATATATATATATATATATATATATATATATATAATATAGTCCAGAAGAATAAGCTAGCAGCTTTTCTAGGACGTTCTTCTTGCCATTTCTATATCCAGTGATACATAGATATTCTTTTCCACCTTGATTCATGGTTTACATATGAAACCCATTCAGACGCATATCTCTGAAACTCAACAAGTTTCTACGAGATTTACTTGAATATATATAATGCGTCATTTATAATCAGTTTTGTCCCTTCAGGGAGCAAAATACAAGTTCTTCCAGAGCCTTCTATCATCTTTGCCACACTGGATATTGTTCTGACATTTGCCTCGATTAATGTCAATTGTGTGAAGTATTCTCTGCTTCTCAAGATGGTGTGGGTAGTGGCACTGTCTACCAGACATTGATCTTTGCCAGTTGGTTTAACTTCACTTATATCCATATCTTCAATATAAAAGAGAGATATAATTAAAACTTTAATACATTTTTATTCATTAATAATTAATATATAACAAGTACATTAAAAGTAATGCAGAAAGTAAACACACTGCGATATGTTATAGGAAATAAACACACTGCGATATGTTACAAAAGTAAACTGCATGGAAATAAAAGTACTAGTATTTAATAGTTCACAGTATCACTAAGTCCGAAATCTCCATCTCCGTCAGGAGTATTTGCGAAGAAACCAGAGATGTCCAGATCGGGCTCAGGTGGAGTGTTATTGACAAAATTACTCTCCACCTTCTTTCCTTTGTTCTTGGATGTCTGATACAGCTCAACCAAATGTTTAGCTGTGCGACATACCTTCGCCCAGTGGCTTGTCATGCCACATCTGTAACATGGAGATTTGGATTTCTGAGTAGATCCCGATGGATCTTTTTGAACCATCAGCTTATCATTCCCCTTTGAAGAGGATGCTCCGGGAGCTTTGTGCCACTGATTAGTAGCAAAGCTTCTACTGCGACCACGACCACGACCTCTTCCACGACCTCGACCTCTACCGCGATTATTCCCATCTCCACGGTTATTCGTATTCCAGCCACCATCTCCCTGAGATGTATATTGACCTGGGAACATTCCATGTGCTGCATTCGTCTCAATATATGGAGCAGCACCAGTAGGCCTTAGGTTGTGGTTCTTCATCAGAAGTTCATTATTTTGCTCAGCCACAAGTAATACTGATATCAAATCAGAATACTTTGTAAAACCCCTCTCTCTATATTGTTGTTGCAACAGCACATTTGATGCGTGCATTGTAGAGAAGGTTTTATCGAGCATATTTTCTTCAGAGATTTTCTGCCCACATAAACGTAACTGAGACGTGATCCTGAATAAGGCAGAATTAAAATCACTGATAAACTTAAAATCCTGGAACCTCAGATTGCTCCAGTTATATGTGGCTTTTGGGAGTAAAACTTTCTCCTGATGCCCATATCTCTGACTTAAGTTCTCCCATAACTCTTTAGGATCTTCCACCGGCAAGTATTCAGACTTAAGGCTTTCATTCACATGATGGCGCAAAAATATAATCGCCTTTGCCTTATCTTGCGGAGAAGTATCATTATTTTCAGAGATAGTTTCCAGTAGGCCATGAGCTTGGAGGTGAGACAGTGAATCAACCCTCCATTCAAGATATCTCTGGCCCGATAAGTCGAGAATATCAAATTCCCGCTTTGTAAGATTTGCCATTGAATTAACTACAAATAAAATCATATGAATTAATATTGACATAATTAATTATCATATAAATTAAATTTATGGTTAATAAAGATGACATAAATATCAAATTTTATTAATATATACGTAGATGCTATAAAAAAATATATAATAACATCTTATATATATTTTATACAGTATATATGCGTGTTCATACGGTATATACATATATGATATATCTATATATATCTATCTATGTGATATATGCATGCATGTTATATCATAACATATATACATCATACATGCTTTGAATATATTAGTAGGTAAGTATGTATGTAAACATTGTATACTGAAAATATATACATGCATGTATTATATTGTATATATGTACTGTATATATCTACGTATAGATATATAGCAAATGTTGATGTTGCGTATAAATTTAATGAAACAAGGCTCAACAAGCTATCTAACATGTAGCACGTGATGTAATAGTGATATGTGATGTAAAATGGGAAGTGAACATTCTACTGATTGACAACACACTAGTCCTTTAAAATTTTAAACCGTGTATCATCACTTGCAATATATATGTTCAAGTTTTTTCAAAGCACTCTCATTTTCTCATAGTATATACCAACCTCCAAATAAAAAAACTTTCTTTTGGAAAAAACAACCAAGACATCAAAATTTTCAGTAGAAAAATTTTCCCATCTTCAAGTTGATGTCTCCAAAGTAGCCATGTCTTTATGCATATTTTAGTTCCATATTCTTTACGTTTTGCATATTTCGGGTTGGGAATATGTCGGATTTATGTAGTATATGCTTATTTGTCAAAAATGGAGATCTACATAAGTTTCTGTTTAATATTGCAGAATATGGAACCATTTCGGGAGAAAATCAAGAAGCAAGAACCAGAGCTCAGAGCTACTCGACATCGACAAACCATAGTCGATCTCGTCAAGCCATGTCTAGGCACACCAGGATCAAGGAGGATCATGTCGAGAAGCCGAAGACGAACAACCCGGCTCCAGCAACCTACTCGACCTCGAGTACCATTACTCGATGTCGACAAAGCTTCAAAGACATCCAGGAGTCGAGAAGGCCACCCGAGGATGCCGAGGAGAGACTACCCGACCATGCCCGAACACTTACTCGAGATCGAGTTATGTTACTTGAGGTCGACAAAGCCGAGGAGACATGACCGAGCACATCGAGAAGATCTACCCGACACTGCCGAACACACCAGTCGATGAGCCCGGGATGGTCGAGATCGAGGAACACTCCTCGAGATCGAGTACACCTGTGAGCCAGAGTCCGAGCCTGTCGAGGACCAGCAACCCGAGACGCCGAGCTAGCCCAGTCGATGACACCTCTACTCGAGATCGAGTAGCCTTACTCGAGATCGAGGAAGCCTCCAGAAGCCGCGTAACGCGTTTTGATCTATCCTACTCGAATTGGGATTACTTGGAGCCGAAGATTGCCGAGTCTATCCGGGATCCATCAAGTTCTATCTATGGAAGACAAGATCTATCAACATGAAGAGACTTATACCTATTTAGATTTAATTTCCCCTTTTTTAGATTTAATTTCTTTATAGCTTTTATTTATCATTAAGCCTTTTAGATATAGTTTTAGATATAGATAGATATTTCTATCCTTGAGTAGCAAGGTTTAGAAGCCTATAAATAAAGCCCATGGGGCTGAGTTTTAATCATTCAATTTCAGTAGGAGAAGTAAGTAGTAATAGAGAGAGAGAGAGTGAGTGGCCAAGAGGAGTTGGTGAAGCGAGAGCGGAATTGGCTTCCTTTGGTTGTAAGCTCTATTTTATTTTATTAATGCAAGTTTATTTCCTTTTATTATTTATGTCTTTAATTATGATGAAGCGTGAGTAGTCAACCCACTTCTAGGGTTGGGGCGAGCCCGACGATAGCCATGCATAATTGAGGTAAAGATCCGACTTTTATCAAGTTTTGAGCATCTACTACTTGTTATGTGTTTATTACCCATCTAATGGAGGTCCATGCTAACAACTTGGATTGTAAACATAAAATCGGTAGAGACATTTAGGGTTTCTTGAAAGAGTTGTCTAATTGTTGAAAAAGGCGAAAGCTTAGTCCTTTGATGCAATTCACATGATTATCTGTTTTATCTCTGCCTTATGCATGCTTGGTTATCGTTGTTGCAAACCCCAATCTTGGAAGCCCTTTTTATACAGTTTAAGTTCAAAATCCCAAAGCCTTTGCATTTATTTTCTTTCGTTTTTATTCTCTGTCCTCCTCGAGATCGAATAGCACAACTCGATCTCGACTACTGATCTTCGACCCGAGTCGTTGTAGCTTTTGTGTGCAGGTACTCGACCAAGACAAACCATAGTCGACGAGGACTTTACTCGATCTCGAGTAGCCCTTTGTCGAGATCGAGTAGCTTTTGACCGAGAGCCTGTGCTTGCTGCTGCGCTGTGTTCGACTGTCCGATCTTCTGTCGATTTGTTGTACTCGAGATCTAGGACCCCTGTTGTCGACTTCTGTGAGATTTCATCGCTGCCTAGGATCCGCTGACACGCTTCCTCGTGGATCGATCCTGACTTCCCACTACTGCATCAGGAGGAGATCTTGTAATTATTTGCAAGGGACGGAATCTGGTTTGCCTTAGTTTATTTACATTCTATTTTGCATACTCGATTTCCTCCTAACAACACAAGTATGAGGTATTTGAAGATCATCAAAGAAGTGAAGAACAAGGGTATATTAAGCATGGATTTCCAAGTTCAAGAGGTAATTATGGGTGGAAAAACATCTTCAAAATTTTACATCTTCCACCTTTGTCTACCCTATCCTCATATTTCCCTTCTCACTTTTTTTCTTTAAATCACCACCACTCCTTCCATTTTTTACTAACATCTCATCTCTCTACGAACCTTTTCTTCTTTAAATTACCATCACTCCTTTTACTTTTACAATTATCTCATCTTCATCATCATCAACCTCATCACCTCCGACCTCCTACAAACCACCATGAACTCCTCCGACCGATTCAATCTTGAGATACTTATTAGCATGGCAATAATCTATGCGGTTATATTCGTTTTGTTATTTTGGTGGAGGTTTGTTGGGCTCTAAGAAGAAATCAAATCCGGTGATTTTGGTGAAGATCCGACGGAGAGGTAAGAAGAAATTGGTTTTATAGTTTAAAACTTGTATTAGTTTTCAAGTTTAGACCGATTTGGTTGTAAATCCGTTTGGATCTAATAAAATACCGGGTTTATGTCTCATATCTTGTATGAATATTTTCCTTCTTACTTGCTACTATTTCGTAGAACATAACCGAACCATATAAATGGTGATTTGTGTTCTACGGGTTGAAAACTTTGATTTTCAGAAGAAGCTTCAAAGCTTTACGAGTCTCTGTTGTAGAAGATCCCTTAATTAAGGGCAACTACAGAGCATACTTCTCATAATCGGTTTCTTTACGAAAATAATTAAGCAAATCGGTAGATTTTGAATTTCTACCTTGTATTTGTTGGCTTACTCAGTTGGATCTGAAGAACACTCGTGCTTGATAACGTATTGTAAGATTGATCAAACGCTCTGATTGTATTAATTGTATTCTCAAGTGTATCTAATTAACAAGCGGGTACATTGCCTTTTATAGGCAAAAGAAGCCTAATATAATAAAAACTGATAAAAGGCCGTAAGAGCCGTAATACAACAGAGCTGCAAAAGGTACAGTAAATTAAAGTAGTAGTAAGTGAATAATTCACAAGTATCACAACAATATCAAACATTATAACCATCATCTAAAATCCACATTTTTAAATACTGTATTTTGTAAAATTTTAAAAATCTACATATAATTTTTATAAAAAAAAAATAGAAAAAGGGAGAAAAGAAAACGTTGAACAGAACAGCACCTCCACCCTCCACTCCCTCCGAAACCATTCGTTCGCCCGCCTACCCAATTTCCGCGCTCATAGAGAGAGAGAGAGGGGGGGAAATTAGGGTTCGTTTGATCGTTTCCCGTCGTCGACGTTGTTGATAGGGAAGATGAGAGAAATCATCAGTATTCACATAGGCCAGGCAGGAATTCAGGTCGGCAATTCGTGCTGGGAGCTCTACTGCCTTGAACATGACATTCAGCCTGATGGAATGATGCCTAGGTCCATTCTCTAAACCTCTTTCTATTGCTTCAGATTTTTTTTCTTTCAGTTGTGCTTCTTTGTAATCACATATCGGTATCGGTGATTGCGAATTCTTTGTTGTTTTTGCATTTCGCCATTTCGATTTTGACTGTACGGATCGTCCCGATCGTCCGGGTTTCAAATTCTCTGATTTTGCGGGAAAAATTGACTTCTTTTGAATAATTGCAACTTTTAGGTTTTGGATTATTAAGCCGTCTGTTAGCCTTTTGCTCAATTTTTACCTATTGCTGTTGAATATTGATCTGTTTTTCTTCTTCTTCATCATCTCATTTCGTTTTATCCTTATTTTTAACCGGCATATAAATCCAATGACGTTGATTTCTCTCCCACATAATTCGTCTGGTGAAGGCACACATTAATGGCTGTTTTCCTAGTTTGTCAATTGTCGTGTTGTCGTTGTGGGGCATGAATTCAGCCTTTTCAATCTTCTATTAATTTAACTTTTAGATTGGTTTTTGAAATTTAGGGGAAAAGACAAAAAAAACCGATGAATGCTCGATGACTGCCATTATTTGAGTTATAAAAGCCTTTGGTTTTAATATAGATGTCAGTAATGTCACAGATAATGAAACACAAAAATAACAGAATATATATTTTATTTTATGTATGCTAACTTTAACAAGCAATATATATTTTATTTTATGTGTGCTAAGTTTAACAAGCAATTATTTATTTATTTTTTATAATAATTGAGTTCCTTTTAATGCAACTCATTCTCGTATGGAACTCGGAGATTAGGAAGCAAAGTTTAGGGGTGCATTGTTGCAAGTTGATTTGTTGAAATGAATAGAGAAAGCATTGTTAATGCCTCTCATCTGATGAACATGATTTGTTTTCTTTGTGATACTTTACAATTTGACATTCCAGTTTCTGTTTTCACAGCTGACGTGCTTTGTTGATTTTGCAGTGATAGCTCTGTAGGCGTTGAGCATGATTCATTTAACACCTTCTTCAGCGAAACTAGTGCTGGCAAGCATGTACCTAGAGCTGTTTTTATTGACTTGGAACCTAGTGTCATTGATGAAGTTAGAACCGGGACTTACCGACAACTTTTCCATCCAGAACAACTTATTTCTGGTAAAGAAGATGCTGCTAATAACTTTGCCAGGGGGCACTATACAGGTAATTCTCCTTTACATGAGATGATGTTTCAGTACTTGGATTATGCACCTATTTCTTCAAGTTTTTTGATTGGTGTTCTGAATCTGCGCTTTCAGTTGGGAAGGACATTATTGACGTTTGCCTTGATCGATTGAGAAAATTGTCCGACAACTGTACTGGTTTGCAAGGGTTCTTGGTCTTTAATGCTGTTGGCGGTGGAACTGGTTCTGGATTTGGTTCACTACTTCTGGAACGCCTTTCTGTAGATTATGGAAAGAAATCAAAACTGGGATTTACAATATATCCATCTCCACAGGTGCTTTGATTTACTACTTTTGGAATGGCATATTGGTTTTGATTTAGCTCCTTTTGATATTTTGAAATGAGAATGAAACTGCTTTGAATTATTCTACAGTCTTATTTGTATATATCAGGTTTCTCAGGGTTTGTAACACAATTTTATTCGTATCTTTTAGGTTTCAACAGCAGTTGTAGAGCCTTACAACAGTGTGCTTTCCACCCATTCTCTCCTTGAGCACACTGATGTTGCCGTGCTTTTGGATAATGAAGCAATTTATGATATATGTAGGAGATCCCTTGGCATTGAGAGGCCAACTTACACCAATTTGAACCGCTTAATCTCACAAATTATCTCCTCATTGACCACTTCATTGAGGTTCGATGGAGCCATCAATGTTGATATCACCGAGTTCCAGACTAACCTTGTCCCATACCCTCGTATCCACTTTATGTTATCGTCCTATGCTCCTGTCATCTCTGCTGAAAAGGCTTTCCATGAGAACCTGTCAGTTGCTGAGATAACAACTGCCGTGTTTGAACCTTCAAGCATGATGGCTAAGTGTGACCCAAGGCACGGGAAGTATATGGCATGCTGTTTGATGTACCGTGGTGATGTTGTTCCCAAAGATGTTAACGCCGCTGTTGCCAGCATTAAAACAAAGCGAACTGTTCAGTTTGTTGACTGGTGAGTAACAAAATCCTGCATTCTGTTTCCTGATTTGTGAATTTCTGACAATTAGCCCTTTGATGCCATTGATAATACTCGAGGCACACACTGTTTGCTAAGCATATATGGAAAATTCCAAGTTTAAATGTTTTAGCTGATATTATTTTCATCTCTTTAGAGTTAGACATTTCTATTTTTGACTCGTGTGGCCATAGATCGACCAAAGTTGTGGGCATTTTATCTTGTGAGCTAACTGTTTGGCTGATTGAACCATTGCATTCTCGATTTTTTTTTTGTTTCTCGAAATAATTGAGATTAGACCAAGTGAAAGAGTTGAAAATTAGCCTCTGAATAATTTATTCAATTCTGTGTAAAATGATGTGACAAGTAGTTCTTTTACACAATGAAGGTGCCCTACCGGTTTCAAGTGCGGAATCAACTACCAGCCACCAACAGTTGTCCCTGGAGGTGATCTTGCCAAGGTGCAGCGTGCAGTTTGCATGATCAGCAACAACACAGCCGTGGCTGAAGTCTTCTCCAGAATCGACCATAAATTCGATCTCATGTACGCGAAGAGAGCGTTTGTGCACTGGTATGTCGGGGAAGGCATGGAGGAAGGCGAGTTCTCAGAGGCCCGTGAGGACCTTGCTGCTCTCGAGAAAGACTACGAGGAGGTTGGTGCTGAAGCAGGAGACGACGAGGATGAGGGTGAAGAGTACTGAGGTGTGAGCCATTTTTTAAACAATGTCCAAAAGCATGTTTTTATAGGGATGCTTAAATTTCCACTTCCATCCATATCTTTCCTGTGTGCATTTTGTTCATATCTTTTGATGCAGAAATTCGTTTGGGTTGAAAACCTTATTTTTCCTTCTCATATTGGAAGAAAATGGTAGTCATTTGAGTTGCATCTGTAACATAACTATTGCATTGTGTAATTGTGTTTATGGAGTCCTTATGAACTTGCAAGTTTATGAATTGATGGCTTGGTTGGCAATTTAACCAGTTCTGCTTGACATGTCAGACATAACTATGGAGTGAGATTCGATAATGTTGAGTTATATGGGTAGAGTTTAAGAGACCTAAACCACTCGAACTAAATTAATTGTAAGTAAAAAACTATATAAAATATTAATTTTTTTTAAAAAAAATAATAATCATCTTATTATTAAAAAGTACATCAACAACAATCAAGTATATCCCGCTCTATGAACTTCTTAAAAAACATATCGAAAAGTATAAGGACTTATATTTTCGAATGAAGAGGGTAAATGGTAATTGGAGTAACGTTGCAATTTCTAAGTAGAAAAAAATGGTGTAAAAGTACCAATAAAATTGTTACCTTAAAAAAGTACAATTACAATTTGGGTGCAACAAATTTTATTAGATGAGGTAAAAAGGGTTTGTATAGGCATATTATTTTATCTCAAGTCTTTTTATAATTACTATTAATAAATACGTGAAGAGTATTGCATCTCATTGGAGGAAAAAAGAAAAAGAATATAGGGTTAGCATATTTGCAAAACGCGTTTTCTAAATACACCGCTAATTTTTACTGGATACACCGCTAATCTCCGCAACCCCCTGCGGACCGAGCTCCGCAACCCGTTGCGGACATCACCGGGCATCGGGCCAAACACGCCCTAAAAGGCCATCGACAAAAGGTCCGCAAGACATTGCGGAGAAAGGTCCGCGTTAGGATGCGGAGTCCCTAACATATTATAAACAAAAAAAAAAATATCAAAGTGCTACGCATCTTGGTGCGTAACTGTTTTTTTTTTAAAGAACTTGCTCTTCATTGCTGGTTGACAAGCACGATGTTTACTCCGCATGTTGTTGCGGAACTTTTTTTTTTTTTAGTCCGCAAGTAGTTGCGGAATAAAGGCGGTTTGACACACTGTAACACGCTGTTTGACCAGACGTTCGGCGATGTCCGCAAGCTGTTACGGAGCTTGTTCCGCAAGTAGTTGCGAAGATTAGCGGTGTATCCAGTAAAAATTAGCGGTGTATTTAACAATCCCCTTGCAAAATCACTCTTTATAACCCCTTGATTGTTAAATGGATAAGCAAAATCTCTAACTAATCTCAAAGAATAATGAGATATGGCATGGAATTTTGACTAATGAGAAATGCGGGATGTTTAAGTTTTAGTTTATGGCTATATATGACAATTCAAGCTGAACTTGTTGATTAATGTACGTGTCCCAACGAACATACATTCTATATTGAATCTCAACATCATTTGACATGGTGAATGAGTGAATGATGATGCACATACACACTCTCCTCCATGATTTTCAATAAACAAAAGATCCTACCAACAAATATGATGGAATTAATCATAAGCCATAACAAAATGATTAAACTTGTTGATTTGGAAAAGATTCCACTTGTTAACATATCAAGATTGACTACCTTGTCAAGGAACAAGTTTTTGCAGGTGAACTTGTGGTTCGTCAGTCAGGTTCGAATATCTTGATCAGATTGCGGACATATTCACCAATGTCATTGGGACACACTGATTTCAAACCCTTAGTTCCAAGCTGCATGTTCATTCCTGCTCGGTCATATATGAGCTTGCGGGACATGTTAATATATTAGATAGATACGATTAGTTGTATATCTTTTATTGTATCTTTAATTTAGATTGTAATCTCTTGTGATTATCAAGATCCTATAATCTATGACTTATTTACACTTGTAATCCTATTTAAAGTCATTCAATTAGTAGAAGAAAATCATCTTCTTGCATTATCTTTCTCTAATCTTTACACAACTAAAATCATCATTTTAGTTTTGGGATTGACCCATTTCAATTTTTTTCTTAAATAATTAGACAAACTATTACAAGAAAACCAACCATCCAAGATATGATGGACCTTCCAAAATAAGGATAAGCAAAAAACACTGAATTTACAATTACAAGCTTTGAAGATAGTTTTTATATAATAATAGTACATCAGGAGAGGAGAATATATGTGATCCTCTCTTAAAGCTCCTGATTGTTTCATTACAAGACTTAATTTGTTGCAAATCCTAAAAGAAAACCCAAAATTAAAAAATTAAAAAAATGTAAAAACTAATACACAAATTCACCCTTTCTTGTGAAAGAGAGCAATTGAAATTAAAAAAAAAAATGTGTGCTAAATAAAAAAGATTGAAGTATATATATATGTTAACATCAATTTTTCAGATTGGACAAAACAATGAACCCAAAGGAGGAAGGTCCCATAGAGCATCCGAAGAAGCACTAGGATCATGAACGAATCCTGCAGCCTCGACGCAATCCGGTTGAGCCCCATTCATTGCGTAGAACGAAGCCGAAATCTGCCTCTCCATCTCCATCCTATGAAACTCCGAGAGCCCCATCTCGGAGTTATGCTCAGGGAAGGCCACATTCCTAGGAAGATCCGGTGCCTCCTGCCCGAATGGAACCCGATCATAGCCCACATTGTAGCCACCGGCCCACGCGACGTTGCAATGAGGTGCACCCATCTCATAGTTGTCCATACAAGAGCTCAACTCAGGCCTATATCCATGATCAACCATCTGGGTCTGTTGAAGAGAGCAACCAAATGAGTCCATAACGACGTTCCCTGTGGGAACGCAATAGCCGATGTTGTTGCTATGGTCACCGGAGGTAGCGAAGCTGATGGTGTTGGAGCCGAAAGTGGTGCAATTTGAGCTAGTGTAGTTGGCTAGGGTTCCAAATGTAGGTGCATTGGTGGGGGTGGAAGCAGCACTAGGGCTTGCTTGTTTCGCTGTTTTCTTGCTGTTTAGGAGCTTTCGGATCCTAGAGGCCAAGGGGGAGTCTGGCGAGACTTGAGTTATGACGAAGTTGGTTCGAGTGTTGGAGCCACGGAGGAGGCAGGCGGCCTCATCATAGGCGCGTGCTGCCTCCTCCGCGGTCTCAAAGGTCCCCAGCCACATCCTGATCTTCTGGGTGGTGTCCTTGATCTCCGCCACCCATCTCCCTGACGGCCTTTGCCGGACACCCACAAACTTGCTGTGGTTGTTGTTGTTGTTGTTGTTTTTGCTTCTTGAGGCCTTCAATTTGGTGGGATTGTTTGGAGGGGTTGTCATCTTTTGAGGGCTTTGAATTTGGTTTTGTTGGAAATGGATCTCCATTAATGCAATATATGTGATCTTCTCAAATCTCAATGGAGGAGTTTAAACAATTGGAAGAGGAGATTGGGAGCTTTAAAGAGGAAGCTATGTGTGTTGTTAATGGAGAAGTTGTATGCATGGACATTTATATGTTTGAAACTATAAGCAAGGAAGAGTCAATTCTATTATTTTTAATCTTCTACTTTGCATACGTGTAATACAAAAACACAAATTTGGTCTTCAAAAGTTAATATTTTATTTAATCATTTTTTCGGTTTTTATAACCTATGTCGAGTAAAAATGATAAAATCTATAACCAGATTTTAACAGAAAGGATAATCGATTTTTCCTTTCGAATTATTTTAAAGATAATTAAGTCTGCATTCTTCATCCACAAAATTTTAAAATTTTAATGTTGGTTTTCCACTTAGATCATATATGAAAACTTGAACTAATGTAATTAGTTTTGGACAAAAAAAAAAAAACTTATTAACCCAATAATTACCCAAAAAAAAATGATGTCTTTAAATAACCCAAGTAATTAATTAGGCTAAAATTTTGATGGCAAGAAATAAAAAGTGGGTTCCAAAAAAGTGGCAATTAAATGGACGTGTATGTCAGTATATGAGCATAAACTAAATGAAAATGACATGCACGCTTATTCTAATTATCTGCATTATATATTCTACCAAAAAAATTGTCCTTGATTTATTAATGTTCTAATTTGGATTTATTTACTACAGTTTCCCCAAATAATAAATAAATAAAATCCTCAGGGGGGGGGGGAGAATTTGTCCTTTTCCTGTATGAATCAGCTTACACATATAAAAAGTGATAAACACATATATTGAAATTGAATTGATAGTTTGTTGCAGTTGAGAAGGAAGAGGTCAACAGTAAACACAGATCGTGAAGGCAACAAATGCAGATTAGCATTTGGAAGCACGTCGTTCTATTCAAAATCCTATCTAAATCCATTTACTTTATTTATTAATATAATTGCAAATAAATTTAATTATTTATTGAAGAACAAAAAAACGATTTTTTTTTAAAAAATTTGGTAAGGTGGGAGATTTTTTTTTTAAAGCAATTATGAGTTTGGTAAAAATGATAAGGTACCATTTATTCAAGTAATTAGTAAGCTCTTACAATGTATTCATTATACCATGTATTCATCATCAATTATAGGTATTTTCTTCAATGTATATTCATTATACAATGTATTCATCAATTAGTTATAAATTTAAAACTTTCTTCTTCTATTTCTTATCTTAATTGGACCCTTTTGAAAGGCTTAAAACTTTTATCTATAGCATTTTGTATGAATATAAGGTAGATTAATTAAGGAATTATAAAATAGCTAACTTATTAATTACTCTCAAACCAGGAGAGAAGAACTTTCATATACCAATATTGAAAAATGGGAAGGAATACTTCATATATAATATCAACATGCAACATTATTAGACATACTAAAACTTCAATAATCAATTTAAGAGAAGTATATATCAAGTTTGTACAAAAGATTGGTCCACCTAGCTCTCCATATACTCAAATATATACACTTCATATTTGAATGTGCACATGTAAGCATCCTGAAATAAGCATTATACTGAAAATAAGCATTATAGATCAAAATTGTGTAAAGTATACATAATTAAATGCCATTTGAGATAATCTTAGAACATCAAGAAAAATACTACTTTTTCTTTCATAAAAAAAAACCTACTTCTTCGCTCTTTCCCTGCGAAATCATATTATTAAATATCTCATATGCAATTTTAACATCTCTTTTATAATTTTATAATATTTTATATGATATATTTTTTTTGGAACTTTAAAATGTTGACATTTTTAAAACAGAAAAAAAGGGATATCGAAATTGGCACCTCAGAGCAACACTAACAAATTCTCCTTATTAAGTTTTTGGAGAATTGGTCTAACGATTTCCCCATAACATTCTCCAAAATAGATAATGGGGAGAAAAAATGGAGAGCATTCCCTAAATTTGGAGAAAACTCTATATATTTTGGGGTAAATTTCATAATGGAGAAGCTGCTGGAATTTAGCCCAAAAAAATTCAGAATATGTGATTTATAATTATCTATTTTAGTGAATTTTTTAGGGAAGCTGTTGAACATCCTCTCATAAATGAGATCAAACCAATTGTTTATACTCCCTGGAAAAAAATGAAGGTGCCGATAAACATGTTTTAAGAGATCCATATCATTTTGGTAAGGTTATCCAAAGGGTGTAATCATGGGCCAATTAATTGGTTACAATGTCACTTAAATACTTGTTATTTTTGTTCAATAATTGTAAATATACCTTAACTATATGTAGTTAATACGGAGTACTATTTTTTTTTTAAAGAAAAATATTCAGAGAAGGTGGGACTACCAACTTCGAGAATGATGTCAAGTTGTCAACCTTATTAGGGATTTGGTTGCTTAATGCTAATGTTGTCATTGACCCATTGTGTAGAAAAGTGTAAATATGTTAACTAACAAAAACATGTTTTTTTTTCTGGATTTCATATATTAAGACATGTGTTTTAGGAAATTCACTTTTTTTTGTTCGAGGAAATTCACTTTCATAAGAAGTGATTTAAGAATTTTGCATATTAATAGAAGCATTTAATTAAATATAGAGTAATGTATCATTATAAAAGACAAATTTAAGTAATTATGGTGTAAAACAAAAGACTTATGATAGGAGGGATAATGACAATTTTGATCATGTAGGCATTCCAGATTAACCAATATAAGAAATAAAAGTTATTCATAATAAGATAGGAGTGGAGATAGCGATTAAGATGCTAAGTAGTGCGGTGAAGTCGACCCATCTTTGCTCGAGCCGGGTTGATAGATGTCATGACTTAAGAAATTGGGATACCCAGTTATGTCAGACTTTCCTTGTTGATAACGGTTTTGTGGACTTCCTCGCGGACCTTGCTTTATCTTTTCCTTTAGGCTTTTCTCTTTTGAACTCTTTGTCGGACGGTGCAGCTAAGCTATTGTTGTGTGATATGCAAGGAGTCACATGTACTCGCTCGTGTGCCCCTTAACAGATTGGCTCGTTTTGTATTGTTGCTTTCTGTTTTGCTATAACACTTCTTCGGAGTAGGAGCTCTTGCTCTCATCTTTCCCATCCAAAAAAAAAAGAAAAAGAAATAAGTAGTCAATGACTCAATACCAGGATAAGTTGCAGTCGAAACTGAAGAGTCTAATAAATGATATAGAGATACTCTAGAAGAAGAGAGGGGCTGAATAGAGTATGAAAACTTTTCGCAAAACTCAACCCTTTCCCAGTTTTGAAAACAACTTGTCAAGCATTTGGCCTTACTGTAAAGATCATACAATCAGGGTCTTGTTTTGTCTTTCATCCCCCTTTATCAATGTCCTGCAGGTTAGCTTATAAGGTCTTACAATCAAGGTAGAGTCTTCATAAATTTTGATGATTTGGTTACGTGCAAAAGAGAGACCCAAGTGTGATAGTCAGAGAGTTTCAATGGTATCTTATATCTTACTCTTTCTTCCTCTCCCTTGTCTTTCTTTTTCATCTTTGCTATAAGGGCAAGGGTGAATATAATTCAATTCCTAAATCCTACAGAATATACTAGGTTTGTTGTTGCATAATACTTCTATACTTGAATTCCAAAAGTGCCAAGTTATTTTCATGACAAAACAAATAGTGCAAGCTTATTATACCCATTTGTATATGTTTATAGGTGTTCTTCGACAAGTAAAATTACAGTAAGGTACAAAAAATGAGTGAACAGCAACGTTCAGCACTGTCACACCAAACATTAGTACAAAATTTCTTCACCTTGCCCATCGACCAAAATCAATACGTATAAATTGTAATGTAACATTATGCCTCGACTATCAAGTTGGCGGAAAGGCAAAATTAGTAATTTTCTTTCTTTCAACTCCTGCACTGCTGCTAATAACATAAATAAATAAAACTGCAAATAACTTAATATACACATCTTACACAAAACTGCAAATTCCATCTCACAATCACAGGCTCACGGCAAATAAACAATACAATGTGTCACCATGAGAAAAAGACCATGATGGCGGAATCAATGAAGGGTAAAGGAAATATCGCACGCAACCTGTGACGAGTCTTTCATGACGAGAGAATTGTTTGTAGGGCTTGTAGCAGCTGTGGCTGCAAGGATGACCATGTGGATGCGAGGGTAGAAGGTGGCAGGGTTTGCTGAAGCTGTCTCAATAGGTTGATCATTCGACTGGCAGTTTGCTCTGTCGCAAGATCTTTCCCGGCACAAAGCACCTGACATCAGGGCACATTTTTCAGGTGAGGCAAAGCACAACAATTGCCACAAACCCAGTGGCCTTGAAATCAACTGGTTTATCCAATTTCTCTGTTCACATCTGTACAGCTTTTAATACTATTCAAAACAGATAACACATAAAGATGTACCTCAGCAAATACTGCCACTATCTTAGGCAGGTGTTGATTATTAGGCCCGAGTAGTTCCCCATCAGACCTGCGGATGCAAATGAAGATAACATGTAAAAATATGACACGGCAGTGCCAATGAACTGAGAACTAGGGAAAGAGAATAGAATAGAGGGAATAACAAAAGATTCAAGCATCTTCATGTCACTGCATCTAATCAACATTCAGCCAAAGCTCGCGGATGTAATGCCCATTATCTTTTCTTTCTCAGTGGTACCGTAGGGTTTGTCTTTGCAATTGAAGCATGAAGGTGCTGATTCATGAAAGCCAAAAGGGAATAACAGCAAGGAAACCAGTTGTCTCAAACATCCTTTACCTTTCAACCATGGCACAAAGCTGTTCATGCACTACTTTGGCTTCAATCAAGTCTCCTTTGATTGGCAAGCAGTTCAACCAAAGAGGTATCACCTGCCAAGTATAAAGCAGAAAAAGGTACAATGTACAGAAACTTGTCAAAACAATGACAACTAGGGGGGGACACAAAGAATAATGCAAGAGCCAATAGATAATTAGATATACCTGAGCTGCGTCTACACTATCACGATGAAACTGACATATTTTCCCGAGAGCTGAGACAGCATTGTCATATGCCATTAGATTCTCGGGATTTGTTGCATTAGGGTGACTTATAATAGCATTTAACCTGGAAAGAGCCTCTGAAATGAGAAAAAAAGACGGATTTCTTAGTAGACTACTCGTTTAAAGAGATTAAAGGGCATGCAGTATAGCAGTTATGAGCAAAGCACCTCCAACAAGACGTTTGAACACAGTTCCCCCGAACTCAGCACAAACACCAAGTCCATAAACAGCAGCCTGACAAGTGACAAATCTTTATTAGTTTATGATTGTAAATGTAAAGGAAAATAATAAGATAGAGATTATTGCCAATTGAACCTGTCGAACATCAGGATTTTCATCATTACATGCTTCCAATAGGAAAGGAAGGTAGGTATCATAATACCTGCACAACAAGCAAATCAAACATATTGAGAGAACATGGAAAATCAACAGCTCAAATTATGTTCATTTTCATGAAAGCTGACCTAAGTGCTGCTTCCCGACAGTGTTCTACTACATCATCAAAGATACATATGGCAATTCGTCTCTCTTCACTCGATTTATCCTTGCCCTACAGATCAAAATATTGCTTTTGTAAGGTCTACCCAAGCCAAGCAAGATCAGATACAAACTTGGTACTTGCATGATGAACATTTAAAATTCCTCACATGTCAAAGGGTTGATTACAAAGTTGATTACTTACCCACATGGGTGTCAAGTATGTCGAGATTTCGTCAAAGAATGGCAAGAAAGCTGCCTTGTATGTTTTGATCAAGGTTCCCAGGCAATCACCAATCTGTTTTAAGAGGACAATAAAATAGGATGAGCAATTACAAATTGATTGATAACTTAGTCACAGATAAAAGAATTGGAGTTCAGTTCAACAATGCTTTTTTCCCTTTTCGACAGCCCCGTGATCATAATAATGCCACTTAAGCTTACCTGATCGAAAAGCTCCTCTTCTTGCTCATTTTCTTCGCGAATAAGTTCTCCTTCTTCGGCGTCAAAGTCTTCAGCTTTGGCTCTATCATCTCTTTCTCTTTTTCTTGATGAACTCGCTGTAATAACTTCCTTTATCTCATCCACAATTGATCTTACTTGGGCTTCTTCAAGGAGTGGCCCAGAAATCTAAAAGATAGACATAAATGTGAAATTAAATCGTAGATAATCAACTTAGATTATTACCCCTGGAAACCACTACAAGTTTTCAGAAAGAAGAGCAAGCATAACAGATAAAAATATTTCTAAAAGATACCTGTACACATTGATTCAGTGAATCCAGCATACTTGAACATATCTCTATTTCAGGCTCCTGCAATATATAGTTCCGAATGAATTAAAATAATGATATTGAAGTTAGAGGAGCATAATTACTATATAATCACCAATGCTGGTAGTAACCTTGTGCAATGCCTCCACCAAAGCTGGTACTATATAATCAGATAACTGCTTGAGGTAAGTCTCATTACGACCTTGAGATTGCCCTTTTTCTATCGCTAATTTTGCAGAACGCAACAGCTCCGGCATGGCTATAAATCAATAAGTAATAACCAAATAAAATTAACAGAAATGACAAAATGACCAGCCCAACAGCACATTTGAAAGGGCAAATACCTGCAACTGCAGCCTTTCTAACTTCTTCATGAAAATAGAATTTAAGAAGTGGGACCAATGTTGGAGCAACCTGCAAGTAGGATTAAACTCGTCCTCTTCACAGGCAGTTGTATAAAAAGCACCGTTTCAAGAAGATGCGCCTGGAACTTGAAAGTTTTACCTGATCAATCCATGGAAAGAATCCTTCTTTCAGTTCA
Organism: Persicaria maculosa; assembly: GCA_963922045.1. Classification (NCBI taxonomy): domain Eukaryota; kingdom Viridiplantae; phylum Streptophyta; class Magnoliopsida; order Caryophyllales; family Polygonaceae; genus Persicaria; species Persicaria maculosa. Next base: position 64,071,646 of record OY998255.1, read on the forward strand.
TCAGCATAGCAGCACAACATGTTACATGCTGTAGCCTTCTCCTCCAGAACACTTGTTTTGATTCCGATTCTTTTGTCCCCGAGAGTAATGGTCTCAATACTGCAAAAGGATTTGAATTTCTCAACAACATTTGAGAAAACAATAATCATATGCTCATAACAAAGAAAAACAGATTGCATGGGTTTGTACAGTATACAGTTTCAGACTATGAATTTTCCAAAAGGCTAACCATACAGGAGAGAACAGACTGAGTGAAAACCACAAGTAACACTAATCAAGAAGAGGAAAAACAAAGAAATCCAATTATTGAGAGAGCCAATAACTACCTCTCATCATCAGAGTCGTCAATATCAGCTTCTGAATCAGCTGACGTGATAGTTACATCAGGTTTAAGCTGAGCAGATTGAAGTAATGGGGGCATTACAACATTCATGTAGGGAAGAAAATCCTGCCCAAGGCACTTGCAAAGTCTTGCCCAAGCCTGGCAAGTGGTAAAAACATGTAAACTTAGATACAATGCTTTCTAATAATTTGTTATTAGGCAATGGATGGGTTCATTAGATAACAGATGCATACTTGCAACATATAACTAGTTGTTGGATCATCTGCTTCCAGCTGAGATACTTGCAATGACATGAGGACCTCCATCACCTAATTATTATAACAAAATGTCCGACCAGTAATTCAGATGCATATAAATAAATTATATCTATTCTGCAGTTTCAACTATAGATAATTGCACAAAGAGCATCCCAAGGCCTGACCACTCAACATACATGAGTGCACAACATGAAAATAAAAATAACAGGTGCAGAAGTGAACCTGCTTTGCATCATCCCTAAACTTCTCCTTCCCAACTGCCATCCCAACTAAACTAATGCATTCCATAGATTTTGCACGAAGCATGCGGTTAGCCTTGTCAGTTGCACTGACCAGTATGGTTTTCAAGTAAGGCATAACAGCATCATAGTACTTTTGGAAAAGCTCCTGCATATATACAAACAACCATAGAGCATCAGGATCTGGGAGGAAAGAGAACCCTAAAAAGAACTTGGATGCCTTGCAAACCTGAGATGAATCAGCAACCGACGCCAAAGCTGTCAAAGCACCTTCCTGTACCATTTGCTTTCCATTCTGCAATCCATTTGCAAAACAATATAATAAGCCACATAATCCAACAGTTTATGTGCTCAAGTGCAATAAAATTATTCAGAATGTAAGTAGAATTTGAAACCCGAAAAGGCGATATTTTTTCCAAACATTACCATTGATAGATTGATGGCAAAGTTATAAAAGACCTTTAAGAGTTAGAAAGTTGGGAGCAAGACTTGTATGTGCTATAGCAAGAACTGATTATAAATGTGAGAGATAAATGTACCTGAAGGAGGACAAGTAATTTGCTAACTATGCCATCCAAGTAAGGTGTTAAGATCTCAGGAGTACAGCTTTCACTGAAATTCAGTACAGCTGATGCAGCATGGGCCTGCAGGATTCATAAAAAAAATGATGATAAACACACTCACCACTTCAGATCACAAAGTTGCAAGCATTCAGTATTCTGTCCATGTTACCTAATTACTGAGGAGGCAGTCAACTCTTTAGCTTAACATGAGAAGACTAATACAAGTAGTATTGTCACGCCAGACTAGAAAGAGAGATGATAATTTTGCTCAAAAGAGAGAGAGAGAGAGAGAGAGAGAGAGAGAGAGAGAGAGAGAGATGTATGATGTATATAAGACAAGTCACGTGTTTTTGCCATATATGTTAAAGAAGGATTTATGGCGGAGGAAATAATAATAATGCTTGTTTCTTCTCTTCCTATGCAGTTGTCAATTGTCATAAACTCATATTAATGTTAGGATTAAGACTTTCAAAGGGATCTTATGTCCTAGGGCAGATATTTTCAACTTCCAATTGCTTAATACTAACTTGTGAAAGACTTGATCTGCATTTAATGTCCAAAAACTAAATCTTCTATGTACCACGCATGAATCAAACTCATCACTGCATTTGATTTACTGCAGAAGATAGAACATCTAAAATCATAAGAGCCTCGAAGTTCAATAAGCTCCAAAATTCAAAACTTACCTCTTCATCTATCATGTTGAGTACAGCCACTTAACGCAATGCCCCAAAAGAGACTTCCCCCATTACTCTTTCAATCACATTTTTAAGTCCAACCACAATGCTTATTTGCTTACTATCTCCTCGTGAAATTCTTACAGAATAAATAGTCTCTAAATCATAAGAGCCTCCAAGTTGAACAAGCTCCAAAATTCTAAACTTACCTCTTCATCCATCGTATTTAGTAGTGCCAGTACAGTCATTTAATGCAAAGCAACAAGAGAGAAGTAAACCATTCTAAAATCATCCTGTTTAGTGCATATTTTTAAGTTCAAACGCAATGCTTACTATCTCCTCTGGAACTTGCTAAGCAAACCACGTAAATCACTGTCAATTTGTGACAATAAAAGGCAAGCAACTATGATATAGAAATCACTACATTCATGTTGGTGGTTTTCAAGCCATCAATTGTCAAAATAGGCCCCACTAGTCAATCCATAAAGTGAGCTCACCTGTACTCTTGGATTTTGAAAATCATCCATTGCAGAAACCAGTGCAGGCAACACTCTATGATGGAATTGAGTTTGTAAATCTGGACCCAAATCGGTAGAAAGTTGGCCAATAGCATTAATGGCAGCCCATCTCACCCGAGGATGAGGATCTTGAAAAGAACTCAGCACCATCGAAACCACCTGCTCCAGGTTCTTTGTCATGACCTGCAATTTATCAATGGTAAAAAAGAAAAAGAAAAATCAATATCCAATCGAACAGAACTCCAAACTATCCTAGAGTCTCGATCTATACGCAAATCCATCCACCACTCTACCACACCTTCGAGCAACCCTCTGCGATCTGCGCCAGAGCAATCAGAGCTGCGTGGTGTTGCTCCCAATCCGGTGCAGCTAAGTAAGCTGGAAGCAGCTCCGAAGCCACTGGAACAATTGTATTTCCTCCTAGTGATATTGCCAGTCTATCCAGACACTCCTGAGCAACAGTAAAATTGGTGGTTTCCCCTGCATCTTCGTCCTCAGTTTCAGCAGCGTGCCATGCCGGTTCATCATTGATGTCAAGCAGCATCTTCATCAATATCGCAAACAACCTATGTATGAACTGTGGCAGCTTCCTCATCATGCCAGGCGCCCTCTCTCTCGCCTCCGCCAATGTGATGACGAACTCAATCGCCAGATGCCTAGTCCCCTCTTCAAGGGCATCCTCCGCCTCAGCGATCTGCAGCATCGCCCCCACGACCTCAACAAGCTGTCTCCGGAGGAATCGGGGCTCCGTCCCAGCAAGGTCAATGAGAAGCTCGAGCGCCTCCTGCGCCGTAGCCTCCTGGCCTGAATTCAATGCTTCCGTGAGCGTCTGCATCATCGGCGGGAGCAAATCTTGGAACCTGTCACGGTCCGCAGGGGATTCTAAGCACTGAATGAAGTTAATTGCTGCTCCAAGAGCGGCGATCCGAACATCAGCATTCGAATTGGACGATAAGCACTGAGAGAAGACCGAGTGCAAGGTTGTCAGATGGGGGACTAGGGTTTCGCCGACGTACTGCGCCAATTGAGCGAAGATGAGAAGCGCGGATTCGCGAAGCCTGGGATTATCAGAGGTAACGGAGTGGAACATGAAAGGGAGGAGCTCAGGCCAGGCGCCATCGGGGAGGAGGGCGGCGGCGAGTTCGGAAACGGTGTCGCAGAGCTTCTTGGAGACGGAGCGAAGATCGTCTCGGTGAAGAGAGGAGAGGAGGCTGGATTTGAGGGCGGAGCGGGTGGGGTCGGAGAGGCGAGGCCAGAGAGGGGAGTCGCCAGCGGAGAGGATCTTGCGGAGGAGGACAGCGGCGAAGGAGCGGGCGTCGGGGTGCGGGGAGGACGACAGGATGTGAGAGAGCTTGAGCGAGAGGGAATCCGGCTGGTGGAGCTTGCAGAGGTTGAAGAGGGACTCGGCCTCGGAGCGCTGGGCGTTGTCGGCGGACATGAGGTGGGAGACGAGGAGGTCGAAGTGGGAGGGGTCGGGGCCGAGAAGGGCGGCGAGTTGGGCGTGCTGGAGTTGAGTCAACTCGGCCGCCATTGTTGAGCTGCGATTGGGGCTGGGTGGAAGAGCTCCTCCGATTTAGGGTTTTCGCAGTTGACGGAAGGAAACAGATTTGGAAATTGGAACTCGGATAATTTGTGACAGTAGGGATATGTGAAATGACGAAAAACACCCCGGACGCGTTGTGTTGGGTCAGATCCGCTTGGAGGGTTAAAAAAAAAGGCGGGGGAAAATGGATTTTGAGGCTACAGGAAGCGCGGGGGTTGAGAGGTAACTATGATTTTAAAGTTTAGAAGACGTGTATGTGACCGTTATTGGCGGGTTCGATGACCGGTTGCCAATTTTTTTTTGTCATGTGTGTTCTGTACGGTGCCCTGGTTTTGTGGACTAGAGATGTTCGTGTGTAATCTTGACTTTGAGTATGTGAGTGAGTTCAATTTCAAAAAAAACTTCGGTAAATTGTAACATAAATGATTGAATTTCTATACTTTGCTTTTAAAAAAATGTATAAAATAAAACGCTTTGAAAATATATTATTCGAATCGAGTAGTTGGAGTGATATAGAGGAATTTAGAGGAATATTCGATTATCATTTACCTTTTATACATTTATTATTTTGTCTTTATTTTTTTTAACTTTATAGTTCTCACCCCATTGCTTCTTTTCATTATCGTTGGTTTTCTTGTTATGGCGTGTGTTGTTTTGCACTTTGATGCTCATGTAGTCATGTGTGCTGTGTCTTAATTATTAAGTCTCATTTTTTGATAGATCTGGACAAATGAGGGTCGGACCGTTCGGCCCGTCTTGCCCGCCCACTATTACGAATGTGCATGGACAAAGGGTAAAGTCCAAGCAGGGCGCTATACCTGTTACGGGTCTAGCCCGCTATATATATATATATATATATATATATATATATATACACACTAACAAACGAATTTATTAGAAAATATGTGTTGATTATGCTGAAAACTAACTTTATTAGAAAACATGTGTTGATATTATGATGGCAAATGATATACAATCGAAATTGTTGTGCGAAATTGAAAGATAATTAATCGAAATTCTGAAACGGACATTCACTGGCGGAATTGGAGCTCACTGGATTAGAAAACTCGAGAAGATCTGAATCAAGAAAAGCGGACAACAGTTAGGGGTAACTGGTAGACATTTAACTAATAAATCTTAAACAGTAAATATTTAATCAATTATGTCTTATATATATATATAGGTAAAGGTTCAAATGAAAATGGGGCTTAAGATGAAAATACCTCTTAAAGTGAAAATTGACCTTTTTTTTGGTTTGGGCCGCGGTTCTGGTCATTTTCTAACAGAAAAAAAAAAATGGCCCACGCTTCTAAAGCAGCAACGCAGCCAACGCTGCGTAACGGCGAGGCCTTTGGTGGCGATGGAAGCTTCGTTCAACAACGTCGCCGACTCGCCGAGAGGCTCCCTTTGGAGGAGGACGACACCGACAGCAGTGGATTGGGTTCGCCGAGTGCGAAATTCAAGAGGGCTCATGGAGATTGCGCTCCGAATCTTCGAGAAATCTCCGCTCGCTTCAACTCTGACCACCGTCCTCGCCTAATCCCTAAGCCAGCGGCGCACCAACCTCCTTCCCTCTCCAGATCTTCATCCCCAAGCTTGATTGCATCGAAATCCTCAAGCAAGTCGAGAATTTTATACCAATTTCTCCGTTTCCCGATTGTTCAATCTCAGGGGTGAGGCTCCCTTTGGAGTCGTAGTGAAGGTGGCAGGTGTGATTGGACGGAACAGAGGGCATCCCAAGCACCCTCGAATGTTGCAGATCTTACAGGTGGCCTCGCCGTCGTCGAATTCGAAGCAAGCGGCGGCCATTGAAGAGGACCTGTGTAACAGATACTGTAGCAACGGAAGGGAGGAGAAAAAAGATACTAAAATTACAAAAAACCTCCCCATACTTTCTATTTGTATAAATATTGCCTATTTCAATTGTACAATTTACAGATTTTAACCCATAATTTTTATTGGGGTTTAAATAATATAATGTGCATCTTCAATATTCTAAAATGCAAAAATAATAAATTAAAGTGCATAAATAATATTATAAAGTTCAAATATAATATTATAAAATTAGAATGTAACAATACGTGCACAAATATATTTTTTTGTCTTTATTTTAAAAAGTGAAAATTTAAGATTACAAAATATAAAGTGAACAATAATACAATAGATGCTATTGTTGCTAAATTTTACTTTATTTGCTTTATTGTCTTTATTTTAGAAAGTAAGTGCACGAATAAGATTATGGAGTGCACAATTAAGATTATAAAGTGCAAGAATAAAATGATAACGTGCATGAATAATATTACGGAGTGCATAATTAAGAGTATAAAGTGCATATATAAAAGGGCGTCCCCTCAGTCTTCATTGTCATTGCTGAGGTAGATAATAGTTTCCGACTTGAAATATGACTTCAAATTGCACAATTGTTATCTAAAATTGCATTAATATATTTTATTTTTGCACTTAATATAGTTCAGATTGCACAGTTGTATTCTAAAATTGCATTACTATGCAAGATGTTTCATTAAAAGTCTATTAGCTCAAAATGGGAGAGCGATGTGCTATGCACAAAGACACGGGTTCAAATCCAGTCACTACAAAAAAAAAAGAAATTTGTCACACTCTCTAGCTTCGGCAGGGCCTTGGCGTGGCAATTGATACTTTTTGCCACCCTTGGTAGCAACGGCAAAGGTTGTCATAGCTATTGAGTTGATTTTGCCACCCTTGGTAGCAACGGCAAGGCTTGCCGTAGCATTGATTTGATTTTTATCGTAGCTAATAGTTGTAGAGCCCGAAGCTAACTTTATTTATTTACATTTATGATTTTCATAATTTAATAGAAATATATTATAATTTACAAAGTAAGCAAAACCTAGATTGGAATTTGGATCCATCGTCGCTTCCCTGACACACCTCAGACCTCCCTTCCCTCTCTCCCGTTCACACTTCACACACCCCTCAAACTTAGATCTGAAATCTGGAAGCTCCCATGGCGTCCTCCCCTTCAACTCACTTGTTCTCCCTCTGTTGTTCGCTCTCTCTCTTTTTCTGCCATTGAAGAGCCCAAAATCGAGCTCCGAATCTCAAACCTCCTTCTCTTCCCCTCGCCTGTTTCGCGCCTCCCCGGAGTTCCCGCAGTCCCGCTCATCCTCCCCCGGGATCGCTCCCTCCAGATCTACGAACTCAGTTACCTCTCCTTCGCTGCTTTTTCCCCCTCAATTTACCCCCTCTCGCTGTCTGGTCACTCTTCAATGACCCATTGCGATCGACGTTGGCGCCGGAGTTCGACCTTTCCCATCCCAACTGGCAATGGGGACAAAAGACGGCGCCGACGGGTGATGAAGGTGACGGAGTTCTCCCTGTATAACCAGATCTAGATCGGGATGCGACTCCAGCCTAGTTGCCCTAGCCGAACTTTTCATCGGTCTGCACTGTCTTTCTCTTTCTTCCTTTTCTGGCAGTCAATTGGAGACGAAGATGTGGAGCGCACCTATCACCTACTTTCGATTCTTCAAGCTGTTGTTCTAACCAACGAATTAGGTTCGTAATGCTCTGTTGTTTTGCTACAGTTCAGTTCGTGTGTACAAGATTGTTTTTGATTGCTTCCATTGATCCGGTTCCTGGCGTGATATGAATTGCCCCTGTGATTCGGATCTGATGTCGATTAGCTAATTTAGGGTTTTAATTGTTTTCCTAAAGTTCCAGATTTTGCTTGTGCTGATTTTCTAGCAATTAAAGTGTAGTTGCATCTGTAGCTTGTTCTCGATTTCTCATGAATCACAAAATCAGTTTGTTCTACCTGTTAATTAGTTCTCACTTGTTAACAGTTTGCAGAAAGATGCATATGATTGTAGCTTGTGTTGATACAGGCAAGGATCTTTGATCTTTAAATTAATCTTATGGATTATCACAATAGCTTGAAAGTCATTTTGGATGGCCAGGAGTACCTATGCTTTTGTTTCTTGTTTTTCTGGTGGATTATCAATTACTTACTAGACTAAGGAGAATGGAAAGTCCTTGTTACAGTTGAAATTAATTACTTTTATTATTCTGGTGGATTATCAAACTATGTGTTTAAAGAGTTCTTATTTTTTGCTTCTGTTTATGTGTTGCAGGTGGAAATAAACGGACATGTTTTCTCTAGATGAATTGGATTAACAAGGGACGAGGCTAAAGTCAAGGTAGTATAAGATATGATGGCTTAGAAGTTTGGTAATTTTCCTACCTGTTTTCATTATGCAGTTTATGAGATGACATGGTAGTAGGACCACGAATAAACCTGCACAGTTGACTGAGTCACATGGTAGTATAAGAAAGTTGTACTTAGTTTAAATAAGCTTCATATCCTTTTATTTTTCTGATAAGGCAGTGGAGTATGCGACCATGCTTTTGCTGATGTCTTTTGATTTATTGCCTTAATGGTACATTTATAATCTCTGTAATTTTGATGTGATTGAGGGTGAATTAATAATCACATGCTTCTTGAACAAGATGTGTGATGTTTTTAAAGCTTTGAAAATCTATGAACCTAAAAACTGACACATGCTCTAAATTGGTTCTAAAATAGGTTGATTTCAGTCCTAGACATTCCTTTAGAATGAAATAATGTTCAAGTTGCTTGCATTTGTTAGCGTGTTTGAGCTTTTGAGGAAAATATTTTTTTCATGCTAACCAAGCAAACCTATGGCATCAGCAACTTTTGTAAGTTTGAATCTCAGTTTTTCCAGGCACTCATCTTAATTGGGTCTTATAGGTTTTAAGTTACAGCTTACTTAAGCTCAGTGAAACTCGTGCAAGGAATAATAAGATGATCTTGATGAAATGCATAGAAGATTTTGCTGCTCATTTGTTGCCAATTACGTCTAATTTAAGCATAATCAGACTTGTATATGTTTTGATTCTTTATGATTTTGCCTTGGTTTTGATAGTTATCAATAGTTTATTCAATTTCAGCCTAAATTTGTCTGATGCAGGGACTATTCGCTTGTGGGTGCTAGGCTGTTGTGTCCATCAAAAAGAAATTGCGGCCGTGGTCTCCATCATCCCAGGTTGTATGAATCTCTTTCTTTAAATTATTATGCACCAAAACCTTACCTGAACTATCGATATGATCTTGAATACTTGAATGGGTTATGAATTTATCCTCTTTGATCTTCTTTTAGAACCTCTCCCTATGTGCATAACACTGTCCCTTTTTCCCGTTGAAGAGGCAGGTGACTAATGATCTGAGTTTTTGCCTGGATCTTTGCTAGAGTGACTAAAACAAATGAATTTGATTGGATTATCATGAACTGGGAAATTTTGGGTACAAACTTTTCTTGCTTTGGTGATTTACAGTCTTTCTCCGGTATAAAAACTGTGTTTGTTCTCAACCATGTAGGTTGAATAGAAATGAAAAACCTTCTTTACCAAAGTAGCATTTATGCTGTCCTTATTTATCAAGTTAGATGAATAAATTTTTTTGATGCAACACTTAACATATATTCATTTAATGATCCCCGAGTCTTCTTGATTTCACACCCCTTTGATTGGTTGAGCTAAATGATTCTCAATCCCATCTTGCTAATTGCTATATTCTGGTCTCATTTCATTTTCATGTCAGTATGGATACAGTTAACTTCTGCATAAATGTTTCATCCGATCCCCTTGCTCACTTGCTGTTGAAGTCAAGATAGCTTTAAATTAAAATATTATAGTCAGGTTAGGTGGTTACTGATTAATGCATGTTGTTTATGGTCGAATAACAAAGATACATAAGAAGGATAAATGGTTAATGCCTTGATGATTTTGTACTTCTATTTAGCTGAAACTGATACTATTAGCATATTAATGAATTGCTTCAATTTAAAGGTCTTGGTGCTCGAGACTTGAAAACTTTGTGTTCATGTATTCGTTGAGATGGGTGAAAATGGTGCGGTTGTTGAAGATTCACATGTGGAACTATTAGCAGATTAATCGATTGCTTTAATTTCATTGCAGAGTTGATCATTGTTTTGCTCTGCAAATAATACTTTGATTTGTCGATTGCTTTAATTTCATTGCTTTAATCGATTGCTTTAATTTCATTTCATTGCAGAGTGGTTGAATTCTCCAACACAGAGACATCGTCGTCCGAAAAAGAAGCACTGGTGGATGGAAGCCTTGCTGGAAGTCTTGCTCATGTGACACACAAGGTTGTATAGTGGTCATCCCTATTCACATTGATGCATTCCTTCCAGAGCTCCCTTGGGGTTTTAGAAGACCTCAAACCCCAGAGGAATTTCAGAAGGTACCTTGTAAGCTTGCACCTTTGATGGTAAAAATCAATCCATAGAAGCATGGATATATATCAACCATCTTTTATCATAAAGTCATTTTAAATTATATAATTTTTGTAGTTAATTTCACTTGAATGTCAAATTTAGCAGCCATATTTGATGCTGATCTTAGCAGATAAAAAAGAAAGTCATCTTGTAATTAGTTGTAGTTTTGGACATTTTATCGTATATGTAAATTTTATAATTATGTATATTTATTGTATATAAATTATATAGTTTTTTCCATTTTATTGTATATGTAAATTTTGTATAATTAATGAAATTTTATTATATAGTTCAATTATGTGTATGATTTTATTTTTATTTTTTAAAAAAATATTGGACTTTTTAGCCCGGGTATGAAGAATCCGGGCTAGAAAGCAGTTTTTTTTTTTAATTTTCCACCCACACTTTAGCTACGGCAGCTTGCCGTGGCAAATGGGTTGTTTTTTCATCAGGGGTTGCTAGCCGTAGCGTTGCCGTGGCTAAATTCCTAGCTACGGCTCATTGCCGAAGCTACAAAATTTTGCCACCCCAAAAATCGCCACGCCCCCATATGCCGTCGCTAAGCCGAAGCTAAATGCCATTTGCCACCCCATTCTTCCCTTTTGCCACGGTTATTTGCCGATGCAAATTTCATTTTTTTTTGTAGTGCGTATAGGCTATTTATGGGTGTCTTATTTTTATTTCCATTTATGAATAAATTTATAAAGTGCAAGAATAAAATGATAAAGTGCGTAAATAAGATGTTAAAGTGCAAGAATAAAATGATGAAGTGCACAATTAAAATTATGAAGTGTATAACATTATATTGTGCAAATATAACTTTAAATTGTGCAAATATAATATTATGTTGTACAAATAAAATAATAAAGTGTAAGAGTAAAATAGTGTATGAATAAAAAATATGAAGTGCATTAATAAGATTGTGAAGTGCACAATTAAGATTATAAAATGCATAAATAAAATAATAAAGATGATAAAGTGCATATATAACATTATGGTGTGCAAATATAACATTATGTTGTGCAAATATAACACGATATTTTGCAAATATAACATTTTGTTGTGCATATCTAATAATACAATGTTACTTTGTGCATATATAATATTATGTTGTGCGAATATAACATTATATTGTGCAAATATAACTTGAAGTTGTGCAAATATAATATTATGTTGTGCAAATAAAATAATAAAGTGTAAGAGTAAAATAGTGTATGAATAAAAAATATGAAGTGCATGAATAATATTGTGAAATGCACAATTAAGATTATAAAATGCATAAATAAAATAATAAAGTTTATTAATAATAATATGAAGTGCATATATAAGATTATGAAGTACGTAATTAAGATTATAAAATGCATAAATAAAATGATAAAGTGCAAGAATAAGATTATGAAGTGCACAATTAAGATTATAGATCCAGGTGGAATCGAACCACCAACCTCCTGAACATCAATTGTTCAGACGCTCTTCCATAATTGAGCTTATGGATCTTAAGATTCTTAACACAAGTAAAAAAGCTAATCCACTTTAAGCTACTCCTATAATGAATAACAATTACAACATGCAAATTGATTTACTAAATAAAATCAAAGCCTGCAAATCTTTCTCAACAAAATAAGTATAAGTGAATTACAAAGTTGCACAAGAAACTTCATGGAGACAGAAATTCCGAAGATGTGTGATCCAAAGCAGAAAAAGTGTTCAATCACACACTACTCAAATGGAAGTAAAGCTAAGACAAAGAATCAAGCAAATTGTGAGGACGAAGAGACGAACGATGAAGATGATACACATGATTCTATTTCTATAACTTGTAACTGACTTAGATGAACTAACTCGGTCAATCCTCAACTAGCTAAGTTAAACCTTCAAACTACCTATCACATCTATCATGATCGAGTTCTACATGGTTATGCCAAAGGTAACCTAAACATGGGGCTTTCAGAATCCATGAATGGCTACAGATTTATTCACTGATTAGGAGTGAAATTGTGATGATGGATCAACGATTCAACAGTCAAATGGCTTTTGAGTTATAAATGCAAATACATTTCAATGTCAACATAAGAGACATCATATAAAATAGCAGAAAACAAACCGTAAATCAGTTGCTAAGCAAAAGGAATACAAATCAACCTTGCTGTTATTAGCTTTTTCCTAAACAACTGATTACTGCAGATGCTGGTAAGTTGTAACAAGCATGATCATCCCTCAACTGCATATTAAAGTTATAAAAGGAATGGTCATCTAACTCAAAGTCTCTGAGGTAATGCCCTAATGTTCAAGCATGGGTCAGTCGATACTATAGAAAATGAAATCATACCGGAGAAATTTACTAATTGACTTGAAATCGGTGCAATTGAATCGATCAAAACTAAGAAACATCCAAAAAACAGAAACGTGCTTGAAATCAGTGCAAATGAATCGATCAAAACTCACGAGTTGGATCCAAATAAAGACAGATCAAGAGAGAGTTTTAATACTTTTATTCTTCAATGGTAAATGCTTAGTGTTATTGTTGAAATATTTATTGTCATTTCATCTTCAGTTCATTATTGAGAGAGCTTCAAAGTTTCTAGTAGCTTTTCTCATTCTGTAACGTAATATGGGGCCACTTCTCACTTGTGGCAAATGCTAGTCTTTTTTTATTTTTTCTTTGTTCATCCATTTTCATGATACATTTGAATGTATCACATGTTAATTCAAGTGTGTATGCGGGTTCGAAGTTTAATGTAAGGCCTATTAGAGAATGTCCCAAAAGATAGATTTGAAAATGAAGCAAGACATTTTATATAGTTGTATTTGCTCTGTCTGTATTCGATCAAAACTATCGCTGAAGAAGACTTTATCAGTATATTTTATGAATGTCTTAATAGTTGTTCATTCAAGTTCTGGAGGATATTTCTCTATGAAGTTCATTTGGATTATAGTGGAAACATTGAGCATTGGCAGTTGATCAACTTTTGCAAACAGGGAATTTCATTGAGGTGGTTGATCAGGAGTACTAGCAATCAACACATTCATTAGATGCACCCATAACCCAACAGCAATTGTGAGAGCCATATACTCAAAGTAAGAAAGCAAATATCAGCTAGCACATACTTAAGTTTTTTAAAGGAAAAAACTATGCCTATAAGTGGTATTTGTGTGTCTTTACTTGTTTCAAAGTAAGAAGATAAGAGGTTTATAACTTATAACTACAATTATGTCTATAAGAACCACATAATATGTCCAAACTAAAAACATATATGCTATTTCCCTCTCAGGCATTTAATCGAACACTTTGTAGGCAGACAAAATCACAACTTCATTGCCAATGTATTGCAGCAATTTGAACAATAAACATGTTAAATTACCTTCAACAAACCTCTAAATTCAAACTAATTTAGTGAGCAATCAACAATCCAGAACAATGGATTCGAAACCAGACATTTGTAGTACGTGAATTTGTGCAGGGATTGTAGAGGAACTATGGAGGAGGAGAGATGAAAAACCCCTAATTTTCACATAAGAAAAAAAAACTCGAAATCGAAATGTACCATTAGGTATGAACTGCGGGAATTACAACTATCAGAAAAAATAGAGAGTAATTTTGTGTTCACCTGTTAGAGCACCTACTAAATGGTGGATGCTCGACCCTCAGGAGGAGTCTCGGACGCTCGCTGCTGCTAGGGAGAGAGGTCGGAGTCTTCTTGGGATCGGAGGTCGGGGCTTGGGAACTTGCCGTCGGCGACGGTGAGGTTGGAGGGACAGCAGCTGGAGGAGCAACCGAGGAAGGTCTGAGAAGACGCGTTGCAGGCGAGAGGAGGAAGAGGAAGAAGGGTTTTTTTTTTGGGCCGGTTCAGTTCGCTTCTGTTTTTTTTTAAATGAACCGGGGCGCATGTGTTTTGTCTTCCATTTTCACTTTAAGCAAATTTTTCATCTTAAGCCCCATTTTCACTTTAACCTCACCCTATATATATGTGGGGTTTTTGCAAAACTAACCCAAATATCCGGTTGGGTTTGCACCCTCTATCCCCTATCCACATTAATTGCAAAAACTTAGCCCTAACCCTTTAAAAAATTGCATCCCAACCGGTTACAATAGAGGGAGATACCGGCTCCAATTATGGAGGAGAGAGAGTAGACGTGTGGATGGGGGGAGAATTGACAGGCTTTTTAAAAAACTGTCAACTCAACTGCCGATGATAGAGGGTTAGTAAAGGGGAAGGGGGAGGCCTAGAGTTGCTATCTCTCTCTCTCAAAAAAAATCGAAAACGGAAAGAAGAAGAGAAAGGAGTTCGGAGAAGAACAAGAGAAAGTCTGCAGAGGAGAAGAAGAAGCGGACATCAAACATTCCACAGACGCCGAATACAAGTGACAGACCTGGATATATTGGTTGTAGTTAGATGGGGAGAATGAGGGGAATTGGGGATTTTGGGGGAATTGGGGGAATACAAGTGACAGACCTCTATAGCGTTCTTTCCCTAATTTATGAGAAGAAAAATAAACACCACAACTTTCTCTAATTTCTAATCAGGATCACCTGTTTCTGCAGCTGCATCAAATAAGCTATTAGGACGAATTATGAGAACTAAATAAGAGCTAAATCAGTTCAGAAGAACGCTATAGAGTTATATACTGCTAATCACTAAAGCACTTAACCTCGTCCACCATAAACCATAGTTGATACAATTTTAAAACATAGAAATGTGGATCTTTTTCTAACCTCCCACTGGTAGATCATAAAATCCAATTCCATACAACAAAAACTGTAATCATTACATAGTTCCCAAAAATCTCAGATTTTGCAAAGTGAAACCGTGCTTATTGTGAAAAAGGCCGAATTTATTCAATTTCATTAGAAGCCAGGAATTTGACAGACTACCCTATGTACTGAACCAGAAACAGTTGAAACACCTATCTCTGACGTATCAATGACTACTCAAAATCAACAATAAAAAACTTAAATATTAAACAGAAAAACAAAATCGTACATAAAAAAATCGATGAATTGAGCTTGGAAAAGAGAAACAAAGGTCGTGACTAGTACATTAAGGTAAATCGGACTTAGCCTCTCCAGATTTGGCGGATGTGTCCATGGGAGCTGCTCCCATATTCTTCTTGTTGTTCCTGCTCCAGAAAATCGCAGCAAGACCCCGAAAATCACAGGGAAACCCTAGATCTACAAGCTGCCGTAATCCTAAAATAAGGATATCCACTCACTCAGATCTAGAAGATATCTTTCTGTCACCTAAAAACTACTAAAGGTGAATCAGTTGGCTTCTATTACGATACATTATAAACCCAGAAGTTTGAAAACAATAAGCACAAATTAGGATCTCACATAAACTGGTACATTACAGATTTAAACAGAAAATTACAAGTATCCTTTTCCAGCAAGTTAAACAACAAGAACCTTCTCCAATTTCATTCATTCTCATCACAATACTACCACAGCCACAGACAATTACAGATTACAGAAACAGAAGGAAACCAGAAATTGCACAAGCAGTGAAAAAGGAAGCTAACAAAACCAGAAAAGTAGAAGACACAGCAAAAATATCAAGGAAAGAGAGAGATGCCCGGAGAAATTGGGAATAATACCTCAATTATAGAAACAGGAAAGATATCAATTCCATCCCTAGCATCAAAACCCCAATCTTGAAACCCTAAAAACGAATCTTTAACCGAAACGGCAGGGCATGTAGCGGGGCTCCGATCCGCATCGCCGAATACCAACCGCCCGAAAAGCACAAGCACTGCGATCCCAAAGACGAGAGATTTATTCCATTTATGAAGAAATGGAGGTCGGATTCAAATGTGGCTTTGGTTTTGTTTTTGGTTTGGTGGACTACAGATAACGCCTCTCACGCTCTATCTCCACACCACTCGCCCTCTCCAGATTGCAGCTGAACAGGTGTTGAGACGTCACACAGCTGCCCTGGAGAAATGGAGATTACACAAATCGCAGCCGTAATCCTAAAATCGAAATATCTCAGTGCTAGATCTACACAAATCACCTGAAGAGAAGAGTAGAAGCCACGGATTACACACAAACCAAAGAAGAAAACCAAAGAAGAAAAGGAGAGTAGAAGAGAGGAGCGAACCTGCGAAATAGTAGATCTAAACAAATCATATCAGATCTGTTTATTGCAATCGATGTCAGGCATGAGACGAGGAGGTGATGTTGTCTACAACTGCCTCCGGTAGACAAAGTACAAATTCGAGAAAGAGCTCGTAAAATTTAGGGCTATGTGAAGGTTAGGTGTTAGAGATGAGAGAGACAGGTTCGAGATCTGAGAGCTATAGTAGAGATGCAGGACGAAGCGAAGAACTAGAGATTGAGGTGTGATGGAGATTTGCGAAGATCGGAAGAACAAGAAAGGACGAGTTGAACTGCGAGAGAGGAGCGGCGTATAGAATAGAGGACTCGGAAGAAGTGAAAGCAAAGGCTCGTGTATTAGGGTTTAATTCATGTGTTTTTTTTTTCTTTAAGATAGATCAATAGTGACGGCAAGTCTATACCGTTGCAAAATGTCGTGGCAAATTGAACGTTTTTTTGTTGGATAGCTACGGCAATTCTTGCCGAAGCTACCATCGGTGGCAAAAGATACCAATTGCCACGGAAATTCCTTGCCGAAGCTATCATCAGTGGCAAAAGGTTACCAATTGCTACGGCAAGCACCTGCCGAAGCTATGTAGCGTAGCAAATTTCTTTATTTTTTGTATTGTAAATGGTGGATGCTCGACCCTTAGGAGGAGTCTCGGACACTCGCTGCTGCTAGGGAGAGAGGTCGGAGTCTTCTTGGGATCGGAGGTCGGGGCTTGGGAACTTGCCGTCGGCGACGGTGAGGTTGGAGGGACAGCAGCTGGAGGAGCAACCGAGGAAGGTCTGAGAAGACGCGTTGCAGGCGAGAGGAGGAAGAGGAAGAAGGGTTTTTTTTTTGGGCCGGTTCAGTTCGCTTCTGTTTTTTTTTAAATGAACCGGGGCGCATGTGTTTTGTCTTCCATTTTCACTTTAAGCAAATTTTTCATCTTAAGCCCCATTTTCACTTTAACCTCACCCTATATATATGTGGGGTTTTTGCAAAACTAACCCAAATATCCGGTTGGGTTTGCACCCTCTATCCCCTATCCACATTAATTGCAAAAACTTAGCCCTAACCCTTTAAAAAATTGCATCCCAACCGGTTACAAGAGAGGGAGATACCGGCTCCAATTATGGAGGAGAGAGAGTAGACGTGTGGATGGGGGGAGAATTGACAAGCTTTTTAAAAACCTGTCAACTCAACTACCGATGATAGAGGGTTAGTAAAGGGGAAGGGGGAGGCCTAGAGTTGCTATCTCTCTCTCTAAAAAAAAATCGAAAACGGAAAGAAGAAGAGAAAGGAGTTCGGAGAAGAACAAGAGAAAGTCTGCAGAGGAGAAGAAGAAGCGGACATCAAACATTCCACAGACGCCGAATACAAGTGACAGACCTGGATATATTGGTTGTAGTTAGATGGGGAGAATGAGGGGAATTGGGGATTTTGGGGGAATTGGGGAAATTGGGGAACGACTATGTGGAATACGAATGACCAGGAGTAGGGCGACTTAGATATGTTTAATCTTGAGATACCTTTGAACATTTAATGGATTTGCCGGCATTTTGATTTCTGTCATGTTTGTAGTAGTCAGATGTCATGTTTATAACTCTTCCTGTCATGTGAAATTCGAAACTACCTCGACGTATATTCGGTTGAACCTTATAAAAGCTTACAAAGTTTGCTCTGAATGCGGAGACGTTTGATATGTTTAGGGGTGACAGGCACGCGACATTTGGTATGTATAGGGTGGGAAATGGTTTGCAGCGTCATTATTGTCATGTGCATTGTAACTGGTGTCTTGTTAGATAACCTTATTGTCATGTGCATTGTGACTGTTGTCATTATATACAGGCTTTGTGTGGAGCGTCCTAAGGTTTTGCTTTCCCATTCTGCAGGATATCCAGCAAAGGAGAACATGTCACCTAGCCGCTCTGTAAAAAGGACTCCCCATTTACAGACAACAGGCGAGGTATGGTTTGCGTAGTGTTGATCAGCGGAATTTCGTATTGTTGATGCGCGACTGACATTTTCACCCCATTGTGCAGGCCATTTATGTTGTCCATGAGGACCACCATTACAAGAGTCGGGTCAACCAGTACGGGCGACCCCAGTTACTTGCCAACCTCTATGAGTATCATTTATTGAAATCTTAATTACCATATGTTAAAACCTTAATTACAACAACATTCACAATAAGATTGTCATCTAAAACTCTAATAGTTGAATGGACTCCAATTGGTCTTTATTAGGCCTATCAATAAATTATTTTCTTCATCCTTTCTTCTTCTTGCGGTTCGTCTATGCATTTGCATTAAACTATAGAAATGACCTTATATTTAAGAAATTACAACAACATTCACATCATAAATAATACATTATAAATATTTATATTTTGAACCATTTGTCCTTAAATAAATGATGGTTTTGTAAATTTAGGAAAAATAAAGGCATAAAATTGTCTACTTAATTTATATGTTGCAAATTTATAGGAAGAATATATTATTTATATGCTTTAAAATATATAGATATGGTAAATTTAAGAACATTTTTTCAACTCATTTGCTTTTAAATTAACAATCTTCACTAATAACTACTCTTTCCGTTTGTAAATAAGTGACTTTTTAAAATCTTGCACGTTTTTTTAAGACGGTAAAAACTATATAAAATATGTAATACTAAACTGTAACATTTGATGGGAGTACTAGTAGTAATCGTTCTCACATTCCCGTGTGCGAAGCACGCGGAAGGTAATAGTTTTACTTTTAAAAAAATGTGTTTAGTAAGGTATTTTTTTTTACGTTTCATGGGAGCATGGTATGAAATAAAACGCTTTGAAAATATATTATTCGAATCGAGTAGTTAGAGTGATATGGAGGAGTTTAGAGGAATATTCGATTATCATTTACCTTTTACGAGTATATATTTTTTTTTATTTTTTTTAACTTTGTAGTTCTCACCTCATTGCTTCTTTTCATTATCGTTGGTTTTCTTGATATGGTGTGTGTTGTTTTGCACTTGGATGCTCATGTTTGTTATGTCTTAATTATTAAATTATTTTTTGATAGACCTGGATAAATGAGGGTCGGTCCGTCTTGCCCGCCCGCCATGGATAAGGGGTAAAGTCTAAGCAGGGCGCTATACCCGTTACGGGCCTAGCCCGCTATATATGTGTGTTGATATTATGATAGCAAATGATATACAATCGAAATTGTTGTGCAAAACTGAAAGATAACTGATCGAAATTCTGAAGATGACATTCATGTGCGAAATTGGAGCTTGCTGGATTAAAAAACTCGAGAAGATCTGAAATGAGAAAAGCGGGCAGCAATTACGGGTGACTGATAGACATTTAACTAATAAATCTTAAATGGTGGGTATTTAATCAAGTAAATCTTGTTATATATATGAATAATTACTTTTTTTTTTCTCCCAAATTATAATCCACATTTAAAAAAAAAGACGGAGTATTTTGCAACTTATAATTCAAATTTCGTCGATATATGGTGAGTGGTGACTACTTAGTATCAAAATACTAACAGTCTAACACAACTTCCATCTTAGGCCAAAACTCATTTTAGCCTTTTTATTTTTGGTATATTTTCAAAACAAAGGCTAAATTTGACTTTCCCTTTTGGAAGGCCAAATGCTATTTATTTATTTA
The DNA here is from genome assembly GCA_963922045.1 of Persicaria maculosa. Lineage (NCBI taxonomy): Eukaryota > Viridiplantae > Streptophyta > Magnoliopsida > Caryophyllales > Polygonaceae > Persicaria > Persicaria maculosa. The sequence continues at coordinate 64,091,820 of OY998255.1, forward strand.
TTTATTTATAAGTGTTTAATATTTATGTAAATCTATAAATAATATAATTACAAATCTATATATTATATATAGTTATGATTTTTAATTAAAAATAAAAGTTGTAGTATTGTAAAGATATTTAAGAGTTCTTCGATATGAATATAATATTTGACATATTTAAATTATCATTACATAAATAATATTTTTAGAAAATGACATTAATCTTTTTTATAATAGATTCATCAAAATTATAATAAAGAATAAATATTATGTTGTTTAATGTACTAAAGATTGAATCGAGTGACGGAAACGAGATATGAAAGTTCTAAATTATATTAGTATTTATAGGAAATTTAGCATATGCTAAAACTGGCATACGGTGGGAACCACAAAACCGTAAAATAAGCCAAAAGAGAATATTTTATATAATATTCTCTTTTGGTTAACTATTTCCTCTAGTCATTATAGCCTACCACTCTACAAGGGAAGGCCAACAATCCAACACATTAATCATGACTTTTTGCCTTTATCACAATTACACATCAAAACAATTGATATTACAAACTATATAATCAATATCATATTGTTATAAATTTATAACTATGCTAATGAAATAATGAATGATGACATCCCCAATTATAAGTTTTCCAATTATATCATTTGCGGTAAAATGATTATGAATGGCGGACGCATCTACCAGACCCAGCCCACATTTGTGAAGTTCAAGTTGGGCCATTCGGTCCAACAACCAAATCCCAGTAATATATAGACTGATAGACTAGTAGCTATGTAGGACTGATATATTAGCGTTAATAAGGGTCGTTGTTCGATTCAAAAATCGGACCGAACCGAACCTAAACCCGATTTTTTAGCCGAAAATTGAGCTTAACACTTTAAGTTCGGTTCGGTTTAGGCTTCGAACCTAAATGAGCCTAATTGATAAATAATTAAAATTAAAATGTTTAATTTAAAAAAAGTTATGTTATAGAAAATTTCTTAAAAATACACACAATATCTTATAACGGGTTATAATTTTTTTATGAGAATTTATTCAACCTAAATTAATATTGTAAAATGTTTTTATTTAATTTAATAAAAGTTAGGTTTGAACCAAACCAAACCTAAAATCGAATTTTTAGACCTAAACTGAACCAAACCTAAAACCGAATTGATAGAAATTGCAAACCGAAAACCGAGCTTAATCTCTTAGCTATGTTCGGTTTAGGTATGGTTTGGTTGGCTCGGTTCGGTCTACAATTTCGGTTTGAACTGAATTTTGAACACCCTGCCAATACGAGCCTAGTAGTACATTGATTAAGCTCGAACTCAATCTATAATCGAGCTTAAGCATGGTTCTTGGAGATGGTTTTGGAGAATTCCTAAGCCGCACTAGCTCGCCCTTTGTTTTGATGATTAGTGGCTCTTTCGGGTAGGGGTGTGGAGAAAAACCCGACACGACAGACACGACACGAAAAACACGAAATCGAAAAGACACGACACGAAAATGACACGAACCGAAAAAACACGGCTGTAAATGGTTCGTGCTCGATTCGGCAATATCAAATTGTCGGATACCCGACACGAACCGTTTATGTTTTTTTTAATTTTTTAGATCTGGTGGTATTAATACTTGTATAAAAAAGATCCCATAAATGACAAAGTGTTCGGCTGGCTCACTTGGTTCAAGGGAGCGGAGGGACTAGGCTATATTCAAACACATCTGGGTTCGAATCTCGCATACTCCTCTTTTTTATTTTCCTTGTCTCTACTCTCCACACCTCTTAAGTCCCTAATTCTCTCGGCCCTTTTCCTCTTCGCCGTCAGTGTTCTTGTTCAATCTCTCCTTTAAGATTTTAAGATTTTGAATTCCTGAATGAAAATGATAGAATTTATCATTAGGTTTTATAAACTCCATTTTCAAACTTACTATTTGGTTGAAAGTCGTGTGATCAAGAATTTAAGAAACGGTTATAAAAAGGGTTTGAAAAATCGTTCGATTCCAACGTCCGGTTTGACTCTCGCGTGCTTAGTGCTAACCTTTTACTTCTCATGACACTCGTGTCTTTCTTTTCCGGTTCTAGTTCACTTCCTTATTCCTCGGATCTTAGCTTAATTGACCTCCAAATATAGACATCATGAAGACCCGTGGAGCTCAACGTCAAGTTGCATCCACTCCCGTGGGAAATAGAGACCACCATCGGATTAACAAAAGCAAGCCTCTCATTTCCAATAATATTAGGGAAGAGGAAGATGAGCTCTATGTGCATCAAGGAGGAAGTACACCCCGACAACCAAACGACCAACGACAAGAATCATCTCCGAATGAGAATAGTGCACATAGGCAAGCACCAAGTCAGCAAAGAGCACCATCGCATGTTCTTGCAGGCAACCTGGACGAGGAGATCATAGAAGCCTTAGACCAGATCGTGAAGGATGCCGTTACTCATGCAATAGCTGAAAATATTCCTCAGACTCATGCCGTACCATCGGTGAACGCACCCCCATCAAGGAAAAAGGAGAAAGTGGAGGTGTATGGGGACACCTACACTCGTGCACTGAAGGCCGTGAATTCCAGCAAGCCGGATGGATTCGACGGTACTGGAGAGATGTATCAGGTGGTGCAGTGGCTGACCCATATGGAGAAGATATTCATGGGAATCAGCTGTACTGACGCATATAAGGTGCACATAACCGCACTCTATCGGAAAGGAGATGCAGGATAGTGGTGGGAAGCTGCAAGACATGCTTGGAAAGCTAATCCAACTTGGAAAATCTTTAAAGACAACAACACTAACCACTATTTTGCTCCATCACTCAGATTGAAGAAAAGACGGGAATTTTTGCACCCTAGAACTCGGGGTATGAAAATGGCGCAGTTGGTGACTAGGTTCTATGAATTGCTTCCATATGCTGGGGATTTGGTCCGCACTGAGGCTAATAAAATTTTGTACTTTCATGAATCAGTGTATTATGAATTGAAGATACATGCATATGCTCCATCGTGAGTATGAGAATCTGGATGATTGCATCAACGCCACGTATCGTGTGGAGGCAACCTTAGAAGAAGGTGAAAGGAACTCAGGACTAGTTTATAGGAGGAAGGGAAATCAAGTGTACTCTAGGGTAAAGAGAGCAACATCATCCACCCCGGTCTGCAGGAGGAACGAGTAGTACTAGCCCTCAAACTAGCGTAAACACCACTAGAAGTGGTCAGCTTGTAATTTGTCATAATTGTGGGAAGACTGGTCACATTAAACCTGCTTGTACCGTTCCACCCCGAACATGTCATTGTTGCAAGCAAGTTGGGCACATGATCAAGTTTTGTAGAGATATCAACGAGAACCAATCTCGTTCCCATCAGGCCTCAACATTCACACCCCGCAACCAGAATCAAGGGTTTGGGGGCAACTCAGGACCCCAACAGACTCCAGCAGGTTCGCAGCCTACCGTTAACAAAGGGCCGAACCAGCAAAACAAAAGGGTCGAATCGGACCTGCTTGAACCGTTTCTTCAACCTTCCCCCATCGTTCCACTGTTGAAAATTTTGAGATTTTCACCTCCTCAAATATCACCCGAATCTTATTGTTTTTGTTTCTAAATTGTTATCCAATCCCTATTATATCTATATCATTTATCAATTTGTGATTTCGAATCCAAAACGAACCCATACGAGTTTATTCCCAAATTCGAAAATTTATCCTATCCGGTCAAATAAGATAGATTTTCTCAAATTAATCAATTAAATAGCTTTTATATGGATTTGAGGTTATCTTCTGGGATTCGATTCGATCCAATCCGGCTCCGATTGACAACGACTATAAATACTAGGGTTTGGGGTTATTCGAAATTCATTTCGTAGAGAAGAGACCAGAACCTCTAACCTATCCCATTGCGTTCTAAACCCTTCCAAGAACGTTTCCCCTCATAAAAGTTTCACAAAAATATACTGAATTCAAAACCCCCAATTTCAAATTCACCCCTCATCGGAGCCGCCTTTGCCGCCCTTGTCTGCCACCATTAGCCGCTGCCAGAGCCACAATCCACCATCAAGAGGTGCACCGCATCGCCACGAATCCGTATAGCCACCGGTCGTGTGTCATTCTGAGCCCTATCGAAGCCGCTAGCCTTCGTCGAAGTGGAGCCGATACCTTGCCGGGAACCTCGGTTCAATGTAATGACGGGTTGAAGGTTGAAGAAGGTTATTCGCGCTAAACCTCCCATACTTTCAGTTTTGTCAAATTATGCCCTTGCCCAGATCTTTAAAATTTCAGATTCTAACCCGTACTTTTATGTGGGCCTAAATCGCTTTCAATTCCGTTAAATCGCAGAGACTATGCTAAACATACGCCCATATGAAGGAATTCGAGTCCAACCAACCACCAAAGTCAAAGCTTGCAATTTCGAATCAAGGCAAGTGACTTTCCGAGCCTTTTTGCTCATTTGGTACCTTTCGTGTCAAGTTGTTTTCTTTACCCTCAATGCTTGTCAAATTAATTAAACAAATTACAGTTCACCTGCTTGTGTAATTTATTATCCGTTAGTTTGAATTTGGAAAGATGATTAAATAATGTTATTAAGTAGTTAAGATATATTTAAGTAAAGACAAGAACTTTGTTATCCCTTTGATAAAGCATGATTTATCCTGGTCCTTTCATGCTATATAATTAGATGTATAGGGTTAATTGAGCGGGTGAATAAGTAATTGTCTCATGTGGACCTAGTAGTGGATACCAAATTTTTATTTGAGCTCATGTTAAATAAGATAGGTAGTGATCGATATGAGACATGACGTTCTCATCAAGACATAGCGTCTTATGTAAGTGATATGAGACGCCGTGTTCTTATCAAGACATAGTGTCTTATGTAAGTGATACGAGACATAGCGCTCTCGGTTTTAAAGTTTCATGAAACTCTTACACTTCCATGGAGGAGTATGCCCAACCCTAGTGTTTGTCGGTTTACTAGAAGTGTTTTGTAAGGCTATGATAAACATTCAATTTAATATAGTGAAGTATCTTCCTTATTTGACTAGAACAGTAGTGTGGTAAGTAATGTGAAATTAGAAAGTCCTCAGAAATTGAACCTTCATCATATTCCATCCTTACTCGGAGTATAGTTCCTAAGAGTGCTTGTCGCTCGCATCTATGTCTTATTCCACCTCATTTAGGTTATCCCTAGAGTCGTGTCAAAAAAATGATCTGCCTAAAATATTGTACTCGTATAATCTCACTTGGATTTAATCTTTTACCGTATCATGGTCACTTGAATCCAAGGTCTTCTCCAGTTTAGAGCCGTCATTTGCTAGTCTTCACAAATTAACCATCTATTATTTGACGGCTATCGTTCCTTTGTGTTCATGGGATGATAGACTGTGGCCTGCAGGATTAAAAGAAAGGGGTACTACGAGGTCGAATGTTGGAATCAAAGTCGGAATCATCACTAAAGTGTTTTGATTGCTGCTTTTACTTGACTTTATGTTATTTAATATAAGTCTTTCGCTTTAAATATCTCATTATTATCTTGTTTGTGGGAGCATGATTGCATGTTCCTATAAGTCTAAGATGATTACAAAGACATTAAAGTCTGAGTAATCATTGGCGTTGTGGCATTCCTTGGGTTTATAAAAGGGGTGTTACAGAAGGTGGTATTGCAAGACTCAGGGTCTTAAGAGGCGCCAACCCATGCCACCTAGCCCTCGCAGGTCCGTTGTTCTCACTTAGAGCCTGAAAAGGAAGAGCTCTTGTGACATAGGTAGGGCTTGAATCACTTATAAATCACTCCCAACATCCTTATGATATCCGATATGAGACGAGGTGTTACATTCAAGGGGAACTCACACGGACTGATCAACAAGACATTCAAGCACTTATCCATCAATCTAGAGATATAAGACCAATAACTAAGTTTATTGACAATAAATTAAATAATGAAAATAAAAGCCTTTTGGCGACAAGATGGTGGACTACCTAGTTTTTCAGAAACAAGATCATCTTCTCTAACGCAACAATTTCAGCCAATCCGGAGTTCAATACTATGGTTCAAGGATCTGCCGACAATTGGTCTCGAGCATGTAAATTTAATGATGACATGGATTCCAGCATCCAGAAGCGTTGCTCGGTAAGAGCACAGAATAGGAAACATAATAACAGAACGACAAGAAAATGGAAGAAACCACCAGTAGGCACCTTCAAACTAAACTTCGACGGGTATACAATCTCTAATCAAGACAGTTCATGTGGCTACATAATTAGAGATTGGGATGGGCATCCAATAGCTATGGGGTGTCAGAATGTGGGAAAATAAAATCCTATCAAGGTTGAAGCCCTTGCGTTATTACTTGGGGTTCAGAAAATCAAGGAGCTTCCTATTTCAAATCTCCAGATTGATGGGGACTCTTTAATAATAATCAAAAACCTGCGGGATAGATCACGTTGCCCGTGGGAGATCGAACTTCTTATGTCAGATATTAAAATGCTCTTTCAAGGAGTTGGAAAAAATTCTTTCTCTCATGTGCCCTGCGATGGCAATAAAGTGGCCGATAAGGTTGCACACCTTAGCCGCTTTGCCAAGAGCCGAGAGATTTTAAATTATTCAGGTCTTCAGGATCTCATCTGAAAGGATGCTATCAGGTAGGCTTGGTCTACCCGAAATCTTACCTAATCAAAAAATAAAAAAAAGATGGATATGACACGTACCAATGACCCCTTACCACTAGGGTAAGGGAGAGGTGACCCTTGCAAGAGGTCAAGGGTTCAAATCACACTCCTTACACAATTTGTGTAATTAGTGGGTACTCAAGCCTTCATTGGCTTGGGTGAGCCTGGCTAACCGGTTCGCGTCCTTTGTAGGCTAGAGCTTGGACCCGTGGGGGACTAGTCGATAACCTCGGAACCCCCACGTTACAAAAAAAAAGATGGATGTGATACGTAGGCGAAAACTTTTATGTTTTATGAGTTTGTATAGATATAGATTTTAATCAATATTTACCCCTTGAAAGGTGAAACACATCTATGGTGCTAAGGGTTAACACTATTATAAAAGTACTAATGGTTAACACCATTATATACAGTGTTCACTCATTAATTATAACGATGTTTTTTTTATAGTAGGCAAACATTATGCGGACAATATTATTACAAGAGTGAAGCACCACCCTGATTATTCTGATGGATGGTGTTACAAAGATCCATATTAATTTTGTAGATAGCCCTAGCCCCTAGGTGACCATTTTGAATTTTGTCGTCTTTTCTTCTTCTTTTTTTTTTGTCACTTTTTATCGCTTGGTTCCAATCTCTAATATTGACCATTATTTTTTGGACAATGGATGCCACTAGATCAAGTTTCTTTTTATGGAAGATTATACTATTTTTGGTATCCCATATAGTTTGCCATATGAAACACAGTTTTTCAAACTGGGAAGTGTCATGTCTCATTTGGATGATGTCTATTAGTGTAATGTGTTTACCTATCAAACTTAGGAAGGTCCTACCACCGGTTTGTTCGTAATTAGAAATTACTATTTTTGTAAATGGGCACTTCATAAAAAGATGGTTACTGTTCTCATCTTCACAGTTGCATAGACAACATTGAGAAGGAACTCTGTTTATGTATCTATTCAACCTCAACTTTTTCGGAAGTCCATCAATAGCCATCGTCCAAATAAAAATTTTCATTCTTGGTGGAATCTTTAATTTCCAAATCCAGTTATAGGCTTATAGCTAGCCTGCATTTGTGACTAGATATTTGTTATATCTCTTGTGGATTTTGTTGTAAACTTTCCATTTGGATTAAACTCCCAAATTATTTTATACGGTGCGTTCCAGATCAGTATTTGAATATTTATGATTTTTTGGATGACATTATGAGGGAACAACTGTTTTAAAATGTCCAAATTTCAATGTTTTGCAGGGTAAAAAGCTGATTCAGTTTTAGATTAGGATCATGGTGGGCTTGAAAGTTGACTAAGGATTGATCCAGAATCCAAGGGTCGTTCCAAACATTAATTGATTCCCTATTTTCAATAATCCAATGTAGACCCTGATACAAAAAATTCTCGTAGATGAAGAAGCCGTCCAAATTACCAAGAAATATTATGTGTTGTTATTTCCTTTATCGATTCGTATTTATAAGACAAATTGATCCAATTGACAAGGCTAGGGTTGAGCCGATCGAAACCCATCTCGAAATAAATATTTAAGCGAATATTTTGTAAAGAAAAATAAATATATGTTTATTCTAATAAATTAATGGGTCAATTCAACAATATGTCAATATATATGATATATCAAATTAAGGTTAGGGTTAATTACCACACTTATATATTAATTAGCTTTAGCCGCATATGTTATGTTATTTTTATGTTATGTTATGTTATGTTATGGTGGATACATATATATCTTTCTTCACAGGTTAGTTCACGCTGATTCTTACTTTGTTGACTGCCAAAAACATTCAAGAACAAATGGCGCCTATCCATCCAAAATACCACATACTATATGGATTGACACTATATATATATTATTATTTTTAAATCCAAGTTCTTTGAAATATTCCTACTTCATCTAAAGAAAACCCTAGAATATTAATTTCGATCTAAGGGCTTATTTGGTTAGCAAATTTTTTTTTTTTTTTGAGCAATATTTGGTTAGCAAATTAAAAACACGGAAAATATAAAACTTTATAAAGCAGCATAAATAAATGTAATTGGTTGGATTTTTTAAGATCACTTGAATTTCTATCAATTCTTCCAATATACAGTATATTTATAGAGAGGGGATGATTTCCAATGTAACCCAAATCACAGTCCAACAAACGTATATATATGTCTGTCATTTTATTTTTTTTCAATTCAAATTAATGGCGGCCCATTTAGTTTAAATTTTGAAAATGCAAAGAGAAACAAATTTAATATTGTTAATTTTTTTAATTATTACCCACTTCTCCCAACTTTTCATACAAAATTGATTTTGTTTTCACCCCTTTCAATCATCTATTTGAAAAAGGGGTAACCATGTCCCCTATATTCCTCTAATCATTACCCGTCTTATCTTATTTTTTCATACAAAAAATAGATTTTTGTCTCATCTAGACTCACAAAACTTATATACAATATATTTTTCCATACAAAATTCGTTTTCATTCCATTTACCTTACACGATCTTATACCAAACGAGCCCTAGCTACAATATAATCGAGGGAGTCAAGATCCCCCGCACCGCGGATCATTAGCTAAAGCGAAATTTCGTAATGGTGCAATCTATGGTGTAACACTAAATTATTTCGGATATAATTTTACTTTGAAGTTTTTAAAAATATATATATTTTGATTTCAAATACATGTATTTACATATTTATAAACTTTTATTGGAAAAAATCATGTTTCAAAAAAAATATAAAATTGATTTTCTAATATAATTGATCTTTTAATTTTATAATTTTTTTAAAATGATTTTTTCCCAATAAAAGTTTATAAATATGTAAATAAAAGTATCTAAAATGTAAATATTTTATTTTTAAATTTCTTTTCAAAGTAAAATTATACCGGAAATAATTTAGTGTTACAATGTAGGTTACACCATGGTTGTAGTTGTACCTGTCAAACGGGTCATTCGGGTCGGGTCACTTCGGGTCTCAGGTAAAACGGGTTCTCGGGTAAAACGGGTTGACTCGAACCCGGGTTTGACCGGGTTTCGGGTCATTTTGGGTCGATTTCGGGTTTGTCAATTTTTTTCCTTTTTAAATTAAAAAAATCATGATTTTGATAATTTTGCGATAATTTTTTTTAATTATATATAATGATAAATCAACCGGGTCAATCGGGTCGCCAGATCAATCGGGTAAAAATTACCGGGTCAATCGGGTCACCGGGTCGAAACCCATATTACACAGAAAATTTCCGATTTTTCGGGTCCGGGTCGAAATTTATGGGTTCGAGTCGGAAATTTTCCGAACGTTTTCGGATCGGGTCGACCGGATCGGGTTGTGTTTTGACAGGTCTAGTTGCAGCAGATCTTGACTATAATTGAGGTGTCAAAAAGTCACAAAAGTTAAATAGAAATTTTTATATATCGATCATGTTGATATATAGTTGTTGTTCTATCATATCGATCACTACCTCTACAAGAAATCCATCATATATTAAATGCCCTGATCCATTTTTGTTCATCCGACCAGGAAGATTCTAACACTGGCTAAACAAATATACTATATTATTAGACACAATATATATAGTACGTTTAAATAATCAAGTTGCTACATAGTTGACTGGTAACAGAGCCATCTTAATTTGAATATTAAAACTAATTAGCATAAAAGGAAGTACACAGATGCTAAATAAATATATGTAGCGTGTCATGTCTACATATAGGAAACACGTTGCAAATTCCCCAATTACTTCCACAAATTATCATATACTTATTAAAGTTTGCACATATATATACTGTGTATTTTATCTTCACATATCGTTGTCCACTGAAATATTTCAAATCAACCCATAAAAAAAAGTAGATTAATTAAGCATTATTATGCCGTACGTAAATCGATGAAGAAACGTCAAAGTAACGCAATAATAAATCAATTTTTTCATTATAAAAGCAAGGAATGTTATACATCCGTTTATAGGACATAGTCAGGCTAACATAATCGCCAATAAATCGATTTTTTTCCTTTCTCTTTTTTTTTTAATTATTAAAAATCAACCCATAGCTTCTTTTAAGACATTGTGTTGGATCTCGTGTAAGCAGCAAGCAGTGAAATTATTCGTAGGTACAAAACAATTATTCGTGCATAACAATGTAATTATTCATATGTACCAACGACAACAAGCTAGTGCAATTATTCGGAGGTACCAAAGGATTATTCATATGTATGTACATATGAATAATCATGCACATAATACATACGAATAATGTCACTGTTCACAAGTTACTTTTAATCTCAGCCGTTTGATCTTCTTAATCCGACGTTCTAGATTTGCTCACAAATTACATCGTAAGAGCTGTATATATATGGTAAGAGTTATTATAAATGAAAAATACGGTGCAACGAATGAATATTGTGTTATATAAATATTGTGTTATGTGAATATGCATATTGTGGCAACGAATGAATATTGTGGCAAATATCCCTTTTTACCTCATTGGGCTTCACTTCGTTCGATTTTTATTAATAAAAACATTTTCATATGTTTTTAAATAATTAATTCTTTATTTACCTCTCGTTCATTTGACTATATATAATCATAAATAAAATATTGCAATTTGGATATATTTCTATCAAATTATAAAACTATTTTTTTATCATATGTTTGTAACTAATAATGTGGTATAAAATATTATTACATAAAAAATTTATTAGTATATATTTTTTATAAATTACAAAAAATACTTATTTTGTATAAATTGCAAAAACTTGTGTTTTTTGGATGAAATTTTTTGGATAAATTACACAATTTTTTTATTAATATTATTACATAAAAAAATTATAATTTGATAGAAATATATCTAAATTTTAATTTTTTATGTTTAATTATATATTCAAATGAACAACAGTTAATAAATAATTAATTATTTAAAAATATATAAAAATGTTTTTTATTAATAAAAACACAACGACATGATGAAGTTGAATGAGGCAAAAAGAGCTATCCACCCCTTAGAGTTTTTTTAATATGCCAATTTATCCACAAGATCACTTTTAATATACATATTTATCTCTTGAGTCTTTTAATATATCAATACGTTTCAGAGTGGCCATTTAATATACCTATTTGTCTTTTTATCCATTTCAGTTCAGATGATGTTTATTGAGTTGTTGTAATGATAATAATTTTATTGTATAAGAAATCCTTAAAATTTTTATAACAAAAAAATATTAAAGATTTTTTTATCTAATAGATTTAAGGCATTAATATAATTTAAAATTTACAAAATGTTGTAATATTAATGGGTGGATTGTTCACCTCCCTTACCTTTCATCTTCTAAATTCCCACCATGATGACACAAGTTATGTATGGCCAATATATATGGTTTTGTACTCTCCAAGGGGGATACAAGAAATAGAGAACTCTAGCTTTATTTGCTCTCTTCTTCCCTGTATTTTAACACGTTATCAGCACGAAACCTCTATCCAATAAACCCCTAAAATCGATTGCTTTCAATCCCAACGCCACCATCCGACCATCGATCTCCTCCCATTATCTCTCGCTAATGGCCACCAGTACCACCACCTGCTATCCGAATCAACCATACCCCTGTCATCAGACAAGCTCAAATCCGAATCCGGTTGGTACGATGAATCAATGATGAACCCCAATAGATCGACGAATAATCAAGTCGAGGCAACCCAGCCGGTAGCGGAGACGCCTCTACTGGCCGGTACGAGCAGTGGCCAGCGCCTCCTTGCAGCCACCGACCCACACACGATCGTCATCGCCAACCCGCATCCATGGCTCCCTGTCCTTGGCGCTAGCGGCACGTCAGCTTGTATGGTGTTCTTGTTTTAAATTGTGCAGGGTTATTAATGAAGTTGCATCGAGGACCCGTGGAGGAGGACCTAGATCAATTGATTGATATAGGGAACTGAAGCCTACCTGAGGCTCCTTGTTGACGCCTCCTCAGATCGGCCGGTGGTGACCCTAGGAGAACGTTGTCTTCTCCTCGAAAACTGCTCCCGTGGCGACGCTATCCAGTTCTTGCCTCCATAGGCAACGCCGCCGACCTCCACGCGAGCCCCGAGATTGAAGCTCGACTTAGTCGGAACTAGGACGGCAACCAGCATCCTGTCAACTGTAGCATCGACATCTCTGTACTCTTTTTCTCGTAACCTTAGTTTTTATCCCATTGGGTTTTTCTAGGCGAGGTTTTTAACGAGACAGTTTATAATGTTAGAGGTGTATATCCAAGGGGGAGTTGTACGTAATATTGATGGGTGGATTGTTCACCTCCCTTACCTTTCACCTTCTAAATTCACACCATGATGACACAAGTTATGTATGACCAATATATATAGTTTTGTACTCTCCAAAATGGACACAAGAAATAGAGAACTCTCCTTTCTCTGCTCTCTTCTTCTCTCGTATTATAACACAAAATAGTATAATTAAGGAGAGTTGAGCCCTTCAACTTATGCATATAAATTATTCTTCAACCATTAGATTAGAACAACCTTAATATCCATGCTCCTAAAATAAATAAAAAATATTATAATAACAATATGTCAATATATATACTCCGTACAGGCCAGGGCAGTGTTTTAGTCACTGCCCGCGTTATCAAGGGCGCGCAGAATCTTATACGTGCACGTACGTACATTAAGTTATTAACTAACTCATCGACCAAATAATCAGAAACAATTAAGATGACTTTTCATACACATCTTAATTTATTCATAAAATAACCAGCATGATTAACAAAAAATTAAGATTATAAGTTTTAATTCGAAATTGGTGGTCAGATTTGAATTTATTACAAATTTAATACTACATCCGTTCAAAAATATAAGTCTTTTTATATATTTACACACAAATTAAAGAAATCGTAAACTTATTCTATTTATATCACTCGTTAATTATCCACAACCTTAATCAACCAATAAAATTTGAGCAAAAAGTCCAAAAGTAACAATTCGCATATCCAATACATAGAAAATATAAAAGGACTTATATTTTCAAACAAAAATCTAAGACTAAAAAGACTTATATTTTTGAACGGATGAAGTATAATTTAAAATTATTTTTTTGTAACTTCTTATATATATATATTAATATATATATACATATATACACTCCCTTCGTATCAAAATTTCAGGTTGTAGATATATATTTTTTTAATAAGCTAATTTTTTTTAATAAAATTCCAATTTTTAAAATTATTTTTTAAAAATAATTTAATAAATATTATTTATTAGTAATACGTATGAAATTATATATAAAAATTTGATATTTTATATAGATTTTTAGCTTATTAAAAACTTGTTAATATGGTGACTTAAATATTAAGACAGAGATTATATATATTAGGGATGCAATTTTCATTTTTATATTTTTATTTAAAATTTTAAAACAAAACATTTTTCATAATTAATTAATACAAATGCTAACTAGTTTATTGAAATATAATTACATTAAATAAAAAATAACATCGATACACATTAAAAAAGGGGTAAATTAAAATAAAAACTACCCTCAAAATATAGTTTTTTCCCCACAAAATCAATCATAAATTAATTAAGGAATTACATAACATCATCCACAAATTTGGTTTTATTTCAAACAACCACCCCCTAATTAACCTTGAATTTGTAAATAAAGAGTGATCATTCTGGGTTCGAACCGGGGACCTTTGGGTATTACCCACAAGTCCTTTCCATTTGAGTTATTCCGGAATGGTTACCTAATGATATAGTTTTTTAAAATATTTTTTATACACAAGAGGGTTGGTAGGTGATTCTTTAATTTGGGGGGAAAAAAATCAAATTTATAGGCGTGTTTCTTTATCTTTCATATTTATATGTGAATTTTGAAAATTTACCCTTTAATAAAACATTAAGTTTACAAAAAAAAATTGATTTGTTAATGTACAATGAAATTTCATTAATCCCACCACCTTTTTCAAATAAAAATTTGAAAATTCTAAATTTTTGGTTTTAAAAACATTTTTAATTAATCTAAAAACAATTCAAGTAATCTACCCCGCCTGGTTAGGGGTTTCATTTTTTTTTTTTAAATCTTTACAGTATATATATATATATTATATAAGGTTCATGATCCAATTTTTTTGAAGTTGGAGTTTCGGACGCCCTGTTGTTTGAGTTGACCGTGGAAGTGTTCGTGATTTCGACGATCTCTCATCTAGGTGGGAGGAACGTCGTTGATCCACACTTCCCCAGGAGCTAGACGTCTTTTCCGCTGTTGTGTTTCTACCTCTGTCTCCCCGGCGTCGAGACGTAGTGTCTGCCCTTCGACTTTTCCATGTTCTCGGTATTCAATTCGCAGTCTACACTCGGTGTCCTTTGTCTGCCTCTCCGTTGGACTTCTTCGTTGAAATCCTTTTGTATTCGTTTTTTTTTTGTATTTTACTTTTATTTGGTTGTATCATGACAGTTAGCCCATCCGCCGTTTCTTCGACCTCTCGTTTTCCCATATATTCGATTGTCGTCTGGGATTTCAAATTATTTTCTTTAAAAAAAAACACAAAACCTAACCAAACTTCTATCACACCATTCACCCCATCTCTCTTCTAAATTAGGCATCAAATTAATCCCATATAATAACCTCATAATTACTCCATAGCTTTGAAGATATATACCTTCAGATATATGATGTACGGGAAAATCCTATTGAAGAAAAAAGATGACGATCGATCGAAATCAAGATTCGAACCCTACGTTACATATGTTACAACATCAAAAAACGATGTCAGGATGTGGCTAAGAACCTTTAATTAATTAATTTGCAAACTGAATATGCAATAAATATAAATCTCAATCAAGTGTATAGATCGATCCCTTCCCTAATATGCAAACACACGTTAATTAAAGACTATATATCCTCGTACGTTATTATCCCCAACTTTTCTATTAAGACTCAATTTGACGAAATAAAAAACCATCAGCAGGTTTGCTTACTAATTAGGCATTTTGATTTTGAGATTAGGTTTGCTTACTAATTAGGCATTTTGATTTTGAGATTATATAGTTATAAATGAAATAAATATAATATTTTAGAGTTTAATTAGCTTTCGGAATTGAATTGAAGCTTTTCTGAGCTTATGATTTCCTATTCACAAGTTTTCATCAGCTACTCTACCGGTTAGATTTACCAAACATTATCAAAATATTAACATATATTTAACAAAAATAATTTATCAGGTTCAGCTACCCAATCATTTACCTAGTATTTTACCAAACATAGCCTAAACGTAAACAATACAGTAAACTGCTAAATTTGGTTTAAATCTGGATATCTACCCTAACTGCATACAACTACATCAACAACACCGTCATCTAATTATAAGTGATCTAACTATAAATATATATAGCTGCCTCTTTTACTCTTTTAATTTATGCACTTTCTTGAAAGGGCATAAACATGTCACTGTAACAGTGTTCAAATGAACCAAAGAAAAGTAATTTATACGGTCCAAATTATCCGTCGTTAAAAAAGATGAAAATTAAATAAAGAAATTGAAAAAAATAAAATAAAATTAGTGTTGCCTTGCCTAGGCAGCCTTATTGTGCCTACCGCCCACCATTACACCCCCACAATTGGGGGCCCCACTCCCCCCCCCCCCCCCCCCCCTCCCCCTTACATATCCCCTCCCTCCCTCTCTCTCCTCCCATCATCATCATCATCATCCAAACCCTTCCTTTCGCTCAATTCATTGCTTTATCCTCCCAAAAAAGAAAGAACCAACAACAAGGTAGCGACACAGATCGATGAGGAACCCGGCGGATCAGGCAGCTGGAAGATCTGCAGCAGGCGGCAGCAAAACGACGCCGTGCTGCAGCAAGGTTGGGATAAAGAGGGGACCTTGGACGGCGGAGGAGGACGAGATCCTCGCCGGATACATCAAGAAGGAAGGGGAGGGGCAGTGGCGCACCCTCCCCAAGCGCGCCGGCCTCCTCCGCTGCGGCAAGAGCTGCCGCCTCCGCTGGATGAACTACCTCCGCCCCCACCTCAAGCGCGGCCTCATCTCCCCCGATGAGGAGGACCTCATCCTCCGCCTCCACCGCCTCCTCGGCAACCGGTACCCCCCTTTCCTACCTACTTTATCAATCAATCAATTAATCAATCGTAAATTAATCCTCTTTCTATGATTGATTCATTAATAGGTGGTCCTTGATAGCCGGGAGGATTCCTGGTAGAACCGATAACGAAATCAAGAACTACTGGAACACGCACCTTAGCAAGAAGCTCATCAGCCAAGGGCTTGATCCTCGCAATCACAAGCCCCTCGAGGTTTACTACAACCCTAACCCTAATAATCACTCTTCCCCGATTTCCGATCCCGCATTCAACAACAACAACAACAATCATCACGTGATCAGATCAAGTACTCCAGCTCAAGAACCATCTACAAACCCTAACCCTATCTTAGCTACACCTCCTGTGATCTTACCCCAATTGCAAGAAGCATCTACAACTACAAGCTATGTAAGTAACGGGATTGATACGAATTACCGAGGGGGAGAAGCCGACCATCATCATGATGGCTCCAGCTACAACGACGAGATGTTTTCGTCGTTCCTCGATCTGGATGCACTGATTATGAACGACGACGATGTGTTTCCGCAACCTAATCGAGCTGGTACTAATGGCGATGACAGCCAGTTGTTTCAAGGTCAGTTGTCGTCGATGATGATGATGCAGCAGCCAATGGGGTACGCCTCTAATTTTCAAGGTTTCGATCACTGCAGCGCAGTTTGGGGGTCGTCTGAGGTGTCGCCGTTCTCCGGTTTCTCCAATCAAGGCAACCGGAATGTTGATCCTGCTCAGATGCATAAGCAGTGATGAATTATAAAGCATATATAATATATATGCTATATATAGATCCTAATTTATTTGTTTTTCAGTTGAGTTTGATAATGATATTTTATGTAATGGATGTAGGTTAATTAAATTAGCTTACATTGGATGATAATATTATAGCTAGCTAATCATATGTATTCGTCTACGTTTTCAATTGAATATATATTTGTACTGTTTCTTCAACAATTAACTGTTGAGATTTGATTGAATTATATATACAATATATGATCAATAGATGAATGTATATATGGATCTTGTAGATTGATCAAGAATATATATGTATGAAAATGAGCCAAGCAAGGATATGGATTTAACAAAAAACTAGAAAGGGAAAATTGAATTAATTTTAAATTAAGTAAAGAGAAATTAACAATTTTCATGTGGTCTATATATATATATATATATATATTTTCAGTTTGGGGAAAGGTTATTTGTGGGTGGAGATTAGTTAAAATAGAAGGCCGGGAAGATGAGGTAAAAGAATATATATATACACATAAATCAAGAAACCTATAAGATGGGATCTAAATCAATACATTTTCATTGAATTAGTTAATTATATATTATTTCTTAAAAAATAAAAAAAAACATAGTATATATATGTAAAGACATGATGAATTAATTTTTCAAACTCTCCACTACTGATCCCATTCCTTTCCCAAATTCCATGAGTTTTTAACATCTAAAGCATGTGACTTAAGTTAGGTGAGAAGACAGTACAAGCTCCTAGCTAGCTAGCTAGAATTCAAACTCACAAACCTTCATCTTTCACCTCTACTCAAAGCAATTAACACTCAATCTTTACCACTAAACTCTTACCCGAGATCATCGGAACCAGGAATTCGCAACTCATATCTATGTTTGTTTGATCGAAAATATGCCTCATTGGACTACTATATATGACTTCAACAAGCTACCACCGAAGGAATCGATCGAAGAACATAAACTTGACAGAGAAATCAAGAGAGATTGAGTGATGAATAAGGACTGAAACTGACCTGAATTCGAGCGGTTTCGAATGAGGATACATGTATGACTGTGGAGCTAGCAAGCAAGCAAGTACCTGGAATTCTGGAAATGTCTGTCATGAATAAATATAAGAGGTTGATTTTTTGTAGCCATATATATATGTTGGTGTCTTATATATATTGATGGGCGTAGAGGGACATGGAGATGGAGTTGTTGCAGTGACTAGAGCAAGCTACTGACTTCTAAAAGTGAAGAGTTGTAGGTGTATCAGGGAGTAGGTGTTAGAGAGAGTGATATCATATATTGGCCTGTGCACGATCACAACTTACTATAGGAGGGAGTGTTAGTTGTGGTCCAATTCAACTAACCCCGTTCCCATTTTAATTTTCATCGATCGATCTCCACACACCCAGGGATGTAAGTTGGTAGCTAACTACCACTTGATGGTTTGGTAATCGATCGCGATTCACGGTCGACCTTGTTCGACTTTGATTGCCTGAATCTAAGGTAATCTACATATACGTATGCTCACTTGATGATCACTTGGTTTCACTTTGTATAGATATATATATGATGACAATCCACATCAACTATACATGCCATTATACTCAAGGCTTAGGATATAAGGTTGTTAGGATTTCTTCTATTACCAATTGGTTTTATGATAGAGTCCTTACGGTGTATGCGATCGTACGCACATTGGGCACAAGGACTTGACTCATGAGTGTGTTATTATAAACTCAATAAAGTTAGCTTGTTATAGAAATCAAACACCTGTGTTTGCTAAAGGTTTTTTTTTTAGAGGTGGAGTTTTTTTTTGTGGAGATATATGGAGGTTTATTTTTTTCTTTTAGATTACGAACATGTGAAATGTGGCATAAAGATTTTTTTTAAGAAAAAAAACACCCCCCTCTCTCCGGGGTTTTCATGGAAAATAAGCTCATGTTGCAACTTCAACTCTTTTTTTTTTTCTTTTTTTTTTCCGAAACCCCCAAAAGGCCAAAACCCTCTAAATACACTGCCAAGCTATCACTCTAACTCAATAGAGATGTTCATCATGTTGCACATGGATGATGGCTACTTGTGAATTGTGATTCAAAATCGATATGAAAACATTGGGAAGTTGGGCCATCTTAGCTATTGTGAATATGTTGAGATAATAATGTATTTTAACATTTTTCATAAACTACTGAAAGGGAATTGACTTCATGACCTTAACTCAACTGGTTATAGTGGTGACATTTGGGTGAAGAGATTAAGGATTGAGTCTCACCAGCAGCATTAAGCACCGATTTTCAGTCTTTGTTGGCGGTTGCATCATCTTGATTTACCTGCTCTTACAATCCCCATCGAGTCGGGGGTGAGGGTCGCTCGAGGTGAGCGATTTCACCTTTAGAACTTAGAGAAAATTGGTTGTCATCCTGTGAATTTCGGTAATCCGATTCGATATCTAGCGAATCAGTATTCGGATACCGAAAATGTCCAACTGAGAATAATCCTCCCAACCCAGTTTGCTACGGGCCATCTCCTTTCCCTTGTATGTACAAGAAAATCAGAAAATTGGCTTATGTGGTGGTGGGATGTTCACAAAGTTGACTAGTTGATGAGTGGCATGAGGGGTGTGTAGTGAAGGTGGGTAGGTTGCGTTGAGCTCATGCAAAATGCAACTAACACCATCACACACACACACACCATAGCTTTAAAATTCTCATTCCCTACTCGTCAATCAACCATCAATGTACTTACTGCACTTGATAAATTTAATTAGGCCTTTACTGTCAGAAAAAGTCACAGTAAGAAACAAGTTTTTGCTTTAAAATAACCCATGACAGTGATGTACTGAAGTTTAGTCACAGCTTAACAAGTGATAGTTTTGGCAGTTCCTCCAATGGAAAAATGCAGACCACCCAAAAGGAAGATGGCAGAACGCCATTTGCCAAACACACAGTTTTGAAGAATTCGCATGCTCAAAGCAACCCAAAGGCCGAAGGAGATCAAAGTTGAATGCAGAAAACAATGTGTCGGATACATCAGTTCTGACAGCATAATATCTTACTCGTTGAAAGTTCTAACACAACACTGTATCTTAGGATTCAAAACTTCAATTTTAAGTAATGCTTTGCAGAAGTCCAAAAACGAGGCGTCTGAAAAAACATGTTTGAAATCTGCTATCATCTGCTCTTTAATCTCTCGTCTTTCTTCTTGATTGCATAGCTGAAATTGAAAAACCATAATATATGTCAGTTTCAGTGGCTGAGAAATCTTAAAATCTTATGTTCACTGTACAAAGTGCGACACTTCAGGGAGATAAACTGGTGATCAAACTAGGACCAGGAAAAATATCTATAAGGTTGAGTCACTATCTTTTTTGATGGGCAATTTGACTATCAAATAGACCTTGGGGGTCCATTTTGTCACGAGAAACAACTTTATTTGATTTGGGTAAATTTCTTGAAATTAAGCTAAATTATATGTGAAAATTGCAATATCTGAACACTAAAAGTGCATACATCTCAAGCAGTCTAACAAAAATATACTCTCATGAACAGTAATAAGAATAGTATGATATCAATCATGTGCATAAAACAAAATCGAAATGATTTTTTCCTGAAGATATATAGATTTCACCTGTTTGAAGATCCCTTTGCGGCATTGATGAGTTCATCAGCAAGACATTCAGCAATGGTCTTAATGTTCCTGAACGCAGATTCACGGGCACCGGTGGTCAAGAGATAAATGGCTTGGTTCACAGTGCACACACCTCAATGGAGAAATATCAATAGCTTGACGTCTGACAACACCAGCAGAGCCAATTCTAGTAGCATCTTCTCTTGGTCCACTGTTAACATTTGAAGATTCATTCAGTAAATAAAGTTACAGTCTAAAAAAAATAATGAAAATTCCATCTTATAGATTATAAAAAAGAACATGTATTCTGCCCAAAACCATCATGAAGATCGTAGGATAACTTCCGCAACTAGTAACATCACCTCTTGACTATAGCGTCAACAATGACTTGGATTGGGTTCTGATCAGACAAAAGGTGGATATGTAGCATAGGTAGCACGCTTAACTGAAGACACCCCGATATAATCTTGAAGAGCCATATCATGGATCTAAGTCAACCATCAAAAGGGTCATCTGCCTTGCCAACTTCCCATGACCACTCTACATTAAACACATGCACAATCCCCCAGTATTCTACGTTGAACAAGAAATCGATTATCGATATATGCAGTCAACCAATTTAGAGCCTCCCCAAGATTAATCAGCAACTTTATAATGAAATATCAAATCGTGTATCTTCTTGTCTCTAGTGATGAAGTTCAGATCAATATGCAGCAGAGTATGCATAAATAAAATGTATCCTGGGGCTCCCTTTTTATCTGCTATTCTTCGAACATGCCTGATAATAAATGTATCCAACACCTTCATGGTATGGGCACTTCGGTACTCGGGGACTATCCTTTAAATTCAAGCATACCATCAAATTAACCCATGATTTAACACACTTTTCAAACAAGTCAAACACGACTGAAGATCCGAATAAAAAATTCCATAGTAACGTTGCTTGGTTCAACAAGAAAATTAATCCTAAGAATTTGAGAGGAATCATTGAAAAAGGCCAATATTTTCCTTCCATCTACCCCAGAAGAAGAGTTGAGCATAAACTTGGTGAGCAACCAGAAGCTTCAGGGAGATATCATTTCATGCATAAAAAATTGCATCCCCAAAAAGATAATCCTGAATTTGCCTCTAAACTTTTAGAGTACATCTATATTCTATAAAACCAGTAGTCAGGGCAAGCTTTTCCGACAAATAGGTAGTATGAATAAATAAGTGTTAAGAAAAATTCCTTGAAGGTAGAGACAATGGGGACATGGAACAAAACTGCTAATACAACCTTCTCTATCCATCCATGAGACAAAGTACCAACAACAACAACAACAACAACAACAACCCAGTATATCCCGCAACGAAGCGGGGTCTGGGGGGTCGGGATGTACGCACTCTTTCCCCGAACTAGTCGAGAGAGTGTTTCCGGAAGACCCAAAACCATAGAGCAAAGAAAACACAACGTCCCAGGGCACCTAGTAGGAGATAGGTAATAGACAGCAGAAAGATAGAAAACAGATATGTAGATAACCGACAGAAAGCAGATAGAAGCAGGAAGAAAGGTAGAACGGAAGCAAAAGTGAATGACTCAACACCCATCCTAGGGATTCTAGACATCCGAAGCCCGAATGCATCTCCTCCAGTGATCCCTATCCGAAGTCATATCCTCCGAGAGGTTCAGCGCATTGAGATCCTGTCGAATAACCTCCATCCAGCTCTTCTTACTAAGTAGATCAGGGGCTAATTAAGCATAACCTTAAAGCACACGTGGAAAGCCACAACATATAATCCATCATGAAAGATAAAAATTGCTTAAAAGAATTGAAGGTAAATTGCAAACCATACAAATAGGGCTCATCTCAAAAATAACAACAACGTTGGGAATATCATTATTATCATTATCATTATTATTATATTTAATAATGAAAAGAGTTAATGGATTAGGTAGTTTTTTGAATGGTTATTACACTATTTATCAACTGACGCCGAATGGCAACAACAAAGGTCACTCTGAAATATTCTAAACAACAACAACAACAACCCAGTTAATCCCGCTAAAAAGCGGGGTCTGGGGTCAGGATGTACGCACTCATACCCCGAACAGGTCGAGAGAGTGTTTCCGCTAGACCCAGAACGATAGTGCAATAGGACCGCATAGACAACATGAAATAAGGCAACATGAAATAAGGCAACAGGTCGAGAGAGTGTTTCCGCTAGACGCAGAACGATAGTGCAATAGGACCGCATAGACAACATGAAATAAGGCATGGAAGGCGCAAGGAAGAAGCATTAAAGTAAACAAAGGCGCGAGGGCACAACTCAAATCAAAACCAAAACAAAAGACACAAATATTCTAAAATGAATAAGTTAATTTCTCACCACAAAGGCACAAATAGTTGGTGTTATCAAGTGAATGAACCAATATTTTTCTTTTCTTTATTTACAAAAATAAAACGCAAGTCAATAAAAGAAAGTATTTTGCTATATGCCTATATTAGGGTTCCGTCCTCTGATGGCACGTGGGTAGTTCTTTGTTACCTTGTTAAAGAAAAAAGAAATATAGATTTTAAAAAAGAGAATATAAACTGAATGGGGAATCTAAGTAATTCTTGCACATTAGTTGGGCAACAAAAAAAATAGCAAACAGTAGATCTGGTGCAAGGATCTTACAAATTCAACATTTCTGAAAGTCGGGAAATTAACAGCTGCAACTTTACTACTTGTGTAGCTTCATTAAGAGCTATTTGACTCCAAATTTCAGGGCTCCTCTTTTTTTTTTTTTTTTTTTTCCCAAGTATGCCTCTTTCTCCATTTGCAGCTTGCAGCAAGTCATCTGTCCTTGTCTGCACAATCGAAATCCAAATTAATTTTAGGGCAAAATATTAGCTGTTGCAAGAAGCATCACATCAACTCATTAACTGTACATTTATAATTCTCAATAAGCTTGCCATACTAACCAAGTTTAACTCTTTATGATTATCATTTACTCCCTTGAATTTTTGGAATTCCATCTCAAAACAAGTTACTACTGTATAATAGATTGATCAAGCTATGGATGATACTTTCAAACACATGGAAGGGGAAAAATTTTCAATTAGTTGAGATTCTCATGGGCACACAAATCATACTATTAAAAGGAAGCTATAAAGCAGCCAAACACTTTCTCATTTTGTATGCAGAAGAAGATTCGCAATATGACATCAGCAAAAACAAAACCACTATAGCAGAGGAAAATCAAATCTAACAACATAGACTGAAATTGAGCTGATTGGTAGTTTGTTGTTGACCAAACCCAAGCCAACAGGATCACTAAGCTACCGTATTAAAAAATTTCGTTCAAAATTAAAATATCAATCCAAGAAACGAGATTTTAGCTGCTCAAGAAGCTTTGTAGCAGCAGTAGAAAAAAGATCAGCTATAGGTAAAGCCCCAAAAAAGACCTCTGAAATGCCAGATCTAACCCTAAGCCTTCAAAATAAGTAGGGAAAATCTAGAAATCAGAAGCTAAATTTGCAGACCTGACTACAAGTTTAACAAGAAGGGATTAATAGGGTTAGAAATTAGAATAAGGGTTACCCCACTGTCCTTCATCCACTGTTGGTGCTAGTAGAGGATATCAACCACAATACATTATCCAGCTCAATTACTGATAGATTTAAAAAAGAAAAATCATAGACCCTTGGTGATACAAAATCATTAAAAGAGTGATAGTATGAGTATTTTGAGAAACACGGTCCTAAACAAGTATCATGCATTCATGCACAAGCAACTTATAATTAGTGAGAAGAGGGGTCTCTTACCCAATAAAAGATAACGTGTCTACCTCAAAAACTGTCATAAATTGACTTCATTCTATGTGTGGCTTGAATTTTAAAGTATGATAATTGACCCTGCACCATGACAGTTGATACTCCGGATTGTCAATTTCTTCAGCCAAATGATGTGAAAAGGAAATGAGGTAGACTGCACCATGTTCCTGCATCTTTTGCAGAACCACCGTCGTATGCCAACTGAAAGGAGTGATAGGAGCATCTTTGGGAGGGCAAATCTGAATCAAGAAGCGACATTATACTCGGTTCATGTAATAGATCAAAGAGAACTTGCTTGTGAATATACACTATTTACAAAATGAGAACTTGCTTGTGAATATACACTATATACACTATCTGAATCAAGAAGCAACATTATACTTGTGAATATACACGATTTATTTCCGTCTCTGTTTTTCATGTTAAGCACCCTCATAAGAATCCGAACATCAAATCTTAAAGTCCAAATGAAATGCTCTACTTTGTAGATACCTTGAAATCCACTGCAGTAAACAATATTTTCATAGAAACATTGTAACTTCAGTATTCAGCAAGTTAAATGAGATGATATCAAATATCGAGCTTTTCAATAACAAAACAGCAACTTTATAGGAACCCTTAGTTTTATTTGGCGGTGCTGCAGTAAGTAAAAAAAAGAAAAAGAATAATTCAGACCATAGAAACATGTTCCAGGATGCCCGAGGCCAAAGGATGGTTATTAAGAGACATTATTGAACA
The DNA here is from genome assembly GCA_963922045.1 of Persicaria maculosa. NCBI lineage: Eukaryota > Viridiplantae > Streptophyta > Magnoliopsida > Caryophyllales > Polygonaceae > Persicaria > Persicaria maculosa. The sequence goes on from OY998255.1 coordinate 64,117,459, forward strand.
ATAGAACACAAAATCAAGACTGCAGGCGATTATGCATCAGGAAATCTTGCTCACACAGCGAAGCCAGATGATATCATTGAACAAATTAAAACCAGATAGCAAAGACAAACCTAAAATTAATCAAATTCAAAATTGAAACCAAATCCAAACCTGATAGAAAATAGAACTGCAAACCCCTAAATCTGACCAATCTGAGTTAAATCAAGCATGCAAGAGGAATCGACTTCTCCCAAATCAAAAAGGAAAAGCTACAATTCCTCTAAATCAAATTAAAGTTTCGATCAATCGGTGCAGAAACAAAATCTATAAATAATAAGAGCAAACAAGAAGAGGTACACCAATAGGTAAATCTGAACAACAAATTAAAAATTAAGTTCAAGGACAAAGAATAAACATACCAAAAATCTTAATAATCTCCGGATATTTTGAAACACACATCAACCAAGCTCTCAATCTCATTAACTAAAACTGTAAACCTATATCAACCGAATCAACCCAAAATCACTCTTAAGCATTTCTACGAACACCTTGAAGGCATAAAAGTAAACAAGCACCAAGTTGCAATATCTAAACCCCAATTTAACCAATCTCCTATCATAAATGAATAACTACTCTCAATCAATGAGATTCCTAATCTCAATTAAAATCAATTCATTAAACTAAAAATTCAAAACTGTAAAATATTGTTCTAGATATCCACTGACTATAAGACACTTGAACAACTAACCCCACTGGCGTTCACCCCTGTATGCGCTAACAATTGCGGCACAGTGAAAACCCTTACGAGATGAATTGTAAATTTGAATCCGCTAGTAGGAGGAATGAACAAATGAAGCAGAGGAAGTGTAAAATCTAAAGCTTACCAGCTGCATTTCAATTGATAGAACGTTTCTCCTTTATAATCAACTACGGATCCCTCAAACAAAGCAAACCCTATAAACAAGATCGAAAACTCATAAGGCAATTAATAAAAATCTGTACAAGCTATGAACAAAAGGGCGAATTCGGATATAAAAGGGAAAAAATATTCAAAGACGAACCTGATTGGAAGAGGGGGAGCGATTGAAGCCGACAACTCAATTAGGCGTTGATTTCAAAATCAAGAGCACCCGTGGCTACAATCCGCGAGAGGAAAGAGTTGGATGAAGTAGGTCAGCGAGGGGAGCAATTGATCCCTGCCTCCCTGATCATCTGTGTGCAAGAGCAAGAGGGGTAGGAGGCGGTGGAATGGAGAAGAGATGATAGGATCAGGAAAGGAGTCAGATACCACCAGGTGGGGAACAAAGCGGTAGAACATGGTCACAGGAGTCTGAGGCATGGGAAATTTTTTATCAAGATCAAACAACAAGATTTTCCAATTGAGGAGAGCAGGGAACTATATATAGATATGTTGATTCCCGAAAGACTCTCCATTGAAAATGAAAACACCCAACTGCACAACAAAAACAATAGGTGTAGTAGTAGCAAAAGTTACATTCCTGACACTCGCTGCAATCTATGGGGGAGAAGAACTAGATTCAGTTTTGCCATGTATCTAGCCTGCTCACTTGTGTCTTAACAAGTACAAAAGCAAATCTTCCTGTTTCTCCAAGTTCAGACTTAGAGCGTGTTTGGCAAAAAGGGTTTTTTTTTAGGAGTTGGGAGTTTTTTCAAGAGGTTGATGTTATTTATGGTGTTTACGGAGGTGTGGGAGGTGGAGTTTATTTTTTAAAATAACCTTATAAAAAACCTGAAGGTTGTTTGATGGTTATATGAATTGGGAGATGTTTTTATGGTTAAAGTTACTAAAATGCCCTTATTCCTACCCTTCTTTTATATTGTTGATGTCTTGTTGACCGTCCAAAAATCAATGGGCTCCTTCAATCCAAACCCTAAGTCGCCTGCATCTCCTCCAATAGCCGCCGTCACCTCTTCTCTTTCTCTCTCGTCAACACCTTCCGCATTAACATCATCATCTTCACCATCATCGCCGGGGACTTCCTTCCCGCCGATTCGACTCGTCCGAATTTCTCCTCCTCAAATTGCGAGCTTTCCTGATTCGCTCACTTCGCCGGCGACTTTGTTTTCCGGCCGCCTCTTTCTCTCCTCGGTCAATTTGGACGGTGCAGAGGAAACTTTTGAAGAGAAAAAGATGGGACGGTTGTGTGATAGGAGGAGGAGATTGAAATCCGATGGGGCATGAGAGGAAGGATCGAAGATGGACGAGAAGCGTAACTCTTCGGGCGATTTTTCAGGGGCAAAATTGAACAAGAATTTGGCACCTGATAAAAAAACCTTCCGAAGCTCCCCTGGAAGGGTTGCCAATTTCACCAAATTTCAACTATCCAAACCTGCAACTGCACCTTATGGAAGCTAATTGCCAAACACCATTCCGAGAGGTTTTTTTTTTGGCAAACAATGAAACCTTTTGGCACCTGATATAACCTAATGCCAAACACGCGCTTAAATGATGACGGCACAAACCTACTAGGAGTTGTTTGGTATTTTGATATCTAGATATTAGATAGGAAAAATTTGGTGGAATATCCATTTAGAAAAGCCAATTAAGTAAATGTCCATATTTAAAGGGATATTAAGAAAGTGTCCATAATTTTATTGTAATTCCAAGTTTACCCCTATTATTAAAATATCCAACTCCTTCCCTCACGCGTTCTGTCCATTCTTTCTTTGTCTTTCTCCTTCCCAACGTACAGCCCAGGCGATGCTCCATTGATAATCCCGGTCGACTCGTCGTCTCCGGTCGCACTCGTCGCCGCCGGACTCACCATTTGCCGTCCCCAGTCGCACTCGTTGCCGCCAGTCGCCGCCAGACTCATCATTTGTCGTCGCCGCTCCTTCCTGCAACTTGTTCTTCACACTGCTCATCCCTTCGTCGGTGTTGCTTCTACTGGTGTCGTTGTTACTGGTAAGCTTCATTTTCTCCTGCACGATAATAATCGCCTCGGCGAAATTGATAGAAAAGGCGAGTAGCAAAGCGATGAAGCCGGAAGACGGTGACCATGAGGGAAGAGAAGAAGGCAGTGAGCGATGAGTTCAAATGAGAGAGGAACCGTCGGCTGCAATGACAACGAGGGGAGGATTGAGGAAGGCGGTGGGAAGGGGTTGGAGAACGACGGAAACCTACCATCTTCTCCGTGCTCAAAGCAGGAGCCAGGAGGTGGAGAACGGAAAACGAAGCAAGAGAGGAGTTCAACAGTGACAGGAGATGGTTTCTAAAAAAATTTATGTTGTTATTTTGTTGTTTTTTTTAGATTGGTGACAATTGGTAGAGTTATATATATTCTGTTTTGGTGACAAATGGAATTTTTGTTGTTATTTTGTTGTTTTTTTAAGATTGGTGACAATTGGTAGACTTATATATTCTGTTTCGATGACAAATGGAATTTTTGTTGTTATTTTGTTGTTTTTTTAAGATTGGTGACAATTGATAGAGTTATATATTATGTTTTGATGACAAATGGAATTTATATCTCATTTAGCTATAATGTAATTTTCATTATCCTTCTGTTCAATTGTAGTGGAAGTTGTGGTATGTATATCATCAAATATATCGAGGGTCTTGCATTTCATGGTGGTATTGAAGCTATTTCAGACAAGTATATGGATGCGTATAGAGAGAGGGGATGGCTATAAAGGGTCTTGCTATTTTGGATGTTAAGTATGGATGTCTCAACTGTTTCATTTTCTTTTGATATTTTTGCAAGTTGATGTAGTTTGACAATTAAGTATTACAAAGTTAAACTTTACATCAAATTTCATCTACTTAGGGTTATTATTGTAACAAAAATGCGTTAATATTAGATGACAAATGTGATGCCATTATAGTATTGTACATCGAATTATTCGTTTGCTCAAGTTTAGCCCCTCTAGGGTCTATGCTCCCCTAGTACTAGGGTTTCAGTTTTGTAACAAAAATGCGTTAATATTAGATGACAAATCTGATAACATTGGTACTGTACACACATTTTAGGGTTTAGGGCCTTGGCCCTAAACCCTAAAGACTAAACCCTAAACCCTAAACTATACTGTACATCAAATTTTCGTCTACTCAGGTTTAGCCCCTCTTGGGTCTATGATCCCCTTGTTCTAGGGTTTTAGTTTTGTAACAAAAATGTGTTAATATTAGATGACAAATATGATAACATTAGCACTGTAAACAAATACTCCCTCCGTTCAACAAAACTTGACGTTTTACTATTCATGCACGCTTTTTTAGGAGTTAAAAACTATATAAAATATTGACTTTTTAAATAATTTTTTTTAACAATTTCGTAGTTATTATTAATAAGTACAAACTTGTTAAAAAAAATTTAAAAAAAAACGAATATTTTATATAGTTTTTATCATTCTAAAAAAGCGTGCGTGAATAGTAAACGACAAGTTTTGTTGAACGGAGGGAGTATGATAATATTAGATGACAAATATGACAAATATCATGGTGACAATATATTGTCATCAACCTCGTCATTAATAGTTGTCACCAACAATTGTCATTAGGAAAATCGTCTATTAGCAGAAAAAACCCATTTTTCACTGAGGAAAAGTGATATTGGCAACTGTCACTGGAAGAAAATCAATTGTCACCCAAATTTTTTTGTCACCAACAATTATCACAAGAAAAAAAAGAAAATCAATTGTCACTAGAAAAAAATTTCCCCTAACTGTCACCGGAAAAAATAAAATGTCACAAAAAATCAATTGTCACCAAAATAATTGTCACAATTAACTGTCACCAGAAAAATATACTCAACTGTCACCAAAAAATTGTCACCAAATGCAGGTGTTGACCGGAATGGTCAATGTTGACTAGTCAATGTTAAAATTAAAAATGGTCAAAGGGGGAAGGGTTAGGGATGGGGAAGGATGGATATTTTTGGGAAATGGACATTTACTTAATTGTGTAAAAAAGTGGACATTTACTTAATTTTAACATGAAAAATGGATATTAACCAAATTTAACCGATTAGATATCAACCCTGATATGTAATTATTTGATATAAGTAGATATCGGTATCACTTAATCTATTATTTTGATATTTAGTGTTTGGTAAAGACAGATATCCAGTTATCATCAGATTTAGGGCCTATTTGATATACTGATTTTGAGGGGTATATGATATCAATGTCTTGATACAGATATCTTGATATCGAGATTGAGATATACGACATACTGTGCCTTGCAGTTTGGACCAACCAAGGCCTATCATTGAGAGCAATTATATCTGCATCGAATGAATCGTCCAATGGCACAAGAAATACAAGGGTAATCCCAATGTGCCTAACAGCTATTAGTTGAAGACAAGAAGGAATATCCAAGAATTATTAGAAGGCAAGGATTTGAGGTTGGTACAATGATAGTTATGTGCAACTGAGCCAAGACTGATGCTGAAATTATCAGGGGACGAGGATGTACGTGAATGCATTGGAATGCCAATGTAGTAGTTGGCAAACATAGTCGAATCGCATTTTCATGGATCTGAACCAGCAAGCAGTCATCAACGAGACCGCGCACCAGAGTGGTAACATCAGGAAGGAAACCAACAGAATCAGTCACATCACTGAAGCTCAAACCAAGCTCCAGCTATCCCTTGATATATAGCAGCTGTTCTCAGCAATCGTTCTACACTTGTTCCACTTGTAATTCTCCTTAATGACCCTTCTGGTGCCACACCACAACAAGCAAACATTTGATCCTGTTTCTCGTCCTCGTTGCATACATGTCCAACAACGCCTTGCAAGGGGCATTTGCATTCTCATATATACAATCAGATAAATGAACATCAAGACGCCCTTTACAATCAAGAGCAACCTCCATCATGAAAAACTCTCCCGTGTCCACACAATATATCAACCTCTGGTTATTTTCCTTTCTTGGCTCCCACGGCCATGAGCAGACATAACACAGAATACCTTACATAGAAGGGCAAAACTTAAACAATGTTGTGTGCCAGTGCTCCATCGTCCACGTACTGCGACAGAACCACAAATGGCATTTTCTCTTACCATTCCATCTCACCATTAGCAGCTGATTCCAAGAAGTTCCTCCCCTGAAAGAAAAAACTGTGAGCCCCATTGAAGACTGAATTTGATAGAAACTCCAATTCTACCGTACTGTATTTTCTGTGTGTTCACCTAGGGTTGGTCATGCAAAATGCAACAACACCATCCTCACACTCCATAGCTTTAAAATTCCCAATCAATGTACTTAATGCACTTTATAACTTTAATTAGTCCTGTACGGTCAAAAAAAGTCTCAGTTTTTTGCTACTCGTACAGTATAAAATAAACCATGACAGTGAAGTACTGAAGTTTAGTCACAGCTTAGTGTGACTGAATTCCAGGAGGGGCAGTTGATAGCTTTGGCAGTTCCACCAATGGAAAAATGCAGATCATCCGAAAGAAAGATGACAGAACGCCTTTTTGCACGCTCAAAACAACCCAAAGGCCAAGGTAGATCAAAGTCAAAATGCATAAAACAATGGTGCCAGATACACCAATACTGACAGGAAGGATTACGAAATGCGGGGTTATGAAGGGATTCATGGGCGATTGCCGAGGAATTGTTGGAAATCAAAAGCTTGCATGACAATATCTTACTCGTTGAAAATTCTAACACAACACTGTATCTTAGGATTCAACAAAACGGAGATAAAACAATAGCGATGGAAGTGTTCAATGGCATTAAAAATTCAAAACTTTAATTCTAAGTAATGCATCAAAGAAGTCCAAAAACGAGGCGGATGAAGAAACATGTTTGGAATACACTATCATCTGCTCTTTAACGGTTGGCCTTGGCAACTCTCTCAATCTCGTCTTTCTTCTTGATTGCATAGCTGAAATTGAAAAACCATAATATATGTCAGTGTCAGTAGCTGAAAAATCTTAAAATATTACCTTCACTACACAAAGTGCAACACTTCCTAGATAAACTGGTGATCAAACTAAGACCAGGAAAAATATCTATAAAGTGCGACACTTGCTAGATAAATTGGTAAATATCTTGAAATTAAACTATAGTATATGTGAAAATTGCAATATTTGAACTCTAAAAATCTAATATTGCATAGATCTCACGCAGCCTAATAAGTATGATATACAAAAATATACTCAGGAACAGGAATAAGAAAAGTATGATATCAATCATGTGCACTAACAAAATCGCAATGAACTTTTCCTGTAGAGGTGCACTGCACATATAATAGGCAATCTATCAAGCTTAGGAGGTATAGATTTCACCTGTTGGAAGATCCCTTAGCAGCATTGATGAGTTCATCAGCAAGACATTCAGCAATGGTCTTGATGTTCCTGAACGCAGATTCACGGGCACCAGTGGTCAAGAGATAAATGGCTTGGTTCACACGCCTCAATGGAGAAATATCAACAGCTTGACGTCTAACAACACCAGCAGAGCCAATTCTAGTAGCATCTTCTCTTGGCCCACTGTAGCATTTGAAGATTCATTCAGTAAAAAGGATTACAGTCTCATCTTATAGATTATCGAAAAGAACATGTAATCTGCCCAAAACCATCATGAAGATCATAGAATAGCTTCAGCAACTAGTAACATCACCTGTTGACTATAGCATCAACAATGACTTGGATTGGGTTCTGATCAGACAAAAGGTGGATGATTTCCATGGCATGCTTCACAATGCGAACAGCCATAAGCTTCTTTCCATTGTTGCGCCCATGCATCATCAAGGAGTTAGTAAGCCTTTCAATAATCGGGCATTGGGCCTTCCTAAACCTCTTCATCTGGTATCTTCCAGCAGTGTGAGGCACATAGGTAGCATGCTTAACTGAAGACACACCGATATAATCTTGAAGAGCCATATCATGGACCTATGTCAACCATCAAGCTCAGTCATTAAGTTGCACGCCATAAGCAGCATATACTTGAACTAAAACCAGCCATTATTATAAAGCCAAACCGAAAAAGACCACACTACACACATTAATCATCAGCAATCTTAAATGGTAACTGTCTCAAGTTTACCAAATCCCCTAATCTCGTTCGATTACCCAATCCAGTCCCGCATCAGAAACAAAGAGAACAACTCCATTTTCATTAAGAAACAACCTTTTCTACTAGAAATTGCGGATCTTAATGCGAAACTCAGAATAGAAAGCAATTCGTGAAACAGAATCAGGATATACTCACAGAGACATCGTCGAAAGTCCATCGGCCGAACAGCTTCACCTCGGAGGAGGTATCCTTGATTTCTACGCTCTCGACCACTTCCATAATGGATGATTCCGATCCCTGAAGGAGGAGGAGGAGCTGGTAATACCAGAGAAGAGTTTGAGACAGATGGAGGAGATGCGCAAAACCCTAGCGGAAGGGGAACTAATAGCCCTAGAGAGTGATACATTTTATTGGGCTGAAGAAGAAAATCGGCCCTCTTCGGCCCACTGTAATTCCTGGATTTCTAAATGCACTGATAAATTAAATAAGAAAAAATTTGCAAAATAGGCACTTTATTTGGACGAATTTACAAAATGGTCACGTTTTTGGACAATTTAGCAAGATGTCCACTATATATACTTATTTTCGCTTTGTACGGACATTTTTTCCTGTTTCTCAGAAATTCGAATCCCTCCTCTTCCGAACCCTCTCTTTGCACGCTTCGTCCTTCCTCTTCCGAGATCACTCCTCCTGCTCCGTTTCCAGATCTGTGGATCTCCCGTCACCCACGCCGGCCAGGGCTCCTCGGTGGATCTCGGATCTCGGTCAGGGCTCCTTTTCTAGATCTCAGATTCCGTGCTTCTTCATCCAAGAGGAAGAGCAAGAGCGGCCACATGCTCTCTCTCTCGTCCTCGCCCTCTCGCTCGTCGCCGGATCTGGAGGCGAAGCTTCGACGTCGCCGGCCATGGCACCTCATTCACAGTCGTCTTCGCCGATGAGGAGCAACACTTCGCAGTCGTCTTCTGATGCTGCCATAGCTATATGAATCGCCGACGATTTTTGATGCGACTCCGCGTTGGCGAAGATCCGCGTTGGAATCGAAGAAGAAGAGGAGGAAGATCCGACTCCGGTGGCGATATGGCCCCCAATTTCACCGATCTCGTCTCTGTTGTAGTCTTGCTCTCTCGATTTCGAATCGACCTCTCCGGTTCCCCCAATTTCACCGATCTGGATCTCGTTTTCGGTTTTCTTGCAATCGAGTTCGACTTCCGGCTAATCGACTAATTTTGGTCGATCTCCGACATTTGCAATCGACGATCTCCGACATTTGCAATCGACGATCTTCAACATTTGCAATCGATTTCGGCTTCCGGCAGCACTGCGATCATTGTCGACACCGCTCACTCTCTCTCTCTGTGATGTGGTACGTGTACCTGTGTTGAGCAATAGTTCCATTCTTGCTGATCCCTGGAGCAATGCCCTTCCTCAAGGTAAATTTTGATTTAAATCTATGAAGTGGTGCATCTTCAATAATTAGAATCTCTGATCATATGTTGTAACAACATTAGGCATAAAGATGACACATAAGAACTTCTCAGCAGAACCCGGACATGAGAGGAAGATAGCCCGGACATGGGAGGAAAATTTACCTTGTGGATAGCCCGAACTCCACAGCATTAGCCATAACAGGTGTTGAGCTTTCCTTTAGGGAGTCTATTTTTTACCTTCCATTTGATGGAATTTATCATATATGACAGTGGGTTGATAACAATCATTAGGACTTGGGAGATACTCCTTGACATTTTTGATCTTGGATAACAGGTGTTGAGCTTTCCTTTAGGGAGTCTGTTCTTTGAGCTTTAATCAGTCGTTCAGCACATCAAACTTGTACCTATGTAAGCAAAACAACCTTGTATCAATGATATGTTTAATCTTCTCTATTGTCGCTTTGCTGTTTTAGCTTTGCTGTTCTAGCTATAAACGTTGTTGGATGATATACTTATTTTCACTGTCTATGTGTAATGGTATGTCTTGATATATGTTGTTAATTGAAACACACTAAGCCATATGCATATATCAAGAATTGAAAGGTTCATTTGGAGGATTCATAACAATGTTTGAGGTTACATGTGATTTCCAAAATGTAATTTGTTTTACAATGCCTGTGCTTCTTCGATTCTTTGTGAAATTGTTATCCAGGCTTGATGGAATTGTTCGACATCATCTGATTGGCTTATGATTCATTTGTCTTGTGCTTCTTCGATTCTTTGTGAAATTGTTATCCATGCTTGTGATGCATTATGCGGAGTCGTGTTTAGTTTGTATGATGTTACGAGTCTAATTTCGACAGGAAATGGTATGTGTGATCCTGTAAGTATCCCCTTTAGTTAGTCATCAGCCGACTAAAAATGGTATATATGTGTGAGCCAGCAAGTTTACTAGCTCAAATCGGTAGAGCGTTGTGAAGCTTATTAGCTCAAATCTTATAGTGCATTTGGTCAAATGACATATATATTGGCAATAAATCTCCACCCATCTTGTTTTATTATTTTGTGAAGCCTATTAGCTCAAATCGGTAGAGCGTTGTGTACAAACACAAAGATACGGGTTCAAATCCCGTATAGGCTATCGTGTTGTTGGCTGTGTAAACTTTGGTTGAAGCACTAAGCCACTTGAATTGGAAACAAATAGAATGAAAAGTGTTTCTTGGAGGTGCTGACACAAATAAAATAGAGTTGTGCAACTCTAAAATGAAGTTGTGCAACTCTAAACTGAAGTTGTGCAAATCTAAAATACAGTTATGCAACTCTAAACTAAAGTTGTGCAACTCTAAAATACGGTTGTGCAACTCTAAACTACAGTTGTGCAACTCTAAAAATAGTGCTGACATGGGAAAAGAAAGTGCTGACACGGAAAAAAGTGCAACTCTAAACTAGACTTGGATCATATTTGCACAATTTACGGTTATATTTGCACAAAGTACTCTTATATTTGCACGATAAAAAGTTTTAAAAAAAAACTAGACTAGGGTCATATTTGCACAACTTACGATTAAATTTGCACAAAGTCCTCTTATATTTGCACAACAAAATGTTAAGAAAAAAAAAATAGAATGGGGTCATATTTGCACAACTTACGGTTATATTTGCACAACGTACTCTTATATTAGCACGACAAAATGAAGAAAAAAAAACTAGACTTGGATCATATTTGCACTACTTACGGTTATATTTGCACATCGTACTCTTATATTTGCATGGCAAAATGTAAAAAAAAAAAAATAGACTTGGGTCATATTTGTACAACTTACGGTTATATTTGCACATCGTACTCTAATATTTGCACGACATTGTCTTATTTTTGCTCAACAATAGATTATATTTGCACAACAATTGAGACTTGTGAAATTGTGCTCAACATGATCTTATTTTTGCTCATCAATATACTATAATTGCACAACATGAGAGATTGGTGGAAATTTGTTCAACGTGATCTTATTTTTTCTCAACAATAGATTATATTTGCGCAACAATTGAGACTTGTGAAATTGTGCTCAATATGGTCTTACTTTTGCTCATCAATAGACTATAATTGCACAATATGGGGGATTGGTGGAAATTTGCTCAACATGATCTTATTTTTGCTCAATAATAGATTATATTTGCACAACAATTGAAACTTGTGAAATTGTATTCAAAATAATCTTATTTTTTCTCAATATTATTTTATAATTGCTCAATAGATTATTGCACAACATGGTCGTATTTTTGCTCATCAATATACAATAATTGCACAACATGGGGGGATTGGTGAAATTTTGCTCGACATCATCTTATTTTTGCTCAAATATAGGTTATTTTTGCACAACAATCGAGACTTGTGAATTTGTTCTCAACATGATCTTATTTTCTCTCAATATAATTTCATACTTTCTCAATAAATTATTGCACAACATGCTCTTATTTTTGCTCATCAATACTTTATTTTTGCACAACATTCGAGACTTGTGAAATTGTGCCTCAACATGATCTTATTTTTTGTAAATATAATTTTATACTTTTTAATAGATTATTGCACAACATGATCTTATTTTTGCTCATCAATAGAAAATGATTGCACAATTCTAATGATTTTCTCTTTTCTTTAGTAGACAATTCTCTGCTCAATTCTAGCAACAACCTCATCCTTCAGAGTTAAACAAGAGAAGATAGTAAGTGCTACCATTTCGATTGTCTTAAAAATACATAGTTTGAACATTCTTAAGAAAAAAAATTGTCAAATCTGTTAAACCTTGCATTTCATTGTAGAAATAATTGCAAAAAATGACAAATGGTTAGTTTGTTCTATAACGAATGGGAAAAGGCTTACAGATTTACAAAAAATGAAAATAGTATCACCAAAACAAATAGGACCCCAATTATAAAAAAAAAACCAAAACACAACAGCAAATGGAAAAAGCTGCCCCCGGGTTACTGGAAACTAAACTTCGATGGCTCGGCTGCTAGCCATAGACAAAGCTCTGTAGGATATACTATTCGGGATGAGAAAGGTGAAGTCTCTGCCATAGGGGGAAGAACGATTGGGTTACACACGCCATTAATGACTGAAGCACTGGCATTAAGAGAAGGAATCATTAGAGCTCGTGAAATGACTATACATCGAATTATCATTGAAGGTGACTCGCTTATAATTATTGATCATTTAAAATCAAAAGCCAAATGTCCATGGGAAATTGAATTAATCATGTCTGATATTAGCTCTCTCATCTCTGGGTTTTACGAAGTGTCGTTCTCTCACGTCCTTCGTAGTGGTAACGTTGTAGCAGATAAGGTTGCACATCTTGCTCTTGTTGCCCCCACCGCGACCTTTCATTTAGATCTAGGTCTCGCAGACCTCATCCGCAAGGATGCTATCGGGTAATTTAGTTTCCCGAATTCTTACCCAATCAAAAAAAACTGCAAAAAATGACAATAATGAGTGCACATGCCCTACATACAGTATGCCTTAACAATTTGGGATCTGATCACCATCTTATTATATTACTACTTGATAAGGATGTATACGTTAAATATCAAGTGAACTAAATTTCCTTTTTACTTTCACTTTCATATCATAATGCACGACCGTATTCCATAAAGAACTATAATGGGATAATTGTTGTGAGCTGAATCTGCCATGTTTTACACTTAAGTTTATATCGATTTCTGCATATATTGCATTCATTTGGGTTAAGGTAATACAGAATCTATGTAGTTTATGTTTATTTGCCAAATTATGGAATCTACACCAGTTTCTGTTTAATTCGCAGAATTCGAGGCAATTTACAGCAATTCTAAGGAAGGACGGAACAGCTCGGAAAACAGCTACAGAAGTCCAAGGTCGAAGCAGCAACGGAACCAGTCGAATCGAGCTGAGAACCCAAGCCACTCGATCTCGAGTAGACCTTACTCGATCTCGACGAGCATGTCCGAGCACAGCCTTGTCGACCAGGAGCAACGTCGAGAACCAGACCAACCCAGCTCCGGAAGTTACTCGATCTCGACGAGCCCTGGTCGAGATCGACAAAGCCCAGTGCCACACCCGGAGTCGACAAGAAGAGAAGCCAAGGACGAGAAGCCGAGCACAATCCTACTCGATCTCGACGAAGCCTTTGTCGAGATCGACGAGCCACCCAGTACCAGACCGAGTCCATGCCGAGGAGAAGCTGCTCGACAAGAAGTCCACACCCCAACTCGGCGAACCTTGGTCGAGATCGACGACCCTTTGTCGAGATCGACGAAGCCCAGAGCCCAGGTCCGAGCTTGTCGAGTACACCTACCCGAGGAGACCTAGTCGGCAAGACTTTCCTACTCGAGGTCGACTACGCTTACTCGAGGTCGACGAGCGCCAGGAACCCAGATCCGAGCCTGTCGAGCAGATCTAGCCGAGAAGTCCAGTCGACGAACAATCCTTGTCGAGGTCGACGAGCCCTTGTCGATGTCGAGTAGACCAGTCTCCAGAAACGCGTCGTCGAGGGCTGTCCTAGTCGAGTTGGGATTCCTTGGAGCCGAAGGAGGAAGATTCTATCCAAATTCTATCAAGTCTATCCATGGGAGACAAGATCTATCAACACATGAAGACTTACCCACTTTAGAATTATCTTTTCCTTGTTGATTTATTTCCTTAAAGCATTTTATTTATCTTTTAGCAAATTAGATATAGATTTAGATATAGAGATAGATGATTATTTCCTTGATTAGCGGGGTTTGATCACTATAAATAAGGCCCTAGGGGCTCAGTTTTAAAAATTCCAATTCCAATTCACAATCAATTCAAGTAAGTAGGATAGAGAGAGAGAGTTTGTAGCAAGCAAGGTGGAGAGGCGAAAGCGGATTTGTCTTGTCGGTTGTAAGCTTTCTTTATTTAATTTAATGCAAGTTAGTTTCTTTTGTTATTTAATGTCTTTCTTGATGATGAAGAGCGAGTAGTCCACCCACTTCTGGGGCTGGGGTGAGCCCGACGGTGGCCATGTGAGGTGATGCGGTAAAGGTCAGATTTTGTTATGCAATTCGTCTTCTATCCCTATGAGCATGATTCTTTTGCGAGAGTTGAAGGTGATCCTTGTTTGTGTTATTGAAGCGAAAGTGATCTTAATGCAAATTGGATTAATTATGTGAAAAAGGGTTAGTAACAATTAGGGTTTATGCGAAAGCCTCTATATGCCTATTTGTTAATAACGAAAGTTATTTGAGGGAAAGCATGATCTTTTATGCCTTTATGTATTACTTTGCATGGTTATCGTTGTGGTGTTGATACCCTGGCTTTGGAAGTCTTTTATATATTGATTTATTTCGTCAAAAATCTGAGTTTGGGTTCGAGAATTTGCAATTTAAATTTCTGCATTCTGGTCGATACAGAGGAGAGCTTTGTCGAGGTCGAGTACAGCCTTTGTCGATCTCGAGTAGGGGCTCGTCTAGGTCGAGTTAAAGTTTTCTCTGTTGTCGTCGATTTCAAGTTTCTGTCTTTACCTGCCTTTGTCGATCTCGAGTAGCTGTTGGTCGAGATCGACGAGCCTCTGCCTTTGCTTTTACTTGCTGCTTTGCTTTGCCTTTTCTGTTTTCGTTTAGTTCATTGCCTTTGTTTGTTATTTTCTGTTTTATTTCTGTTTCTTTCCTTGTTTCTTTGTTTCTGTCTTTTCTGCTGCTTTGTCTGTGAGATTTACAGCTACCTGAGAACTGCTGACGTGCTTCCTCGTGGATTCGATCCTGACTTCCCATTACTGCATTGGAGGAGTCTTGTATTTATTTGCGTGGGCCTGAATCTGATTTGATCTATTTTGTTATATTTCATACTCGATTTCCTCCTCACAACAAATTGGCGCCGTTGCCGGGGAAGCTATCAATCGCGCCTTAGGTAGTCAGTTCTCACTTTTTCTTTGAGTCAATTTACAAGTGTATGCGCCGTTCTGGTCAACCACCTGAGTTTGACGGCTTAGACGAACCAGAGCGCCTTCTACACATCAGAGCTAAACTGCAAAGAGCCATGGCAGCTGCGGAGACACAGGAACAGCTGATCGCTAGGCTTACCAGGGAATTGGCCGCTAAAGATGCTGCTATCGCCGCTGAGAAAGCAGCAAGGGAACAAGCACAGGCTGAGCTTGCCCAATACCCAACCACGGCAGAGGACTACATGCACCCAACTCTCGTCGTGCCTGAATCGGCGATTCTTATCCCTGATAACTCTTTTGAAATTCGCACTCAATTTCTTATAGAGCTTAAAAATAATGCCTTCTATGGTAGATTTAATGAGTGTCCTCTTGAACATATTACAAACTTTGCTGACATGTGCCGTACTCTTGCTGAAGGTACAACTTTGGAATATGTCAAGATGAAAGCTTTTCGCTGGTCTCTCGCTGGGCCTGCACTGAAATGGCTGGAAGGGCTGAAACCAAAATCACTCACAACCTGGGCCCAAGTAGAGCAAGAGTTCCTGAACAAATTCTTCCCACCCGCCAAAACAGCACATCTCCGCCAGAAAATCACCGCCTTCAGACAGAAGCAAGGGGAACCGCTGGCAAAGGCATGGGAGCGCTACAAAGAACTTCTGCGATCTTGCCCTACTCATGGACAACCACCCTACGTCATTCAGGAGATCTTCTTCAACTCTCTTGATCAAGTCACTAAGGACAGAATCAACCATTATACTCGCTATGAGTATCTGACAATGCCGCCAAGTGACGCATGGGGTGTGCTAGAGAAGCTCACTACCTACGACAACAAGTATGGGTCTACTGCAACTTATGAAGAGAACCCATACGCCAGGCCAGCACCATCCATGCCCCTCTATGAACCTCTTAAAGAGATTGATCCTGATGTAAGAGAGCAGTACTACAGAGACCAGAATAAGAAGCTCCTCAAGCAAGTAAAGTATCTCTCTGTCAACCAGCCTTGTATTGAATGCGGATCTCAGAGGCACACCACTACTGAGTGCCCACACACCGAGCAAGTCAGGTTGGCAGAACACCAAGAGGAGGTAGCTTACGCAGGGGGTCCCAATCGCTACATGGGGGACCAAAGGTTTCAGCAACCACAATGGAACCAAGGTGTCCCTAGGAACCCCCCGCCCTACAGAGCTCCAGGACATCCGGAAAGAGACCAGAAAAAGGATGATATACAGACAGTCCTGGAGGAAATACGGAGGAACCACTCAGAAACTAGGCAATCCTTCAACTCCGTCTACACTCAGATGCAAGGTGTCAACTCTAGGCTTGGGGAAATTGATATATGGAGAAAATCAGTTGATACACAGATTGGTCAATTAGCAGCAGGAATCCCCAGACAGTCAGGTGCGCTCCCTGGATCTTCAGAACCAAATCCTAAAGGGAAGACTGGACACATCGCTGCTGTAAAACTCAGAAGCGGCCATCAATTGCAAGAGCCAGAGGTCGGAAAGCAGCAGAACATAGAGGAACAGCAACTCGATGTCGACAAACCTGTAGTCGATGTCGACGAAGGCCTCGTCGATTTCGAGGAGAACCTGCAACAATCTTCGTCTGCACCGCACAGCAACTCGACTACGCCCAACCTGGTCGATGTCGACAAGACTGTAGTCGATATCGAGGAGCCCCTAGTCGACATAGAGCAGCCTGCAGCACCTCTGACGTCTGTTCTGGCTCCGAATCAGAAAAAGAAGCTGCCTTTCCCCACAAAATCTCTAAAGGACTCGACAGAAAAGAAATTTCAGCGCTTCATCAAGATGCTTCAGAAACTCAAGGTCACCATTCCCTTCACAGAAGCTCTCAATGAAATGCCATCTTATGTCAAGTTCCTGAAGGAGATTCTGAGCAAAAAGTGATCGATGGCTGAAATCACAGAGGAGTGCAGCCACTTGGACATATTGGAAAAGAGGCCGGATCCAGGTAAGTTTGCTATAACTATTGGATTTGGTCCATACAAAATTAATGCCTTATGTGATCTTGGAGCTAGTGTGAGTATAATGCCTTTAACAATTTGGTCCAAGATTAAGATAGGTGCCCTAGAGCCTGTGGATGCTAGACTTTACATGGCCAACAACACGGTGGTCATTCCAACAGGCATGGTGGATAATGTTCCAGTACAAGTAGGTAAATTCTTTGTCCCTGCTGATTTCTTAGTTGTTGATATGCAAGAAGATCCTGCTTGTCCAATTATCTTAGGAAGACCATTCTTGGCGACGGTGGATGCCAATATAAGCGTAAGGAAAGGAGTGCTCACCTTCAACATCAGCGATGAGGTAATTGAGTATTCCTTTAATAAAACTGAAAGGCATACAGGTCCAATGGAAGAGGTCAAATCTATCTCAGCTGGCTACATCACCTGCGGGGAACCCAAGGTCAGAAATATGACCCCTGAGGAGCTGGAAAAGAGGGACATGGAGGCTCAGGTGGAGGAGATCATGGCAATCCTCAAAGAAAACACAGAAAATCCAATCGACACAGATCAAGGTAAGTCGTTATGGATTAATTATTTTTCGGATGCCTTGACAGGAACTAAGTATGGGGTCAAGATCGACCAAGACTCCTCGACATCGAGGACCCTAGTCGACCTCGACCAGACCAATGAGACTCCACCAGCACCAGCCTCGTCGAGCAGCCAGACGGAAGCAGAACCCTACTCGATCTCGAGTAGGCTACTCGAGATCGACCACCACTCGGGGAGCCCAGCCCCTGCTTCCTCGACGCTGAGACCACCAGAGCAAGGATCGTCCTCGACCTCGACCAGCCTTGTCGAGATCGACCACAACTCGACTCCACCAGATCCCTCTTCCTCGACGCTGCAGTCACCAGGAGCAGAGGCCTACTCAAGATCGAGTAGCCTTGTCGAGATCGACAAGCCATCTTCTTCGTCGACTCCTGCCCCTTCGAGCAGACCACCACCAGAACCTGCAGACTCGTCGAGATCGACTAGCCCTAGTCGAGATCGACCAAACACAGTGGTCCCCGATTCCGTCTCTGCGAAGGTGAGCCAAGGTATGGATCTTTCTTCTCCTATTTCCATTAAAGATCTATCTATACATGGGAGAGGTTTGCCTTGGTATGTACGCTTATGCAGGATATCCAATGATGAGCCCAAGGAGTATGAAGTTGGAGACAAGCTCTATGTCTCTAAATCAAAGGATCATTGGTTCCCCAATAAATTCAACAAGAAGCGGATGGGACCGTTCGTGGTGAACAAGATCCATTCTGGAGGATTGCAGCTGATGGACAAGAATGGAGTCCTATTTGAGGCCCAAGCTACATGGGCCCTGCAGATGCCACCTTGAGCATAAATGGAAAGTCGGCCTAGCGACTATAAAATCTAGAGCATGTACATAAACTTTTTAGGACTTTTTGAACATTGTTTTGCTTGTTTTTGGTTTTGAACACTTTTAGTTTTTCTATTGTGGGTATATGTCTTCTACATTTTCAGGTCCATGGATAGACTCAAGTCATACTCGGCCCAGGAGGTGCTTTCATTCGAAAATATGAGGCTCTGCACATCTGTCTTGTGAGTTTCTTTCTTTACCCTTGTTTTTATACAGTTAGGACACTGTAATATTTAAGTATGGGGTGGGGGAAGGGCTTACTTTATGCATATTTGATTTATTTGACATTACTTGTGCATTATTGCTTAGAATTGCTACATGGCTATTTTGGAATGCATTATTGATTTATGTGCTTATATGCATGTTTTCCAAAATTTAGAAAAATGACCCCCATTGAAATTCTTGAAATAGTGTCATGGAAGCTTATATTGAACTCGACGATGCAAAATTGGATTCATTAGAGATATAGCATGAAATTGCCTAGTAAAGGGAAGTCACAATGAAGTGCATTATTTCTTGAAAACCATGAAAGGAGGTAAATTTTGAAGTTGCTTTTGACATGTTGCATGATAAGATGATGGAGGACTTTATATTTCCATATAATGCTCATTGTTTATATTCCTAGCCTTACCTATGCTTATGCATCACACAAAAGCCATAAAATGCCTCATTTCATATATTGCTCCACATGATCTAAACATTTGCCATTCTTTACCTTATCTGGGGATTATGTTGAGAATGATATTACATTATGGAGATTGTTATATGGTGTTTGTGTAATTGTTATCATTATTGGAGTTTGGCGGAATTATTTGAAATATATGGAAAATTTAATGAGTGAAAGAAAATCCGATCAAAGATCGACCCTGCTCGCTGAGATAATAGTTTGGCGAGATGGGACACCAGGTGAGGAGTCCGACGCACTAAGTATCCGGGGCCATTCATGACACCCATGTTTGCGACTCGCGAGAAGGCAGTGCTGAGGTTAGAGAGGTAAAAGCAATATTATGGATAAAAGCATTATGAAAGGTGATGAATCTCAAAGAGAAGGAATGTGGAAATTCAGTTTGGAAATACTCCATTTCCCCGGATCATTAGCACCACATTGCCAAATATTGCCCACCTTTAGCCTTTTACCAATCTACTCCTTCATGAGCTTAATTAAAGTCCTCTTGATTATTGTTGCTTTGTCACATAAAATTGTTTTTGGCATAACCCTCCTTTTGTGAGTAGATGTTGCTTTTGTATATTTGCACATGCATGGATCTGTGACACTAGTACCTTTTCGAGGATGGTAATTGATTACAGGGACATATAAAGAATGAATCTAAGATGTTGAGAGTTTTGATTTCTTCCCCTGAATGACAATTAAAAGTATTGCTTGAGGACAAGCAAGCTTAAGTATGGGGTGTTTGTTGTGAGCTGAATCTGCCATGTTTTACACTTAAGTTTATATCGATTTCTGCATATATTGAATTCATTTGGTTTAAGGTAATACATAATCTATGTAGTTTATGTTTATTTGCCAAATTATGGAATCTACACCAGTTTCTGTTTAATTCGCAGAATTCGAGGCAATTTACAGCAATTCTAAGGAAGGACGGAACAGCTCGGAAAACAGCTACAGAAGTCCAAGGTCGAAGCAGCAACGGAACCAGTCGAATCGAGCTGAGAACCCAAGCCACTCGATCTCGAGTAGACCTTACTCGATCTCGACGAGCATGTCCGAGCACAGCCTTGTCGACCAGGAGCAACGTCGAGAACCAGACCAACCCAGCTCCGGAAGTTACTCGATCTCGACGAGCCCTGGTCGAGATCGACAAAGCCCAGTGCCACACCCGGAGTCGACAAGAAGAGAAGCCAAGGACGAGAAGCCGAGCACAATCCTACTCGATCTCGACGAAGCCTTTGTCGAGATCGACGAGCCACCCAGTGCCAGACCGAGTCCATGCCGAGGAGAAGCTGCTCGACAAGAAGTCCACACCCCAACTCGGCGAACCTTGGTCGAGATCGACGACCCTTTGTCGAGATCGACGAAGCCCAGAGCCCAGGTCCGAGCTTGTCGAGTACACCTACCCGAGGAGACCTAGTCGGCAAGACTTTCCTACTCGAGGTCGACTACGCTTACTCGAGGTCGACGAGCGCCAGGAACCCAGATCCGAGCCTGTCGAGCAGATCTAGCCGAGAAGTCCAGTCGACGAACAATCCTTGTCGAGGTCGACGAGCCCTTGTCGATGTCGAGTAGACCAGTCTCCAGAAACGCGTCGTCGAGGGCTGTCCTAGTCGAGTTGGGATTCCTTGGAGCCGAAGGAGGAAGATTCTATCCAAATTCTATCAAGTCTATCCATGGGAGACAAGATCTATCAACACATGAAGACTTACCCACTTTAGAATTATCTTTTCCTTGTTGATTTATTTCCTTAAAGCATTTTATTTATCTTTTAGCAAATTAGATATAGATTTAGATATAGAGATAGATGATTATTTCCTTGATTAGCGGGGTTTGATCACTATAAATAAGGCCCTAGGGGCTCAGTTTTAAAAATTCCAATTCCAATTCACAATCAATTCAAGTAAGTAGGATAGAGAGAGAGAGTTTGTAGCAAGCAAGGTGGAGAGGCGAAAGCGGATTTGTCTTGTCGGTTGTAAGCTTTCTTTATTTAATTTAATGCAAGTTAGTTTCTTTTGTTATTTAATGTCTTTCTTGATGATGAAGAGCGAGTAGTCCACCCACTTCTGGGGCTGGGGTGAGCCCGACGGTGGCCATGTGAGGTGATGCGGTAAAGGTCAGATTTTGTTATGCAATTCGTCTTCTATCCCTATGAGCATGATTCTTTTGCGAGATTTGAAGGTGATCCTTGTTTGTGTTATTGAAGCGAAAGTGATCTTAATGCAACTTGGATTAATTATGTGAAAAAGGGTTAGTAACAATTAGGGTTTATGCGAAAGCCTCTATATGCCTATTTGTTAATAACGAAAGTTATTTGATGGAAAGCATGATCTTTTATGCCTTTATGTATTACTTTGCATGGTTATCGTTGTGGTGTTGATACCCTGGCTTTGGAAGTCTTTTATATATTGATTTATTTCGTCAAAAATCTGAGTTTGGGTTCGAGAATTTGCAATTTAAATTTCTGCATTCTGGTCGATACAGAGGAGAGCTTTGTCGAGATCGAGTACAGCCTTTGTCGATCTCGAGTAGGGGCTCGTCTAGGTCGAGTTAAAGTTTTCTCTGTTGTCGTCGATTTCAAGTTTCTGTCTTTACCTGCCTTTGTCGATCTCGAGTAGCTGTTGGTCGAGATCGACGAGCCTCTGCCTTTGCTTTTACTTGCTGCTTTGCTTTGCCTTTTCTGTTTTCGTTTAGTTCATTGCCTTTGTTTGTTATTTTCTGTTTTATTTCTGTTTCTTTCCTTGTTTCTTTGTTTCTGTCTTTTCTGCTGCTTTGTCTGTGAGATTTACAGCTACCTGAGAACTGCTGACGTGCTTCCTCGTGGATTCGATCCTGACTTCCCATTACTGCATTGGAGGAGTCTTGTATTTATTTGCGTGGGCCTGAATCTGGTTTGATCTATTTTGTTATATTTCATACTCGATTTCCTCCTCACAACAATAATGGACCTCATAATTTCAACAATAAACAGCTGTTGCCTTTGGCAGAGAAGGGGGATCTTTTGAAGGTGCATAATTGTTTCCTTCTTATGAATGGTTACTTGACATTCCAATGATAAAGATCATCGGAAAAAGCAGGGCAATCCAAGGAACAACCCATAGACCAGGCAAGTTCACGATCTATACCTAGAACAACTGAATATCCAACCAAGAACTAAGAAAAACACAAAAAAAAAAAAAAAAAAAACTGGCTAGTGATTATGATGCCCCAATTCTTTAGCAAGGGCCTCTACCACTACTCTTTGGTTAGAGAAAGAGGGAGGTCAAGGCTTGTGATGACACAACAGTAATGGCTATATCGTGTAGACAAGGGGGTCTAGATATTGTTTAAAAGTGAAATAGATCAACATATACAGAAGTATAAGATTTGACTGGGGTCAAGAATCTTATAATCAGCATGTAAGAAATAACAAAACAATAGAAAGGAGGTATGAGACAGAAAGTCCATTAACACTTCTATCTGTTACATTTTCCAGAAGCAAGGACAGTTAATGTCGTCTATTATGTCATCCTCTGAATAATTCTTTTTAGCACCAAAACATTTCTCAATTATACAAAGAGAGTAAAGCAAGCAGACCTGATCAACTCCTCAACAATATTTGCAGCTTGCTTTGCGCTCTTCAGCTCAACCAGGGCAGAAAAGGCTGTGTAGTTGGGATCTGTGTAGTTTGGGATAAACTGGACCTTAGTTACAGAACCATACTGATCCAATGCAGATCTAATGACTGCATCGGTCACCTACGGCGAGAGAATGTCGAGATAAATGGTGCGTGATTTCTTTTCTTTAAAGGCATCATATGCCTTTTCAGCTTCTGAATCCATTGAAGTATGTATTCTTGAAATCTGTCAGATCAGATAGAATCCAAGCTTTCATAACAAACAAACTAAATTGTATTACTCAAACTAGGCACACCAAATCATACCATACATCACAAGTAGCTTACGAAAGCTTCTGAGATAACAATAAGATCAATAAATGGAGCAATAACAGTATCAATAACTATGATGAATCAACAACATGAACAAGAGACACAACAAATGGCATCAGGAAGCAGTCAACCACGATTATGCAAATGTTTATAGAACCATGAAAGGGAATTAACACAATATCTGCTGCATTCATTCATACTTTGTTTTCTGCCCTGCCTAAAACACATGCGCTAAGAATGTTTTCTTCAGAGAATGCACAAATATAATTATAGAGACCGATGCAAAATCCATTCAAGCTACTAGAAAGAAACACTTGATCAATTATACTCATTCTCATGCTCAAGCTCTCAATCTCTCCCTCCAAGTCCTTTATTAAGACTGCTGCTTCCTTGTTCTGAGCATCAGGGATCTCAAAACTCAAAACATATTCAAAAGTTGGAACTTGTGCAGGTCATAGCCACTTGCATTCTGTGTTCAGCAGCAGTTGGTGGGCACCCTTTGATTTGAGCTCTATTAGATCAATAACATAATGCAATTTTAGAGAAATAAATAAATAAACATCAAATCCAAGCAATGAGCAATCAAAGCACAAACAAGATCACCAAGGAAAGCACAAACTAGATCACGAAAAACACAATAATGCTGACATCAACCCAATTGTGCAAACTGCAAAGGGACAATGATGATAAAACTATGGCTCTGCACTTTTTTTCAACTAAACAACCCTATCTTATTGAGCATTAATGCATTCATCTGGGTTGTGCAACTATAGGCTCGAGTTGTGCAACTCTAAGCTCGAGCAGTGCAACTCTAAGCAAGTAATACATGGAGGAAAATGCAGAAGCTGGACAATTGCTCAGAAATGCACGATCATCATTGAAAAAGAACACAAATTCGCCTTATTTCAGCACAGAAAAACACAAATCTTAGAAGCTGGACAATTGCTAAGAAGCTTGACATTGAAAAAGAAGCTGCACAATTGCTGATTTGCACAACTCCTAAGTTATTTTAGCAGAAATCACGCTTCTTTAGTATATTTTAAAGCATAATGACAGCAGAACACCAAGTTCATTATACAAGTCTTTAGTTGCATATCAAAATCCTGACAACATATCAATCACAAAGAGAACACTGAAGGCTAGGTAATCGACGAATTTTCGTAAGCAAAATGAACAATCACCGTCAAATTTCGATCAAAAACCCTATGATATCGGCACAAAGAGAAAAGCTAGACCAGATCTACAAGGTAAGCACACGAGGCGAATCGAACTGTTCAACCTTGTAATAAAATCGACATGAGAGTAAAAAACAGAAGCTAAAAAATTAGAGATGGAACAAGTAATTTCACCTCAAAAAATTGAGATTGGAATCTTTAGAAGAATCCTCCGGCAGCGCCATTGCTCCCCGCGCAATTGATCTGAGTCGCTGCCCTCAGATTTCTCGTCCCGCAATGTTCGCCTTTGTTTCAGAGCCTCCGCCCTCGACCTAATTCGAGTCTGAATTGAGAAGCGAGAACAGACGCGTTGCAAACAGGGAGATAAGGGAGAGGGAGGAGAGGGACCGAATCCGAATCGAGACTGAAACTCGTGATGAATCCAACCTCCGACCGTGCTGATTGAATCTGAGAGGGATTCCGACCAGATTTCGTCTACCTCCGGCGAAGGCAGTGAAGGGACGAGGAACTGCACCAAATTCGGAGAGAGAAAGCGAGCGCGTAGGCGCGTAGGGGAGGGTTTATATTGCGGCCATTTCACTAATTTGTCCCAAAACGTGGCTATTTCGCAAATTAGGTCCCATTTCGTGGCCATTTTGCAAATTGCCCCATTAAATATTTAGTGATTTAGGGTCAGTTTGGTAAAACATAGCTGATGAGGTAGGTGAAGCTGATAGGGTATTTGAAGCTGATGGATTAAGTGGGTTAAATATATGCTAAATTAGAGTTTTCATAAGCTAGTAAGGTATTTGGTAACACAGCTGATAGAGTAGCTAATGAAAACTACCTGATCAGTTAAAAAAATGAATAAAATTTTGAAAAGCATGGGGTAAGTAGCCGTTGAAAATCCAATTTCAAAAGCTAATTAAATTAAAATATTATATTTAACTTATTTAAAACTATAAAATATTAAAACCAAAAGCTCCAAAAAGCTACTTGCATTGCCAAACGGACCCTTAGTCCGTAGTATAAATTCCTTGAATTTGTAAATAAAGAGCGGTCATATCCGGGGTTCGAACTAGGGACCTTTGGGTACTACCCGCAAGTCCTTTCCAGTGAGCCATTCCGGAATGATTTTAGTCCGTAGTATAAATTCCAAATTTGCTATGTGAAACATATTTTTTAAAAATCCCCAAAAGTTAATTTATGATAAAAATACCTTTTATAAATTAAATTTCCGAAAATGTACTTCCTACCATTTATCAAAATGAGTACTTGATAAGTTAATCAGTTTTCTAGAGAGAAGGAGTCGAAATCCAGTTTGGAGAAACCTCCCGTCGAACATCGCCCGGCCTCCGGCTTGGCTCAAGAAGCCTGTTTAGAAACCCCTCTTCGGAGGTTGAGAAACACCTCTTCGGAGGATAAAAACCACCTCTTTGGAGATCAAAAATCAGTCTCAGTCAGTTGTCTTAGCCCAGATCTCGTACCCCTCTCACCACCATTGCTGGCGTTCTCGGATCTCCTTCCGCCTCTACCCCCAGACCCCCTTCATTTGGGACTAACCTCGCCGAGGTTGTCTCCGACTTCCTCCTCCCTGGAAAGTCCTCTTCGGGCTCTTGGATCTCGTCTTTGACTCCTACTTCGGGTTGGCTTAGTCGCCGCCCTCTGTTGTAACTTCTTGGGTTCGAGGTTTGCGCCGTCGATTGCCATAGGCTTTGCTGGCGTTCTAGCTTGGTTGTGACACCGCAGTCAACCCCGCTCGCCTTCTTTCCCCCATCTCCCGGTGTTGGTCGGCGGCAGCTGAGAACAACTCTCCTTTGTTGCAGAGTCGGCAACCGTCTCATCTCCTTGGGCCTGAGTGGCCCTAGGGCTAGGCCTGAATTTGTGCTTTGGGCCCAAGGCAAATCCTTGACCCAAAACAGCCCGGAATATTTATAAAAAGACTTATATATATTATTTGAGCATAAAATCTCGTAAGGGCGTCAAATCCTGTTTGAAATGGCGTGTTTTAAATTCCGGTATGGTTGGTTAAAATCCTTATAGGGTTCCTGGTCCTCTTTATTCAGGCGGTGTGAGGCTTTGTGTTTTGTGTGACTAGGCTTTCTTTTCTAATTGATGGGGTTCTGGCAGTCGGATTCGGGACAGGATAGGGTCGTGGTAGTGTGTATCGATGTGTCTCTTTTTCTCAGGAAGACTGTTTTTTTAGAGGTTCGTCTTCACTGTCTAGACTCTTGATGTGCCGCTGGCCTGCGATGCTGCTTCAGGGTAGTGTTTGGCTTCGTCTGTAGTCTGCGTCCTCATCTCGTTTGGTTTAGTTGTGTTTAGTTTCGCTCTTGTAGAGTGCTCTTGCTTGTATTTTGCACCATCTATGTATAAGAGTGCTCTTGCTTGTATTTTGCACCATCTATGTATTTTATGTTTGTTTCGATAGTTATCCGTCTGCTGACTTGTCGGCCTTCAAGGTTCAGGTATGCCTGATCTCGAATTTTTACCTAATAAAAAAACCTAGATGAGTTAATCATGGGTTATCATTTAATAACCTTCCGTCGTCCGTTGTAGTTTCCTGCAGTTTATTAGGTCTTGAGTATTATTGAGTTCCTTCTAGGATTAATTCAAGCTTCTTTGAAGAAGGTTTCTGGTGCATTTTGGAGTAGAGTAGGAGTTGTTTAAAAAACAACTGGGATTTGGATGCTCCGCAATTTCATCCGTTTGTATGCTCTTGGCACATAAGGGTCTGTCTTATTGCCAAATTATTTCCGGTTCAGAAAAAAAAAACCCAGAAAAAATAAAGAAAATTAAGTAATGAACCGGGTTTATTTATATGTTTTAGATGTAAACCCGGTTCCTTCATATGTTTGTCAAAGAGGCACGTGCCTAGCAGGTGATCCCACCGGCTATATAAAGCCATCTCCTTCCTCTTATCAGATCACTTGTTCTGTTTGTAACATTCAACCGAAATTCAAAGCTTCGATTCATTGTTTTCATGGCTTCCTTCCTCTAGATTGTTCTTTCTTCTGCTAATCAAAGGAATTCAATCTTGAATTCTGAAATGGTATCAGAGCCTGCGAAGAAGCTCGTTGAGTAGATCTCCTTTTCCGCACATTTCAAAGTTCTTTTTCCGTGTATTTTTTATTTTTCAGAAAAAATCTTGATCCTCCATGGAAGGTCAAGATGCGAATCCAATCGATACTAGTGATGTTCTATTCTTGCATCACTCAGATCATCCCAACTACAATTTGTCAACGCAGCTGCTAAACAAAACCAATGACAACCATTGGAGGTGCGTTAGTGATGTTTCCGCAGTTGTTGAGGTGTCTCTAGTTGCTACAAGATTGGTCTCGTTGATGAGAGTTTTCAAATTTCGATCGAGACTACGAGCAAATAGCACACCCTTCAGAAGTATCAGTACCGTCACATGAATTGTAAATGCATGAATGTGGTGGACCAAAAAATCTCGTCGAGGTTTGCCTAGTGCAAAAGGTGCAATGGGATGGTCTGAAATACCCCAAAGTATTTTTGGGTATTTTTGTTTTAAGTTAAGTAAATAAATAACGTTAACATTTTAAAATAAAAGAAATTATAAGATTTTTTTTAAAATATATATCTTATGTTTCAGTTCTTATTGTTTAGAACGTAAGATTTGGTTGACGTTATTATCGTAAAATTTATTTAAACTAAGGTAAAACATTATCATCATCATCATTATTATTATTAATTTTAAAGTAATTAATTTTATAAATATAAAGGTTGATTTGAATTGCATTATTTTATTTAAAAGGTGTCTTACTTAAATTATTTCAAGACTTAATCCTAATATCAGTTTACGCAAATAAGTATGTTTCGGCTATATACACCGCAAATCCGCACGTTGGAAGTGACGTGCGCGCATGCACGTCAGAAGTAACAGGCATGCACGTCCAAAGCAACGTGCAATTGGGTTTCCAGCCATCGTGCCAAGACGTGTCTGCACATTTTTATTTTTAAAAAAAAAACGTGCATGCACGCCGAAATTGACGTGAAATAATGCACGTCCAAAGAAACGTGCAATACTGCACGTCCATTTCAACGTGCATTATTGCACGTCCATTCCGACGTGCATGCTCGTCATCTTAAATTGAAGGAGACGTGCCCCTTCGTCTCCCCCATTCGTCCCAACAGAGAGAGAGAGAGAGAGAGAGAGAGAGAGAGAGAGAGAGAGAGAGAGAGAGACATAGAGAGAGAGAGAGACGAAGACACACACACACACAGAGAGAGAGAGAGAGAGAGAGAGATGGAGATGGAGGCGGAGGCGGTGCCAGTGGAGGCGGCCGTGGTGGCGCAGATGGAGGCTGGTGGTGGTGGTGCACAGGCGGAGACGGCGGAGGGTGGTGGTGGTGGTGGAGCAGTAGAGGATGAGGTGGCGATGGAGGGTGTGGCGGCGGCGGCGGTTCCAGTGGCGGAGGCGGCGGTTCCGGTGGAGGAGACCCTATAACCGTCGCGGAAGCGGCGCTCTACAGAGGTGTCTCCTGTTCCGACCCCACCGGAATGCACGGACCGACATTGGAGAGTTTGTTACGGGATCCCTTGGGTCCATGAGATTCAGGCATACGTCAGTTCCGGTACTCCGATACCCGCCGAGGACATCCACCCGTTCTGGATGGATTTGTCATGGACTGACATCGACGACACCCCACTGTCGTATGAGCTGTCATCTTCATACACGGCTTCCAACGATGTATGCGACGATGAGCTCCACCCACTGATGCGGATCAAGATGACCTTCTGTGGGTCCAACAATGACCTTGATCCAGGTGAGCTCTCAAGACCGATTCGAGGGCCATTGATGGCAAAGAGTCTTGCCCTCAAGAGGAAGAAAAAGGCGCCACCATGGAAGAAGATTCAAGATGCATGTCGAGTGGGCCTTGGCCCATGCCGAGCGCTCTTGAGGCCCATGTCGAGTAGCTTGAATGTGTGGGCCGGTTCTAGTCTTCAAATTAGTTTATTATTTTATTAATTATTATTCAGAGACGGGTTATGCTACGCTCTTTGTTTCTTTGATGATACTGATGTTTTGATTTGATGGTTTGGGAAATTTGGGGAGGCGACTGGGATGATGATCCCGATCCATGGGGTGTACAACAACGACACCGACGAGAGTTGCAGAGACGAGCTTTGCAACAACAAGCTTTAGAGCGTCAACGACAACAAGATGCTCAAAGGCATCACCTTTGGCTTCAAAGGCAAGAAGAGACCCATCGACAACGCTATCAGATTCGGCTTCTCCAACAAAAAGAGGCTGAGGAGGCACGACGACAAGAGGAAGAGGCACGACGTCAAGCCAACCTAGATGCCGAAATAACGGCTATATGCAAAGAGGTCGTGGAGGAATGGATGGCCATGTTCAAGAAGGGCGTGAAGGAGCCTTTTGTTGAAATCGTTGCCACGGATTCAGCACAGCGCACTGAACTTGTTTTGCAGATTCCCGTTGACTCCGACATTAGAATTGAGTCAACTCAGTCTTGTTGCGAAGCTGACTCGACGAGCTTTCCAACGGTGGGTCACACACTGCAGGACTTCTCCGTTAAGGCACCCGAAACTGCTCTGCAAGTAGACTGCAGCGCTGCACATGCTGTGTTGGGTACTTCTGACGACAACGATGAGGACGTTGGGGACACTTCTCTAGAGTTAGCTATTGTACCTCTTGAGAATGTTCCTAATGTTGAGAAGTCTGGAGTTCATAGGGTTATTGAGCCTTTTGATTTTGTTCCTTTTGATTGCTCGATAATCCCTATGACAGGTGTTGTTTTTGAGGTTCCTGTCCCTCAAATTCTGCTGGCACCATCTCAAGTTGATTGTCAAGGAAGTTACTTTATGGTGGTTGCTCCTTCCCTACTGTTCTTCAATGACTCGATTCGAGGACGAATCGAAGATAAGAAGGGGAGAATGATGCGGATCAAGATGACCTTCTGTGGGTCCAACAATGACCTTGATCCAGGCGAGCTCTCAAGACCGATTCGAGGGCCATTGATGGCAAAGAGTCTTGCCCTCAAGAGGAAAAAGAAGGCGCCACCATGGAAGAAGATTCAAGATGCATGTCGAGTGGGCCTTGGCCCATGCCGAGCGCTCTTGAGGCGCATGTCGAGTAGCTTGAATGTGTGGGCCGGTTCTAGTCTTCAAATTAGTTTATTATTTTATTAATTATTATTTTATGCAATTAGATTAATAATATACAAGATTATATCTCCTCTAGATATATCTTGTTCCCTAAGTATTTAAAATTCTATCTTAGTTAGGTTTATTTATCTTTAGGTTATTTTTAATCTATCTTTATCAACCTAAATTCTATCTTGCACGATTAGAATTGTTTGTTAGTTTTCTATTTAAACAATGTAGTTCTCTTTGAATTAAATCAGATTGAAATAGAATTGACAACCCCTTTATAGATTAAAGGGTTCTCGATTATCAATCCCAAAAAGGCTATCCGGTTCTTATGTTTTTCGGTATTCATCCAAACACAATCATCACCATCTTCAACCTCCGTCACTTTGATCAACCTTGATCAAAAATTAATCAAACACAGCCATAACCAAACCGAGACTACAAGGAGAGCAGGCCAGCCCTTGGCGTCGCTCGTGTCCAGCGAGCGCGGCCTCGTCGGCTCCGCGCACGCAGACGCTCGCGCCCCAGCCCTCGCTCTCTCGCTCTCTCGCCCTCGTGAGCGCTGGCCACCATCGACTTCGCTCCTACATCCGGCGACTCGGGGACCTCGCGTCTGTGCTCTCTCGCCTCGATCGCTCCCGCGTGCTCTCACCTGCTCTCGTCCTCGCAGTTGCTCGACGTCGCCGCGTCTGCACACCCTGAGGAGCCCGCTCCTGTGTGCTCGGCGCTGCCTTCAGCGCTGGCGGCCAGCCCTCGAACATCCGCGCTCTGCGCTCTTTCTTCATCGCTTCTTTGAAATCTTTCGTCTGTTACTTTTGTTGATTAGTTAATTTGGATACTTTCGTTGATTAGTTTAAATTTGTTAATGTTTTGCTGTTACTTTCTAGTTTAGATTTAGTTAGTTAATTTCCTCCACTGTTCGTTATTAATTTTCTTAAGTTAAAGAATTGTGGCCTTAGCTAGTTATTCATTCGTTTAGTCGATTCGTTCAAGAGATATCAAGGAGCTAAGCAAGATCGACGCTTTAGTTTAGCAATTGGCCGGCCTAGCCGATTGCTATACATCACCCACCCTCATCTGCAAGCGTCCGAAGGAAAGGGAGGCCTCGGGGGTCGAGGAATGCCTGCAGAACCAACCCGTTGTCATACAAAGAGTTAAGGGAAAGATTTGAGAGAGAAGAAGCACGTGTTGCTCGACGTCGTCCACAAGCGACCTCAGCTTGACGTGGACGTGATGATGTGTTCGGAGGGTTCAACTGGGGTCGAAACAACGTTGATCCCTTCATGCTCGGTCATATTGAGGGTGTGAGGGACACTATTGGAGATGGTCATTGTGGCTACCGTGCTTTGGCGTCATTGACATCACCGATCGGCGAGTCTGCTTTCCCGGAACTCAAAACGTTATTATGCAATCACTTGGAGGATCATGCCGATCTCTACGCCGATTGTTATATGGGAGGGTACCCATTCCAGCAGTTCGTCGACTATCAGAGATGGGCGAGACCTGTGCATGGTGATAGGAGACGGTGGATAGAGCTACCCATCATGGGTTTAATATTTGCAACTGTATATCAGATTCCTCTCGTCGTCCTAGCTTGGCATCATCCGTTCACATGTCTCCCCATGACCTCGCCGACACCTGCTAACAACCCTCAATCAGCAACCCTTGGTTTAGCCTGCATCCGAAACCAAGACCATTTGCCGCGGTACGACTTCAAACGTCTTATTTTATTACATATTCTTGCTTTTCATATATATGTCAATACTCGAACTCTAATTTTCTGTTCTCATGGATCTGGTTGCGTCCTAACGCTCCTATTCCGCCGCCTCCGCCGGAATGGGTCGCACATCATCAACCGAGCGTTGAAGGATGGGATGCTCCGTTTGAAGCTCAGTTTGAGAGATTTCGAGCCTTACGTGTCGAGTCCGGTCGCCCTTTACATTTTTTCTAGATTTTATTCCACCAGTTTATTACAATTATGGATGTAAACCTTTTTTTTCCGTTCCTTGTAACATTATTCGCATATTATCCGAATGAAAACCTTAACAATTATTGCTTGCTATTTAATTAGACCCTAAATCCTTAAACTCCACTAGCTAAACCCTTCAATTTCTTTCAATTAACACTAAAAAACCATCGGAATACCCTAAACCCTAAACCCTAAACGCGAAACCCTAACTAGGACGTGCATATATTGCACGTTGTTAACGACGTGCAAACACTAGTTTGCTAGTCGACGTGTACAGTTCCACACTTGCACGTTGTTAACGACGTGCATGCATGTCAATAAGGACGTGCAAACCTTAACCACAATTTGCGGTGTATCTAACAAGACCCAATAAGTATGACATATGACATATGACTTAATAAAGTTATTTCTAGTATATCTAATTATTTGATTAAGTTTATTTTCCAATGATTATTTAAATGAAAACATGTTGTAATTTATTAAAAAAATATATACATATATGATTTTATCTTATCATGTATTTTTTTTTTGAAACGAAAATAATTTGGTTGTGAGGCATAGCCCTTCAAGCCAAGAGCATCCTTGCGGATGAGACTACGAAGCAGAGAGTTGTCAGGAACGAGTGCATTATGGAAAGCAAGGGACAGATGCGATAAACGGTCCGCTACCTATTTTGCCTCCCGAAAGACATGACGAATCTCAACCGAAATGAAGAAGCCCAGCGAGACTAGACTGTCCGAGACAATCATTTCAGAGTCTCCAGTAGGCTTCACAAGACCTTTAAGACTGTTGATTATAGTGAGGTTATCACCTTCTATTACAAGATTAGGGATGTTAAGTTCTTTTGCCGTTGTGATTCCTTTCCAAAGCCCTAAGCCCTCAGCACAGGTAACGGAAGTGAAACGGCAAGGGCCAGAGCCACAAAAGATAGGAGCTCCTCTGCAGTCCCGAATAATGAATCTATAGGAAATAAAAATCAAATTAAATAAATAGCCTTCACATATAAAAACAAAAACCCAAGGCCGAGCTTGCTTTCATCTGGTGGTCAGTTTGGTACTCTCGGAACCAATTTGTGTTTCGACAAGTTCCCTTCCCTGACAAAGATACTCTAGTCCGTATTGCTAGAACTCATAGGGAAAGCTGGAAGAAAACTTCTCTTCTAGACGACTATCTAGAAGAGGACCCCCCCCCCCCCCCCCCCACCCCCGTAATCAAAGAACCAACCATCTGAAGATAAAAAATAAGCCTTCTAGGACTAAATGGTGTAAACCACCAATGGGGACCTTTAAACTAAATTTCGACGGATCCACGCTAACAAACTCGATTAGCTCGGCTGGTGCCATTATCAGGGATTGGGAGGGTAGACCAATTCGTATTTGCTATAGCAAGTTGGGTAAGCAAAACCCCATTACTGCAGAAGCTCTTGCTTTAAAGCAAGGTATCCAAAACGCCCTTCAACTCAGGATCGACAAGTTACACGTTGAGGGAGATTCTAGTATAATCATTAATCACCTACGTCAAGCAACAAAGTGTCCGTGGGAGATAGAATTAATCATGTCAGATGTACTTTTATCGACTTTGGAAGAAGTTTTTTTCTTTCATATTCCCCGTATGGGTAATAGAGTGGCGGATAAGGTTGCACACCTTTGCCACTCTGCCCGGGGTGTCGATATTTACAACAATATTGGTCTTTTAGACCTCATCCGTAAGGATGCTGTCGGGTAGAACCTGCTCACCCGAATTCTTTCCTAATTAAAAAAAAACCCAACTATTTTATTGAACCGGTTCAACCGAACCGAGCCGGTTCAATTGAACCGCTTCTTCCTCCTCCTTTCACGTTAAACGCAAGCGACATGGAGCTCCAATGGAGGTTTGTTTCCTTCAATTGTTTTTCGATTTCAAAACGTCCACATTAAGTGCTAATCAATTTCGCCTTATCAACAACGTGGACAAATCTTGAATTTATGCACGAATCCATCCTCAATTGCATCCAAATTCATAAACCCTAAGATTTGGGATTCGAAAAATTGACGTGGAAGATAAGTCTAAAACGCTCAATTGATTATATAAATCGAATGCTCTCTTCTACAGCGATTCAATGAGACATTAATTTTGTGATTTCGTTCACATTTCAAGCTCGACCTATAAATACCCTTTTCGAGCTTGAACTCAAATCCGCCATTGTTGTCCCAAAATCCAAGCTCCTAATCTACTGTTTTAGAATCTAAACACCTCCAGAAGCAATCCCATTAAAAAATTTCCGAGAAAAACATATAAGATTAAAAACGCCCAAATCGAGAGTTTGCTCCACCGATCACCACCACTGCTCCGCCGCTCGCCGCCTGTCGCCACCACAAAGATCGCCTCCTGTCGCCGCCACCTTGCTATCCCCTGTCGCCACCGGGTGCATTACCGTCTCCACCGAAAGCCGCCGTCGAGTCGGAGGTTGAAGACGATGAACAGTGTGTGAATCACCGTCGGACTGAAGGTTGAGAAGGGGCTGAGTTAATTACACAAAACCTCCCAAACCTTTGGTTTTGGTAAAATATTCCCCTATTTCAATTCGAAAATTATAAAGATTAACCCGCAGTTATAGAATGCATTCTAACTCCTGTTAAATCTTAAAATTCGCAGCGCTTATCTCAAAATCCGACACCCATCCTGAGACAAGATTCCCAAGAGGATGTAATTACTAATTGGTATAAATTTCGACTTTATAATTAATTCAATTTTTATTTGAATTAATAAGTCAATTATGTGTAAAAATACCAATTATTAAACTCTTCTTTATTTTTCGTATTTCATGTGTGTAGAGTCGTTTGCTGAGTGACTCAAACCCATTCATAAGTCCTTGAAGTTCATAGTTGGTATCGAAATCCAACAAGACGAAAAAGACAAGTGACTTTCCGAGTCTTTCTGCTCACTTTGGTGCTTTCGTGTCTAGTTGTTTTCTTTCATTTGTTTGCTTGCCAAGTTAAATAAAATAAATTACAATTCACCTGTTTTGTGTAATTTATTTAACAATCAGTTTGGATTTGGCAAGTAAAATTGGGTAAAGTTATTATTTGACCTTAATATAAAGTAATAACATAGTTTACCCACCGTTTCTTTAAAGCATGATTTATTATTGTTCTTTAATGCTAAAATGGTTAGGTATGGAACATGATATTTCTTTTATGTATCCATCCTGTATTTTATTTCATTTTATTTTGGCATCCATGTTACCTTTAAATAACATGGGTTACTTTTCAGTTGTGTGATCACCTAAGATGACATTAACCAATAGTGAAAAATGTGAGGATTGCATGTTACGATTGGAATTCAATTGAATCAAGACCAATTCAAGTAAAATGTACCAATCAATGTAAACCAAAGTGATACGTAAAGTGTAAAGTTAAGTGAAAATGATGTGATAGAGTCAAGTCGGGGCCAATATTCCCCGGTTTAAAAGTTTCATGAAACTCACACATTCTGAACGCGCATAATATCTATCGGAATGTTACACTACCAAATAAAAAGGTTTTAGGTCGTTATCCGCTATTGCGAGCGGGACCGGTATCCTATGATTGTTAATTAATTAAGAGGTGTGTATTGAATGAAATGTGTAACCTATCAAAGTGTGTGTTGTGAAGCGTGTAAACTATATCAAAGTGTTAAAATGTGTAACGTCGTGCAAAGGTGTGTTCAAGCTATTCAACGTGAGGACAGTGAGTGAAGTGTGAGATAAACATTTGATTTCATAGTAATCACCATTAATTCAAGCTATATCATATCCCATCCGTACTCATGATATGGTTCCTAAGGGTGCT
This sequence comes from Persicaria maculosa, assembly GCA_963922045.1. Taxonomy (NCBI): domain Eukaryota; kingdom Viridiplantae; phylum Streptophyta; class Magnoliopsida; order Caryophyllales; family Polygonaceae; genus Persicaria; species Persicaria maculosa. Next base: position 64,153,854 of record OY998255.1, read on the forward strand.
CGTCGCCCACTTTTTATGTTATTCAATCCTTCGGGATTATCTGTGTCATAACCGTTGTGTCGTCAAATTATTAGCCCATCGAAAATACTCTAATAATCACATTCGGGTTTAATTCATACCATTAAAGGTCAATGAGTATAAATCTGAATCAGTCCCAGTTTTCGAGCCGTCACTTGCTAGTTCTCGCGAACTAATTACCCTCCTTTGTTTGGACGGCTAGGGTCCCTTGTTTTCGTACAATACCCCAGTCTCCAGTTCGCAGGTTAAGGTCGAGTCTCCGAAGAGAAGTTAAAGAAGAGTAAGAAGACATTTTATTTTCCAGATTTAATTATTCAAAGTTCTTAGAAAATATTGTATAAATGTTTACGTCTTTATTTTTACAAAGTCTTCCGCTGTAATGTTTTGTTGTATCCGATATTGTAATTTGAATTTTGAGTTTGTATGTGTGTGTATATATATATATATATATATATATATATATATATATATATATATATATATATATATATATATAAGATTTATTATACTTCAAGTCTTCCGCTATTTGTATTTTATATTGTTATCATCTTGTTTATGGGAGCATGGTAGCATGTCCCTATAAGCCTAAGGTGGTTACGAAGACCTTAAAGTCCGAGTAATCATTGGCGCTGCAACATTCCCTCGTTTACATAAGGGGTGTTACATGGTCATTGAGTGGATTTTACACTCAGTGGAAAAGGAAATCGCCGAAACCTTGCTGTATTTCTGGACTGCTAAAGAAGTTTGGGACGAGTTTAAGATACGATTCGGATCTCCAAATAGTACTCGTATGTATCTGGTACAAAAAGAGATGTTCAATATTTCGTTAAGTGGTTCCTCGATTAATACTTCTTATTTTTCAAAGTTCAAGAAACTTTGAGACAAATACATGGATCTTGTTAAAACTCATGTGTGTACTGCTTGTGGATCTGTGAATCTGGTTTCTAGATCTTTTGCTAATCAGCAGGTTATTCAATTTCTTGTTGGGTTGCCTGATTCATACAATATTGGGGTTAGGACTAGCATCTTATTGATGAATCCAATTCCTAATATTTTTGATGTGTATCGAATGCTTCTTGATAAGGAGAGTCAAAGTGGGTTAAGTAATTCTAGTTCAATCAATGATAGTACTACTGCTTTCAATGCTTTTCAAAGGCCGAGAATTAATCTTCAAGTGGTTCTTAGTATGGAAAATTCAATGGTCTAAGAGGCAATAATCAGGCTCGCAATCAAAATGGCAATCAGGGTGGTTCACAGAATAGTCCTAGTGGAAAAGGAAATTACTTCTGTGAGCATTGCAAAGTTTCAGGTCATTCTATGAGCAGGGGCTTCAAACTCCATGGTTATCCTCCTAACTTGAAGGGAGAAAAATCAAAGAAATTTGCATCAAATGTGACAGTTGAGGGCAATGATCAAGATTCAGCCCATTCATTGACTAAAGGGCAATATGAGCAAATATTGACATTCTTAAGCAAGCAAGGTGCTAGTGAAGATAGTAACAAGGTGGCAGGTACAAAATTTTGCTTTAGTACATTTGGTAATGATCATAGTTGGGTAATAGATAATGGAGCAACTCATCATATTTGTCCTATTTTGTGTATGTTTCATTCATACAAGCAGTTTACATTACCCAGCTATATCACTGTACCAAATGGAGAGCAATCCAAATTTTGTCATGTTGGTTCTATTATTCTACGGAATCAAATTGTGTTACATGATGTTTTACATGTTCCTGAATTTGCATATAATTTGTTGTCTGTTAGGAAGTTTGTGAATGATCTAAATGCCTATATGTTGTATACTTCCTCTCAATGTTTGATACAAGACCATTCAATGAACAAGCCACAAGTGCTTGGTGAAGTGTCAAAGGGATTGTATCTCACATCAATGAGGAATACTGTTGATATTCATGACAAAGATGCTTCTGCTATATTGTCTTCTACTGTGCATATTGATAAACTTGTGAATTGTAATAGTGCTCGTGCTGTATCTCTAGAGCTTTGGCAGAATGTGCCTTTTGATTAGTTGTTACATTTCAATTTCTTGCACAATCTTGTAAAGACTAAGAAGCATCATGTTTGTAAGGTTTGTCCTAAGGCTAGACATCACAGGTGCTCTTTTCCTGACAGTTCAATAAAAACTTTGGCATGTTTTGAGCTACTTCATGTTGATATATGAGGACCTTATAAAGTTCATACTCATAATGGTTTCAAATACTTCTTGACTATTATGGATGATTTTTCTCGAGCTACATGGACTCACTCAATTGCTGCTAAGAACAATGCTTTTACTATCTTGAAATCTTTTATTATATTTGTGACTAACCATTTCAATGCAAAGGTAAAGATCATTAGATCTGATAATGGTGTGGATTTTTATAGTAATGAAGCTCAACAATTCTATCTTCAAAATGGTTTGCTACATTGGACCACTTGTGCTCATACTCCTCAACAGAATGGAGTGGTGGAAAGGAAACATAAGCACTTATTGGAGACTGCTCGAGCTCTCCTATTTCAGTCTAATCTTCCAATTCAACATCGGGGAGAGTGTAGCTTGACTGCAACTTATTTGATGAACATGTTTCCTCTATCATCTATTCAATTCAGAACTCCATATGAGATTTTATTTCATAGAAATCCTGATTATGATATGTTAAGATCTTTTGGATGCTTGTGTTTTTGTTAGTACTAACAAATGTAATAGGTCTAATTAAGTTTGATTCAAGGAGCTCCCCTTGCATTTTTGTGAGATATCCTCATGGTACAAAAGGGTATAAGGTCTTGGATCTGAAATCTCACAAGATCTTGGGGAATTATTAGTAACTACCCCACTTTGATAATTAGTTTGCAAAAATACCTAGTTTTGAAAACAATTGCATCCAAATCTGAAAATTTGCAAAAATACCTTATTTAATTATCAAAACTACTCACCACCCCCAAAAACTCAGGAAAAAAAAGGTAAAATATTTTTGGTATTTATCATTTTTCTTATATATTTAAATTATATCAAATAATTAAATAATGATAATAAAAATATGCAATTTAAAAAAAAGTTAACAAGATCAACCCCGACCCCAATCCCTAACTCGTTGGTGCCCGACCCCAAGGGCTGTCGTCATCAAGCTCTTGGCCTCTCCTCGCTCCTCTGGCCGCCGACCACTCTCGCCGAGTCTCTCTTCTCTGACAGTCGGCTCGCCGCCGCTCTAATCTCTCATTCGTCTCTAGTTGTCGATCTCGTGCTCGAACCTCATCTCTTCGCTCTCATCCCTCTCTATTGCTTCTCTGTCTCTGTTGGTTGTTGTTGCTCCGTCTGTTGCTCGCACTGGGCGCTCGTCGTCATCGCCCTGCTCCCTTTTCTCTCTGCTTTATTGACGGAGGAAAAACGTCGTGTGATTTCACCTCGCCAAAGAAATAACCCAAACTAATAAACTAAACTAGCAACCTAGTATAGCAGATAAGTAAGGGGTCGAACTCACAGATAAACAAGTATTCCAATACAATGTGTATTTATCAATTTACAAATAAAGAGAAGATGTAAACGGAAATAGATGCTTTTGAATTCTAACAATGCTTGGGTCTTAGCCGATCTTCCTTATGGATAAGGAAATATATGCTTTGAATTCTAACAATACTTGGGTCTTAGATGATCTTCCTGCAGGTAAAAAAGTCATTGACCTTTCTATTTCGTTACTTTTTTATCCCTAACATTTACCACTTGTTTCACTTTGTAAGTGGGTATACAAAAGGGTGAATTACATTTTTTCACTAACCTTTACCACTTGTTTCACTTTAGTCCCTAACCTTTAAAACGTTTCAAAATAGTCATTGACCTTTCTATTTCGTTACATTTTAGTCTCTAACCTTTCAAAGGTTGTAAAATAGTCTCTAACCTTACATTTTTTAATTCGTTTTAGTTCCTGCTATTCAAACATTATTTGAAATAATTATAAGAAAATCACCCTAAAGTTATCATAATGTAAATAAAATCATTCATACAAAGAAAAATTATATAAAATCATCTAATTCTATAATTTTAAATTTGAAAAATACTCGAACTGTTTTAGTATTTATCATTAGAGCATATTATATAAAATTATCCATAAATTTTTTTTTCCACAAAAGCTCTCGTAAAATTTATAGATCTTGTGATTAATTATGAGAGATGGTGCCGGTGGGATTTTTTTTTCTTATTTACCAATATATAAATCCAATATATGTGTATTAATCCATTAAAATAATGAATTTGAATAATAAAAGAGGTCTTTTTTAAAAAAAAATTCATAAAGTTGAATATTTGTTTTATAATTATTCTTTATATGGGTAATTTACTCATTTGTATACGTTAAAATAAACTTTAGGGTGATTTTTTATAATTATTTTAAATAAAAAAAATGTAAGGTTAGGTATTATTTTACAACCTTTGAAAGATTAGGGATTAAATTGAAACGAAATAAAAAGGTCAAAGATTATTTTGAAACGTTTTAAATGTTGGGTACTAACTAAAACAAGTGGTAAAGATTATGGACCAAAAATGTAATTCACCCTATACAAATTTAAGCTCAAGGCTAAAGGATGTAATTGGATCAATTGGGGATCAATTGAAAGGTTCAAAGAAAGGCTGATTGCAAAGGACTATACTGAATATGATGGTATTGATTATGATGAGACATTCTCACAAGAGGTCAAGATGTCCACAAGAAGAGTTATTCTCACAAGAGGTCAAGATGTCAACAATGCTTTTCTGCATAGTGATCTATGTGATTAAGTATATATGACAATACCTCTTGGAGTGTCAAATCCTGATAACAAGGTTTGTTTGTTGAAAATGTCTTTATATGGCCTAAAACAGGCCTCAAGACAATGGTTCAACAAACTTTACACTATCTTACTCGTTGAAAATTCTAACACAACACTGTATCTTAGGATTCAACAAAACGGAGATAAAACAACAGCGATGGAAGTGTTCAATGGAACTGAAAATTCAAAACTTTAATTCTAAGCTCTGCATCGCAGAAGTCCAAAAACGAGGCGGCTGAAAAAACATGTTTGGAATACGCTACCATCTCCTCTTTAACGGTTAGCCTTGGCAACTCTCTCAATCTCGTCTTTCTTCTTGATTGCATAGCTGAAATTGAAAAACCGTAATATATGTCAGTGTCTGCGGCTGAGAAGTCTTAAAATCACATGTTCACTATACAAAGTGCAACACTTCCTAGAAAAACTGGTGATCAAACTAAGACCAGGAAAAATATCTATAAAGAATTTTATTTTATTTTGGTAAATTTCTCGAAATTAAACTATAGTATATGTGAAAATGCAGTATTTGAACACTAAATTTGCATAGATCTCAAGCAGCCTAATAACTATGACATACATAATTATACTCAGGAACAGGAATAAGAATAGTATGATATCAATCATGTGCACTAACAAACCCGATATCCTTTTCTGAAGAGGTGCACTGCACATATAATATGCAATCTATCAAACTTGGGAAGTATAGATTTCACCTGTTTGAAGATCCCTTTGCGGCATTGATGAGTTCATCCGCAAGACATTCAGCAATTGTCTTGATGTTCCGGAACGCAGACTCACGGGCACCAGTGGTCAATAGATAAATGGCTTGGTTCACACGCCTCAATGGAGAAATATCAACAGCTTGACGTCTGACAACACCAGCAGAGCCAATTCTAGTAGCATCTTCTCTTGGTCCACTGTAGCATTTGAAGATTCATTCAATAAATACAATTACAATAAAAAACAAACAATGAAAATTCCATCTTATAGATTATCAAAAAGAACATGTAATCTGCCCAAAACCATCATGAAGATCATAGAATAGCTTCAGCAACTAGGAACATCACCTGTTGACTATAGCATCAACAATGACTTGGATTGGGTTCTGATCAGACAAAAGGTGGATGATTTCCATGGCATGCTTCACAATGCGAACAGCCATAAGCTTCTTTCCATTGTTGCGCCCATGCATCATCAAGGAGTTAGTAAGCCTTTCAATAATCGGGCATTGGGCCTTCCTAAACCTCTTCATCTGGTATCTTCCAGCAGTGTGAGGCACATAGGTAGCATGCTTAACTGAAGACACACCGATATAATCTTGAAGAGCCATGTCATGGACCTATGTCAACCATCAAGCTCAGTCATTAAGATCAGAGTAGCACAACAAAAGCAACATATAGTTGAACTAAAGCCAGCCATTACTGTGAAACCAAACCGAAAAGGAATCTCAAATGACAACTCTCTCAAGTCTACCTAATCCCTCAAATTAGCGCTTCTCCATAGAGCTCGAGATAATATCGAACACAGATCCCCTGATCTCGTTCGATTACTCAATCCAGTCCCGCATCAGAAACAAAGAGAACGACTTCATTTTCATAAATAAACAACCGTCTCTAGTAGAAACTGCGGATCTTAATGCGAAACTCAGAATAGAAAGCAATTCGTGAAACAGAATCAGGATATACTCACAGAGACATCGTCGAAAGTCCATCGGCCGAACAGCTTAACCTCGGAGGAGGTATCCTTGATTTCTACGCTCTCGACCACTTCCATGCTGGATGATTCCGATCCCTGAAGGAGGAGCTGGTAATACCAGACGAAGAGTTTGAGACAGGTGGAGAAGAGGCGCAAAACCCTAGCGGAAGGGGAACTATGGAATGGAATGTTAATATAATAACCCTAGAGAGTGATACATTTTATTGGGCCCAAGAATAAAACCGGCCCACTGTAATCCTGGATTTCTAAATGCAGAGGCACAGTGATAAATCATTTAGGCATGTTTGGTATGAATGTAGTAATCGGAATGATAATAGAAATCAGAATCGGAATCAAAAATCGGAATAAGTGATTTTCTAAGCGTGTTGTTTGACATGATATCGGAATGAGACATTCATAAATCCAACTTAAACATCCAAAAATTCAAAGTACCAAATTCAAGAGCAAACCAACTCAATCTTTTAAATTAAGAATAAAAATACAAAAAATCAATATACAATTTCAGAAATTCATCACAAAAATAAACAAATTTTAACAAATTTATAGTTTGAAACTTTGGATAGTGGTTGAGAGATGAAACCCTGATCCAATCCAACCAGAGGCCGGAGGCCGATCTGGGTTCAACGAGGAGCAACAAATCTGCATTCGACACACACACAGAGAGAGAGAGAGAGAGAGAGAGAGAGAGAGAGAGAGAGCACTAGATCTGGATTTCCATGGAGGAATGGAGGATGATTGCGGTGGAGACGACAGTGGCTTCAGATCTAGACGATGGCGGTGGCGACGACAACGGCGACATTGGATGATGGTGGTAGGAGCGGCGACAACGATGGCTTCATATCTGGTAGATGGCGGTGGCGGCGTTGGACGGTGATGGTAGCGACGTGGAGACGTGGTGGTGTAGATGAGTGACACCGTGATGAATTTAATTCCCGATTTTGACATACCAAACACCAAAATGGGAATCACCCATACCCATTCCCAATTTCTTTTTCTTTTTTTATATAAGGAAAATATTCGGGTGGTGGTTAGCCTACCCGAGGGCATCCCGAAGGATGAGATCACGAAGATCTGAAAGAAATACAATCTCATAATGCAACAAAAGAACCACTCAAAGCAAACCCAGATAAACCCCCAAACCCTAAGTAAACAAGCGGTCACAACATTGAATTCCTATTCCCAATTTCGATTTATACCAAACAGGTCATTAGTCCATAATATCAATTCCACCTTTACTATAGTTGTATGTCTGGGTTAGTTCCACAGGCATTTGTCGAGTTGGGGGGGGGGGGGGTCATCAGAGGCTCCAATGATAATATTATTGATATTTTTTATCAGGAAACAAGGAAAGGTACGGTTCTACATACAGAAGCTACAACTGTATGTCTGGGTCTTCAGCAATCAGTAGGCAGCTGAGAGAGGGCTCAGGAAAATTATCATAGAAGGAGACAACCAAGTGCTAATCAAGACAATCAGAGATGAAGCAAGTACTCATTGGGAAATCATGCACCAAATAAAGAAGATCAAAGATTTGGCAAAGCAATTCCAATCTGTTGAGTTCAACCACTGTTTTAGATAAGCCAACAAGGTAGCTGATTATATAGCCAAACATGGTATCATCTGTAATAGATCTACTATTCCTTTTAACAAGGAATTATATTCCATCATCCTTCAGGATGATCATGGAGCAATTCTACGCTAACACGTAGAATCTCCTACATTTTGCCTACTATAAAAAAAAAAAAAATCCACCTTTACTATGTTAAACATATTTTCTAAAAAACCCCTAAAGCTAATTTATGATAAAAAAAAAACACTTTTCATAAATTAAATTTCCGGAAAATGTACTTCCTAAAATTTATCCGAACGAGTACTAGATTAGATGAGTTAATCATGCGTTATCACTGAATAGCGTCGAATATAAACTTAATAAATCCAACTACAAATCATATAATAGTGAATTTGATGTTTGGTGTTGAATATAATTTTCTCCTCTCGATTTTGTATCATTTTGATAGATTAATGATTCATTATAAGTTTAAAAAATTACCAGATTCTACAATTATGATTGAAATTTATGTACAATATATGTTAGTCATTTTCGTAAGAAATTTTAGCTAAGTGTCCATTTTCTACAAGGCCTTTTGTAAAATGTCCACTTTTATTTTCCCTTTTGCAAAATGTCCTAATATTACATTTTTGTCCTTCCTTCCCATTCTCTTCCTTCCTTCCCATTTTTATTTTGACCATTGACCGGTCAAAGTCAATGAATTGGTGACACAACTTTGGTGACAAAAAAAAAAATTTGGTGACAGGTTTTTTTTTCGATTTTTTTTAACGAAATTAGTGTCACCACCTTTATAAGTGGTGACACCGGTCAATGGCTTTGGTGACACATGTATGATGATAAACAAATTTTTGGGTGACAATTTTTTTTTTACGAGATTAGTGTCACCGCCCTATCGTTGTCACTACAACCAATATCGTTGTCACCACCACCCATATCACTGTCACCACCCTTATCGCGGTCACCACCTCTATCGTTGTCACCTCTCTATCGCTGTCACCACTCCTATCGTCGTCACCACCACTCCTATCGCTGTCATCACCACCTCTATCACTGTCACCACCACCTCTATCACTGTCACCACCACCCATGTTGTTGTCACCACCCTTATTGTTGTCACCACCTCTATCGCTGTCACCGCCCTATCGTTGTCACCACCACTCCTATCGCTGTCACCACCACTCCTATCGCTGTCACCACCCTTATTACTGTCACCCCCTCTATCGTTGTCACCGCCCTATCGCTGTTACCACTCCTATCGATGTCACCACCACTCCTATCGCTGTCATCACCACTCATATCGCTGTCACCACCACCTCTATCACTGTCACCACCACCCATATTGTTGTCACCACCCTTATTGTTGTCACCACCTCTATCGCTGTCACCGCCCTATCGATGTCACCACTCATATCGCTGTCACCACCACTTCTATCGCTGTCACCACCCTTATTGCTGCCGCCACCTCTATCGTTGTCACCGCCCTATCGCTGTCACCACTCCTATCGCTGTCACCACCACCCCTATCACTGTCACCACCACCCATATTGCTGTCACCATCCTTATTGCTATCACCACCTCTATCGTTGTCACCGCCCTATCGCTGTCACCACTCCTATCACTGTCACCACCACCCCTATCGCTGTCACCACCACCCCTATCGTTGTCACCACCACCCCTATCAAGTATCAATATTGTCACCAGCACCCATATTGTTGTCACCACCCTTATTGCTGTCAGCCTGTCACCACCTCTATCGGTGTCACCACCCTATCGTTATCACCACACATATTGCTGTCACCACCACTCCTATCGTTGTCACCACCACTTTTATAGCTGTCACCACCGCCCCTATCATTGTCACCAGACTCACCACCACTCCTATCGCTGTCACCACCCTTATTGATGTCACCACCTATATCGCTGTCATCACCCTATCGTTGTCACCATTCATATCACTGTCACCACCACTTATATGGCTATCACCACCACCCCTATCACTTTCATCACCTTTATTAGAGGTCACACTCTTGGTGACACATGTAATTTCATGAAAAATTAAAAAAAAATATAGTGTAATCAAATACAATATGACCAAAATAAATAAAAAAGAACATATGATTTCATTGAGTTGATAATTGTAAAATGTAGATCGATCATAAATACATAACCCCAAATCAATCGTTTGAAATAGTCAAACTAACAGAAACACTCAAGCAATTAGAACAGGAACATCAAATATGCAGATCTAAATCCTACTCGAAAACCTAGCAACCAGATTGGCCCTAGCGAGTGCAGAGAAACAAAATGCGCAATCAGAGTCAAATAAAAAATCGAGATCAAGCTGCAAATCGCGGAGTGACGAAATCAACGACGCGGATTCTTCCATTCACATCCTCAAAGACTGCGTCAAAAGAGAAAGGATGAAAGAGTTTCATACCGCTGTCGCCGATCAAGAGAAGTTTGATAAGATAATCGTAATCAGCTCTAGCTCTAGCAGGTGGAGCAGCCATGGATGTCGCGTTTCAAGCTTCTCGATCTCGCGGGAGACGGAAAATCCGCCGCGGAGATTTGGCGGTCGGATCTCTCCTCGACGGCGATGATCTTGAAGAGGTCAAGCTCGATCGCTGCCTGCATCACCATGGGGAACGGGAGCATAGGATTGGGGAGGAATTGGAGATCTGACATTTCAAACTCAGAATTCCGAACTCAGATCTGACCTTATCTGAATTCCGAACTCAGATCTGTCATCAACCGACAATCGTTGGTGGATCGGAGGCCGGGTCGGCATCGGCGTCGATGAAGGAGGCGCCATGGGAGACGAGTCCAAGAGATCTGGTGACGAGCGCTTCGGATTCAACTTCTGTCGGTTTCTCCTCTTGTAACACGATCTGACGGAGAAAGGATTGATTACATAGGCAGGGGCAAAACAGGGTTTTCAAATTTTTTTTGGACATTTAACAAAATCTGATTTTAAGTGGACATTTTACAAAAAAGGGTTGGCAAAATGGACTTTTAGCCAAATATCTTCGAAATTTTACAGGCCCAATAGGTTAGATTATGGAGTCGTCTACATTTTGACTTGTCTAATAAGGATACATATAAAAGCATGCACCAGCTGATCCAATAAAAATTGCACCAAAAGTTATAACTTATGAGTAGGAGTGGATTTGAGAAATCCCAGTTATTTTTTAGGCAACTCCTACTCCAAAATGCACCAGAAACGTTCTTCAGAAGCTTGAATTCAACCCAGAAGTAACCTCAATAATACTCAGACCAAATAAACTGCAGGAAACTACAAGAACCGCGGACGACGGAAGGCTATATAATATATCAGCCCTTGTATTAAAAGATTCAAGAGATAATAAAACCCGAAAAATAACGAAAATTCATCACTGCTAGACAACCTGAATGTGATTCATCAAGTCAGTAAAAACCAAATCTTTTAGGTAGGTGGCAGTGGCAGATGTTCCAGATAAAGTCTACTCGAACTTCTTAATCAAAGACAGGTCATCCACCATCTTCTGGATTGCATTGTCATCGAGCGCCCTTCCTTTCGTCTTTATAGAAGGGACCATGGCTATGGCTTCCTCAACAGTCTCCGGGCACAGGTTGCCAAGAACACAGAGCTCGAACTCAGCCAACTGATACGTGCTGAGGATCTCCCTAACTTGTCTAACAGCATCAGGGTTCTGGTATCGGCTGAAGCGCTTCACATACTGCATTGACTTCTCAAAGACCTGGGAGACCTGGTTCATTGGATCATCAGACATTTGCTGGAGTTGCTCGTACTTGCGCTCCAAAATCAGAGACACCTCACAGTTCATCAGACACTTTGCCTTGAGAAACTCGTCTCCTATTTTGAGCTCAGTGGCATTCTCTTCCTCGTCAGCCATATCTTAGATCTGGTACAAACATAGAGGTAGAGCACCGGAAAAAGCTGAAAACTAACCAGGAAAATAATAGCAAGTATCACATGTGACCCTAATCAATCAAGAATTTATTATTATATCAAATATTAGCAGCTATTGAAGCACAAAGTACAAACTCGAGATTTTTCAGGCTATGACGCAAATCATGTAATTGTTCAAATAGGTAACGAAACAATCAGAGATGTATACTCATAGCTTCAAATTGCCTTTTGCACAAGGAAATCGACAGCAAAGCTCGAGTAGGAAAAAGATAGAGCAATGAAAATAGCCCTTTCTTTCTGGACCATCGAATTATGAGCCACATTGTGGTTCCCATAATCATTTCCATAATAGAAGACAAGGTTTATAGAAAAATTCACCTACATTTCTAGCAAGTTTGTTTAAGCAACAATAATTGTTTTTAAACCTTTCTGAATGGAAAAAACTGCACATGTAAACCTTAAATTTGAACCCTACTGCCTTCTAATATAATTATATAAGCATCAAAATAAAATAATTCAAACCTGCTTAATTGCTGATATAAACCTGAAAATTGAAATACAAAGTGAAAATAAAGCCCCTAAATTACCTCATGAAGGGTATTTACTAATGAGGTCAATATGCAGTCAGGGGTTAGCTCAAAGATCCTCTTTGTAATTTGTGTGAAGAAATCAAGGATATATCCTTTAGGAATGATGCAAGTAACAAAGCATGAAAGATCTGGGGAAGCTCGCTAACATAAAAGTTATAATCCAGTAATTGGTTTCTTTGATCTTAAATCTCAGAGACTCAGTCTGGAATATAAAGAAACATCAGCAGAGATAAGCAGTGGACATCTTCTTTCTCCAACAAAACATCGTGGTTGTGGGGATGGAGAAACAATAGACTCATAGGTGAACAAGTGAATTTGGAAGGGAAAATGACTATCTTGAAGCAAAAATTCACCGAAACTGAACAAGCATATTGAGAAAAATTCAACATATCTCGGGGAGAAGCAAGCTAGTTGTGACGAATGGATAAAGTGATAACTTGGGCTTACAGAAACCACTCCGACTCCCAAACTGTCGACAATTTCCTTTGAAATGTAATCCTTTATAATTGAAATATTTGCTTTAGATAATTGTAAAAGGGTAGTTCAAATAAGTGAGAGGAACATCATTCCACGACTGCACAGGAGATCCATTACTACATGGCATGAAAAGTAATCACTAAGCCATTCCTGTTTTACTACTGATTTCTTTTTCATGTTGTGGAATGATGTTCTTTTGCAAATCAAACTGTATTATGCATTGAGAAGAAGACACCAATCTTTAAAAAAAAAAAAAAAAAAACTTGAAATCACCTAATCTTAACAAATAGTTGACAGCAGAGGGCGATGGCTCTGATAATAGAGAGAGAAAATGAGTGTTTAGGGTATCCAGAACCAAATTTCAAACACCTAAATCGCATAACAGATATCATATACCACTGAATCAGACTGGACGGCTATATCGATTACAAGGGCTGCAAATTTCGATTACAAGGGAGAGCACACAAAAACAAAATTCAAACTGGACAACTATTTCGATCAAAAGGGCACACAAATTTCGATTGTAAAAGGGCTGCATACCGATTTCAGTTTTCGTATTTCAGGCAAAGAACAACAAGCCAGAAATCGCCCCAAAGAATGTAAAAACCCTAATCTACAAATCACACAGCCCTAGCCCTAGATTTCGAAATTGGGATTGCCTATAGATTCCAACACACCATAGACGAGGCAACGAAATAGGAGAGAAGAGAAGAAGAGGAGAAGAGAAAGCGTACCTGAGAGAGCAAGCGAACAGACGGAGAGAAGAGAGAGCGAGATGGACGATCGCGTGAACTGAGAAGATGACCGCTTTCGACTTATGGTTTCCTCTATATAGTTTTTTCCTTTTTCTTCTAAAAAACGCTTTATTTATTTATTTTTATCATTGTCCAGTTCCATCGACTCAGTCGGTCTACATTTAGATCGGGTACAGTGTGGCTCATTCAAGGGGTTGATTTCCCACTCACAAGCTCTCCATGTTTTCAAGAGTATTCGAACGAACTTCGAACCGTGGCACGAGATCTAGCCCCATAAGGCCACAACCATTACACTGACTTGTGATTACTAAACCCTACTCCCTCCGTCCTAAAATACATGGTCTTTTAGACTTTTGCACATTAATTAAGGAAGCCTATTTATATTTAAATTTCATTATTATTATAGAGGGGATAACTCTTAAATTTTACCTACTATTGTATTTTTTTAGGGGTAATTATTACCCTACCAACCTAAAAGCCCATGTATTTTTGATAAAATTCAAGGTCTAAAAGGCCATGTATTTTAGGACGGAGGGAGTATTTTTTTTAAACCATTAAAAAAAACACTAATTAAGTTGAACGAGGTTGAAAATTTTTTAGGCAGGGGAACTAAACTTTGGTCATCACGAAATAAGTTTCTCTAACGTTTTTCATTAAATCTTTAGATATATTTAAATTCATTATTGTAAGTTAATAAATATATCTTTCTATCAAATAAACTAACTTATTTTTTTTATTCTTTTTAAATTGTTTTATCGCCTAAAAATTACTAAAAAAAAATTATATATTTTTTTCCACAATTTTTTTTAATTAGGGGACTGCATCCACCTTAAGCCTCTCGAGTCTTTTAGAGATGTGAATAAGACTAAAAAGAGTCCATATCGAAAGTTTGAGCATAACAAACCTTAGTATATATGTCGGCGAGCTACTCCTATTATTGTCAATTGATTTTAGAACTAATGCATATGCACTTGTGCGACTCTTATGTCTTTATAATGGCATTTGATTTAATTTGTATGTAATAGCCAGTTCCTAAAACAGTAAAACTACAATGAGAGTGATATAAGAATCTGAGATGATACATTAAACAAGAATCAAGAGAGTGATAGTGTAGATATAAGATGAATATGAAATGAATGTTTTATATATGCACTTGGCAAGGTGGCAAGTTTGGTTGCATAACCAACCACCACCATTGACAACAAACTTTAGCTACAAATGATTCCTGTTATGATCATGCTAGCTTGAAGATCGAACAGTTTAGTCGGAAAGCTGGTCGTCGTTGGACAAGTCTAGAACCCGGTGTGAGAGCGGAGAGCAAAAGTCTAGAACCGGGCCAAGCGGAGGGGGAAACTCAGGGACGACACCAATCGAACTCTTGACTTTAAACAGATCTCTCTTGAGGCCGAATGGGGCGCTCGTCGGAGACTCCATACACCTCACACCTCTAGGAGACTGCCCTACTTGCTCCACTGCTTGGAACTGCATCATTGAAGGGTAGTCCCTTAGGCACCCGATGCGTGGCCCAACCCCGGTTGTCCACTTGAAGCTCAGCTGCTGTCCTAGCTGGTATGACTTTGTCCTTCTGTGTGTGTCTATCCTGTTCTGGATCATCTCCTGTGGGATCGCGTCCATGAACTCCTCTTCTTCGTCGTCGCTTATGTTTGTCTTCGGATAGATGAAGTCTATCTCCGTTAGGAATGATTCCTCCGCTGTCTCGTACCCTGAAGACGAAGACCCCTCCTCGTCGTTTGTTTTGTTGTTTGATGTTTGTGGATTGTCTTTTTTTCGCATACGCTTTACCAACTTCATGATTGGCATGTGTTTCTTCGTCAGGATCCTCAACCTCGGGAGTTTTGGATGATTCAAATCCGATGGTGCTGTCGTTGGTGATGCTGAACGACTGCTTCGGTTTTCTTCTTCTTCTTCTCCTTCGCCTTCGAGATTTGGCTCATTCTCGGCTTGTTTATTGTCTCTCACCTCCCACTTCTTGGAAGGTTCTCTCTTGAGATGGCTCAACACCATATGAGCCATTTCCTTCTTGTGAGTGCACTCTTCTTCTTCTTCCATTGGAGCTTTCTGCCCAAAAACAATGAATAATATTAGACATTATAGTAAACTAAACCACTCTGATACCATGATAAATTTCAGTTGACCAACATATAGCGTGGGGTCCACACATCTGTACAAGCACATCAGGCGTCAACCCAAGCCTAGCACATAAATAATTGTCAGTAGTAGCTCATCAACTTTATACATTATGTTTGATTTTCATCATATTTTCGATGTGAAACAAATCATCCTTTCACATCTCAACAGTTTCATTTGCTAAACAAGTACATATACAATGCTCATATACCTGGACATGGGTGAGATCTACATGATGCTCCATAAGGTACGCCATGAACGCCTGGAAATTTTCTTCGGTTGGAAGATAATGACCGCTATGAGGCCAAACCGCCTACAGAGGGAAACACAATTGTCTAGATCACTACATACCAGTACTACTAGGAGTAATAGAAGGATTTGAATTAGACATGGTTGTTATGTATACCTGTAGGTAGCCATCTTCCACCACTAGCCTACCAGCAGAGAGCGTCGCGCCACCAGCCAGGAAGCTGGAATGCTGAAAGGTTCCCTTGATCTTCTGCCCCACGTACAGTTGCCTGCACGCGGAAAGAACGAAGATCCATTTTGTATCCTTCGGGCTACCAGTTGTGTCGAGAATTGTCCGACTGTTCTTGTACATAAACCTCCCATTTTGCACTACCATTTCGAATTCCTCTCTTTCGTTCTACAAAAATGTGTCTCTTTATCTCACCGCGAGCTCTTGGGAATGTATATGAGATTCAAGATTACAATGAGTTTACGCGAAAATTAAGCTTACCGGTCCAAGGTACTTTATACATTGCTGGTGAAGCTTATGTCTACTACATCTTTCAAGCTCAACCTCTCTTCCCTCTCCAATATCAAGCCTAAAAATGTGCGTGCAAAAGTTTAGCCAATGTGTAAGGCTTATACCAAAACCTATATTCAATGCAAAGAAACCATACCAATAGAAAAAAGGTTGTGTGCTATCACAATGAAGCCACTTGACATAGAAAAACTGAAGGTTGTGACCATATCGATGCCGGGGATCTATCTATCAATAAGAAGAAGAAATTTAAGTGTTATGATGGAAGTGAAATCTTTATAGCTTCTTGTCTTGATGATGTGAAATGTGTAAATGTTGTTGGACTCACGGCTTCGAGCCAATGCTGTAAAGCAAGTTTTCGAGCCTTTTCGTCCTTGGACAAGCCTTTCCCAACCTGAAACGACAAGCGAATTAGAGTACTGTGACTAAGAGAACATGTACAACTTATTCCTGGAAAATGTACCTTAGCTGCTTTACTAGTTGCTCTTGACCACTTTGAAAGGGTGGTTTGGTTCTTCTCGCTGTCGAAGAATGAGATCGAACTGCGTTTGAGTTCAGCCAAATCCAACACCTTCCACCTAACAAAAGAACAATTCAATGATACTGTAATGCTAAGTTGTAACAAAATGCATAACAATATAACACATTCTTATAAAATGTGTTATGACAGATAAAGCCAAAATCGGATGGCTTAAACTTTTATGTTAGAAGGTAAGTTTTAGTCACGACATACCACTTTTGCTCAATAATGACAGCACAATCCGCGAGCTGCCTTCTCGTCCTAAAGCTTCGGTATACTTTCTGCAACCTCAATGCTGCTAGGGATCGACGATGCTCAGACCTTGGTGTTCGAGCATTGACTGCGCTATTCGACCCAACACCACCGAGTTTTGCAGGCTGCTCATGGATTTGGTTCTCCCCATGGCTGGATGACTGATCACTAAAACTGACATTTCTGTCCTCATTTGAACTCAAAGGTTGTTCTTCAACCGAAGCTTCGGTTGAGCCTAAAGACTCATCCAAAGTAGGTTTAGAGTCCTTCACATTGAAACTAAACGAGTCCGAAGCTTGGTTTACATTCTCTCCGGTAGCGGTGTATTCAGTCATGACTCATGAGAGCACCTGTTTTGCTTGGATTTTTATCCACTTAGCAATTCAAACGTACAGCAAACAACCAATTCTCAAGGAGAAACTTCCTAAACTGTTATAGATACTTGTTGTAGTCGGTGTCAAGTTCCAATTCATACCTATACCAGCCTAAAATCGTCACCATCATTTTCGATCAACTTTCGGCTGAATGCCTGTCAACAACACCAACAACCATTAGTAATCGACGACAATACAATAAAATGGCGCATTTCATACTAAAAACATGGAAGAAAGTAAATGCCTATTTACACAACTTAGCAATGGCAAGACTAACGGTGTTCCATCCTAAAACCAATTGGAAACAAGCCAAGCACAAGAGCATTCCCCTAAAACCAATCAGCAAGCATATTAAAAGGACCATCTATTTATATGTTGAATTCCTTGTATTATCAAATATGGAAGGTATATCATTTCATTTTCGATATCAGCTTCAACAATGACAGCTTATGAAAAACAACTGATAGATTAAGCTGCAAGAATTTGTGTGAATAAGAGGAATGTATAATGCAATTGTAAGTTCATCTATATATCTTTCAACACAATCACCGGAAAATGTGAGCAAATGTGAAATGAATTCGGATAAAATTGAAGACGGAGAGAGAGAGAGGGAGAAAACACATACGAAGAAATGGAACGGCCGGGAGAAGAGAGAAATGAATCCAAATGATGAAGAACAAGAACAAGAACAAGAACAACGGGTAGGCAGAAGAACGAAATCGATGGGAAGATGGTATAAACTAAAAAGGAGAGAAAGACAAACCTCTGATTTGGTGGGAAATATGCAATAAATAGAACTGTTTAAGACGCAAAATTAGGAGAAATCCTGGCGCCATGGCTCACCTCTGGTCTCTCGATTTCCCAGCGATTTACTACCAAATTCTGTACCGCACCCTATATTTTGCAAATCTCCTTTTCCTTTTACTTTTCAGGATTTTATCAAATCACTGGATTTTAGGAGTATCAATCTTAAGTTGTCTAGCTGGATAAGATGGCAAATCCAACTATAATATAGTACAAGTTTTTTTTTTTTATAAAGTTTTATCGTGAAAAATATGTTTTACCAAAGTGTAAAAATTATAAACTTTTATATAAAAGTTTATAGACATTTAAATATAATTGTATGAAATGTAAATATAATTCTAAGATAATTTAGTAGTGTACCGAATGTTGTAGAGGATTTGGTTTAGTCCTTTGATCAAGGATGATTTAACATGTGTCCTATTTTTCCACTAAGTTACTTCGTTGCACTTTAGTGTATATTGGATTATTTTTTTCATAACTTGATACAATAACTATTTATTGCAACCAAATAGCTCGTTGAAAAAGCTGTAAAACGAGTCGAGTTTTTCCTTTGTTAGAAGTTTGCATAGAGGTTGGCCGTATTTGATCTTGACCCAACTAAATTCCTTTAGTTTTGTCTCATTAGAGGCAGAGAAACAGTACAATGGAAGAGGGTCTGAATTTGCAACAACTACAAGTCACGATAGTTGAACTAATGAATCTTGTTAATGTCCTATATCACGCTTCATTTATGGTATCAAATTACAAGTTTTGTTATGATGTTTCGACAGCCAATTTGCGAGTAATCCAATTCGAAAACTGCTGAGCGTTTTACAACACTGATATGAGTTGCATTTATTTACAGCTTACTAATGTTCGTGTGAGTGATGCTATGGATCAGATTCTGCAAAAGCTGAAATGTAAGGATATATGTATGTTGCTGAACACTGTAAGGATACATGTATGTTGCTGAAATGTAACCAAGTTATTGAAGTAAATCTCACACAGACAGGATATATGACCAACACAACATCAAATGGTAATCGACATGGACAAATATCAATGACCCTGGAAGAAGCTGCACTTTTCGTTTTCTAAATCCTATACCAGAAGTGCAAAGGATGCACCGAGATGGTTGCAGATGAGCATTTGCCAAAGACATAATCAGCAGCTCTCAGCTGTTTATCTCAAACATTGAGGCTTTCATGGGTTAGCTAGGTATGTTGTGAAAACTGTAGAGGTTTTTCAGTTCTAACTTTCAGGCAGCTGTGGTGGAGATTTCGGTGAAGGAGTTGGCTCAGCCATGTCGGCAGAAGGTGCTGCAGCGTGCTCTTGCGTATCAGCTGTTGCTGAATCCTGTGGTGGAGGAGGATTCACTGCAGCTTGATCTGGAGGGGGAGCAGTTGCGACTTCTTCTACTGGAGGAGCTGTAGCAGTGGTTGGAGGTGTCGCTGGACCCTGCTCTGATGAAGTGGTCTCGGTCTCTTTTTGTATAGTAGTACTTGAAGCCTGCTCAGGCTGGATAGAAGTCTGAGAAGTTGTCTCCTGCTGTGGTAGAGTGGTCTCAGTCGCTTCTCGTGTAGTAGCCACTGCCTGCTCAGGCTTGGTCGTAGCTGGAGAAGAAGTTGCATCCTCGTGTGGTGGTGGAGCGGTCTCAGTGTCGGGCTGTGCAGTAGTCTGCACAGCCTGCTCAGGCAGGGTAGTAGTTGGAGTAGTAGTTAAATCCTGCTGTGGTGACAGAGAAGGCAAATCCCGCTCCTTCAAAGGAGGAGCTACATCCTGCTGTGGTGAAAGAGAAGGCATATCATGCTCCTTCGTAGGAGGAGCTACATCCTGCTGCGGTGAGAGAGAAGACAAATCCCGCTCCTTAGAAGGAGGAGCTACATCCTGCTGTGGTGAGAGAGAAGGCAAATCCCGCTCCTTCGAAGGAGTAGCTGCAGCCTGATCTGTTACAGGAGCTGTAGTAGCTTCTTCGGCTGGAGCAACTGTTGCTTGCTCTGATGGAGGAGCTGGAGTATCTTCGACAGTTTCAGTTTTTTTCGGGCTAGCCACAAATGGACCAATCCTTTTCTCAATATCCTTGACTGCCATGGTGAAAGTTCTCACATCTCTAGCTTCCAGTTGATCAGAGAATTGGGACTGTCCATAATTGATGCAAGTATCCGGTTATGACAAGACAGGAAAAGACTCGTCCTTTTGAGATTGGGCGAGAAGAAACAAGGAATAGTTGCACCCATATGAAGAAAAGTGGAATAATTCATGAATACAAGCTCAAGTTCTCATTATAATACTAGGTCTATGCAGATGAAGGGAAAACTTAAAATGCAAGAAGGTTGGGTCTTCGTAAAGGGTGACGCAGGACTAAGCAAAACGAAAGGATCTCACAGTTAGGACAAATGAATCTAGTAAGACCTTTACACTGATAAACACGGGGTAATCTTTCATAATGAAATCGAAACACAAAGACTGACCTTCTCTATTTGATCTGCCCAGCGCTCGACATCCTCAGTTGATGCTTCCTTGTGAATATACTGAAGAACATTTAACAAATGACCATGGGTGTTCTCAGAGGAGTGTTTTTTGATCAAACATTGCGGAACAGGAGTTTGGCATCCGACTGAGTAGAAAGGACAGTTTGCAAGCTTCATGGAACAGTCAGTGATACAATGCTTGTCCATGTCACGCCTCATGAGTAATTCCGAGCAATGCTGCTCACAGGGAAGTATCCTAAAAGGGCAGATTGCATCATGATGCTCAAGAGAATCCACGCTAAACGTGTCATTGCACCCTTCATTTTCACACATCATAGGCCGATACCCACACGTCTCCTGATGTTCAGCAACTTCTTGTTCAGAGACGAATTTCATGTTGCAATGATGCAAATTCTTGAAGTCAACATTCTTGATAAGAGTCTGTGCGACAGATTCCCTCTTATCCAACAGCCAGAAGCTATCTCGCTCCATCCCTTGTGTGAATTCATCTATCCGGTCCTCCCTCATTTCACTCAGCATCAACCCAGAAACACGGCTAAACAAACTCTTCTTAGAGACGGCGAAATCATCAATCATGCTAGAAAGAAGATCCAGAGGATGATCAGATACTTCAGCACCTGGATCAGCGTCTAGGACGACAGATTCAGCAACAAA
Source organism: Persicaria maculosa (assembly GCA_963922045.1). Taxonomy (NCBI): domain Eukaryota; kingdom Viridiplantae; phylum Streptophyta; class Magnoliopsida; order Caryophyllales; family Polygonaceae; genus Persicaria; species Persicaria maculosa. Next base: position 64,175,675 of record OY998255.1, read on the forward strand.
GCTCTCGCTCCGGACGGTGAGATAGTCCACCATTTCCTTCCTAACATCAGCTGCCACAGAAGCAGGAGTCTTGAACATGACTCCTGTAGTGCTGTCAACACAAGCGGTAGCTAATCCTGACAACAAATCTTGAGCTATCTTGTAAGCTAATTCCTTATCACACAGATCACAAGTGAAAACGGGACCTTCCTGGTTTATAACTTCAATTTGTTCTGGCTTAACCTCAATTTCACTGACAGTTGATTTTGATTCAACATCATCACTAGATGCCTCCATTCTCGAAAGAAGAAACAGAAAAAATCACCTGAAATCGCATTTACCTTGCATCAGCACTAATCAATGAACCATGGTCAACTCTAAAGATGCAAAAGCACCTCCTCGAACAATTTCATTTTCATTAAAAAAAAAAATCGTAGTAAATCAAACACCAATTTTGAAATTTTCACTTTTAAATAAACGTAACAACGCACTGAAATTATAACTTCGGATCATCCATTTCCATTTCCAATAACGCCATCTAGTTCCAGAATCCAATTCCATCGCGATCGTCAACGGAGAGCGGCTAATTGCCGACCACAGATGAATCTAGCTTCAAAGGATGATTCAATTTCAATGAAACAACAAAGGAAGAGGTGAACGGGAAGGAAATATACCTGAAGCTAGGGCATGGATCGTTTGTCCGACATGAAAATGCGAAGCCCCGGAGGAGTAAGAATTTGGGAGAAAAATTCAAATTGATAGGAGCAAAAAGCCTCGGACACGAAATTGAGAGATGAATGCGGAGGTGAGAGCGAGAAAACGAAGGTATCTTCCTCTGGCATGAGCGCCACCAGAAAAGGCGAAAAAGGCGGTTCAAATTGAGAGGAGGTCCATAGGCATCCTACAAGCTCCGATGAGAGAGGAGGGAGAGAGAGAGAGAGTGCTGTTCGCCTGTTCGTGCACATTTACTTTTCAACGATGGAGAGAGATGAGAAAACGATTTTTCTCTTATTTTTGGTAGAAAAAAAAATTACTATAAAAATATTGAGAATTTTTTATTTTTTTTTGGATTAAGTAAAAATTCGGATGCGAAATCGCTATCCGATAGCATCCTTTTGGATGGGGTCGATGAGACCTGAGTCGTTGTATATAAATAGGGTGGAGGCAATATGAGCAAGGTGTGCAACCTTATCCGCCACAGAATTGCCGTTACGAAGAATGTGTGAAAACGACACTTCGTAAAACCACATAAGAAGGGTGCTAATATCAGTCATGATTAGTTCAATTTCCCATGGACATCTAGTTTTAGACTGTAAATGATTGATAATGGTGAGTGAATCTCCTTCTATTATTATTTTCGGGATTCTCAAATCGAGGGCTCTGAGAACACCCTTTCTTAATGTCAAGGCTTCGGTCATTAGAGGGGTTTGGTATCCGACCATTTCACTACCCATTTCTACTGAATTCCCTGTGCTGTCACGAATGATGTAACCTATCGAACTCTGTCGTTGGCCTGATGCAGAACCATCGAAATTTAGTTTTAATTTCCCAATTGGCGGCTTTTTCCATTTTTCCATCTTCCTTTTGTTCCCACTTTTCCTGAGGGGATTTGCTTGTCTTTGTATTCTGTTGTCGTCCTCTTTACTTTGCTTCTCTGCTTTATTTCATTCATTAATGTATGATTCCACAAGTTTCAGAAATCCTCTTTCATTTGGCACTTTTTATTGTTGGAAGATTAGCTTATTACGAACCATCCATATGGTCCACCAATGGAATACCAATTTCATCTTTTGCTAGGTATCAAGTAATCTACCTAATTTGGTCATTAGTTCCTCTATATTCCTTGTTATCCTGATATTGTCTTTGATTTCGGATTTCACTTTTGGTGATAAACATGAACAATAGAAAGAGAATCTGCATTCGAATAATAGGTGGGTAGTGTCTTCTTCGTGATGATTGCACAAGGTACAATAAGGGGGCATTGCAATTCCTCTTTTTGCGAGACGGGCCGCTGTTGGGAGTCCATTCTGACAGACTTTCCACATAGAATTCTTGATTTTAGGCGGAACGTTCAAGTTCCAGATCCACACATTGTTGTCGTTATTTAATTCTGTTGTTTTCGTGTTGAGCTTGTACGCACTAGATGTCCTAAACCATCCTTTTCTGTCTGGCCACCAGTACATTCTGTCTTGAATTCGATTTACTGGGAGTGGAATATCTGTGATTTTTTGTGCTATACCATTTGGTACTATCGTTCGTAATTTATCCAAATTCCATGCTCCATTAAGTATGTACTAATCAACCATTTCTTCCCAATTGATCTTTGTTTGATCGAGACAAGCATTTTGAATATCCTTCACGGGGGCCCAGTTATCAAGCCAGAACTTGATTGTTTTTCCATCGCCGACTGACCATGCTAGACCTTCCTTAAATGGCTGAATGAGTTTTCTTAATTGCGTCCATTGCCACGATGCATTTCCTTTCTTGTCAAAATTAAGTAGTGGTATTGACTTTAGATACTTATGTTTGATAATTTTGACCCAACAGTTATCCGGTTCCGCAATGATTTTCCAAATGAGTTTCATTTGTAGTGCCTCATTCATTTCTTTGGTTTTCCTTAATCTCATTCCTCCTTTCGCTTTCGGTTTACATACTCTGTCCCATCCAATTAGTGGTTTGTATTGGAGGTCTTTGTTCCAGAAGAAAGTCCTATTGATTTTATCTAGCGCGGTGTGAATTGTCACTGGGAGCATAAAGCTTTGCATAGCAAACAGTGGTTTAGAAGCTAAATTTGAGTTTATTAACATTGATCTCCCGTGTTGAGATAGTGAATCAGCTCTCCATTTTGCCAATTGGTTAGTCGTTTTTCCGATGATTTCTTCAAAGGAGCTTTTATTTACTCTACCGTCAACTATCGGACACCCTAGGTACTTGTCAAGTTTAACATGCTTTGATATACTTAGACATCCCTCAATAGTTAATATTCGCGATGCAGGAATCCCTGGGAAACCTTGAAAAGCCGACTTGTTATAGGTAACTTTCTGCCCAGACAATAAACAGTAATCATCGACAATTTTCCTTACTTTTTCACATGCTGCCATATTACCTTTCGTAAAAATGATGATATCGTCGGCGAATGCTAGGAAAGGGATTCTTGGTCCAGAAGGACCAAACCTAAAGCCGATGCCAGACTGGTTGAGATTTGATTCATCTGTTAGTTTCCTCGCGAGCACCTCTGCTCCAAGGATGAACAGGAATGGAGACAAGGGGTCGCCTTGTCTTAATCCCCTAGATGGTTTAAAGATCTCTGTAGGCCCATTATTCACTAAAATTTGTCACACATTCCATTATTAAACTTATGACATAGTCGCTGAAACCAAATTTTCTTAATATTGTCTCGGTGAAGGTCCAATCAACTCTACCGTATGTTTTTTCCATATCTAGTTTAATAGCTAGTCATCCTTCTGATCCTTTCCTTGACTTAAATGAGTGGAAGATCTCATGTGCTATCAGTATGTTATCCTGAATTGCTCTATCGGATACAAATGCTCCTTGAAAGGGGTGGATTAATTGCCCAATCACCTTCTTGAGTCTTTCTGTTAAAATTCTCGATATTATTTTATATATTGTTGAACACAGACTAATAGGTCTATAGTCTGACGTCTTCGATGGATTGTCACACTTTGGTAGCAGAGTGATAAATGTATGATTTAATTCTGCCTCAATGAAAAAAGGCTTTAACTGCTTTAATCACATCATTCCCGGCAATGTCCCAGTGGGACTTATAAAAATCCGCAGTCATTCCATCTGGTCCTGGGGATTTGTAGAAGCCTAATGACCATACCGCACTTTTTTATTTCACTATTAGATGGCCGTTGGCTTAACTTCCTATTTTCTTCTTCCGTTATCGTTTGCGGAATTAGCTCAAGGTATTCATTAAGTAATGTCATGTTGATTTGTTCTTTGGAGAATCGCCTCCTAAAATCATTTTTAATTTCCTCTTTAATATTCTCTTCCCCATAATCTGTGCCACGTCACTAGTCGTGATATTTCTTATAATCTTCCTATTTCGTCTCCCAGAAGCTACTCTATGAAAGTATGTTGTATTTGAATCAGTGAGCTTGAGGTGCTTTGATTTTGCTCTCTGTCCCAAATACTCCTTTTGGAATTTTAGTAATTGATCTTTTTTCCTGATCAATTGTTTTTCGATTATAATCCTTACACGTCCTGGCTATAGTATTTGATTGGATACTAAACAAATCTTTTTCTACAGTTTGTATTTGACGGAAGATATTGCCTAAGGAGTTTTTATTCCATACTTTAATCTTTCCTTTAAGAAGTTTAGTTTTATACATTAATCTGTACATCGCTGATCTCGTACACCCAATTTTCCATGCATGTTTCACTATGTTTCTGAAGTCTTTTCTTTGTAGCCACATGTTTTCAAATTTAAAAGGCGGGGGTGTAAATTCTTTCCCAGACGATAGGCTGATAGAGATGGGGCAATGATCAGATCCTCTAAAGGCTCCGTTAAATGTTGCTAGCTCAGGGAAGGTTACCAGAAACTCACGTTGAACCAATACTCGGTCTAATTTTTCCCAAATATTGTCCTCCCCTTCCTTTTTTTCCTCCAAGTGAATTTATTGCCCCAGGATGAGATTTCAAGCATAGAGCATCGATTTTTGAATTGATTTATTTTAATGTATAAGAGAACAAATGTACTCTTGAGTCTTAACCAATATTATTATTTAATGAAAAATGAAACATTGTAAAAAAAATATTCATGTATTTTTTAGGCTCGACCAATATTGTTTAACGAAAATGAAGACATGGTGGAAAAAAGAATGAAATGTTAAATTGTTCTTGTAAAGTTAGAATTAAAATTTATTTTAGAATGAAATTTAATCAATTATATATATTACAATATATATATATATATATATATATATATATATATATATATTTATATGATTTTTCTTTTATATAGATAGAATTTTGTATCAATGCTTTTTAGAATGAAAGTATTATTTCAATTATTATTTTTAATAATTAAAAAATATTTTAATTATATTTTCTTCAATTGACGGAATTAAGAAGAGAGTAATATGTAGGATTAAAGACTCTACTGTAATATATTAAAACCAACTTTACCATCAATAAAATGCGCACCCGAGAATGAATCTTTTTTTTTGAAGCAAGATAAGAAGTTCGGTTCTCTAGACAAGCCTAGAGAAACCGAGAGACCGGACAAGCCGGTGGATGGACTAACCATCATGTACAACTGAAGCAAATGACAGAAAAGAAAAATAGAAGCAAATGACATAATAAATACAAAAATACAAGGATCGTATAGGCCATCCTACGCTGTAAATCACAAGTCAGAAGAGAAACGAAACGATCGGCCAAAGAGACAACGCACTCAGAGAACTCTGGGGAACTAGCAGACACCTCAGATTGTGGACTCAAAAGAGACATCAGGTGTTGATCGCACAACCACGACGTCATCAAACATAACAAATCATCAACCGCTCACAAGAAACCTGCAACACAACAAGAACAGACCAGTACACCAACCCACAAAATCAAACCCAAACCACATCATTGCCCATTCAAACTCCCGCGCACTCACCTCAACCCTCAAGGACGATAACTAGATCGTGAGCGGACTACCACAAGGATAAGCCCAAATAGAGGCGATAAAAAACAAGAGAAGGAAACTAAAAGGAGCAATAATGAACCGGAGAACGATTGAAAGTGCGGGCGAAACAACAACCCCAATTGTTTTAGCTTGAGGGTACAAAAAGGAAAGACCGATGCGGAAGAAGTCAAGGGAAGAAACGATGCGGCGGAAGCCCGCAGAGGCGGCATGCCCAACATGCTAAGGAGTTCGGTCGGTGATAAGGCGGCAACGGAGGTCGGAGCAAGGCGGTGGTGAACCAAGGGAGACGGCGAGCAGCCGGGGCGGCTAGCAAGGCGAAGAGGCAAAAGATGGTAGGTGACGGAGGGCCAAAGTGATTGGCTTCGGAAGAAGGGCTCGGTCGGAGTTTGCAGCGGCGACAGGCAAGACGGCGGCGGCGGCAGAAGGAGCGGGAACATAAAGCCCCACCAACGGTTGGAGAAGCAGCGGACCGAAGACGATGGGAGGAGGAGAGCCGAGGTGATCGGAGGCAGTTGCGGACACCGAAGAATGGTGAACCATGTTGCTGCAGGGCAAAGGAAGGGTTGGAGCTAGAGGGGGCGGCGGCGCCCAAAACCTCTCAAACGAGAGCGTTTAGGTCATACTCTGATGGTTTGTCCCAAGAATGAATCTTTTATAACACCCAATGTAACCTTGGATGTTAATTATGAGGTATTTTTTAATAATAAAAATTCTAAAAATTATATTTACATTATAAATATCAAATAATATATATGGTGATAAAAGTAAAAACTATATAAAATATACACTTTTTTTTTTTGATTAGGTAAAAATTCGATGGCCAGACAGGCCTGGCTCATCGAGAGGCCGACAGAGTCGGCAGACGGCGAACCGCCGAGCATACAATCTAAGATAAACGGTGCAATACAAAAGCGACAACTAAACAACCCCAGACGAACAGACGAACCTAACCAAAAAGAGTTGAGAACAACACGGATAAACCCCGGAGCCAAGCGCCACCAAGCGATGACACCGCTGGCCAGCGGTACATCAGGAGTCCCTCTTGTGGGCGATGAAGACGAACCTCTATGGAAATTTCCGGAATACGGAGTCGCCTCGATGCACACCGCCACGACCCCAGCCAGACCCGACACCGGACACCAGAGTCCCAACACAGACTAGGACCGCCAAGAACAACCGGAAACGTCGTCGAGAGCCACCCTGTATATAACGCACCAAACAACCCTTACGGAAGATTGTCAAGACCCTTACGGGTGGGTTACTCAGACCCTAACGGGATTTTTCTCTTCTTCTTCTTCTTTTTTTTTTGGCAAAGCCACATCCTTGGGCTCGAAGGACCCGAAGCTTGGGCCCTAAGGACCCGAATCTTGAGCCCTAAGGACCAAGGATGACGAGACCCGCCAGAGGAGATTGACAACGAGCCTCTACACCCACGCCGGAGTACCAAGGGATGTAGACTCCGGAAGCGGCGACTAGGGGGAACCACGGCCGGCCGAGCGAAGCCGGCAACGGTGGCGTAAGGCGAGGACGCATCCTGCAGATGCGATTGAGAGGCAAGGAGGATGCGATTTGAGAAATTGGTTTAATTTGGGGATGGTGGCAATAAATTGGGTAGAGATTAGGGGTTGTGGAAAGAGATTTGGACTGAAAAACTTTGGCAAATCAAGATAGAATCCAGAATTGAGACAAGGGAAGAGGCGAGGGACGAAGAAGGAGGGCACCGGAGACCATGGCGGCCAACGAGGAACCCCGCCTTGAAGTTGAAGCCACAACGGGATTTGGGATCGAAGAAAGGATATTTTAGAGATTGATATGGCCAAGGATGGAAATCATGGAAAGATTTGGAATTTGATTTGGGCGATTCCAACTGAAGATTTCACAAATTGGATTTCACAAAAATGGGGTTTCACAAAAGAGAGTTTCTCTCTCTTAAGGGAGAGAAACCTCACGTTTCCAATGACGGATATGCACTTTTCTTTTTTAATCATTTCACACTTATTACTAATAAGTATGAATATATATATATATATATATATATATATATATATATATATATATATAGGGTTTACTTTAAATGTAAAAACTCCTTATTGTGTAAAATCAGCTTAACGTGTAAAATTATCTTAATTAACATAACTGGACTCGGATTAGTGTTAATTTGAAACGTTGGGCCATGCCTATCTCAGTTTCCTCACGTATCACCTCGCTTTGCTCTAGCCGCCGCCTCCGTTTCCTCTTTTCGTCGCTTCTCCATCGGAACGGCAATCTGTTGTTCGTCCTTCTCGATTTCTACTTGAATTGATTGTTCGTCTTTCTCGATTTCTACTTGAATTGAAGATGGCGATCTGTTGTTCGTCCTTCTCGATTCACAGTTCGATTGTGTTCTCGGAGCGGCAAGTGCTTCGTGCTCTGCTGTCCGCGGGGAGAAAGGTCTCCAGGCTCGGAGGGAGGGCTCGAGCAGTCCCCTCCTCCTCCCACTTCTTCCCTTCACTCTCACCCAGCAGTCGCCTCATCTTCTTTCCTCTCCTTTGTGCTCTCTCGGAAATTGGAGACGACATGTGAACAAGCAAATCGAATTCAGTTATCCTCGTCTTCTTCCTCTCCAAAGTATCTTCCTACCATCGATCCGGGACAGTTGACGACGTTTGGTCTGGCGGATTTGGCTAATGAGGCTGGGCTGGCGAATGTGACCCTCAAGGGGCCTGGGCCGATTGATGCTGTTGATTTTGTTCCCAAGTAGTTGAAGGTAAAAACATGGCCTTCTCTTGTCCATTTGTTCTAGCAGAGTGTTGAAGTTCTGCCTGTAATTTACAGCTTTTGATTTTGTTAGAATATGCACAGAATCATCACAAGAATATGTAGGACAAATTTCAATCTCTTTCGGTTATGTGTCTGCTTCAATTCCTTATTTGATTTTCAATTTCTTAGTTTCGACTCTCGAATGTTGCAAAATGAATTTGTGGATAGGATATGAGAATTTGTTTTGAGTTTTGATTTGAGAAATCAATCTAGAAAATTAGAGTTTTTGATTGTAAATGAAGTTAAGCATCTAGAGCAGTACATCAAATACATGATTTGATTGTGTGTTTTCTATGAGGCATTCATTGAGTCTGTTTTTGCTAGAGTTTTTTTTTTCCTTATCATCCTCTCCTGGCATAAGTTTAAAACTAAGTTACCATGCTCCTTGATTCAGTCAATCACTCCATAAATGCAGCTTGTCATGGTTTGTTCACACATTGAGAATCTGAGATGCATATGCTGCTGTGAGTTGAATCGGATTAGGTGTTGAACTTCAGTTTTGTTCTGTAAGTTTATTAGCTGGAAATTAATACAAGTTTGGTGTAAAATAGGAAACGATTTTTCCCCATTCTTTTTCCTTGTTTTCCCTCCTGGTTTGGTGAATTGATTTAATGGCTGATCAAGAAACAATCATGCTTGAATTCCTTGTTTGATGCACAAATCATATAGTATATGGTTAGATTGAATACTGTATATGGCAATTAAAGTGGGAATATTCAAATCTTTGTTTCATCAGCCTGTTGAAGCTCCGTTTCCTATCCCAAAGGCTGATGAGGTATTGCTGAAAGTGGAGGCGACGAGTCTGAATCCGGCTGATTGGAAGATACAGAAAGGTGTGATCCGTCCATTTCTTCCTCGCAAATTCCCTTTTACTCCAGGTTGATTCTAGCTGCTACTTGTATCCATGTACATGTGAATCTGTCATCATTAATTAGCTCGTTCACACTTCCTAGTTTGTTGTTTAGTGCTCCTTTGTGATTTTCACTTTCAGAGACAACTCTATAAGGATGATTGGTCTGATCAGTCGCTACCGGCAGTAGCAAGTTTCTTTCTAGTTCAGCAAGTCTCAATATTAATACAAAATGCTAGAGCTAAATTATTGCATTATGATAGATAAATTGGGAGAGAAATATATGACCAATGGATTGATTTTTTCTTGTGACTTATGCTATCAAACTTGTCTTGAATTACAAAATCGATTGAGGTATAAGGTCTAGTGGATGGACATGACAATATTATGGCCTTTTCTGCAAGGGGAGGCATTCAAGAGGCAATTTTTAGGGCTAAAGAGGGATTGAAAGAAATAAGGTAATGTTGCTGCTCACTTGTTGCTTTGTAATGTTTTGTCTTTTTATTACTCTTTCTTTTCTATCATCACTTAATTCTTCCACTATGATTCGAGATTATGTGATAAATCAATGCATCATTATATATTTTCTTCACATGTGACTATGTCTGATCCCTAACTTAAATAGCAATGGATCATGACTTTGATTTTTATTGGCTATGTTATCTCATAAAAAAATGACATGAAGTTTGATTACTTTTTTCCCACCATATTTTAAATATCACTCCTTTACCATGCAGCAAGCCTATAGAAATTTACAATAAAATTAAGAAGATCTGAATGGGAACTGCATCACCATCAACATGTTCCTAGCTCCTGGTGTGGGGATGTCAGACTGTCAGAGTATCATCCATTGCTCTTGGTACGGATGGTGACACATATGTAGATTTTTTATATATATTTTTTAAATTAAAAGGGCAAGTGTTTAGATTCAATGAGACATCTTGATTCAAATCGAGGGACTGATCAAAACTGTTAACCGAATAAGTCGGTGAGAAAGATGTCACCTTTGACTTTTTTGAGGAGTTGGTTAAGAGTCTAAGTAAATGCTGCAGAGAAAACTATAGATTTAATGAGTAAAACATTTGAACAACTTCCCTTCCTTTTCGTTTAATCATTCAGAGTTAGTTGAGTCTGGTGGGTACTGCTTTGTATGGGAGTAAGAGCTTGATGATTTAATGAATAAACCGTTTGGGACTTTGGGATGGAAACGTGTTGAGACAGCTTGGCTAGTGCTTCATAATCTGTACTTGGTCTTTTCTTTCTTTCTTTTAGTTGCGGTCAATATGCTAAAATTAGTAGGAGATGGATATGGCTTTCTGTTCAATCTTCCATCTTCACTTGAATATTGATATGTTCTTAACAGATCTACACTTCGATGATTAATATTTCCCATTTCTAATAGTTTATATTGATAGATATGTTATCTACAATTGCACTAATATATCTTATTTTTGCACTTAATATAGTTCAGATTGCACAATTGTATTCTAAAATTGCATTAATATGTGTGATGCCCGATTATAAGCCTATTAGCTCAAAATGGAAGAGCAATGTGCCTACGCACAAAGATGCGGGTTCAAATCCCGTAGAGGCTATCTATGTTTATCGCTTATAAGTACTATGTTTCTCCTCATGAATAAGAGTGTAAAGTGCAAAAATAAAATTGTAATGTGCAAATATAAGAACATAAAGTGCAAAAATAAAATTGAAATGTGCACATTTAGAATACAAGTGTGCAAAAGTAAGATACACTTGTGCAACTGTGAAGTGCATTTGTGCAGCTGTGAAGTGCATTTGTGCAACTGTAAAATGGACGCATAGGATGACATTTTAATTTTTTTTTTATTTTTTTTTTTGCCCAGAATTTTTTTTTTCATGGTAACACTTTCTGCTGTGCAAGTATAACTTGCTTTTGTGCACATATAACATCTTATTGTGCAAATATAAGTTTATTTTGTGGAGACAAATAATTCATTATGGGTAAATAGGTAAATGTGCCTATTTCAATTATAAAAATTTATAATTGAAATATGTTTAATTTATGGGTAAATTGGTAAATATGTCTAATTTTATGGGTAAATGTACTTTTTCCCGTTTTCGATACCTTTTGTGCAACTGTGAAGTGCATTTGTGGAACTGTGGAGTGCATTTGTGCAACTGTGGAGTGCATTTGTGCAACTGTAAAGTGCATTTGTGCAACTTTAATTGTGCAATTGTGCAAATTTAAAGTAGGATACAATTGTGCAAATTTAAACTACAATTGTGCAAAAGTAAGATACAATTGTGCAGATTAAGAATACAATTGTGCAAATGTAAGATCATAATGTGCATTAAAACTTAAACCACTCCATTGCCTAAGTTTCCTAATGGGTGGCCTATTATTAGTAGACATGATATTCTGAATTGAACATTGAAATAGAGTATATAGATCCAGGTGGAGTCGAACCACCAACATCCTGAACAACAGGCGCTCATTCCTAATTGAGCTTATGGATCTTAACACAAGTAAGAAGCTAACCCAAATATGGACATGCTAAGAAAAATAGTTCTAAAAAATGCACTTTTCCGTTATATACTTGCACTTTTTCAAACTAAAATTGCACATTTAGCAATGAAGAAATGGAACTTATCATTTAAAAAAAAAGATTGATATCCCAGATTCAAAATCTGATCAGAACCAACATATCCCACACAATAAAAACTGATAAAATGAAAGAGTTAATCTTAACCCACGAGTTGCTTACCTAGTGCCAAAGCATTAGTTCCTCCAAAATTGTTGCTGACTTACAGCAATAAATTCCTCCAAAATTGTGCTGTTCAACTGATGGACAGCAGATTCTGGAGCCAATAGAGGATTCGCCAGGGCACCTGAATAACCAGCAGAATGAAGGGCCTCCAAGAGCAAGCCGAGAGGATTGTTGGATGCCTCACTTATCTCAGACTTCAACTTCAGAAGCTGCATGGAAATAGGACTAACACTACTTAATGGAACGGCTGAAAGGAGAAGGATGCAGACCAAAGTAAGTATGGAGAGAAGTTTACCGATTCATTAACTTCCCAATCTAAGAATGCCGGATTTCTAACACAGTCCACAAGCAGTTCTACCATTTCAGGAACATAGGTTTTAAGGGCATCAAAAGTATAACCCATCTGCTCCCGGGAAGCTGACGCTGTCACACTACCACCAATAGCCTCCACTTCTCGCACTATGCGCAGATGGCTTCAGTTGGTTGTTGTCTTGAATGCCATACGCTCAAAACGAGTAAGGTGTCTCATAAATCGAACCAGAATCAACACATAAGCCAATAGATGCTGCAGGGTTCTGTAGTTGGGGGGGGGGGGGGGGAATCATCATCAGCTGTTTTGATGCATACTATGATAATAAAGAAGTTATGCCCAAGAGATATCACATGTAAGCATGAGAGAGGGGGGGGGGGGGACTTATAGATGATGTCTCAGAAGCTATTTTGACACCATTAGGGAGCGTTGTAATCTTGGTTTTACCAGGCTCAACAAAGTCAGGAAGAGGAGGGGGCACTGAAACACCTTCAATTGGGAAATCTAATGAGGGAAGAGAAGATGATCCTCCAGATATCCAGCCAAGTAATCCACCTGAAGTGGATGTTTTGTTGGCCACAGCACTTGAAGTTGAAAACCTTGCTAGAAAGTTGTTACCCGCACTACCCTATACTCAAGAAAGGTAATAACATGAGATTCTCTACTATATTAAGAACGCAATCCAGTGGACACTGACAGATGTGTGGCAATAACAAGCAAACAAAAACTAGCAGTAGCAGCAATAAGCACAAAATTTAGCACAGTATTACAGTAAGCAGCCAGAAATACCTAGCCAAACAAATCAATAGTCTAGATCGCCTTAGATTTTCAAACAATTTCATCACAAAACATTTCAGAACTAAGAAAAGGTGAGAAAACACACAAATCCTTTACCAGCATTGCGCCCACTACAATAGGAATTGAATTCTCAAATAGGGACCGGATATAGGGAAGGGAAATCCATACTATCTTAGATTCATCTATGACATTTTAAGCGCATTAATCCGAATGTTGAATTCGGCAATCCAAACAAGAAAAAACAATGTGAAAGATATAAAAATTCACTCGAGATCTCGCAAATTAGAGAAGGGAAGCTTTAACTGGGTTTCATTTGATTCATTGATGATCCTACAATTACAACTAGTAAGGTATTTATACTAACACTCTAATACCCATACCCATGTACATGACAGTACCTCCCCCTTAGAGATGCTTTGTCCTCAAAGCTTACATGAAAATTCACAAAACTAAAACTACTAAATGTCAACTCACAAATATTCACAAGGCAATTGGCTTCCACAAAGGCAATCAAGCATGCTAAAAATTAATAAACTCTCCTTGTCACTGCTTGTTGGCATCACCTTTGTACCTCTTTTCCTTTAAACAGCACAAGGAGTCATGATACCACACTTCCCACTATGACAGCAACAAGTTACTTCTTCAGCTCAAAATTATTGCTCCCTGTACGTGAGTGTAGTGCCATCTCCACTCAAAGACATATTGGACTCCATGAATCATTAGCACAGCTTATGACAGCAAAGAATCATCCCACGACATCACACTATTTAAGTATTATTATCACTGATTGCTAAACTAAATAAATAACAGAGCAATAACAGAGCAAAAATCCAAGCAATGAAATAGTGCTAGCAAGAAATAAACAAGCAATCAGATAAGCAGAGGCAAAAATTACCTTCCCAAGCATCATAAAACCCTCTTCAATTGGGAACGAGAGATGGAAAGTAAGCGAAAACCCTAAGCCTTAAAAATCTTTCGCCCTTACTAAAAAACAAAGTGAGAAAAAAGCAGAACATAGTACCTGAAGATGCAAGAGAACGACAAGGATGAAGCGATCTTCCTCATCGACATTGTTTCGAAATCCTCAAGCCAACAGCAGTGAAGATGGAACAAATTGAAAAAGGAGAGCGACGGAGCGACAAAGAAGAGGAGAGCACATATGAGAGAGAAGATACATGGCTTGTGGCTCTTCCGCATCTTCGATCTGGATATCGGAGATTCTGAGGTCGAAGAAACAGAGAGGCGATGGGTAAACGGAGAGATCCAGATCTTGTACCGGCATCGCCGCTCCCTCGCCCTACCTTCCGCCTTCAATCAACGAGCAAAGAGAGGAGCGTGTTTTATTTTTTCGGTTCAGGCTTTTTTTTTTAATGAAACGGATCCGGTTCAGTTTTTGTAAATTAGACCCGCGCGCCCCCTAAACCCAAATTTTACACGTTAAGCGGATTTTACACGTTAAGGAGTTTTTACATTTTAAAGCTTCCCTATATATATATATGGCCAATTTGCACTAATATACCAAAAAAAAAAATCAACTTTGCAAAAATGTGGGTGACATAGCACAATTTGCATAGAGATGGCAATATGTCATTTTTGTAAAAATTTTGGACAACTTCATAATCGGTGGAAGGTAAAGGCTAGGGGGGAGAGAGACCCACTTTAATTATTTTAAACTAATTTTCAGCCATTTTTATTTGTTAAAATTAAAAAATAAATTTATTTTTGAACTTAATTTAATTTTATCTATCTATAGACACCCACTTTATATATGTTTATGGAAAAAAATATTTCGAAGTAAAGTTTGGTCTACGTCGCATCTTGATCTCATTTTGGAGTATGTCATGGATAACCATTTGGATGGCAAATACAACAATTTAGCTGGCACAGAAATTCACACAACGGGTAAAATAAACCAGAAAACCTAGGCAGAACCGACAATCGTTGCTCCGGAGATGAAAGGTAAAGGTGCCGACGTGGACATGGAAGAGGGGGCAATGCTCATATAGGAGAGCGTGTCGTTTGGGTCCGTCAGGAGCAAGATAATGGAGACAAGCAGGTACCCGTCTCGGGGAGAATTCCTTCGCCTGAAGTGTCGGAGGACATAAGCAAGTGTGGCGAGGTAAGGTGAAGAAATTGATGTCTAGTGGGATAACTCTTCTTTTGCGTAGTCGAATTTAGTATTTTATTAGTTTGCTTGTAACTCACTAACACTTTGGGGTTTTGGTGGTTTTGAATGTATATAACTGGCCGTTTAGTTTGCCAACAAAGCAAAGGACAAATATTTGCGAATTTTTTGCTTACTAGCCAGTATATGATTTTTCCTTACCAATCAAAGTCTATGTCAATAAGATAATAACCCCTGACATATCTTATCTATCTCAGAAACTTCTCACAACCATTAAACCCAAACGAAATGTATCATAACGCATAATTCACAACAACCATCCATAACACGTATAAAAAAGTGTCCACAAGATACCTTATCAGTCATCAAACACAAGCCATTCAAAATGTGGAAACGATTATATTTTGTATATCTTTTACCAAGCATAAAAAGAAACATTTAAAAGTAAACGGAGCGTGATTTTAACTTGGACGTGATACCCACAAACTCTACGTGATGGACAAAATCTTTTCGTTTTCCACACGATCATCCTCTCACTCCATATTGTTTACAGAAACATGGTTAGACCTGGACAATGCGACTTTTTCAAAAAAGAACCCTTGTATAATCTATGTATAAAAACAACCCTTTCTCAAAACAAGGCAACACCTATAACCACCCATTACACACTTCCACTTGCAAGCAAAATATTTCCCATAATTACAAAACTAACACTACATTTTCTTGACATTTGATTTGTCTTAGCTATACAAGTTCACCAGCGTCGCCTGATAAAAGAAAGCAAAGCTTCATCCCGGTGATCTAAAATGTGATGATCTGCTGGACATGAAGGTTATGGAAGACCAGAAACGCTCAGTTCAATGCGTAATGGATTCGTTCGAGCAGCGGAACGACTTGACTGACCGACACCGGTACATGATGAGACCTGAAACTCGAAGTCATCTCTGTGGAGGCGCAGGGCAAAGCCAAGACGGTTTCCTGTTGGATGCTTGTGAGCTCCAAGAATTGTGCCAGCATGTCCCCGTCAAGAATCTGAGGTGCCCCTACCTGCTAGTAATTCATGGTTATGTTAGGGGAAACAGGGTGATGCGATATGAGTACCGCCCTAGAGCTTGACAGATGCCATGTAGGCTATGTAGCGTACCTGGTTTTCACGACCACGGAATTCAGCATGGTTGTTTCCGAGAATTGGCGCAGTTAACGGGTGAACTGCAAGTTTGGCTTGCACGGCTTGTAGGAGCACGTATTCGTCTCTGGAAAGGCAAAAAGATGCACAGAAATAACTAGGGTTCAATTATGATGGTAATTGCACCGGAAGCTACTAGCCAGTGATGAGTTCTAACTATATTTGGCAACTCAGTCAACAAAAAACTGTCTGAAATAGGGACACAGATCCTAAAACAATTCCACATTTACAAGCCTTATGGACGAACCCAAGGAACTATCACGTAAACGAAAATAATACGATCACATAAAATAAAACAAGTTATACATGGAGTCAGACGAAATAACATCACTAAGGGGTTGAAATTAAAGGAATTACCTCGACAATGGAATGAAGATTACAATGCTTCCTAGCAGCGTACCAGCCATGATTCCATTGTGAGACAAATCAAATATAGTATCGCCGCTTTCACATCTTTTTAGTGTGTCATCGGCTGGGAGTTTGTAAGGGAAAGATCCCTGCTATCAGAGTATAAAGCGCATCAAATAGACTGAAAATGTACAGATAATAAACAAAAAAGGATGTAATGAAACCGAAAAAAATATTTTTCAAGCAGCACATTTATTGCAAAAGAAAATTCAAAGCAGCATTTCAACAATCAAAGACTAACTGGAGAAATTTGCAAAAGCAGAGATCCTTCTTGAGCAAGAGGTGGTTGAAAATAGATTAATTATATACATGATGGTATTCGTTTTGGTTGTCGAAAATTTTCAGGTTAAATGATGCATCTGTTACCGAAAAAAAAAAAAAAAAAAAAAAAAACCTTTTAAGCCTGCTGCCAAGTAGCTAAAAGATTCGTATCTCTTGGAATCCTCTTGGCAGAGAAACTAACCTAATCAACTAAGCCACCAATAAATCAAATTATACCCAGCCTGCAGGCTTCCTTCATTTTTTTTTGGGTGGGGGAGGGAGATGGTCACAGGAGTAGGA
Organism: Persicaria maculosa; assembly: GCA_963922045.1. NCBI lineage: Eukaryota > Viridiplantae > Streptophyta > Magnoliopsida > Caryophyllales > Polygonaceae > Persicaria > Persicaria maculosa. The sequence continues at coordinate 64,193,097 of OY998255.1, forward strand.
GGCTTGCGAAATTTTTCATGCAGATCAAACAATAAGATTTTCCAATTTAGGAGAGCAGGGGACTATATAGATATGTTGATTCCCGAAAGACTCTCCATTGAAAATGAAAACACCAACAGCTGCACAATAAAAACAATAGGTGTAGTAGTAGCAAAAGTTACCTTCCTGACACTTGCTGAAATCTCACCCATGTAGTATGAACAACTTATGGTCAAGTTGGATTCCGGACTGGCATTATCTGTGGGGGAGAAGAACTAGGTTCAGTTTTGCCATGTATCTAGCCTGCTCACTAGCTTAACAAATACAAAAGCAAGTCTTGCATATATGTATATATATATTTAACAGGAGAAGGAAGATGCAACACCTTCTAATTGACTTGGACAGGTCAGCACAGCAATGCTTCCCTTGCGATCAGAAGCAACGGCGGTATCTGCATCCATAAGCAAACAATCTGCTACTAATCTCTGTCCAGGATCACCATAGAGATGTTCTAGTTTCTTGGATTCCTGAATGGAACAATGATGGTCGTTCGACCCACTTCAACCAAACTAAACAAAACAAACTAACAACTCTTGTAGTTAACATAACAATTAAAAAGGAAACCATCCAGTTTCTACCTCATGGTAGGAGTAAAGCAGTACACCATCACGGCAATCACCAACAGCGATTCTAGTGAAATAGGCAGTCAAAGAAACTACCAAATATCGTGTCTTTCCTGCAGCAAGCCTTCTAACTTTTTGAGGAGTATCATTTGGGAAACTGCATACGTAGAACTGGAAAAAGGAAATAAAAAAAAGAGGAGAATAAGCAGTGGGAAACCGACAAATGGATCTAGTGCAATAACTTTTTCCACGGCTAGGAAATACAGAGAAGAATTAAGCACTTACAGTATTTCCCGATGATGCCAGAAAGTAGCGGTCAAGATAAGGGCATATGGCATGTACTATTCCAGGCCAAGTTACTGAGAATACCAACCTTAGGTGCCAAGCTTCACCATCTTCAAGCCTTATTCTATCAGAACTATCATCTGGACTGCTACCGGTACTACTACTAAACATCTTATCCGAATCACCACCACCATTCTTGTTGAATGACAAGGATCGCCGCAAACTTGGCCAATGCTCAAGCGATAGCACAATCAGGCGGCCCTGGGTACTGATAAGGAAAAAGTAACTCAGGATATGCCCATAAAAAGTCAATATAAGCTTGTATCAACCAGAAAGCAAATAGAATATTCTATTAAAAATATCTAATACGAAGAACCAAGTATAAGCACGTGTTCAAATTCGAGTTCCGTTTTTTTTTTGGTCAAAGAAAACTGCCCTTTTTTTAAACACCATTTCAGCCTATCTTCTTAATTTATACCGATATGGCAAGTGTTCACCAGAAGACTGACCTTTCAGCTTCTCCATTTGGCATTACAGCTGGACCAGGAGACAAACTTGTTCCAACAACCAGTACCTGTTCATTTCCAGCCTTCACCAACTCCATGCATTTTCCTGTTTCTCCAAGTTCAAACTTAAATGACGACAGCACAGACCCACTAAGGGGATCCACACAGCAGATATCAGAAGAAGAAAGGAAATCACCGACCACATCAGTCCTCATCACCAGCAACAATTTGCTTTCTTTGTGATATAAAACTTTCCTTGGAGTGCCACCAAGATGAAACTTTTGCACATTGAGCCGCCTACTAGGGACCATCTCTACCTATAATCTCAAAAGATTTCAAGAAAAAGAAATTTCAGTCACTACACAGATTGAGCAACAAAGCAGCTTATATGCTTATTATTTAGGAAAAGCAACAAAGAGGCTTATCATTGCTCAGTCCCTATTTCCACTAAAAAGCCTAATGAAACTCAGTACTATCTGCCTTAATGAAAAAATTTAGCACAGAATTTTAAGATGAATAATCAGGAACTGTAACCAAGGAGTAAACCAAAGTCTCACCAAATTTAGACAGTTCTCTGCAACAAATAGAAGTCCCTTTGAGCATTCTGATGAACAGACAGGAGTTACATGTGTTGAAGGCTGAAACGAGATTGAGATATATGACAGACTGTGCCTTGCAGTTTGGACCAACCAAGGCCTATCACTGAGAGCAATTATATCTGCATCTAATGAATCGTCCAATGGCACAAGAAATACAGGGGTAATCCCGATGCGCCTAACAGCTATTAGTTGAAGATAAGAAGGAATATCCAATTGGTTAGATGATTCTGTTGAGGAAATGGGCCACTCAAGGCGAATAAGCATACCATTCCTTAGCCCGCAAAGGATATATAGTCTATCAGCCATTACAAATCTTACATCTTGAGGGACACAACCACTAATAGCAACTCCAAATCTATTAGTGAGTGAGATTGTTCCAACAGCAAGAACTTTTATACCTTGACCGGGTGAATACGACAAAACTTCCACTGAAGGCTTGTGAGTTCCAATCACAAAAGCTATACCAGTATCAAGACCAACGGGAAGAGAAGATACAGTTTCAATACTGTGTGGATCAAGTGTTGGAGTGAATTCTCTTGGCAAGAAGCGTTGTTGCAGTATAGATATACAGGACAATTCACTCTGAAGTCGGATATTTTGCAGCTCATATATTTCATAGTTATTCACAGAAAGAGATCTAATTCCAAGAATTATCAAAAGGCAAGGATTTGAGGTTGCTACAATGATCAAGTTATGTGCAACTGAGCCAAGACTGATGCTGAAATTATCAGGGGACCAGGATGTACATATTGGTGAAGGCAATGAAATACCAATGGGATGGGCAGTAGTAGTTGGCAAACATAGTCGAACCGCATTTTGATGGATCTGAACCAGCAAGCAATCATCAACGAGACCGCATGCCAGAGTGGTAACATCAGGAAGGAACCCAACAGAATCAGTCACATCACTGAAGCTCAAACCAACAGACAACACTCTGGTCTCTTCCACAAAAGATAGGACAAGAAAAGAATGATAAGGATCCGCAACCCTCATCCTTAAAGTCCAAGTTCCAGCTACCCCTTGATATATAGCAGCTGTTCTCAGCAATCGTTCTACACTTATTCCACTTCTAATTATCCTTAATGACCCTTCTGGTGCCACACCACAACAAGCAAACATTTGATCCTGTTTCTCGTTCTCGTTGTGGTAATCCACAGCAGACATGTCCAAGATTGGTGAGATATTTTGAATAGGGCTCACATAAGTCAGCATCCCATCTTTCAGTTTCAAGACCATACCATCCCCCATTTCCACAAGTGCGGCCAAAAAACCACCTTCTACCCACAACAATGCTTTGCAAGGGCCATTTGCATTCTCATATATACAATCAGATAAATGAACATCAAGAAGCCCTTTACAATCAAGAGTAACCTCCATCATGAAAAACTCTCCCGTGTCCACACAATATATCAACCTTTGGGTATTTTCCTTTCTTGGCTCCCACGTCCATGAGCAGACATATCTCAGAATACCTTTAACATTGCCTGAATGAGTGTCCACGCTCATGGGATCATCAATTTCATGGAAAACCATTGCATGATCTTGCAGCTCTAACAATGCACTAGCGGCAATAAAACCTTCATCATCCCCATCGTGCATCCTTAGGGGGTCTTCAGCATAATTTTGCTCCTCTACTTCAGGAACTGGCGAGGTCAAATTCACTTTGTGCACACAGCAAGGATTCTGTGAATCCCTAAGATCTATTATGTGTATGTCACCCACCCTACATAGAAGGGCAAATCCACAGGATTGAGGAACTTCAACAATGTTGTGTGCCAGTGCTCCATCGTCCATGTACTGCGACAGAACACAAATGGCATTTTCTCTAACATTCCATCTCACCATTAGCAGCTGATTCCAAGAAGTTCCTCCCCTGAAAGAAAACTGTGAGCCCCATTGAAGACTGAACTTAATAAAAACTCCAATTTTATGTTAAAAATATATAGATATAGATATTATGTAGGTTCCTATTCATTAAGTCGTTTCATACTCTTAATATTTAATCACTTAGATATTCATAATCAGTAGCCAAACCTGTATAATACATAATTAACATAAAGAAGAAAATACTGTAGAAACATCCCTAATATATAAAACAGCCCCATGAAAAAGAAAAGACTACAAACAAGCTAGTATCTATACCTATTCAAAAGGATGGCCAGTACTGGACATTCCTCCTTACTTGATTTAGTAAAACTTTTTGATATAAAACACATGCTCCATATAGTGCCTAATATGCTGGCCTTCTGAATTCCTTTAATGGCATCCTCCTCTTCAACTTCCACCTCGTTGGATTCTTCAGGGGGATAAATCAGTTTCTGAATACAAACAAAATGAATCTATCTAGTTATATATTTAGGGAAAAACTCAAACTACTCCAGTGCTAGCTGCTCTAGAAGCTATAAAAAAAAATCCATTCAAGAAAATTGCAAAGTTCAACGCTACCTTATCAATCATGTCACAGCTATTATCTGATGATATAGATAATAGGGCCAAACGCTCTTCAAATGCACTAACAGCAATATAACCACCACTGCATGCGTTATACCACAAGTCAGCCAACCAGAACTACATTGCAGCCAGGGCAAGGTATTTCCAAAGGCAAGGTTTAAAACATAGTATAAAACCATAGAACACCAATAATCATCAAAGTTGGCAAGACAGAAGGCATAAGGCTAATTTAAGAAAAACAGATAATAAAGATAACTGTTAGGGCGTGCTTGGATGCTGATAAAAATGCACTTTGACAATTTTATCAGCAGCATGTTTAAATTTATAAGCAAAATTGTCAGTGACTTATCATACCTTATAAACAAAAAGCTATGTATAAGCACAACATCCAAACAGACACTGAGACCATATGATCTCAAAATAAAGCATAGATGCTTAATCAAATCCACGCATCCCATTCCATGCCATGGTCACATTCAGATAAAATGCAACAATTGAATTGTGACAGTTACAAATCCTCCCTTTTGTTATAAACAATAAAAACAACAACCACCTACCGCAGGAATTGCCAGCCGAACCCCAAGGGGTGGGCCAGGTCTTGGGGCCAGATTTAGGCAACCTTTCCCTACACATGTGAGAGGCTGATTCCAGATGGACACAAGCACTGTTATTGTCCAGGAAATTTAAATTCCCTAGTGGCCAAATATATGGGGCTCGAACTGGAGACCTCAAAGACACAAAGACAAATACCCCTATGTCTGCAAACCATGAGTCAAGCCTTCCTGGCTTAAGCAGGACAGTAGTGAGTAGTGACATCTATGAACTAAAGGTCACACGTTCAAATATCCTTTCTCCCACTGTAATGGCCTAGTGTCCCCTCAGGAACAACAAAGAAAATAATTGCAAACCATGTAAAATAAATGAATGACCCGTAATTGAGCTTCCTCCTATAAATGAAAAACATGAACATCAATACCAATGCACTGAGTGGTACACATGCGCATATTCAAAGCCTCAAAGGTCCTAAGATTCTTACATGTCGACAGACCCAGAAGTGAAAGCATAATAGTTTCTTGGTAATTAAATAAAAACAAGCTAATAGTGTGACGCCAGGAAGTTAGAAGTTTCACCTCGAGTGTACAGCAAGCATTCTCCCAATTTGGTTCCTAGAGTTGCCTGGTTCCGAGAGTTGAACATGTGTAACTGCGAAAAACCTATCCAAAACAAGTGCTCCTCCAAGTTCAAATTACTCAAGGAAACACATTGACTTCGCTTCCACAATATGACTAGATACTCAAAGAAAGAAACTAAGATATAACATATGTACCTATGCATAACATTGCAGAACGCGAGAAACGAAAGCTTTCCAGAGTCAGAAGTAACAAGCAACAGGTCCTTCCCCTGCATCTGCATTAATCAAGGACAATGCAAGCCATTTGAGATGAAAATAAATGCTTAGAAGGAACCCCAAAACATAATTAGGGTAGGTTAACAAAATAACCTGTGAGTTTTTAGCATGAAGCTTCGCGTTATATGGTAGAATGGCAACATCCTTTACTGTGCCAAAAACCGTCTGCTCGCAAACAGATTGAACAATGCCATCTTCACCAAAGACGACCAACTCGATTGAAGTCTCCTGCATTCGATTCCATTACCATAATGTATCAAGTGGATTTCCTTCATAACCATTCGGTAGTGATTTTCCTTTGCACAAAAATACCAAATTCGAGCATTGCATTCAAGTACTAAAGGAGATTTGCGAAAAAAATTGAAACTAAATTGGAGTCAGTAAACTTCAAAATTTTTGGTAGAAACGCAGCAGGCAAAAGTAGAAGAAGAACAAGACCTTGGCAAAGACGATATCGTTGGAGACAGGAGAGCGGATGTGACCGTAGACAACTTGAAGAACGACGCTGCTGGGGAGGATACACTTGGCGAGGTAGTGAACGCCATTACCGGCCGATCGAGACTTGGCCGAGGAAGAAAGAGATGAGGAAGATGACTCTTCCTCAGTAACGGCCATAGTTGAAATCAGAAATCCGAGTGATCGGAATCCGGAAAATCGCGGATTTAGGGTTTTTTGAATGGATACCTCGAAGTCGAATCAATGAGGCTTTCTCGGGTGACGATGACGATGCACCGCAACTGGAAACGCCCAAATTGATACTCCGTAACGTACTGTAATTTCTGTGTGCTTCACCTAAACGGCTAAACTGGCCAAGTTTCAGATTTGAGACTGATACCGGGGGTGTTGAAACCAACCATGCATTTCCTTGCAATACTGCTAATCTAATCGTTACCTAATTTTTTTATATATTAGTATTAGGTAATAATTCGAGTTTATATGGCCGACCAACTCCGTCCGTACAAACCGAACACGATAACACAAATTATTAGAGAAGAAAGAAAAACTCAAGCAACCCATATAAGACATCTGTCAGTGGATAAGTCGATGGAGAACCTAGACGCGCGCGCCTAGAATGTCAAGAACGTGGGACAGTGCAAAGACTCACGGCAGTACCCCAGTCGGAAAGGGTGATACTCGAGGATATATGGATCGCCGACGTTGCCCCCACCTAAATGAAAGATCTTCGAAGACTACTAACACAACCACGATCCGTTCTTGATCAAACAAGACGCCCGTACTGCAACCCAACACAAAATAAACGCAGCCACACTAGAGCACCGACTGGACACCACAAGACGGAGCAAATACGGGCTAAGAAAGGAAAAATCGATCAACCGTCAAAAATGTGAACGGAGCTCCTGAAACCAAACAGAACAATCGAGGAGCACATATTATTTCATACATATATAAATTTTCAGTCCTTAACGGGATTTAGTACACGCTCTTTCGAGCGGGGTTTGGAACCCTTGCGGGATTTTTATTAATTAATTATATATACACACACATATATAAAAAACTTCATTCTTTTTTTTTATTAAGTAATAATTCAAGTTTAGACAGACCTGAAACTCGAGAGGCCAACAAGTCAACAGACGGGAGAACCGTCAAAATACAATAAAACCGGGAAAAAATAAGACACGATCACCAAGAACCATACCCTCAGAAACAAATGAATCTAGGCAGAACTAGAGCCATAAAGATGAGGACGCCGACGAAGAACGAAGTAAAACACTACCAAAGGGAAGCACTGCATGCCAGCGGTACAACAGAACCCTAACTCATGTGGGCAGCGAAGACGAAACTCCAAGGACCAATCTCCCGAATACGGAGTCGCCCGTAGCACACTATCACGACCCCAACCCGTCTCGACTCCGGACACAGCAAACCCAACCAAGCTGAATAGCACTCAGGAACATCAAAGACCGAGACACATGCAACCCTGAAGAAAACACCCGACAGCCGGTCAAAAAGACACGGATTTCTACCCTAGTAAAGGAGGGGTATTAATCTTGCAAGCAAGAGTTATTACAAAAATACAACAAAATAAGAGATATGGTTTTTATAAAGTTGTGTTTTAATATTTATTTATTATAATATAAGACTTCGGGCCAACTTTGGGTCCAAGGCTTTACCTTGGACCCAAAGTACCAAATCCAGGCCCAAAAATCAGGCCATAATGCCTAGGTTGAAGAAGCATCAATAACTGCATCACCAACCAAGAGAAGTCGAGCGCAGGTCGCCGCCATCCAAACGCCGGAAAGGGAAAGAAAGTGGGGAGATGGAGATAGCAGCAGACCCCAACAAGGACCAGCCCACCGATGATGGCGGCGAGTAGAAGCTCGGAAGGGACCGAGCAATCCAGAGGCACCGAGAACCGAAAATGGAGAGACCAATGGTGACCGGCGGTGTAGGCTTCGACTGGCAAGGATGCGACAGGGACAGGTCAACCAAAACCACCCAGGATAGGAAACGATGAAGACGATTGAGAGACCAAAAAGGTTGGTCGGATAATCCAAACCCTAGATATGAGATCAAGGGTAAGGAGAGTCGAGATGGCAAGAACGAAAACGCGACCAGCATCTCTACCACAGAGAAGGCCCCGAAATGGTAATAGAGTGGTAGACCTGGGTAAACGCGGGCCGGCCAGCCCACCCGCCTTTTTGGACGGGCTTGGGTAGAGGGAAAAGCCCAACCGGGCCGCTAAGCCCGGCCCGCACCCGCAGCGGGTACGGGATTGGGTAAGGCAATCTACCCGTTACGGACCGCTAGGCCCGTAACAGGTACCAGCTATTTTTATATATATTAAAATATATATATAATATATATATAATATAAATTATTAATTATAAGAAAAAAAAAAACAAAAATAATAAATATATCTATACAGTAGACCCTATAAATCGGCGAATGTTAATTTGTTAATGCCTAAAGCTCAATCGGCAATTACAGCTTTAAACTAAGTGAAACTCAATTTCTTATGAGAAATAAACTAACAGCTACTTAAACAACCACTCAAGGATGTAATTTGGCGGGTACCCGCGGGCCATCCGTGCTCGCAATGGCGGACGGGCTCGGACAACATTTTTAACCCGTTAAGCGGGCTTAGCCCGGCCCGTGCCCGCAACACCAGGATAAAATTTGGGCCAAAGCCCGTCCTAAGCCCGGTCCGTGTCCGCGTTTGCCCGGGTCTATAGAGTGGCTAATAAGGTTGCACACATTTGCCGCTCTACGACTACCAAGGGTTTTGACATTTATAATGATACAGGTCTTCAAAACCTCATCTACAAGGATGTTGTCGGGTAATATTATTCCACCCGGATTATTACCTGATAAAAAAAAAAAACTTTCTTTCTTTATATATGTTAAAAAATAATATTGTCAGGAATTCAATTAACTTCTCTATTATGAATCAAATTAATTAGGAAAAAGATAGGACTAACAAGCGAAATTAAAATGAAATTCATAATTAATACTCCATATGATCAAAAATAAACGATGTTTGACTTTTATAAACGTAGTTTTAAGAGCTAAAAACTACATAAAATCTTTTTTTTAATTGTTTTTTTTACAATTTAATACTTATTACTAATAAATATTACACTATGAAAAAAATTAATTAAAATAAGTAAGATTTTATATAGTTTTAGGTCCTAAAACTAAGTGCAAAAAAGTCAAACATCGTTTATTTCTAATAGCTCTTCTTCTCTAATTCCTAGCTTGTCGAATGTGCCAAAAATCAAATCGAACATTTTTTGTTGCATTCTTGGTCCAAATCACAATAACCCGGCGATGTCAATCACGGGGGTTTTCCTTAACGCCTTGATAATCTCCCCCCCTCCCCCCCTCTCAGATGCGTACACAATAACCAGGCCCGCATCACTCATATCTCTCCAGCAGATCTAGACTAAGCTTCATCCGATCTCACTTCCATGGATCTGAACTCCTCTCTCTATCTCAATCTCTCATCTTCCTCGCCCGATCACCACATATCTTCTGCGTACTCCTCCATCCCGAGTCCCAGAGCAGTAAGATTCTCAAGATGGATTCTGTCATTTGCATCGTTTTGTCGAACCCTAGTTGGTCTAGACGCAACTAAGGTATGAGGAGTTTTGATGATGCCATAAATAAATATAAGTAAATACGAACATAAAGATCAAGGTTCCTGCTATATAAATACATCACAAAAAAAACAAAACAAGCATGGAAATGACAAGTATAGGTCTGTGATCTCTTTCGAACATGCCACGAGATACACGGTACATGTAAAGTTAGTACACTAATCTGTCGCAGACCAGGAACTAAGTTCAAAGATTTTGCAACCAGCTAGTATAAGGGAAAATCTACTAAAGTATGGAAACCCCAGTTAAACTCTCCGCATACCAAAAAAAACATACGTGGACAACAAGAACGACAAAATGTGGGAAAACCCACTAACTCACCACATGGACACGTGACTTGTCCCGATGCACACTTGGCGCCCATCGAGTGTCACGTCTCATCAACTAAAGGGACACTTGTCGGACACCATGCAAGAACAACCATGCACTAATTTCTCCTATAAATTAACGAGAAGGATTCATTCACAAGGGTCGATATTTGAAATCTAGAAAGGCGATATTTCATGGCTCTACGAGCCTTCCCTATCGGGACTCGTCTCGGTCAGCGGAAGCCGATATTTGATGGAGTCCATGGGAGGAAGGTGGTCCGAGGAAATATCAACCTCGGATCGACACAAGTTATGGTACGCGGACGGAAATCTCGTCGCGTATCTCAAGTAAGCCCGATCACCCGGGTTCGTCCACGCTTTACTTGATCCCAAAACCCACAATTACAAGAATCTCAGAGCAAGCTTCATTAGGTATTTAAATTGGAACTACACAAGCCAAATTCAATTCAATTAAAAATAATGTGATAGACCTACTGCTTCTTAGTTAGGGATAAGTCGTCCTAGTAAAATGATTGTTCAACCTCTTCGGCTTCGATATTAGATAACTCTTCTTCTCTAATACCTAGCTTGTGGAATGTACCGAAAACCGAATCGAACTTTTCAACTGCATTCTTGGTCCAAATCACAACAGAGACATATATTGCACCTGTTTGAAGGTGTGAGAGCATGGAGCTGGGAGCTTTGTGTAGAGGGAGAGGTAGACTAAAGAAGAGCTGGATAGAGGTTATCCGACAAGATCTCAATGTGTTGAACCTTTCGGAAGATTTGACTTCGGATAGAGACCACTGGAGGAGATGCATTCGGGCTGCTGATGTTTAAAAGCCCGATGATGGGTGCTGGGGCCTTTCGTATTTGCTTCTTTTGTGTCTTCCTATCTGTTTTCTATTACCTCATTATCTACTAGTTGACGTGATACCATGTTATTCTTATGCCCTATTGTTTTGGGTCTTCCGAAAACACTCTCGATCTCGACTTGTTTGGGGAAAGAGGGCGTACATCCTGATCCCCCAGACCCTACTTTATCGCGGGATATACTGGGTTATTGTTGTTGTTGTTGTATACTTGGTAAACTAGCCATCCCCTGTCTTGATGGAGAACGAGGATGATAAAAAAGAAAGAAAGATGAGTTCATACTATGGTTACTGCTTGTCTTTGCGTGTTTCCCACACTTTATTTCTATGAATGTATTGTGATGTGTCTTATCACACAGTTATGGAACAATAGTTGTATGATCATTGATAGATTACATGGACTTTATATTGTATAGTGGGCCTAAAGCCCAATCCATTGTAACCTATATATATGTTTAATCAATGAATGAAACCTTCAAGGAGGACTTTACAATCAATCTCATGATCTCACATGGTATCAGAGCCTAAGATCCTAAAACCCTAATTTCTTTTTTCAAACCCTAGCCGCCGGCCTCCTTGCCCTCTCCGTCCTAGCCGCCGGCCACCTTACCCCTCTCGTCCACCCCCTTTGCCGCCGACTCACCCACTCTCTCGGCCACCCTCCTTTGCCGCCGACCCTCCCCCTTGACCCTTCTCTCTCCCTCTTGTCCCAATGGCCGACCCAACCCCTACCAACCCTATCAAGCCACCCTTCCACTCCGCTCTCACAATCTCCAACATCAAAAACTGCATCCCCATCATCCTTGATCATGAATCCAGTTCCTACACCATGTGGTCTCACCTCTTCACGACCCATGTCAAGGCTCATAAGGTCCTCCACCATATCGATTCTTCTATCGATCGTCCCACCATCGAGGACAACGATCTCTTTGCTCAACTTGACACCATCGTTCTTCAATGGATCTTCAACACCATCTCCAAAGATCTTTTGACAACCATCCTCGACCCCAAAGACAATGCCTTGGGTGCCTGGACCAAGCTTCAACAACTCTTTCAGGACAACAAGTCCACTCGTGCCGTCTACCTAGAGAACAAATTCTCAAGTTCAAAGCTTGCGTCTTTCCCGTCAATCTCCGCCTATTGTCAGCATCTGAAAACCCTGTCCGATCAATTGGCCGCCGTCGACTCCAAACCTAGCGCTACTCGCACTGTCCTCCAGGTACTTTCGGGTCTTCCCTCTGAATACAATGTTGTTGCTACTTATATTCAGCAGACGGAACCCCTCCCCACATTCGAGAAGACCCGGTCTCAGTTGATCCTGGAGGAGACTCGCCTTCACCGTCAGACCAACGAAGCCGCCAAGGACAAAACCGTCCTGGTCTCGTCAAGGTCGCTTGACGAGACCTATGCCCCGCAGCGGAGTCGCAACCACGATCAACCTGCAAAGAGGCGGCGACCGAGGCCGCGGCAATAGGCGACGGCCGCAGCAGTCGTTGGATTCCCCTCGCCCCTCTTGGTATCCCGTCCCCGGTTATCCGCCTTGGATGCCCTATGGCTACCCACCTGCGACATATCACCCACCATCCCCGTATCCCAACAGTCAGCAGGGAGCGGGCTTGTTGGGTCCCGCTCCTCGATCCGCCAATCACCAGGCCTACCCGTCTTCGTCTGATCAGGCCTACGCTCCGACTGATGTGCATCACGCCTTCTCCTCTATGCAGCTGACACCTCCTGACTCCGCTTGGTACATGGACACTGGCGCCACATCTCATATGACGAACTCCTCATGTACTCTCTCTTCTCTTTCTTTTAAGGGTCCTGCACATTCTATTATCGTCGGCAACGGTGGTCGCCTTGCTACTTTGGGTATTGGCCACGCCACATTACCAACACCAACCAAACCTTTACACCTCAACAATGTCCTCATTGCCCCCAAACTTGTCAAAAACCTTATCTTTGTCCGTCGGTTCACCACTGACAATAATGTTTCTCTTGTGTTTGATCCGTTTGGTTTCTCCGTGAAGGATGTTACTACGGGGGTTACTCGTTGCATTTTAAGTCACAAGTGTTTCCTATCTTTGCCAAATTTCATGCTTACATCAAAACACAATTCCACACATCTATCAAATGTTTCCAATGTGACAATGACCGCGAATTTGATAACAAAGAATTTCACACTTTCTTCAACACAAATGGGATCTTCTATCGCTTGTCTTGCCCCTATACTTCCCAACATAATGGCAAGGCTGAACGAATCATCAGAACCATTACCAACATGATGCGCTCTCTCCTCTTCCACGCATCTATCCCCCTTTCCTATTGGCCTCACACCTTATCAACCACATGCTATCTCCTAAACATTCTGCCATCTACCACCCTCCACTATCGCTCGCCAACTCAGGCACTTTATTGCACCTTGCCTAGGTATGATCACCTTCGTACTTTTGGGTGCTTGTGCTTCCCAAATCAGTCCTCCACCGCCCCTCACAAGCTTCATCCACGCTCCACTCCTTGTGTCTTCCTTGGCTATCCGTCTAATCATCGCGGTTACCTTTGGCTCGATGTAAAGACCCATAAGCTCATTCTGTCTCGCCATGTCACCTTTGATGAGTCACGCTTTCCCTTTTCTTCTCCTCCTCTCCCCCCTTTCCCACCTCCTGTGTCAGAGTCTGAGTCAGAGTCTTCCTTCCCTCACTTTCTCCTTCCCTAGAGCTCTCCCGGTGCTCCTGCCTCTCCCCCTACACCACCACCACCGCCACCCCCTCCTCCTACCACCAGACCCCACACCCGCAGCATCTCCGGTGTTTTCAGACCTCGTCAGATCGTCTCCATGAACGTCGCCCATCACCCCGCCCAACCATTCCCTATTCACTCCCGGATGCCCATCCCGTCACCCCAGATGCCGCGACCGCAGCATATCAATCTGCCGCGGCCGCGGCACTGTGCGGCGCCCGCCACCCCTTCCCCTGTCGTCCCCGCCGATTCCCACATATCTCCTACCTCAAACCCGACCTCTCTTTCCCCTATCCCCACCTCCCACAATACAGCCCTCCTCGACCCGAATTGGCAGGAGGCTATGCTCGACGAATACGAGGCCCTTGCAAGGAATGGTACTTGGGTTCTAGTTCCTCGCCCTCCTGAGGCGAACGTCATTCGCTGCATGTGGCTCTTCCGCCACAAGTTCCGCTCCGATGGGTCATTGGAGCGCTACAAAGCTCGCCTTGTGGTCAACGGTTGTTCTCAGTAGGCAGGTATTGATTGTGATGAGACATTCAGCCTCGTGGTCAAGTCTGCCACTATCTGAGTGGTGTTGAGCTTAGCATTGTCGCGACATTGAGCTATTCATCAGCTGGATGTCAAGAATGCCTTTCTGCATGGCCATTTGAATGAGACGGTTTACATGTTTCAGTCGCCGGGGTTCGCTGATCCTGATCGCCCCAAGCACGTGTGTCTTCTGAAGCGGTCTCTGTATGGTCTGAAACAGGCTCCACGGGCTTGGTTCCAGCGCTTTGCTTCTCATCTGCTATGCTTGGGCTTTGTTGGTAGCCGCTCAGATACGTCTCTGTTCATCTATCGCAGAGGCACAAACATGGCCTTTCTGTTACTATATGTTGACGACATCATCCTCACCGCATCTTTTGATGCTCTTCGGACGTCTATTATTTCCCAGTTGAGTGCCAAGTTCGCCATGTCGGATCTGGGTCCGTTGTCTTACTTCTTGGGAGTCGTCGTGCAACGTCATGTGTCTGGACTGTTTCTCTCTCAGAGTAAGTATGCTGCCGAGATTGTTGCTCGGACCAAGATGAGTAACTGCAAGCCAGTTGTCACCCCTGTGGATACTTCCAACAAACTCAGTGCTTACTCTGGTCCTCTGTTTGATGATCCGACGTTGTACCGGAGCCTCGCCGGTGCCCTGCAGTACCTTACGTTCACTAGGCCAGACATCAGTTACATCGTTCAGCAGATCCGTCTGTTCATGTATGCGCCCAGGGAACCGCACTTTCAGACCTTGAAGCGGATCATCCGATACATCAGTGGTACCCTACAGCTGGGAACCACGATCACCCCTTCCTCTTGGCATGACCTCGTTGCTTACACTGATGCGGATTGGGGTGGCTGTCTTGACACGCGTCGCTCCACGTCTCGCTACTGTGTCTTCCTCAATGACACCCTTGTGTCGTGGTCCGCGAAGCGACAGTCTATGGTCTCTCTCTCTAACGCCGAGGCTGAGTACACCAACGTTGTCTCCGAGTGCTCATGGCTGCGCAATCTCCTTCTTGAGCTCCACTGCCCTCTTCAGAAGGCCACCCTGGTCTACACTGACAACGTCTCCGCCGTCTATCTGGCTAGAAACCCAGTCCAGCATCAGCGCACGAAGCACATTGAGCTCGATCTCCACTTCGTCCGGGACAAGGTTGCTCTTGGACATGTTCGTGTTCTACATGTCCCGTCCTCCTATCAGTACGCTGATATATTCATCAAGGGTTTACCTCGTTAGTTGTTCCTTGATTTTCGGTCCAGTCTCAATGTACGGGACCCTCCACTTTCGACTGCGGGGGTTTGATAGATTACATGGACTTTATATTGTATAGTGGGCCTAAAGCCCAATCCATTGAAACCTATATATATGTTTAATCAATGAATGAAACCCTCAAGGAGGACTTTACAATCAATCTCATGATCTCACAATAATGTTGACAAGGAGTTAGGTAGAAAAAGTTAGGTCTCTACTGTACCATACAAGCAATGCCAAAAGTTCTCATCTAATTTCTAATCATGTTTTTGCTGCGGCAAAAGCTTTTATACTTAAATTCTTACAGATGTGTGACAAACAAAGATTGTAATATGTATACTCCTCCTATCCCGAGAACCGAAGGATAGATACTATCCTGCCCTTGTTTGAAAGCTTTCACCTTTACCCAACTCAAGAATGCCTACAAAAACTTATGAGGAGATCCCCTCCTCGGTCAGGGAGGGAGGATATGGAATTTTCTTGTATTACCCAATATGTGCTACAATGATGCTTTTCTAGGTTGGAGATCAATTAAGCACCTGAGAGCTTATGGGAAGTAATTGGCATAGAATGTTTGGAGCACTTAAGCATTGCCATTGATTTCGTCCTTGTCCTTACTATCTTAAAATAGTCGGAAGAGGACTCTATCTCACCTTCCATGACCAATTGTTAAAATTAGAGATTGACGACTATGGTTGCTCCTGTTAGTCTTCTTCTTCGGTCTTCCTCTTCTCCACCTCCCGTTGACTCAATTCCACCTCATACGACCTTTTAGATTTTGTCCTCTGCCTACTGTCCTCCTTCCCAACACCTGCTTTCTCAGGACATCGTTGCCTCTCTGCTTTTGGTTATTGTTGTCTCAACTTGTCTTTAGTTGGTCCTCCCTACTTTTGTAAAAAGTTTATGCAATTTCTACTTCTTATAGTATCTCTTCTAGGTTTTTTTTAGTTGTCTACTCGTCTCTCCCAACCACCCTATGCATCCCAATCACAAATCTCCTTCTAATTCCAGGCAATGTTCTAAAAGGCGCTAGGCGGTGGGTGCCTAGCGCCTAGGCGACGCCTATACGGACTAGGCGGCTAGGCGGGTGCCTAGGCAACGCCTAGATGGACTTAGAACAAATTTGATTATTTCCTTATATTTTAACACATAACATATCAATAATTCATATAATGTAATAATAATCTATAATATCATTCATAAACCCAAATTTGTGGTGCTTAACTAACACTAAAGTAAATAAACGCAAAAGTACGCATACGACTAACGACTCTAAGCCTCCTAAAATAAAAAACCATAGATTTGACTAAAAAGAAAATGCATCCCGACTTATGGGATAATAAAACCCTAAGTCGACCAATCACACGTCTAGAAGCTAAAATTGAATAATCGTCAGGCTAGGCGGGGTCTAGGCGGGATCTAGGCGGTCTAGGCAGTATCTGGGCGAATTTCCGCCTAGAGGCCCGCCTTTGCGTAAAAATTCCTATGTGTCCTCCCGCCTAGCGCCCAGGCGGCGCCTAGACGCGATTTAAACACTGATTCCAGGTAATCAATTCCCCATCCTTCTGCTCTTAGTCTGGTTTCATCGATCGATTTTGATGTTGAATTCAATTTAGTTGTAGCTATCTACTGAATTGGATTTGGGTTTTATTTGGTATTGGATCAATGGGAGAAAGCTTGAACAAATTCAAGGGCAGTGTAAGGGCGCGTGTAGATTTAAGCTATTTCATTCTCGTACTTGTCCCTTTGTTCAGTTCTCATGTAATCATATTTGATATCGATGATTGATGTTCTTCAATTTATCTTTGGACGACTTAACTTATTTAATATTTTGGGATTTTGTAGATAATTTGCGATTCTAAAGTTAATCCCTACTCGTGCTCATCCTTTTGTTTAATTCTGTTACGAGGGGTTCCAGATCCATGGATGAGGCTTATTTATGTCCTTATCTATATTTTTCATCTGGTAAGTTTGATTTCAGCCCTAAATTAATATGCTTCATGATTTGCTTTAGTTGTAGTTGTTTCCTTGTTTCGATTTGTTTTTTATTCCTAATTTTGTTATTATATCAGTGATGGATTAAGAGTGTATTTTATTCCAAAAGGAGTAGGATATAAAAACAATTCAGTGACTAAGGCCATTTGAGAATAGTAAAGGACTCCCATGTCTAGGTCCAAACGAAAAAGAGAGGGATCGCATATTAAATAATAACAAGAGAGGAAAATTAGAGCAATCAATTATGGTATGGAAGTGTTAAGCCTGTGGAAATTTGGCCCATTGTTTAACTCTTGTGTATATATCTTGCGCAATGTTATAGTTGGGGATAAAATCTCCCATTTGGCCGAAGGATGTTGAAGATCTCTTTGTTGCAGTATAAGATACATTAATTGGGTCATTATGTTCTTTAGGCTCCAGCCTACAATGTTAGCGTTAACTTAATTCCATCCCCTAAATTGTACTATTTTGGATTTCTCCTTTTTATTAATAATGGATTTTATCTTATTTAATATCTTATTTTATTTGCATCAAATTTACTAATTTTTCCAGTTGAGCATGTTATTTATGGTGAGTATGCCTATAAATATAATGAATTGGACAAGGAGATGATTATTAGCTTTCTAAATTTCTCGACCCCATAAATATGAGAGTTGATGTCGTATCGAATTCATTGGACGAGTCCAGAGGTAACTATTTTACTTTTTATCTTTTTTTTCCATTACAGTAATTTTATGTTTTGATGATAGAAACAAGTAACCTATCTTGATAGCATGACAACTGATTATCATACAAACTTTGTCCTATTAGAAGATCGCTAGAATTATTTGTTTCACCATATTTACCATGTTAAAGATGTAATAGTGATTAGCAAAGTAGTAAGATGTATGATTGTGTAATTTATGCCTTTTCTTTCCAACAAATTACTTAATTCGACTTCCTTAAATATTAATGTGTTATATTATTCTTGAATTGCTTATAACGGATATGGTTATAGTATTCATAACGATTGTGTTCTAAGTTACAATGATTCTTTGCATTCAAATAACTTAATCATGGACTCTAAATCATTTTGCTAAGGTCTACCTGAATTGGTTTATATGGCTTTTACCAAGTGGATTCAGCCTCACATTGATTTTTTTTACAGGTGTCCTTCATGACCATGGTATCACTCAAAGTTCATGGAGAAATACATCTCTCCCTCAATCTCTCATAGAATTGTAAGGGACCCACCAAAACTTGATGCGTCTTTCCATATTCCCTTAACAAATGATTTCATCCCCGCCAATTTTTATTACATGCTAATGGTATTTCTGATGATATTGAGAGCACATCAATTCCCATATGTGTACTTGATGAGCCCAAGATGAAGTTTTGGTACGTGCTCGATAATATTTTTAAGCTTCCTCGTGCAAACATATATTTTTGGTTGACCTCATGTGAATGAGGAGAGCTGCATGTTGACAGTGTTATTTGTTAACTTTCTTAAAGATGAGCTGAATGAAGTTATATACCATGTTTGTGCCTATTTCAGTATGTTTCAACAGAACATTGTCTTACTTGCTTTTGAGATCCAATCATTTCTCTCGTATAAAGTACTAACTTGAAGAGTTTAAATTACTTTCCTAGCACGCTAGCATTGATAAGTTGGAAACTTTGGTATCTTTTATTAGTGATAAACTTGAGGTTAAGATTTATGGTTTCAATGTCCTACTTTCCTAGATTTTGGAAGTAGCCAGACCTTCATGCAAATCAAGGGTCGATTTGAGGTATGTGTTGTAATTTTTAAACCTATTCATAAGTGCCCTTTAGGCATAACCATAGACGAAAAAAGGAAAAATAAAGTAAAGCATGGTGAAACAGTCAAGTGATTGCACTTCAAAGTCAACGGTGTAATTTATAT
This sequence comes from Persicaria maculosa, assembly GCA_963922045.1. Classification (NCBI taxonomy): domain Eukaryota; kingdom Viridiplantae; phylum Streptophyta; class Magnoliopsida; order Caryophyllales; family Polygonaceae; genus Persicaria; species Persicaria maculosa. The sequence goes on from OY998255.1 coordinate 64,212,657, forward strand.
TAGCATGCCTCACATCTTCCTAGCACTAATTAGTTTAATATAATCACTACTACCGTAAACAGTGACGGATCCTCTTGTATGGATGGGGATGCTCAAGCATCCCCCCCCCAAAAAAAAAAAAACATTTAGTGTTAATTTCCTAATATTTTACGTCAAGCATCCCCAACCTGAGAAAAAAATTACAAAAGAATTTTTTTTTTACCTTTAAACATTCTCGGAATGATGAAAAATTTACCTTCAAGTATCTCCGGAATGTCGGTCCAAGATCTGCCCCTGACCGTAAAGGTAGCAACTAGGGACAGAGCCATAAAGTTTTGAGCGCGGGTTCACCATAGTAGTAGACAGTAAGATCGAGAAAAAAGTCGTAAAACGCACAACTTGTTCAATAGTACAAATTAGTGTCAAGCGATATTGCAAACTAAAGTTAAATGACATTACAAATTACTACAAAAATATAAAACGAAAATAAAGATATAAGACGCAATAAATAAACATCGTATTCTTAATATGTAATAATGTATAACTAGATATAAAATTTTTAAACTTGCGTAACTTCTTACCAAATTCTCAAAATAAGTAATATAACCTATGATTTCGAAGCTCTCGAGATGAATTATAATATGTGAATGTCAATTTAAGCAAAATATACAAGTATTATAGCATATTGAAATAAGATTAAAGAGATTAATATACCTATGATTTTCAAACATTCATGACTATTTACTCAGATGTCGGATTAGGGCGTATTATATATCAAAACGAAGCTATCGACGAGGAGAATACACCTAGGTAATTTGTCGGATGAGGGGGGGAGGGGGTCACATGACCCTCTAGGACCCCCTAGCTCCGCCTCTGGTAGCAACTCTAACTTATTGTTTTTTTACTAGATTTTAGTATATTAGTCGTCCATTACTTGCCGGTGGAACTAATCAACGACCGACATCATCCCTCATGTTCAATGTCTTCTTTGCCCCTGAAACCTTGAATTTGAAATTATTTATTTTTTATTTATTTCGATATCCTTTCCCTACTGCCATAAAGGTAGTAACTCTAACTTACTGTTTTTTACAAAATTTTAGTAGTATATTAGCCTTCCATTACTTGTCGGTGGAACTAATCAACGACTAACATCATCCCTCATGTTGAATGTCTTCTTTGCCCCTGAAACTTGAATATGAAATCATTTTTTTTATTTCGGTATCCTTTTTTGTCATTTCAAGTAATTGTAAAATCTGATTGCCTTTCTCATTCTCTTGGGCTCTTTCAGGCACCGCCATAGCTTTCTTCCTCTCCTATTCACTACACATGCGATTTTCTCCACCTACTTATCTGTTCTTTGTCTTCTCCAACGGTCCTTCTGCTTCATCTGTATTCCAATTCCACCACCTCTTGGATGCACTTCGTTTATTTCGCAACCTCCCCACCGCCTTCGGCCTGTTCTACATTTGTAGGGTTTCTTCTCCTCTAGAAAGCTCTTGGTTGTCCTGCTTTACACCGCTTAACCCTCCCAATCGGTTCTTCATCTCGCTCTCTATCGGTTATGGGCTCTTAGTCGGTCGACGAACCGCTCTCTTTGTTTCAATTGCTTGAAAGGAAGAAGAAGAAGAAGCCTATGCCTAGGGGTTGAGGACGAGTTTCAACCAAAAGTCTTGCCAATTTGGGGGTTTAGTGTAAGGGTTTCAATTTCATTTCTTAGGCGTTTGGTTTAATTTTTATTTTCTTACTTCTCCGGACTGAAATCATATGGTTTAATTTTTATTACACTGAATTATTGATTAATTTAGGGTTATTATCCCATGCATGGGATTTGAATTCAAGGTTGTTTGGAACCCTAATTATGCTGTATTTTTTTAATCTATGCAACACTTGGAAGTGTTCAGCTTGCAATCATAGATTCATAGGTGCTTTTTTGGCACCTTCTACTGTTCAATCTTTTTCTTTCTGGAATTGGATATATTTCCCTCAACAATTGCTTTTGGAAGGATCACTGTTCATCTTCATCTTCTTTTGTGGCATCTTCACCTATCATAGGAGGATCACTCTTCATCTTAATAGGAGGCTTGGCACCTATCATAGGAGGCTTAGCAAGTAAACTTGACCCCCGAGCTCAGAAATGCATCTTCATAGGTTATTCCAACACAAAAAAGGGTTACAAATGTTACTGTCCCATTACTAAACGCACCTTTGTTACTGATGATATTACCTTTGCTGAAAATACCCCATTCTACAGCTCCTCACCTTCTTCAGCTAATGAATTGAACACACCTTTGAATCCACTCTTTCAGATCTCCCTACCACTGTCTACCTTCCTGTTGACACCATAAGCACCACCACAAACCTTGTAGCAACTGCAGATCCTACTCCATCTAATTTTATCAGTGCTACCACAGACCCCTGTAGCAGCTACACCTCCCTTTCCTACTGGAGATCCTATTCCATCCAATGTTAACGACCCTACCACAGACCCTGCAACAGCTCAACCTCCAACTGAGGAGACCTCCAAAGTTTAAGCTGGGCAACCTACGCTCCTCTTCTCACCATCGCTCAATTCTTGATCCGAGCCTTGCTCCTCCTAACTTAGAATCTGATTGGCCAATTGCTCTCAGGAAAGGTTAAAGAGCTAGCTTGTACAAAAACACCCTTCTATCCCTTGTCCAATTATGCTTCTCTTGACCGATTTTCTGATCAGCACAAGAAATTCCTTTATAATCTTGACGAGATCAGAATTCTTAAAAGTGTTAGTGAAGCCTTTCAATCAACCGAGTGGCGTCAGGCTATGGCCGAAGAGATGACAGCTCTTGAGGCCAACCAAACATGGGACTTGGTGGAGCGGTCGTCTGGTCACTATATTGTAAGTTGCAAGTGGGTGTATGCTGTTAAATATCATGCTGATGGTTCTCTGGCTAGGTATAAAGCACGTCTAGTGACTCGTGGTTTCACTCAAACTTATGGTGTGAATTATCAAGAGACGTTTGGTCCCGTTGCAAAAATGGCTACTGTTCGCCTTCTTTTATCTATTGTTGCTAATTTTGATTGGGAGTTGTACCAGTTTGATGTGAAAAATGCTTACCTCAATGGGTGTCTCAACGAAGATATCTATATGAGTTTGCCTCTGGGGTTTTCATCGTCCTTTGCTAACCATGTTTGCAAATTGAAGAAAGCATTGTATGTCCTCAAACAGTCTCTTCGTGCATGGTTCGGCAGGTTTCAAGGAGTGTTGAGTGATGCCGGGTATTGTCAGAGTCAAGGAGACCATACTTTGTTCGTAAGGCACTCCAAGTCAGGGGGGTAAATGTCCTTGTTTATGTGGATGATATAATTATGACCGGAAATGATCCTGCTGAACAAGTCTGCTTGAAAGCCATCCTCACTCACGAATTCGAGGTAAAGGATCTTGGACGGATGAAGTATTTCTTGGGAATTGAAGTTGCTCGATCCAAAGCTGGTATATTTATCTCCCAGAAAAAATATACTAAAGATGTACTTCAAGAGGCTGGGATGGCATATTGTAAACCAACTTCCACTCCCATTGACTACAATCAAAATATTGGTATGGCCGAAACTGAACCAACAGTTGATAAGCGATTGTACCAGAAATTGTGTGGAAAGCTGATATACCTTGCTCACACTCGGCCAGACATTGCCTTTTCCGTAAGTGTCATTAGTCAATTCATGGAAGACCCTAGAGAACCTCACCTCCAGGCTGCTTATAGGATACTAAGGTATTTTAAAGGGACTACAGGTAAGGGGATTTTGTTCACCAAAAGTGACAAGCTTATGCTTGAAGCTTTCAAGGATGCTGACTTTGCTAGGGATGTTGCAACTAGACGCTCTACTACGGGCTATTGTGTCTATCTTGGTGGAAATTTGGTTGCTTGGAGAAGTAAGAAGCAAGGAGTTGTTGCAAGGTCTACCGCATAAGCTGAATTTCGTGCAACTGCTCATGGTATTTGTGAATTGTTGTGGATGAGAATCATTTTGAATGATTTGAGAACCGAGTAGCTGGATCCAATGAAGCTATACTGTGACAATAAATCTGTTATAGTATAGCTCATGATCCCGTGCAGCATGATAAAACAAAATATGTGGAGATTGATAGACATTTCATTAAGAAGAAGATTGATGCTGGAATCATACAAATCTCTCATGTCTCTTCTGAATTCCAGTTGGCTGATCTTCTCACCAAGGAATTTCATCCTACCAGGTTTCAGTGACTCACATCCAAGCTTGGCATGGATAATTTGTATAGCCAAGCTTGAGGGGGGTGTTAGACTAATTGAGTCTTTAGGTAAACAATTACTGTTGTAATTGTTTACAGTCAGCAATGTTAGAAAGTTGAGTCCCTAGGTAAACAATTACTGCTGTAATTGTTCACAGTCAGCATTTATATTCTGTATGTAGAGTTCCCATGGATGTATTTAGAATGTCTAGGAGTATTAAATGCTCTCTCTCATCTGCCCTGTTGTAATATAAACTAGTGAGCATGCCCGTGCGATGCACGGGACATGTTTCTTCTTAATTGAGACTTTTTTTCTATGAACTTCTTTTTTTTAGCGTAACTATGAACATCTTCTATTTTGAGCGTAACTATGAATATTAAAAGTATAGGGCTGTTTTGCAAGAAAATAAATTAATTTATAAGATACTCCGAATGATCTAAGAGTATATTTAATTTTGAATAATATATATATAGAGAGAGAGGTTAGGTCTAGTGTTAACAACCCTTAATGTGTTTTGTGTTAACAAATATAGGCCATTGATTTAGTGCAAATGAATGGATGAGATCATTTAGCTATTTTGGCTTTTTTCTTTAATTAAAAATTAATGGGACCCACTTCTTTCCTTGCCACTTGCTAAATAACGTGCGTGTGTTGTACTTTTTTTTTGGCGTTACATTTTTTTAACGTTGTTTTATGTGTGGTGCACTATTCGAACTATTCGATAAGGTGATACAAACATTCGTTAACTTATACTTATTATTCGTTAGATAATAGAAAAAGAGTTAGTCAATTTTACAACTATTCGCTAGGTTAATAGTAATTATTCGCTAAATTAATCGTTATTATTCATCCGTAAAGAGGAGTTATCATTGAGATAATAGCAAAAGGGTTGGTCAATTTTGCAACTATTCGCTAGATTGATAGTAATTATTCGCTAAGTTATAGTAATTATTCGCTGGTTTGAAAGAGTATGTAAATGTAATTCTTGATTTACCACATCTAATTAACCAAATACATATGAATAATTATGAATTATCAACGAATAGAAACTATGAACTTACCGAATATTGACTCTAAACATGAAACAAGAACTAAATAGTAACGAATAACCTATATCATTCCATCGAATATTTATTGCATACCAATGAATAATTCCTTACTATCAACGAATAGTGACTTTGAACTTGCCGAATAGTTGATAAATTCATAAACAATTTTAGACAGAGTTTGAATTTCGATAAACCTACATCTAATTGTTCACATACATATGAATAATTCTTGATTTTCATCGCATAATCACAAGAAGCACACAATCAACCACTCAAAGAAAACTACAAATCCAAACCCAGTTGACCCGACTCGGATTGTTGCACCTGCCAAGCCACCATTCCCGGCCAAATTAGCTCCTGGGATTGAAAGTTATGAACAAAGAAATATAAATACACAACCCAGAAATGTTGATTCAAATAAAAAAAATAGCAAAAGGGAGAAATCTGGCCAAATTACCTCTTACTTCATCCACCATGCTTAACATCAATCTCTTGCGTGAAATCACAGATTTGCAAATTAAAGGATCAAAAGACAAATAATGAAGTGCCAAATCGCATCAATTTGTGAGTGGCAAAGGTGCGAGCCAACATGGTCACGGTGGGACTCAAAAATTCTACCACCACTGTCGCTACCTTGTCTATCATCACCATCATCGCACCCCGCACCCAACAAGTCGATCTTTGATGTACTAATTGACTATTAAATTCATCGATCGAGATACCGTTAGTTAAAGAAGTAAACACGGGTAAATTATTATCGAGAGAGAGAGATTACCGATGAGTGTACGGATTCCAAGCTAGCATCAATTGAAGCATATTACACTAATTACAAATGCAAACGATCAACCAGCCAAAAAAGATACAGTTGAATTAAGATGAGCAAGTGAGATCGATGAGAAATCGCGAACCTCATTTTCTCATCGATGGTGAGCGGGCGACGGAGGTTGTCGTGGGCGACGGTCTGGGAGAAGTTGGCGGTGGTGGGCGGTTCCACTGGAGAAGGAGGCTTGCCGTTTGATAAATAGGGTTTAGTGTGGATTGGGATGAGGGAGATTGAAACACACGTACTAAGAAGGAGAAGGATAGGAGTGGGATAGGTTTTCTATGGGGTCAACTTATTTTTTAAATAGAAATAATTAAAATTAAGAATTAATCGTGACCTTCCATTTTGCTTGGATCAACGGTTAAGATTTGTTAACACAAAACACAATAAGGCTTGTAAACATTTGATCCATCCTCTCTCTATATATATATATATATATATATATATATATATATATATATATATATATATATATATATATATAGGGATTGACTCCGGTGAAAACCTCAAATTGTGGTAAAAACCCGTGAGGACTACTTTATATCTCGGTTTTTTTGAAACCCGTGCTAAAAACCTCAATCACACGGTGACTTTACAACTCGGTTCAACCTAAAAACCGTGCTAAAAACTCCAGTTTTAAAATAACACATGACTTTATAGTTCGGTCAAACCGAAAAATCGTGCTAAAAAGCTAACGTTTTAAAATTATATAGTGACTTTATAGCTCGGTTTTATTCAAAACCGGGCTAAAATTTATGACTTTATAGATCGGTTCTATTCATAACCGGGCTATAAAGCAAGTGAACCGGGCTAAAAAGCCAATCCTCACGGGTTTCTACCGCAATTTTGGTTTTCACCGGAGCGCATCCATATATATATATATATATATATATATATATATATATATATATATATATATATATGAGATTTATTAGGTATATATTTATGACAGTATGAGATTTATGAGGTGAAGATTATTACTTGGAATCCGAGGAAGTTAGCTTTGAATCAGTTAAAAGATGAAAAGAGAGTCATTTATTTCTTTGAATTCAATACATTTAATTTAATACAAAAAAATAAATTTAAATTAATAAATATACAAATTTTGGAAGATGAAAGGATAGGCATTATTGTTATTAATTCAAAAAATTATAATTTTAAAATTTAAATTGATAAAATATTAAAAGTAACATTTGAGATATTATAGAAATACAATGTTCGATTTCAGAAATGATCAAATCACAATTTTGGCTCATCATAATTTTATTTAGGAAGTCTGTATTGAAGTAATCGCCTATTTATTGGAAAATCTATTATTTCCCACATACACCCACGGACATAAAAAAATATAATAAAAAATCATTTGACCTTTAATTTGTTGCTTATCAACTTAAATAGGGCATTTACATGTATTTGACCAAGGTAGATTAATATTATCCATTATTCTAAGTGTTGATTAATATATATATATATATATATATATATATATATATATATATATATATATATATATATATATATATATATCACATATCATTTCTATATTTTTTAATTTGCTTCAATAAAATTATATAATCTATGATAATGGATTTTAGTTGAAAATAAAGTAATCATTAAAATTCTATATTTATTATTTAATTAAAGATGTTGACTTTTATTCACTCACAAAAAGTATAAAGTATCCTATTATTAGTTCACTCGCAAAAAAAACATAAAAATGGAATATTTTACATAACGGAACAAAAGAACATATATTTTAATTTGAATGTATTTTGATTTAAGATAGCAAGAAAATTTATTATATTTTCATGCTCATTTGAATTGCAAAATTATATTTCATTGAATTCAAAAAAAATTAATGAATATCTTTCATTTTCCAATTCATTAATTTTGTTTTTTCTCATATTAAATTCAATCATGCATAAAATTATACTCTTAAATGCAAAAAAAAAATGACTATCTTTTCATATTCTAAATTATTTAATGACCAATTAATTCCTTTAGTTTTTAGTTAAAAATTAATGAATATCTTTTTATTCTTATCCACATCTATTTACTAATTTAACTTTATTTTTTCACATATTATATATCTTCAATACACTTGAATGCCTTAATTGTAAAATATTAAATGACTATATTTTTATTTTACAAATAAATAAATGGCAATTTCTTTGGATTCCAAGTAAAAATAAGTGATTGTCTTTTCATCTTTATATGTTCCAGCTAAAAATAAAAATACACGTTAGGGATAAAAAAAATTCATATATTATTTCGACAAAATAATAATCAACATATATATATATTAAAAATATGAAAAAGTAGTATTCATAGTCTCTAATGCATAAAATTAGCAAATTGAAACACAATGAGGGGGAATAAGAGTTACATATTCTTTATTATTAAGATCGATTAGCGTCTACACTCAAATATTTTTATTAGTGTTGTTGTTTTTAATTATCATTGTAAATTAACCAATAACACTTGGTTAAAAAACGTTCCCATCTAATTCTACAAATTTTTTCTAATTGAGGGATAATAGTGTCTGCTCTTAAAATATGGCTACAAATTTATTTATTTTTTAGCAACAGCAAATCCACTAAAATTAACCTTGTTTTTTATACAAAGCAAAATCCAAACCCAAAGGAAAATCACTACTGCAGAAGATAGAATTGGTTGAGATTAGGCCTAATGCTAGCAAGGAGATGGGCAGCTATGTTAAATTCACGCCTAGCAAAGGACCAACCTCTGAAGTCGAAGCCGTTTGCCAACCGTCTATAATCTTCCACCATACCACCAACAACGGAAAAGTTCTGCAGCCCGCTCTTTAGCTTCGTGACCAAAGCCTTGCAATCCGACTCGACCACGATTGTTGTAGCCAGGCTCCCTTGTAGTGATTGCAGCGCCCACCGCACAGCCTCTGCTTCTACAAGCTCGACACACTCCGACAAATTGAGCTCGCCTCCCCATCTTGTGAAGAAAAAGACCGATATATGTCCGGTTCCACCGGAGCCAAGCCAGTCACCGCCTCCAACAACTCCTCCATTGACATCTGTAGTTAGTCGCAAGCCAAGACTCCATCTGGATCTATTGAGATGCCAACACGGACTCCAGGAATGTGTCATCATCGATCAGGAATGCTGTCCGACCGCTCTCTCGCCTGAGTCTTGATCAAGCCTTCTCCCCCATGATGATTGACTAATTAACACAGGACGGAATCGGGCGCTAGCACTACTACCTCTACACGTCTACGTTGGGGTTGAATGAGATTGTGATTGTGAATGGGAGATAGCATAGCAGACCCTATATATGAAGTTGGAAGAAACAAACGTCTCATTAATTTGCCATTGCACAAATTAAAGTGTGAGTAGATGAAAAGGGGAACTTGTGAGATATGTAAAACCCCTAATTTGAATGACATTAAAGAAGGGAGAAGGCCCGGCCAAGTGACCAACCCATCTAAATCTCATTTCAATTTTTTTTGTTCCTGAATTGATTGTACTGTTACAAAAATCTTAGGTGTTAATGTTGTGGATGAGGAATTCAATGTAATTATGGATGATTTTTTGACACAATTTTCAATTTTGTGGAAAAAAAAAACAAATTGAATACACTACACATTAATGAAGGCTTGCACACAAACGGATAACCGATAATATTATAGATTGGATAACCGAGAACACAATTATATAGGTTATAGCATTTATGGTGGGGGCTGAACACAACTTTTACTAGATACTAGATATATATATATATTATAGATTGGCTAGTTGCCTAAGAATAAATTTAAGTCTTTCATTCACAATCTCTCTCAATTTCAGTACTTTGTTATAGTGGAAGTGGTGTTTCTTTATTTTGATATACTTCATTCCTCCATTTAAATAAGTTTATATTGTTGCTCACTTGAAGGCTGCTCTTCATAGTTTTGCCATGTTTCTGGTTAGTTAGTGTTTATAATTTTCTCCTAGACCTTTTTTTTAAAATTTGATTTTGTATTGTTGTTTTCCAATTTCATTTGCCTGCATTGGAGTTGCGGATTCATTGGAATCTTGCTTTCATTTTTTCTACCATATTAATCTATATCTAATATCTAATATAATACTAAAACAGCTGCGAAGGATACACGTGGCACCCTCACATTGAAAGTGACACGTGGCAGCCATTCACTTAACATGTCCCATATATATATATTTAAAATAAATATTCTTAAAATCATTTTTTATTTACCAAATCATAACAACTTCTCTAAATTTACATATTATTTTTTATCCAGGATTTTGTGAAGCCAGAAAATAATAAATCAATATATTATTAATAAATTTAAATTAATTTATCCAATACATTTTAACCAATGATTTGAATACACCTAACAACGAGATTGGTTTGAATTAATAAATTAATAATATTTAAACACTTTATTTATTGATTTTTTTGGTCAAGATATTTGAGGATTCCATGATACTCGGATATTTAAAAATTGAAACTAATTAACATAAGTTGGAATGATATTATATTTAATAAAATAACAATACATGAAGATTTTATTATTGTATTTAATTTATCTATTTTTTTTAGTTAAAGTTGTCGAACGATATTTAATTTATACTCTTATAATCAATAATCAATAGACTATTAAAAATCCTTTGGATTACTCGATATGCAAAACCATGCATGATCCTAATCTCTTTATCTTAATCAATATATTTGTTTAATCAATAAATTGATGATAAGATCAAGTCGATCTTCTTGAGATGATTCGTGGTCTTGGTATATATAATATATGTGATCCTTTACTGCAGGAAACTTTAAAGGTTTAATTCGGGTTGATTTTTTTATTTTTGCAAAATGGAAGTTGTACGTATAATTTGAGGCAAATTTTTTTTTTTTCATTTTAAATGAAAAAATAGTTTTTCTACTTATCCATATTTCTCTTTGTTTGTGTTGTTATAGAATTGATCCATCGATCATATAATCATATATATGCTTGGTATATTCAAAGGTCATTGCCCTACGATTTGATTTACGTAAAATATATTTTCAACTTTATATTAAAAAAATCTTAGAAATAATAAGCAATTTAGTATAAAAAAATCTACTCAACATTTGTGGCTTTACCTTACTATGTAAATTCCTAATTCATATGGGTTCAACTTCATTAAACATATGTGGCCTTACCTTATACTGTGACATTATTTCTAATTAGCATTTGTTAGTTAAACAAATTAAATAGGACATACAATGATATAATACATGATCTATATGTTGAGTCGACGTGAAGCTCAATTGAACTAGACTAAGATCCAAAAAATAACTAATGCTTGATTTGATTTCAGTGCGTTCAATTAATCCAATTTGATTTGAATAATGAAAACATTAGAAATGTTATGATGTCTAATTATTCATTAAAATTCATCATTTACAATTATTTAAAAATAAATAAATTTAACAAAAGGAGAAAATCAAGAGATTTCATAAATTTCTTTATTTGGTTAGCTGATACTCTAATATATTTGGGTTATTAATTTTATTCATTATATTACAAATATATTTCTTTAGTTATAATTTAATCATTTCTTTTTAAAAAAATTTTAAGTTATAATTTAAATTTTGATTTACCACCTAAATTTATGTTTAATTTGAACACATGCACACACACATCCATATTAGTTTTGAAACATGCATGTTCATTAAATCTTGGTGGGTATTTTCACAAAATCTTGGTGGGTATTTTCACAAATTTATTTGTACATATGCATGTTTTTGTTTATTTGTCAATTTTGATCCTAACAAATACGTACTCAAAATAAAATTAATTAAAATCCTATTTATAATGTGTTAATATGTAATATAATTTCTTCCAATCATCTCATTTGACAGTGATTGAATTCTCTAGATTGATCAATTTTAATTTACCATTAATCAAATAACAACAAACTATAACCTTTTCAATTTTTTTTAGAAAAAATAACTCAAAACATTTACATGTATATATGTATACAATAAAAATGTTATTTATATCATATTTGTACTTCCGATTTCAAAGTTTTTTTTCTCATTTTCTCTACATGTATCAACATATCTATATTTTCTTCTTTCATTGGTAAAATGTTGTTTTATCTAGAGTATTTTGTTTACATAATCAACAATGAATGACCTTTATTACGGCGAAGAACTAACAAACTCTAAAAGATTAGAAGATAATTAAAAAAAAAGTAGAAACAATCTTTGCATATAAAATAAAACAATAATGTGTATTTTTTTGGAATAAAAAACTTGAACTTATGAATTAATTTAAAGTTATATAATCAGATATAAGGGAAATATAATACTCTGGATATATTAAATAAAATATGGAAGTGATGAAGAGGATGATGAAAATCAAGACGGGAATGAGGAATGATAATATCAATCGAAACAATTATGGTTAATAATCTAGATATAAAAATAGATTGCCTAAAAATATTAAATTACTTAATCTCATATAATATTTTCTGAATTCAACAAATTTTATAAATTTATGTCACAAGATCACAAGTTAGAAAAACCAATTATATCATATACACATTGATTACAATGTGTTCATATACTCCCGTGCCTCGGGCACGGGTACTATACTAGTAATACCTTAATTTAGAAGACTTTTGATGATGTGTCAACACCTCCTTAATTTAAGGTTTTTCAACTAATCATAATTTTCTCTTATTATTTCTTTTTTTTCTTTTCATCTCTTTCATACATTTACATTTTTTCCCTTTTATTTTTTTACCCATTTACTAACAATTGGGTTTAATTCAAAACATTGAATTAAATCTAATGATTCTAATGTCTACTATTAATATATATATATATATATATATATATATATATATATATATATAATTATGTTTTATTTATATCTATATAATACCTTAATTTAGAAGACTTTTGATTATGTGTCAACACTTCCTTAATTTAAGGTTTTTCAACTAATCATAATTTTATCTTATTATTTCTTTTCTTTTCTTTTCATCTCTTTCATACATTTACATTTTTTTCCCTTTTTTTTTTACCCATTTAATAACAATCTATCTATATAATACCTTAATTTAGAAGACTTTTGATGATGTGTCAACACCTCCTTAATTTAAGGTTTTTCAACTAATCATAATTTTCTCTTATTATTATTATTTTTTCATCTCTTTCATACATTTACATTTTTTCCCTTTTATTTTTTTTACCCATTTACTAACAATCTATCTATATAATACCTTAATTTAGAAGACTTTTGATGATGTGTCAACACCTCCTTAATTTAAGGTTTTTCAACTAATCATAATTTTCTCTTATTATTTTTTTTCCATCTCTTTCATACATTTACATTTTTTTCCCTTTTATTTTTTTTACCCATTTACTAACAATCTATATCTATATAATACCTTAATTTAGAAGAATTTTGATGATGTGTCAACACCTCCTTAATTTAAGGTTTTTCAACTAATCATAATTTTCTCTTATTATTATTTTTTTTTCATCTCTTTCATACATTTAAATTTTTTTTCCTTTTATTTTTTTACCCATTTACTAACAATCTACATAATACCTTAATTTAGAAGACTTTTGATGATGTGTCCACACCTCCTTAATTTAAGGTTTTCAACTAATCATAATTTTCTCTTATTATTTCTTTTTTTTTTCTTTTCATCTCTTTCATACATTTACATTTTTTCCCTTTTATTTTTTTACCCATTTACTAACAATTGGGTTTAATTCAAAACATTGAATTAAATCTAATGATTCTAATGTCTACTATTAATATATATATTATAATAATAATAATAATCTATATCAATCTAATATCTATACTTGAAAGCCTTTTTTATGAAGCCTAACTTAATGACAAACAATTTTACCATTTTCTTAAAGATTTTAAGTCTACCTTCATTATTTTATCTTAACTTTTATTAATATTTTATAATATTCATTTATTATGTTCTTAAAAATTTATTTATTAAAAATCGCGCCATGGCGCGGGAATTGTACTAGTTTAGGTTAAATTGGGGGTAATTTTGATTATAATTATTCTTCAGTTTACTTCTTTCTTCTAAATTTTAGATTAATCCTTATCACATCTTTCTTTTTTCTGATTCTAAATTGGGGGAATCTGGGGGAGGTAGCAGTCAGGGTTATGCCCTCAACTTTGAATGAATACACCATATTTTTAATTATGTTTAGCAGCCGGTTTGTTCCTTCATTTTTAAAATTACTAAGAGCTTGTTTGTAGGGTCTGAGTTTTATGTTTGCCTTGATAATTTCTAGGGTTTGATGCTTTATCTCTACTCTTGATTTGTGACAATCTGATTTCGATAGCAATGTTGTGGTTTTTTAAAAATCGATTTCATTCCTTATTTTACTTTGTCTGTTTTCTAATTTTAATTTGGTATTCATTTTGAATCTCATGTCTTTTATTTAAGGTGTTTGGTCTTTGATTTATGGTGTTTAATTCTTTGATGGTTTATGAAACCCTATAATCAAGCACCTTTTGCTGACCTCTCTCTCTACTAGCTTTTTTTTTGTTCCTGTCATCTTTTTTGTGGTTTTGTTTGATCCGACCTAGGTAAAAGATCTGGGTGTGTTTGGATTCCAAATGCATTATGCTTATAATGTAAAATGATAAGGTGGTGTTTGGTTCATAAAATTTTAAGGTGTTTAAATTATGGTATTTTTGGATTCCACTATATATTAATTAAAATGCAATTATTTTATCTTGATTTATGTGATTATTTGGTTAAATTACGATTTTACCTCGGTTTTTACAAGATTTTTATTTTAACAACCAAACGGACACATAAAACGAGGTAAAATAATTGCATTATAATGAAAATGTAATGGAATCCAAACACACCCTTAGTTTCTATTGAAATTATCATACCCTTTTTATCGATCGGCGGATGATTGTTTGCTATAAAGCTTTTCTTGCTTGCCTCGCAGAGTCGCAGGTGTGGGTTTACGGTGTGAGTGACTGAGTGGCATCTGATTTGCTCTCCTCGCCGCCTCTTCTTGTCCACAATCTGATTTGCCCCTTCCAGGGCCTCCACCGCATTTCCACCAAAAGTAATCTCTCTTCTTCTTTTTCTCTTTCTCCATCTTCATGCTTGACAAAATGTCAAGTACGTTCTTCTTGAATGAAGCCCTAATTTCTCCCGTTTATGGTTTGTTCTCTAATTTGTCTTCTAATGTTATAATTAATGTGTTTTTAAATTTTAACCCGATTTATAAGATGGGTATACGATGGTTAGCTATTAGAAGTTTACTTTCAAACATGAAACATTTAATTAAATGATTTCCTTCAATTCTAATAGGCCAAAACAAAGCTACTTACTGAGCTTAAGAAACTCCAAACCTGACTGAATTTGGAAGAGAGATCACCTTAAGTTACCCTACAACAATTTTGATGTTAAAGGTACTTATCATATGAATTTTAACATCTTATCCAGGTAAAGCTATGTATGTCTATGATGAGATTATTTTTGCTTATTCAGTTCTCAAACCATCAGGCTAGATATGGAATTTGAGCTTTAGATTTTTCTGTTCTTGAATTGCTTCTTATGGAGTTTGGGATTTCTATGGGGTTAATAGTTGATAAATATCATGGCAAAGTTTGATGGAAAGGAGCACGCCCAGCATGGCATATCAAGCTTGGCGTCATGATCCTGAGGTATTTTTGTTCTTGAATAAAGTGTTTTTGTTATAGGATTGGATGTAGTAATAACATTTTCCCTGTGACGCTGCTTCGCAATTTTCAGGCTTTATGCATTCGTTATTTGCCTTTCGCTTCCTATGTTTTTTTCTTTTATGGGGAGTTATGCTGTGGGGCAGTAGCTGACCATCCTTAAAAGAAAGAGTTGATAAAGTATTTTTACCTTTAGACAAGGGGTGCACACTGCACACATGTTCTAATGGATCGACCAAGGGGCAAAGCCTTGTTTGTTTCTTTACAGATAAATATAGGCATAACAATTCTCCAAAGAACACTTGTGGCTGATAAAATCTTGTCTGGATTGGAATTATAAGGGAAGCAATTGCAATTCCAATTGCAAATAGGGTATTTGAAAGAAGCCCAACTTTCTATATTATACTATTGAGTATGTTGGTGAATGTTGATTTTCAAACAATATTTTGTTGTTCTGTTACTATAGTGGGGGCATAATCAAAAGTAGAGGATCAGGGTGAGGAACTAGAGTTGCTATAGAAGTTGGGAACTAGGGATGATATCTATTTAGTAGTTTAATGTAAGATAATGAAAAACGATTTAAGTTTAGGGGATTTAAACCATGAGATGCATGCCAACTGCTAAGGACCCGGACGGTATCTATTTAGTAGTTTATGATCAATTTGCTACTTTGTTATTGGATTTTCATGGGTGAAATAATTGTTAGTTAATAGAATTGTTAGGTTTGTAATTGAGTTACAAGCACTTCTAAAAGAATTATTGTGGCATGTGATGTACTGCATGAGTGCATGCCAAGGACCCTGATGATACAGTGTGCAGGTTGCCACCAATAACTTTGAATTATTGTGTGAGAAGGACGATAATTGCAATATTCTTGTCAGTAGACAGTTCTGGGCTTGGTTTTCTGGAGTTCAGTCTACATTACCTTAGAAGGGTTTTCCTATTATGCACCTAAAAGGTGTTATCATTGTAGTAACTCTTAAATTAATCACTCCCTACAATTAAGATGATGTCTTTTAATGTAAGGCTATTGTAAAAGCAATATGTGATCATGCCTCTAAGACTGTACTTTTTTGACAGATTGGACCACCTGTATATCATAGTAGAACAATATTTGAGGATGCTACTGCAGAGCTGGTAAGAGATTATTTCTGGGATGATGAATCTCGACCTAAGTGGGATCTTATGCTCAGCCACTTCAAGATATTGGAAGAAACCACTCCCTATTGAAATGAGACACGGAGAGCAATTCCTCTGCCTGCCTTCAAAATCAAACCTTGTAAGAGACCATGGAGAGGAACCTTCACAATACCAATATGAAGCCTTTAAAGCATGCATCATACTTGAGATCACAAATTTTAGGTAAATGATTAAAGGATGCTGATGAGAAGCTCTGTTGCTTCACAAAATTGGCCCTTGCTGATCTTCATGCTTATATTCCTAAGATTCTTTCCCAGGCATTACAGTCTATTGTTCTGACTGATTATATTGAACCAATCACCTCTGTTTTGTTAGTGATTAACTTGGTGTAGCTACTCCAATTTGAAAGGAACACTTTAACTAAATCCTAATAAAAAAAGGAGAAGACAAACATACTCAAAGTCGAACTGAGTTTTAAGAATATTGAAAGTATAGAACAACGTTATCGAATATGTTTATAAAAAACTGGACTTTTTACAAAGTAGCAGTTTTGGACAATGTTTCTGGATATACATATATGCATGCAATTCTTCGCAAAGTATTTAGTATCCTATTTGTTTTAGTTTGTGGACCATTTATAGGTTGCTTGTTTAATTGTTTTTGGAGCTATTAGTTGGTTTGCTGGTGAATAAGATGATTTGGTTGAATTTTATTTCTCCTCAACTGAATTCCCTCTTTCAAATAAGATGGACTGGTATTAGTTGTTCTTCAGGTGAATTTTTACAAATAGTATCATGCCATGAACTTATTTCCCATAAACTTGTGATTCAAAATTTTGAGTCCTCCATTTTCTACCTCTCCTTCAAAATCTTATTCAAGCACCAACCTCGCGCATTCCTACACATCTTGGCCAATCAGATGGTTCGCTCCATTCGGTATCTCTAATCTCTATGATGGGGGTGCCAGGAAGGTCATGGTCATGGGCATTCTCCCCTTAGTCTGGGCACCCAGGTTTGTTTTGCAGTTGTACTAGGGCCAGAAGAGTAAACGACACCAGAGGCTGCATAGACAGGATCAATCAGCTGGTTGTGGAGTACAAATTGATAGAACAACAAATTCTTGAACTTAACTATGAGTTGCCTGATGCTCATGTTGTCTACTGTGATGTTTATGATTCATTACTGATTTTGATGGCACTGATGAATGATTCAATTGTTGATGGATTTCGCAGGATTTCAGAACGAGAGGTGCGGGAGCTGCAGAAGTGGTTGGCACCACGCAGCCATTGGTTGCACCTCCCTGAAAATGGCTTGCGACGAGCCATCATCTCACATCTGGTGGGACTTGTTCAACCCAACACAAGCTGTCAACTCGCTGCTAGCTGATTCGGCATGAAGTGGAAAGTCATTTACTCACCTGTGTCGTCCGATGTAAGTCCAAGACGTCGTGTATGCGTAAGTCTCTGCATACAATATCATTCATGTTTAGGCTGTCGTAGGGGCTGAAATGCAACACTGACAATTGGTCAAAAACAATTTCATTTGCAATTTGTGTCCCTTTATACAACACAAACTTCACCGTGCGAAGCACGGTTACATTATAGTATATATATATATATATGACAATAACAACCAAGCCAGCCCAGTATATAATTAAATCCAGTAAATTTGACTTTGTTAAAGTCTGCAAAATATATGACCATATTAACCAGTCTCGCCATCATCTACACGGCTACACTGCCCCCATATGTGTCAAGTTGAATAACTTAATCTGGGCTATCATATTTATAGCAGTAAAATAACCATTAGTGAATAAGGCCTGAAATTTTACACTATCTTTCGGAATCAACACCTTGTTAGTAGATTTTTTCCTCATCTTTGTAACAAAGAAGAAGAACAAAAATCGCCCAATGAACGATGATATGAATGATATGCACCATAATACTCTTGTTTTGAATCCAGTCGGTTGGAATTAGTGGCTTTTGAAAAGCAAGAATAATCACAGACATGATAAAAAGATTACCATAATTAAGAATACTTTAGCATATTTTATAATCCATAAGAAACCCCACTTACAACTCATGACAAACAAGGGTCTTCTTCTTAGAAATAGCATATACCTACTTTAGCTCCCTCACAAAAACATGCTATAAATTCTCAAATGGCAACACATCAAATCCAAGTTATCACTCAGTACTGCTCTTTCAATTCCTTCATTCATGATGGAAACTGAAATGGGTTCCTTAGAAAAGAGTGAATTGGATGGTCAAAAGAAAGGTAAGGAAGAAACAAGGGATGAAAACAGTCCCTCTTTAACTGTCATATTCAAGTATGCAGATGGGGTTGATTACCTTCTAATGTTCTTGGGCACACTTGGAGCCCTAGGGGATGGCATGTCAACCAACTGCATCTTAGTCTTCGCAAGCCACCTAATGAACAGCTTGGGTTATGGCCAATCCCAACTTGGCAACAGCAGTTTTATGCGCGAAGTCGCAAAGGTAACAACACATTTTATGACTTGAATTCTTTCCAACTCTTGGTTAGTTTCGGTCCTTGTGTAGCTGATGACTTGGTCCTAATTTGTTTCTGAATTGTTCAACAGTGTAGCTTATACTTTGTGTTTGTGGGACTTGCAGTCTTGCTGGCAGCTTTCATGGGTAATTGATTTCTTCTGTTAATTTGTATGCACTTTTTTGGTGTTAAAGAATCCGCGTTACATTGAAGAAACAAAACAGAAAGCTACTTGCTAAAACAAACCCTCTTTTCAAGTCTATAAAGAACTTGAATTGGGGTTAGATTATTGTTGGATTGTGGTGATGAAAAACCATCATTACAAACCATAATCCCGAACCTATTACACACGTGTGTCCATGCACGATCGATCCATCGGACATGAACAGTTCTAAGCCAGTTATTGAACCCTAGCAAATAAGCTGCATATAGAATACTGACATGCTGCAATTAATTGGTGTAGAGGGTTACTTTTGGTGCAAAACGAGCGAGCGACAAGTGCTCAAGATTCGGTACAAGTACTTGGAGTCTGTGTTAAGGCAAGAGGTAGGCTTTTTTGATTCGCAGGAAGCTACAACGTTCGAGATCATAAACAATATATCGAAGGATGCTGCTCTCATTCAAGAAGTTTTGAGTGAAAAGGTATATGATCGAGCTAGCTTTTCGCCAAAACAAGTCTTCCATTTATTTCTTGATCCTGAGTCCTTCAATGTGATCTTCTGAGTGCAGGTGCCCCTCTTCTTGATGCACTCGTCCGTATTCCTCTCAGGAATTGCGTTCTCAGCCTACTTTTCATGGAGACTCTCCTTGGTTGCATACCCAACTCTCGTACTCCTTGTGATCCCCGGTTTGATCTACGGCAAGTACCTTCTTTACCTGTCCGAGGAGTCATACAAGGAGTATGGCAAGGCAAATGCCATCCTAGGCCAGGCTCTCGGGTCGATCAAAACCATATATTCATTCACAGCCGAGAAAACAATCATTGCAAAGTATGCATCCGTGTTGGACAAAACCACGCGATTGGGAATCAAGCAAGGGATTGCCAAAGGGTTGGCTGTCGGTAGCAATGGAGTTGCCTTTGCCATATGGGCCTTCCTCGCTTGGTATGGAAGTCTACTTGTTATGCACAAAGGCGAGAGTGGTGGGAGGATCTATGCAGGAGCAGTTTCATTCATCTTGGGAGGACTGTATGTATACTGGCAGAATCTTGTTTATTTTTATGATTGATAGTATCATTAAAATATGGTTAAGATGTCGGTATGTTTCTCCCTTTCTGAGTCTAATAGAGTGTTAAATGCGTTGCAGATCCCTTGGGATCGCACTCCCTGAGCTGAAGCACTTCACAGAAGCCTCGGTGGCAGCTTCTAGAATGTTCCAAATGATCAATAGAGTCCCTCGGATAGGCGGCAGCAGTGATGGTGGGACTCATGACAAAGGGCTTATCCTAGAAACAGTGAGGGGCGAGATAGAGTTTGAACGCGTCAACTTTACATACCCATCTCGCCCTGACTCTATTGTTCTCAAGGACTTCGCCTTGAAGGTGGATGCAGGGAAAACCGTGGCCCTCGTTGGAGCAAGTGGGAGCGGGAAATCAACAGCCATTGCCCTCTTGCAACGTTTCTATGATGTGAGCTCTGGAGCTGTTAAGATTGATGGGATTGATATCAGGGAGCTGCAGCTTAGCTGGATAAGAGGGCAGATGGGACTAGTTAGCCAAGAGCATGCTCTATTCGACACATCAATAAGAGACAACATCTTGTTTGGGAAGGCAGACGCTTCCATGGACGAAGTTGTGGCTGCTGCCTCAGCAGCTAATGCACATAACTTCATACAGCAGCTCCCTGATGGGTATGAAACCAAGGTAAAACAAATATCATCTTAGACAAAGATCATTCCATTCCAGATGAGACGAGTATTGAATCTGATATGGTGTTGATTGTGAAACAGATTGGAGAAGGAGGAGCTCTCTTATCGGGAGGCCAAAAGCAAAGAATTTCAATCGCGAGGGCACTCATTAGAAACCCAGCGATTCTGCTACTCGATGAGGCTACAAGTGCTCTGGATTCAGAATCTGAAAAGCTAGTACAGAACGCCCTTGATCAAGCCTGTATGGGAAGAACTACCTTGGTAACTAATTAGTTCTTCCACATTCATTGTGTTTGCTCATAAAGAAACGATTCAATTGACAGAGGTTCCCAAATTGATCTATAGGTTGTAGCCCACAAGCTCTCAACAGTTCGAAATGCAGACCTCATCGCTGTTGTAACCGGTGGCCAAGTGGTCGAAACCGGAATCCACGAAGCTCTTATCAACAAACCCAAGGGTCACTATGCAAAACTGGCCAAACTGCCAAGCCTTCTCCTCCGCGACGGAGAGCCCGACCAGAGTCCGGAACGACGCATTTTATCAGTTACAAGAAGCAGCGCTGGGAGTCAAAGCTTCCCGGGCTCCAGCCCTGCGCCATCCTCCCCACTCCCCCGCACAGAAAACCCAACAAACACACCTCTCGACCGCTCATCTCCGCCATCCTTGGCCCGACTTCTATCCCTCACCTCCCCCGCCGACTGGAAGCACGGCCTCATCGGTAGCCTCTCTGCAGCTGTCTTCGGAGCAGTGCAGCCCTTCTATGCCCTGACCATCGGCGGCATGATCTCAGCCTTCTTCATCCAAGATCATCGAGAAATGCGGGCCCACATCCGGACCTACTCCGCCACATTCTCGATCCTCTGCCTTCTCTCCCTCGGCCTCAACCTTTCGCAACACTACAACTTCGCCTGCATGGGGGAGCGACTCACGCGACGAGTCCGCCTCCGCATGCTCAAGACTCTCCTCTCCTTCGAACCCGCGTGGTTCGATGAGTCCGACGCCAACTCCAGTGGTGCTCTCTGCTCACGCCTCGGCCATGAGGCCTCTGTTGTCAAGTCCCTCGTCGTTGACCGCCTCTCCCTCTTCGTACAGACCGGCTCCTCAGTCATCATCGCCATAGTCATGGGGCTGATCGTGGCGTGGAAGCTCGCACTCGTCATGATCGCCGTCCAACCCCTCACAATCCTCTGCTTCTACACAAGGAAAGTCTTGCTCTCCGCAATGTCGGGGGAGGCGGCGAGGGCGCTACATAAGAGCACGCAGATAGCAGCGGAGGCAGTGCGGAACCACAAGACGGTGGCAGCATATGGCTGCGCTGGGAAGGTGGTGGGGCTGTTCGAGGAGGCCCAGGAGGAGCCAAGGCAGCAGGCGAGGAGGAAGGCGTGGATGGCGGGGATCGGGATAGGATCGGCGCAGTGCTTGACGTTCATGTGTTGGGCGTTGGATTTTTGGTATGGAGGGAAGCTGGTGGAAAAGGGGCAGATATCGGCCGGGGATGTGTTTAAGACGTTCTTCATACTCGTCAGTACCGGCAAGGTGATTGCTGAGGCCGGTAGCATGACCTCTGATCTGGCCAAGGGATCCGCTGCAGTAGCTTCAGTGTTCGAGATCCTAGATCGCCACTCTCGAATTCCATGCTCATCAGCGTCAGGAGCAACGCTAGAGAAGTTAACAGGGAGGATAGAGCTCAGAAAGGTGGAGTTTATGTACCCGAACCGGCCACAGACCATGGTCCTGAGGGGCCTGAGCCTTGAGGTCCGACCCGGAACCAGCATGGGCCTGGTGGGGAAGAGTGGGTGTGGGAAGTCGACTGTCATTGCTCTCATCCAGAGGTTCTACGACGTCGTAACGGGAGCAGTCAGGATTGATGGCGTCGACATAAGGGAGCTGGATCTGCTTTGGTACCGGAACTCGGTCGCAGTCGTCAGCCAGGACCCTGTCATCTTTGCTGGCACTATCAGGGATAACATACTCATGGGGAAGGCCGACGCCATTGAGGACGAGATTGTTGATGCCGCCAGTGCTGCCAATGCCCACGAGTTTATCTCGGCTCTCAAAGAGGGGTACAACACAAAATGCGGCGAAAGAGGAGTGCAGATGTCAGGAGGACAAAAGCAGAGGATCGCCATTGCAAGAGCAATCATCCGGAAGCCGACGATTCTCCTGCTCGACGAGGCCACAAGTGCTCTGGACCTGCAATCAGAGAGAGTAGTGCAACAAGCGCTGGACCGGATCATGGCTGGGAGGACCACTGTCGTGGTTGCCCACCGGCTCAACACTATCAAGAACCTTGACTGTATTGCGCTCATCGACGAAGGGAGAGTAGTAGAGAAGGGAACATATGCACAGCTCAACCACAGGCGAGGGGCTTTTTTTAATCTCGCCAGCCTTCAAACACATTGATTTGATAATCATGTCGCAACTGCTGTAGCGGCAATGAATCTATAAGACTATAACCATTATGTGCTCATGTAAAAGTAACGCCTAAACTATGCAAGACAAACATATTATCTTACAGATTATGAGAAGCAACAATCGTAATTGCAATAAGGCATTTTCATTTCAATTTGAAGGTACACTCTAGTTCATCAGATTGTTTGTGGTTAATTTGAGAGGTTTGGTCTTTAAATTAAGGATTTGTGCCTTCGAATTCATGTTTATGCCCTTCAAAGTTTGAATTGTATGCCCTTCTATTTGAGAATTGAGATCTTGAAATTCAGGGTTATGGCCTATAAATTGAGGATCGAGGCTGTGAAATAGGGTTATGGCCTTCAAGCTCATAATTGGGGAGTTTGAATTGAGGGTTATAGTCTTCCATTGCTTCCAATATGGTTTTTGCTCTACCAAGGGATATTGATTTTTATCCTGCATGATATGATATCAGGAACTATTTTAAGTGTAACGTCTAACCTTTGATCATTGCTTGATACAAATAATTATTGCCCAAGTTATGCAAAACAAACATTGTTTATGGTCAAGAATTAGAAAAGAGACATTATATGAAATCAGCACTCCACTTAGATATAGAATCCACCTCTGTTGGAATCTAGAATCCACCCTAAATCGACCACAGGTAACCCTTCTCCGATTCATTTGTGTGATATCAGCAGAAATTCCTAAAATATTGAGAGCATGTTGCTGATAGCTTAGATTTCTAGAAACTAGCTTCAATTTAGAGCATTTTGAGTTTTGAATGGTTGCATTTGGCCAAGTATTGAAGGAGATATGATGATTTAAGCTTGCGACATCAAATCTGAAAAACTGTATATGTCACATTACTATTTCGATCACCATTTGCAAATAAATGATGAGAATGGATTGATTCTTTTTTCATTATCCTCTTAACTGGTTGTAGTTGGTGGCCTATGAAGGACTTGGGCAAATTCTTTGTCATTAGGGAGCTATCTTAATTAGAAATGGCCTGACCACTTTTGGGAAAATATTAAGAGCAGTTACTTGCTGCAATTTCTGGGAAGTTTGTGGGCTGAACTGTTGCTGATAGCTTAGATTTCTAGAAACTAGCTTCAGTTTAGAGTATTTTGAGCTTTGAATGGTTGCATTTGGCCAAGTATTGAAGGAGATATGATGATTTAAGATTGCAACATCAAATCTGAAAAACCGTATATGACATTTAGCTTTTTTAATGTTCTAAAAAATTTCTCAATACTCCTCTTGTTCCTGCTTTAATTGTTATTGCTGTTTTTTTATGCTCAAGTAGGAGGATGCCTGATACTGGGAGAACTTGCCTTGATGTGTCACTCGTCATATTAACTGAATACTGCTCTTGTTACTTTTTTAACTGTTGGATAAGTTGGTTGAAATAGTTACCTGTTGTCAGCAAAGTTTTTTGCAATGCCATGAATCATGTCATCATGGACATTGTTGAATATATCTAGACACCGGATATAATTTCTGTTTATGATACTTGTATGTTGCTTATAGTATATGTTTGTGTCAGCTTCTTGGTGGAGATAACCTCAGTTATAGTACCTTCTTCCTTTGCAATATTTTCCATTCTTGTTTTGGTCACACCCAAATTTCAGTACTGCATCAACACTGAGGAAAATTGTCAGCTTCTTGGTGGAGATAACCTCGTTTTTTATTTTTTGCTTTACAGGATTTTACATATGAAAGTTTAGTTTGTATCATATGAAATCATTTTAGACTTTCCAATAGAATTTAATTGATAGCACATAAAGCAACAGGCCGCTGCATGGGATTCTGGATAGGCATAGGCAAATTGTGTGAATGAATTTGTTGCCGAATGGATTGATTTTCTATCAAAATTGGCCCTACTGGATGCTAAAATTGAAACCTTTTTAATTAAATCCTTGCCCAGATCTATTGATTGGAGATGCAACTCATTTTTTTTTTAATCGAAAATGTTGTTTTGATCTCTTTCTTGCATACAAGTTTTTGAAGTTTATCCTTTCATTCGAGGGGTGTTTCACTTGAGTTTTTGTTTTGGCTTGTAAATTCCATAGACTTGAGTGGATTAATGCTGATCATGCATGCTCAGCATATTCACATATCCCAGTTCCTAAACGACACTAGTGTAATGGAGAAGAACGCGCCTCACGCGCTTCGTTCATCCGCCTCCTCAGACCAAACCCTTCCCCCAAAAAATCTCTCTCTGAAGAACCCTAGAATCGAAAACTCAGCCCCCAAAGTTCATTCTCCTTGGCTAATCATCTCTGAAAATGCCTCCTCCTTGGCTCAAAGTATCAAAATCGCTGCTTGCAAAGCCTTTGCTCCTGAAATTCCTTTCCACGCAACCGGCTATCTCATCTGGTGTGAGTTCTTTTTGCATATAATCAGTCCTATTTTGGTGTTGGGGCTTCAATCTGTTTCCTCGCGCCGCTGTTGTCGAGGTTGTGTTCTTCAGAGAGGATCTCTTCAATGGGGTTTACGATTTGGTTGGGGTGCTCGACCCCCTCCGTGGCCGCTTTTGAGCTGTTGGGCGGTCTATTCTCCGGATCTCCGATGCAGTGTTACATACCGCCTCAATCAGTCCTGGTCGGCTGTGCCCTCTCGCCGGTCTAATTCCGTTTCTGGTCGGGTTGGTCGGGGTAAGAGTTTCTTCTCCTGCCATTTCCTCTCCCTTCTACACATCTATAAGAGTAAAGGGGCTGGATTCCCAGTAATCCATCTCACCGCACCTTCATTTTCTCTATTATCTTGTTTATCTCAAAATCTCTCAGCTAATCTCCTCTGTGTGTTTGCTTCGCTCATGGCATCCACATACAAAAATAAAAGGGCAAAACCCTGGGGGGACGATTCTTTCGTTCCCCCGTTGAAAACCCCCCGAAAGGGCCAAACTCAGGTTCATATTGGAGAAATCCCTCCAATGGTGGAAATCCCAAAGGCTGAAGTTGCTGGAGGAAGCAAAAAGGTATGTAATACCCCTGTGGTCCATCTCGCTTGCTCTTTTTCCATTGTAAGATGCCTTTGCATCGCTTCTGTTGGCCTTACTCTTGGGTCGACTGGGCGCTTGAAGGTATGTAGCACCATAGATTATGCAAATCTCTCTCTATATAAAGCTCTTTATAAGTCTACTGCATTAATTGGGGGTTGGGTAACCATGAGTAAGTCAATATTTCTTGTGTTTCCTTTCATCAAACCTGCTAAAAGAAAACTTCAATTGATGTATTCTTGCAAAATCTCTGAGTACCTTCTCATGGTATTAAAATCTACCTATGAACTTAGTTGGAGAAAGGGGATACTGTGCTTGAGAAGGTACGGCTGCAATCTTGTTGTGTTTGCATACTACCGAATTTTGTTAGCATCCCAAAAAAATAACCCCAAATGTAATCCTTCTTCGTATAATCACATCTTATCACGAAACCCATTCTATAACAGGCTCTTCTGTCCTCATCTAACAGCAACGTCTATATATGCCCATCATCCTCCCTCACAAATTAGAAACATTGCTCACCTGCACTGGTTTTTTTGCGGGTGGAATAGTGTACAATGGCTTGGTCAAATTGTTTCATTGGCAACTACCAGTTCATGCCTCTGTCTTGAGCAAACCTACTCAAACAAATGGGCTTCTTTCAAACTGTGTCAACCTGTGATTAGAGCACATATGGTCTCGGCTACTAAAGCCTATAGAAATCTAAAGCCTGCTGAACCACCCTCTCTAATGAACTCCGCACATTTAAATTCTCAAATTAAGTGCTTTTGGGCTTCATGTCCAAGTTGGGCAAGCATGTTGTGTATTTGTATGACCCTCTGCGTTCATACAAATTCAATTGTTTATACTCTCAAAGGCCATCATGGCCCCAATGAACCTAAATATAGTATAAGGACTTGGAGAATAAAGCCTATCATAAATATCATAAAAGTAAATATTCTTTGTTTAAAAATGATGAACTCACCGATACCACCTTCTGCATATTGCTTTTACATTCCAGTGGAAATTATCTCCAAACTTTGCCTGCTTATGAGAATCTCCTTCTGAATCATTTTCGGTTGCCTGCTTATGAGTCTAAATCACCTTATAAATAAATCCGGTAGACACCCCCTCCCAAACTACCAACCCAAAATTGTCATGAATACACCCCCTCCCCAAATCTTGTTCCAAGACAATCAGAATGGGTTTAGTCCGCCTTGGCGTTGGCGATGTATCCCTTCCCTACATGGGTCTCAATGGTGGGTATCTTGTAAATCTTTGATTGAAATCTTATCGTATCTGCCGTTGTGCAGTATATGGCTTTTAGAAACGCCTTGCACTGGAATCTCCAAAAACTCCACCCAGCCAGTCTTCGTTTGGTTTGCTGTTGGGTGGCCTAGCCATCTCCTAAAAGAAAATTGTAAGCTGGTGAGTAAACCCCCCTTCAATCCTTTCCATTCTCTCACTGTAGAACTTTGCTCTAGTGTTGTTTGGAGTAGTTACATTTCTAGCAGCTCGGTAACCACATCGGTTGATCTAGTAATGGTATATAGTTTCTATGGTACCACTAATATCCTTCCTCAGGACATCGCTGAAGCAACTTTGGTTCTGTTACGGGATAAGATCTCCCTGCTGTTGCTTGATACCGATCAGACCTACCTTTGCTTACCTTATGATGACAAATTAAGGAGCACAAACAGGCAAAGGATTGTGCCACGCTTGCTCGATAACCATCTCTTCCTGAAACTTAATGATGCTTCCGAAAGCAGTTTTGAGCGGAAAAACCAGGATATGAAAAAGTATAAGAATATTGATATCTTTCTTGAGTGGCAGATACCACCTTTTACTCAATGCTTTTGTGTCGATTCGTACAAATTGATACTTCATGAGGACCTAGTTTGGACTCTCCAATTTTTCTTTCTGAGTTTCATGCTCTCTCAAGCAAAACCCATTAGCATCTCTTGGGTAAGTAGCAATGGTAAATATTCTAAGTGGAAGTCGTTTCATCCTTGTCAAAACTGGTCAAGTAATTATCATCAAAAGAGGTCATATTATGTTCCACAGAGGATGCAACCCATGCTCAAACCCGGCTTTAGTGTAAGTCTCCCCTCTCGAATCATCTTCGGTTGGAAACGTGAGCTACTCCTCCAAAACCCGTACCTAACTTTCTTAAAAAACAAATCTAATAGAAATCTCATCACAAGTTATCAACCCAGTATTGTCATGAAAATCCACATGATTGCCGAATTTTTGAATCCAAGCTTGTCGACTAATAAAAGGACAATGCGAAAAAGGAATTTCCATGATAAAATAAACCCAATCAATGATAAGGGACTAAATAAAATTGATTACATATGGGGGAGACCATGGAAGAAAAATCACAATAGGATTAATCAAAGTTTTCTTAGTAAAATAGATGTTTCAAGTAAAACAATTATGGAAATACTCATAAAAACAAAATATTTTAAGGAAAAACCCAAAAAAAGAAATCCCCATTTGACAAGAGATATCACAACAAGGGCAATATATGAGTATGGGAGGGATCACTTTTTGGCCTCCTATGCAAAAACAAAGTGGTCATGATCATACGATATTGGAACTGTAGGGGGATTGGAAAACAAACCTTCTGGACTAACATGAACGAATGGCGATCGCTAGATCATGTACAAATGCTAATCTTAGCAGAAACAAAGACTGAAACAGAACCAAAGGAATCCTTATGGAAAAATGCGGGATTCACAAACATGTGTTGGTCCCCGGCTTCTGGTCGGGCCGGGGGTATTGCTCTATTCTGGAATGAAAACTCCTTCATAGACGAATCCATCTCGGTGATTATTCATCTCCCAAGAATTATTGGCGTAAAATACGAGAGCATAAAAGAGAACTTTGAGTGTCTAATGTTGTTTGTATACCCCCCCAAACCCCTCAGAGAAAGACGACTTTTGGAGAAATCTATACAATCTAATTACCCAAAGCGACATACCATGCCTAATCATGGGAGATCTAAACGAAATAAGCCAACCATCGGATAAGAGCGGAGGGGCAGAAACCCTACCTGGGAGATTTCTGAGAATAATGGAATTCAAAGATGCATGCTCCTTGCTGGAGATCCCCTCGTACGGTAACCCCTTTACTTGGAGAAAGAAACAATTTGGCCCAGATAACATTCTTGAAAAACTTGACAGGGTGCTTGTCCAACATGAAATAATCGACATGTTCCCTGATTTGGCAACTAAAAATGGAGTATTCTCTAACTCGGACCACTGTCCTATTTCAATTAACATTTCCAAGAACACTAGCTTTAAACCACCCCCTTTTAAATTTGAAAACATTTGGTTGCAAAGGAGAGATTTCCGAAATATTGTTAAACAAGCATGGAGAGCTTCATGTGCCGGCTCTGCTATGTTCCGAATTACATACAAATCAAAAATCCTCAAACAAAAGGCTAAAAATTGGAATAAAAAGACATTTGGAAACATTTTCCGACAAGTACAAGAAGTTGATGAGGCCCTAATCGAAATACAATCTATCCAACAATCTAACCAAGACCCAGAAGCATACACAAAAGAACAGTCTATTATCTAAACGAGAAAAGCTACTCTTTTTTCATAAAACTTACTGGAACCAAAGAGCTAAATCAAAACACTTAAAGTTAGCAGATACTAACTCTGCCTATTTCCATAGAGTAGCCACAGGGAGAAGAAATCGAAAGATAATTAGAACAATCACCTCAACAGAAGGAACAAACATAATTGGCAATGAAAACATTAAAAAGGAAATTCAAAGAGACTTTGAGAAAAGATTAAATCGGGAACAAATGTATAGGACCTCCCAATTAGAAGAATACCTTTCAGAAATCAACCCAATCATTACAGAAGAGGAAAACAAATCACTTATTCAAAAACCAACAAACAGTGAAATAAAAAAAGCAGTCTTCTCAATGGGGAACAACAAATCCCCTGGCCCTGATGGAATGACGGCTGAGTTCTACAAAAACTATTGGGACATCGTTGGCCCTGATATCATCCGGGCTACAAAAGCTTTCTTTCACTCTGGCAAAATGCTAAAACAAATTAACCACACTTTTATCTCCCTCATACCAAAAATTGATAACCCCTCCATGACTACACACTATCGCCCGATTAGCCTGTGCTCTACCTTATATAAAATCATCTCAAAGATAATAACAGAACGACTGAAAATGGTAATAGGAAAACTTATACACCCATTACAAGGAGCCTTCGTTTCCGACAGAGCAATCCAAGACAACATCCTAATAGCACACGAGATATTCCACTCCTTTCGCACTAGAAAAGATACCAAGGGGTGGGCTGCAATAAAACTTGATATGGAGAAAGCATACGATAGAGTAGATTGGCATTTCACGGAAGCAGTTCTTCAAAAATTTGGATTCAACCAAAAATTTGTGAATATTATTATGGAATGTGTGACCACAGTCTCTTTCTCTGTTTTAGTAAATAACGGCCCTACGGATCCTTTCAAACCTTCAAGGGGTTTGAGGCAAGGGGACCCTCTCTCCCCGTTTCTCTTCCTGGTCGGGGCAGAAATTCTTGCTCGTAAACTCTCAAGGGAGGCAGATTCTAACCACAACAAGATTGGATTTAAATTTGGCCATTCGGGTCCTTGTGTTCCGTTTCTGGCCTTTGCAGACGACATAATAATATTCTCGAAAGGAAGTAATTCTGCATGTACAAAAGTTAAAGAGATAATTGAAGACTATTGTAAATTCTCAGGGCAAAAAGTAAATTACCACAAATCGGCCTTTCAAACCACCCCAGGTATTCCTAGATCAAGGGCTCGAGACCTAGAAGGAATTCTAAATATACCCCTTGAACGAAACCTGGAAAAATACTTAGGCTGTCCCATCATAAATGGGAGGGTTACCAAGGAAACCTTTGGCGAAATAATTTGCAAATCTAAAGACCAATTGAGCAAATGGCGTGCTAATGCCCTTTCTCAACAAGGCAGAGCAACCCTAATAGTGTCTAACTTATCATCAAAACCTTTATACTCAATGCAGAGCTTCATGCTTCCGGTAGCGGTCCACAAACAACTAGATCAAATCAATAGAACTTTTTTCTGGAACAAAGATGCACAACATAGCCCATTAATCAGTTGGGATAAAATATGTAAATCAAAAAGGGATGGAGGACTGGGAATTAGAAAAACCAAAGATATGAATGAAGCTCTTCAATTAAAACTCCTTTGGAAAATTCTGGCTGAACCGGAAAATAACTGGGTAAAAATCATACAATACAAGTATTTGAAAGAAAACCACATTCTTACCTACTCTAGAAAAGGCAATGCATCGTGGCAATGGTCGAAACTGAGTTATCTAATCCCGAAATTCAAAACGGGACTCATTTGGCAGGTGGGGGATGGGAAATCAATTAGGTTTTGGGAAGATAATTGGGTGGCTACGACACCTCTAAAAGACAAAATAGACTCTCAACATAACATTAATCCACATGATTTTGTAAGCAGCTTCATAATAGGAGGACAATGGTGGAAGGAAAAACTTGAATCGGTACTTTCTAAGCCCATAGTAGAGGATATTATGAAAATCTCCTTGCCAACCCCCCCCCCTTACAGACAGACTGTATTGGTGGCCCGCCAAAAAGGGATGGTTCACAACGACAAGTGCCTACAACTTAATCTCATCCGCACCACAAAGACCGTCGGATGAATACTCATGGATCTGGAAACTTGACGCCCCACCCAAAGTTAAGAACTTTACTTGGAAAATAAAACAAAAAGGACTCGCCACGGCTACCCGACTGGCCCTAAAAGGGGTCGCGGTACCGAACACATGTATTTTGTGTAACCAGTTCGTGGAAGATGATATTCATCTTTTCATAGAATGTCCCATCAACAATTTTCAACAACAATTCCCTGGACAAGTATCTCAAAACATTAACAACCTAATTACAGAAAACAGAGATATGAATCAAATTTTACAAATTTTAGGCTCCACCCTTCCGATGGAGAAGAAACAACATATAGCAATGACATGGTGGACCATTTGGTTCATAAGAAATCAAACAATCTTTAGAAGTGAAACAATCCCCTCTGCAGAAGCTATCAAAAAAATGATCACGACCAATATTGAAAATTGGAGGAAAGCTAGTAGATGGAATGAAACGAAGGATGACGACATACAGAAACAAAGTAAAGGAAAAGGGCTCTCTGGGAACAATAGGAAAACCTGCCGATGGAGGAAACCTCCGGAGGGCAAATATAAACTAAACTTTGACGGATCATTTAAATCAACCACAAATAGTTCCATTGGATACATTATCAGAAACTGGCATGGAGACCCAATCAACATGGGCGGAAAAGCTAGTGGTGGACAATCACCCCTTATAGCGGAAGCCTTAGCTCTACGCCTAGGGATAGAAAAAGCAAGAGAACTAAACATAACCAATCTAATAATAGAAGGAGACTCTAAGATTATCACGGACTATCTAAGATCACAAGTTGGATGTCCTTGGGAAATAGAAATGATTATGTCAGATATCCAAAGCCTTCTCAAAGGAATAAGGAATGTTAGTATATCACATATTCCCCGTATTGGTAACCGGGTAGCGGATAAGGTTGCGCACCTTAGCTACTCTACCGGGGGCCTGAGCTATACCTAGATACAGGTCTTCTTAACCTCATCCGTCAGGATGCTTTCGGTTAGGGTTCCCCCATCCGAATTCTTACCTAATCAAAAAAAAAAAAAAAACATATCCCAGTTCCTCTATATGTACTGTTCTTTCTTGAGCTGTTCCTCTATATATCCCTTAATTAGTTTCTGTGCAATCATGTCTTTTTGGACATTTATGCTTTACTTGAGCTGATGTCAAGCATTCCTTTTTACTCGTATTTGTTTTTTATTTAGTGTTCTTTCTCCCTATCTTTAGCCTGAGTCATTGTTGGTGCAAACAAAAAATTTGAGTCACTATTGCTACTTTTTTTTTATTAAAAAAAAACTCATAAAGGAAGAAAGTAATGAATACACTCTGTATAGAAGCTAACATGGTTGCAAATTAATGAGATTTTCAGGAACATCAACACGCTTGGTTTCACACAACTACTAGAAAAGGTTGTCAAGGTACGAAGCTTGCTCTTTATCCCAAGGCTTTGAAATAACTGACAACTACAACGAGAAGACCTCTTATTGGATGACCTAAAACTTTTCATTTTGAGTCTTAAATTTCTTGCATGATATTCTTTAAGTTCCCATTTTTGGTGTTTTCCAATCTTTTTTGGTTCATCTTTATGAAGGAATCATTTTCCATAGATTATTGTGTATGATAAATTTCTTAGGGAAATTCCATTTGGTACCCCTGAGATTTAGACAATTCCGTTTGGTGTCCTAATGTTTTATTTTGTCCGGATGGTGCCCCTGAGGTTTGTCAAAAGTCCGCCTCATTCCCAAAACTCATATTTTCACTTTTTTAAATCAATAAAATGACCCATTATTTTTCTTTATTTCACAAGACTCCCTTTATTTTTAACAATGAATAAAATTACCTATTATTTAACTAAATCCAACATAAAAATGAAAAAAAAAACACCTTTTATATATTTTTTCAATAAAAGCACACATAATTTCCAAAATTTTAGCAAAAACCCACCCATTGTTACAAAATTTTTTAGAAGAAAATCAACCTTTATTTTTAACATCACACAAAAGATTCATTATTTTTAATATTTTGCAAAAAAAAATCTCATTATTTGTCAAACATTGTACATACATAACATACCACCCATTATTTATAAAAAAAATTGCATTAATCCATCCTCACATTTTGTGAAAAAAAAAAATTGACCTATAAATTACAAAAAGGAAAAAATCATAAAACCATACTTTGGATAAAAAAAAATCTCCTTTATTCTACTTGAGTATTAGGTAAAAAAAAATCCACCCTCTTATTCATCAATCCACCCTTTATTTTTTACATTACTTTTTCCAATAAAATTCTAATAGAGTATCGGGTTAGATTGATAAATTAGGATGGTTCATGCTGGGTCAACTCGATCCGATCCGACATTTTTAGTTCAGGTGAAACCCAAAGACCCGATTTTAAAAGAAAATGATAATTATAATGTATTTCTTTCTTATACAATGAACTATTGTGGCTAAATATTAAATTGAAAAAAATAATAATTCCCGGTTTACGGATTGAACCGAAAAAAAATATAATACCAAAATATTGACTATTGAGCCACCATATGATCAACCGCATTTACAATTGTTAAAATTTAGTGAATTATAGGTTAAATATTGTTTTGGAAAATAACGAGTGTTTTTATTTTATTTTTTCAAAGTATGGAAACTAATATGTCTTTTGTATAATTTTAAAAACCGTAATGATTTTTTTTTTAAATTTTTGGAAGAAGGGTGATTTTGTGATAAAATTTTTGGAAATAATATGTGATTTTGTTAAATTTTAGAAATAAAGGTGTTTTTTCAATTTTATCTTGAATTTAGATAAATAATAGGTAATTTTGTTCATTGTTAAAAGTAAAAGAGGTTTTGTGAAATAAGGAAAAATAATGGGTCATTTTATTGATTTAAAAAAGTGAAAATATGAGTTTTGGGCATGAGGCAGACTTTTGACAAAATTCAGGGGCACCATCCGGACAAAATAAAACCTTAGGGCACCAAGCGGAATTGTCAAAACCTCATGAGCACCAAACGGAATTTCCCTAATTCTTATCTAAAGTTTGTGTAACTTTTTGCTAAAATATAGATAATTTTTCTTCTAGGTTTGTAACTTCCATCATATTATTCAGCAGCTAAATAAGAAGAGAAAATTCCTTTTTTTTTAATTACAAATTACGAGGAGAGAATGAATTATTTCTTTCTTGAGAAAACTAAGTTGTAGAAAAGAAAGCTATAACAAGTCAAAAATGGGAAGCTCATACAAGTGGAAGAAAAAAAATCGTATCTAATGTTTTGATAAGTTGCTTGATATTCATATAGTTTCAATTGCATGTAGCATTTCCACTCTGAGTAGGTTACTAAGTGTCTTTTAATTCATTGGATTATGCTAAATTCTTTCAAATTTGTACGTCTTTGGATTGTTATGAGAAAATGCTAGCCTTGAAGTTAGAACCACATATATTAGTAATTTATGTTCTTGCTTAAGGTAAGCCATAATATTGTTAAACTGCAATTTTTAGTTCAATCTGTGTTTCTTGGTAGTTTTCCCTTTGGAAGATTTAGAATTGATTGTTTGTGATGTTATATTTGTTTTTTGTACTATATATAAGGAGTTGAATCACTCTCTCTCCGTGATCCTTTTTTCGCCATATTGATTTGAAGTCTCACGTTGTGGTTCGAATTTATTATTTTTAACCTATTTTTAACGAATTAAATTCTCACATAATACACAGTGTCGGTCACAGTTTTAGAAATCATAGGAATATAATCCTAAACAAATCCAATAAAATGATTTAGAAAAAACTCCTACTACTACAACTTCCAAAACTATGGGACTTTTTTATTCAATTTTTACAATTTATCTGATTGGTGATCGGAGAGGGAACATCGATCTCTAACGATTTATGAAACTGGAGTTATGTTAATTTTCCACGGTTTTCAAAACCGTGGCATCGGGTATTCTCACGGTTTTCAAAACCGTAGCAGCCACTGTGTATTATATTTGACGATATTTTGACTTAAAAAAAGTAAACCAATTTTAGAATACTTTGTTAACGTCCCTCACACTAGTTTATATATACAGGCAACCATCGATGAAATTGATCTTTGTACTTTTCCACTATATTCCCTAGGCAATTTTATACATCTTTTAGCAAAAAAGACATGTGGATGCCAAATGATCAAGGAGGCGGCATATTTGAAGCACTAAGTGGGCACATATATGGAAACCACAGCAACCCAACCTTAGTGTCATCCCATGGCTTTGGCACGTACAGACAAAACCTTTTGGCATTACCTTATTCCCACCCTTGCTTGCTTCTTCAAGGTGGTGGTTTTCGACCTAGCTTTCGCCCCGAACGTCCAGCCTGGGTCCAACTACACGGTCTACGCCAAGGACTTGCTCGACGTTCTTGATGAGCTTCGGGTCGAAAAGGCGGTCTACTTGGGTCACTCCATGTCGTCGATGATCGGATGCTTGGCCGCTATCCAAAAGCCCCATCTCTTCCACCATCTCATCCTGTTAGGTGCCTCTCCAAGGTACACACAAAATTAAGTTTAATCCCATTAAATTAAGTTTTAATCTTACCTTTACTTACCTCATTTATTAAAACTATACTTCATATAATATTAAAACTATACTTCATATAGCCAAATGATAGTTGATGGGTAGCTGAAGTTAAATGAATTATTTGTGTTAAATATAAATTACTCCATCCGTTCGGCAAAACTTGTCATTTTAGCTTATTTCACAAGTTTTAAGGCAATTAACAAATGTACTAATTTACCCTCAATTATTACCCTCCTTTTTTACTTTATCGAAAACTACAACTAACAAACCATCAATCACATTAAGGACATTTTTGTAAAGTGAAGGGCAAAATACCTACAATGACAAGTTTTTTTGAACAAAACTAACACCCTAAAATGACAAGTTTTGCCGAACGGAGGGAATAATAATTAAATTAATATGATGTTTGGGAAACCTAGATAGCTGTTATGAATGAAAAATCATAAACTCTGAAAAGCGTAGGTGAGTAGCTGATGAAAAACTATGATTTCAAAAAGCTAATTAAACAAAAATCTTATATTTATTTTATTTAAAACTATATAATATAAAAAACCACAAGTTCCGAAAAATTAATTATTGTGCTAAACAGAGCCATAATCCTCTTGTTTCCGCTTGGGCCCAATAAACCCGGTTAGGCTCCAACCCGAACCGGTGAACCCAGTTAAACCCGTTTGAATCTCCTTCAAAATCGCAGGGACCTCAACGCACAAGGATACGAAGGAGGCTTCAAGCCTTCAACAGATCCGACATCGACTCCATTTTGAATGAAATAAAGCATGACTACGCCAACTGGGCGCCGGCCTTAGCCAGCGAAGCAGTCCTCGTGAACGACACCCGAGCCGCGAGGAAGTTCGAGCGGAGCTTGCTGAGAATGGACCCCGACATCACCCTGAGCGTCGCGGAGGCCGTGTTCTTGATCGAGCGATCTAAGGCACATTCTGCCCGGTGTCGGCGTGGCTACCACCGTCATCGAGTCGGACGTCGACATTATCGTCCCCGGATTCGTAGCAGGTTACCTGCACAAGAAGCTCGGGGGTCACACAGCTCTGGAGATTTTGCCGGCACGCGGCCATTTTCCGCAGTTGACTGCACATCAATTGCTTCTTGCTGTGCTTCTCAAAACTTTGGGTTTGGATCATGCATGATTTAGGCGCTTGCTTAATCTATTTTATAAATTGCTTCTTCATTTTTAAAGTTATGGTTGGTTAGGAATAGTCTATCTATTCGATAAAACAAGTCATTTACTATTTATGTACTCCTTTTTAGAGTAAAAAAATTTATATGAAGTATTAACTTTTTTGTTGTTGTTGTTGTTTTTAAAACAATTTCATTAAAATTGTTTAAAAAAGTATATAAAGAATTAATATTTTATAGTTTTTCTCATCCTCAAAAAGGATATGTGAATAATAAATAATATATTTTTCCGAGTAATATATGTATTAAGCTTAGATCTTTTTACATGTTTATAATGATTTAAATTTTTTGGACATGTTTTTTTTATAACATGAATAATATATTAAAATTCAAAATTCTTGAGATGACAAGACGTGATCTGAATCTGAAAATCTAATCCAATCCTAAAAAACTTTGTACATCCATCCCTCATTTTGACCTAACATTCGAATAACTTGATAACCCAATCTAATCCAAATATAAATGAACCGAACCCGATTTAACCAAAAATTGATAATATCCAAGTCCACTATAATCGAAATCCAAAATAACCGAAATTTAAGATACATCCTAGTAAAATTTTAAATATAAATGTTAAAATATTTTAAATCTTAGATAACTAAAACCTAAGACAATCGATACTCACAATGAGTATAAACTCTATTAGGCTCTTTATGGGGTGGATCAATAGCAAGGAGCGTGGAGCGATGAGTTAATGGGAGGTCCCGGATTTGATCCCCACCTTCACCTTTTCTTTTGGGTGAAAATCAAGATTTATCTGACTCTTACTGGTTGGATCTCGTGCCTGAGGTTAACCACCAAAGTATAAAACTCGATTCAACATACCCAATCCAATTCAAATGACTAAATTATCCAAAATTATCTGAAATCCAAACCCGATTCGAACGACTTCTCATCATCCCTTACGACTTACTCCTTTTTAATTTCATCAGTCTCCTTGCTTCTGGGCACACGATCGACACCATTCTCATTATATGAGCATACAAGTACAAGCATTAAACCATCCACAATGGTAGTGTGTAAATGTGTATTTTTTTAGACATTTTTTAGTTTCATTGGTTGTTTTGGGTGTGTGCAAATGTGCACATTGAGCATGCGATGTGCAAATTTGAGCACACCATCTCCCCCATGTGCAAATTTTTTTATGATTTTATTTTCCCTTTTGTTTTAAATGAATTGTATTTCAATGGATATGCTTATCAGAATTCATCTGAAACCCTAGGGCGGCAGGCGATTACGGCGATCACCCCTGGTGCTCTCCGGTCGTCTCATCTCTCTCCGGTCTAGGGCCGTGAGAGCTAGGTATCCCTCGCCGGTACTGTGCGAGATTCACCGTGTGCGTGGTTACGCTTTGGAATCAGATTGGATTGGATTGCGAGAATAGGCTTGGCTGATGCGATGGGTTGCAAAGGGAAGGGTATACATCCGACTGAGGAGGAAGGAGTGGTTATAGAGGGGGACGATGTGATAAAGGTGGAAGAGTCGGTCCATAGTCGGTTGTCTCTGGTAGGGAGAGTCCTGTCCTCTAGGACCCCTAACGCCCAGGCATTGAAAGCAACGTTGAAGGGAGCATGGCGGACTCGCCATGGATTTCTGTTCAGGGAGATTAAGGAGAATTTGTATAGTTTTCAATTCACCGACGAAGAAGATAAAGAGAAGGTGTTAAAAGGAGGACCGTGGTCTTTCGATCAGGCTCTAGTGGTGCTTAAGGAACCAGGAATGGACCAACTGT
Source organism: Persicaria maculosa (assembly GCA_963922045.1). Classification (NCBI taxonomy): domain Eukaryota; kingdom Viridiplantae; phylum Streptophyta; class Magnoliopsida; order Caryophyllales; family Polygonaceae; genus Persicaria; species Persicaria maculosa. Next base: position 64,252,533 of record OY998255.1, read on the forward strand.
CGTCGATGGATTTCAATCATTGTGCGTTCTGGATAAGATTGTATGACTTACTCCTGGCAGCATACACAAAGGCTATGGCGATGAAGCTAGGGCAAGCTTTTGGGGGAGTGCTGGAATTGGATGAGGGGGAGTTGATGACGTGCAGTCGTTTTGTCAGGTTGAGGGTCATGCTAGATCTGTCGAAATCGTTGAGAAGGGGCATATTGCTAACAATTGGGGGGAAGAAGATGTGGATAGAAGTGCGGTACGAAAGATTGCCGAACTTCTGTTATAGTTGCGGGCTGGTGGGGCATGTAGAAGGGGAATGTGGCAAGGCAGAGGGTGATGAAGGGCTAAAGGGAGAATACGGGGATTGGTTGAGAGCATCCCCCATTAAGATCACAAAAGAAAGAGGTAGTGCAGAGAGGGAGGCGGAGAGGAAAATTTTTGAGACAGTAACGGGGAAAAGGGATGAGGGAGACGCAAGTGAGGGGGGAAGGGTTAGACGTAAAACGCTTGTGGAATTATTAGAGGAGAGGGAGGAGAGGGATGCTCTTGTGGCGCCTATGGAAAAAGAGCTTACAACAGAGGCTGGGGTGGTGATGGAGGGTTTTGGTCGGGTATCGCTGGAAGGGGGAGTGGAGGTAACGGAGCAGCTAAAGAAGTCGTCGGGTGGGGAGAAGGGAGGGCTGAGTGAGGAGGGGAATGATGCAAGGGAGGTAGCGGGGAAGAATGGGGGCGGAGGAACTAGTAAGGGAGGTAGGTGTAGCTGGAAAAGAGCGGCAAGGGAGAGTAGGGGTGTGGGTGGGACTCAACCAATTAATGAGAGCTTAAGTGGAGCTAAGAGAAAGGAGGGAGGAGATACAGAGGGAGACTCAATGACGGTCGACCAGAGTGAGATTGATGCCGGGGGAGAGGACAGAGAGAAGCAAAGAAGAATCGAGACAGTTGAAATAACAGAAACACAAGAAATATCGGCCGGGGATAGTATCCCCCGCCGGGAGCAATGAGTTGCATTAGCTATAACTGCCGGGGAGTGGGGAAGGCCCGCGCAGTTAGAAAACTTGCCGATATGGTAAGAAGAGAGTCCCCAAAGGTGGTCTTCTTAATGGAGACTAAGTGTGATAGCCGAAGGATGGAAGAGGTGAGGAAGGAGTTGGGCTTTAAACGGATGTTTGCGGTTAACTCCCTGGGAAGATCAGGGGGTTTGGCGATGCTATGGGAGGAAGGCTGTGAGGTAAGCATAATAACCTACACACAACATCATATAGATATAATGGCAAAAATTGATTCGGATGAGGAGTGGAGGATAACAGGGATTTATGGTTGGCCGAAAAGGAAGGACAAACACCATACTCTGGCATTGTTGAAGCGTCTGTCCCAGGATCCACATGATGGTTGGCTCTGCATGGGTGATTTCAATCTTATATCTTCTCTAGAGGATAAACAAGGAGGGAATATAGGAAATTTTGATGGCATGGTTGAGTTTCGGGAAACCATTGAGGAATGCAGACTAAGGGAGATCCCTTTCACGGGTAACAGGTTCACATGGGATAACAAAAGGGAGGACAGTGCATTCATTCAGGAGAGGTTAGACATGGCTTTTGGGAACGAGAAGTTGCTAGAAAAGTTCCCGCAAACCATTGTCAAGCACCTGGATAGATGTGGGTCGGACCATATGCCGATCAAGGTGTGTTTAAGAGGAGTGGATCAGGAAGGTAGATGTGCGGGGGAAAGACCGTTTCGCTTCGAAGCTATGTGGCTGAAAGAGGAGGATCACTGGGAGGTGATAGCGAATGGGTGGACCAATCCGGGGTCGACTCAAGCAGAGCCTGGCATAGCTGGGAAGCTATCGAGATGTGCTATCGATTTGAGAGATTGGGATAAGGCGTGTTTTGGGAATGTTCGAGCAAATCTGGCTAAGATTCGAAAACGGCTGTCGGAGCTCAGTAAACAAATGTCGGGTGATCTAGTCAAGGAGAGGAGGGAGTTGGAGGAACAAGAGAGAATTTTGATGGATAGGGAGGAGGTTATGTGGTTTCAGAGAGCTAGAGCCAACGAATTTAGATGTGGGGATCGGAATACTCAATTTTTTCATAGAAAGGCGCCGGGAAGACAAAAGCGAAATAGAGTCCTCAAATTAATGGATGACGAGGGACGGGAGGAGCGATCAGTTGAAGGGATGACGGAGATAGCCATAGCCTATTTTAGAAATCTGTTCCAATATGAGACCAGAGCTGAGCCTGCTACGGCTACTCAAGGAATCGAGCCCCTTGTATCGGCGGAGGACAACCTGGAGCTATTACGTCCCTTCACTGCGAAAGAGGTAAAATCTGCCCTTTTTTCCATGCATCCCACAAAAGCACCCGGCCCTGACGGTATGCCAGCACTGTTCTTCCAGAAGTGTTGGCATATCGTTGGGAACGATGTCACACATCTAGTGTTAGAGACCTTGGAAGGGAAGCCGTTACCAGAGGGATTGAATCACACTTTCATCACTTTGATCCCAAAGGTTACGGACCCTTGCAGGATGAAGGACCTCAGGCCTATTAGTTTATGTAATGTTCTTTATAAGATTATCTCGAAGGTACTAACAAACAGGCTAAAGGGGGTCTTGGGGAAGCTGATAGCACCGAGTCAAAGTGCATTTGTGCCGGGGCGTTTAATTACAGACAATGTTTTAACTGCTTTTGAGCTGTTTCATTATATGAAGACCCGACAAGGGGGGAAGAAGGGGTACATGGCCCTCAAATTGGACATGGCGAAGGCCTATGATCGGGTTGAATGGGGCTTCTTGGAGAGTTGTATGCGGAGATTTGGGTTTGCAGAGAGGTGGATTGCGCTGATCATGGAGTGTGTATCTTCGGTAAGCTTTTCGGTTCTCATGGATGGGAGGCCATCCCCGGTGTTCATGCCAAAGAGGGGTTTGAGGCAGGGTGACCCCTTATCGCCCTACCTTTTCCTGATGTGTGCGGAGGGTCTCTCTGGTATGCTCAGGGTGAGCGAGTCCCAGAAGCGGATCAAGGGGGTTAAGGTGGCTCCTTCAGCCCCGTCAATCTCACATTTGTTTTTTGCGGATGACTGTGTTCTTTTTCTGAGAGCAACCTGTCAACAGAGTGCGGAAGTCGTCAATATTCTCCATACTTATGGAGAAGCGTCAGGCCAACAGGTGAATTTCTCGAAATCTGAACTCTCTTTCAGCAGAAATGTTGAGGATGGCGAGAAGGGACAAATTCAAAACATTCTCGGGATCCGGGAGGTGTCAAAGCATGAGCGTTATCTGGGGCTTCCTACTATGGTGGGCAGATCAAAGAAAGTGATCTTCGAACAAGTCAAGGAGCGGGTTTGGAGGAAGCTGAGTGGGTGGAAGGAAAAAACTCTATCCAGGGCAGGGAAGGAAGTCCTAATCAAGGCTGTGGCCCAAGCAATCCCAACCTATACAATGTCGTGTTTTCTTCTTCCGGTGGGATTGTGCAGGGAGATTGAGATGCTCTTGAGCGATTTTTGGTGGGGTGAAGGGGATGGAAAAAAAAAACACACTGGATGAGTTGGAAGCGAATGTGTAGAACTAAAGCAAAAGGCGGGATGGGATTCAGAGACCTTGAGATGTTCAACCAAGCGCTATTGGCAAGGCAGGCCTGGAGGATTGTGCAAGAGCCTGAAGCCCTCTTGTCCAGGGTGTTAAAGGCGCGGTATTTCCCCCACTGCTCCTTATGGGAGGCCTCGCCGGGATACAGGCCGAGTTATATATGGCGGAGCTTGGTGAGTGGGCGGGATGCGTTGGCGGAGGGGACCTTATGGAGTGTTGGGAATGGGTCTGAGGTCAACGTTTGGAATGATAGATGGATTCCGAGGCCATGGAGTTTTAAGGTAGTGGGAAACCTTTACGGTGGGAGTCCGGATTTGAAAGTCATCGACCTGATAGACTGGGACTCGGGGAGATGGGATGCGGCGAGAGTGAGGGAGGTGCTGGTGCCAAGTGATGCGGAAATTGTTCTTCAGATGAGATTGGTTGCACCCGACACTCGAGATCAAATTATGTGGGGACACACGAAGAATGGATTATTTACTGTCCGATCGGCATATCATATGCTTCTCGAGCGGTCGATAGCCAAGAAGGGGGAGGTCGGGTCCTCGGATGGGTCCACTCAGTCAAGGGCCTGGAAAGCCTTATGGAAACTGAAGGCGCGGCCGAAGGTGATCTCGATGGTCTGACGGGCAGCAAGAGAGGTTCTACCCTGCAGAGCAAATCTCTTTCGAAGGAGAATTACGATGGACAAGAGCTGTGATGTGTGTGGGAGGGAAGAGACTAGCTACCATGCTCTGTACGGATGCCGAGCAGCAAGGAGAGTGTGGAAGGCGACGCCTGCAGTGGAGAGGTACTGGAGGGGGGTGGATAACACCTTTGGAGTCTTTCTGGCAATATTTTCAGGGGGGAGCTGTAAGGAGCGCCTGCGATGGGCTGTGACGGTGTGGAAAATATGGGGAGAGAGGAACAAGAGGGTGTTTGAAGGGGCAAGGTCAGAGCCGGAAGAGGTAGTGAGGGGGATTGATGCTCTGATCGAGGAGATGGAGGGCTACAGGGAGGTCACAGGAGCTCCATCAGCAGGGGGGTCTAACAGCTTGGGAGGGAGAGTGTGGGAGAGACCGGCGGAGGGGGTGGTGAAGTTCAATTGCGACGCAAGAATCTCCTGCAGGAATGGGTCGAGCATTGGGGTGATTTGCCGAGATGAGAGGGGTAGTTTTCGCTTCGGGGGGCAGAAGGAGATTGCTTTCTCGGATGATGTCGAGGTCGCGGAAGCGGAGGCAGTACGGTGGGCGATCCAGCTTGCGGGAGAACGGGGGCTGAGGAGCATACAGGTGGAGTCGGATTGCCAAAGCCTGATGTCGAAACTAACCCACGGTTGCAGCGGCAGGGGTCCCCTGTTTAATATTATTTCTTCCATTTTGTTGTTAGCTAAGAATTTTAGATCGATTAATTGGTCTCATGTGCGGAGATCCGGCAATAAGGCTGCTCATGAAATGGCGGCCACTAGACCCATACGCACAACTTTGTTTTTCTCTGCTCATCTTTTGCCGTCGAACGTTCTTGTAGCTGTGGAATGAAATGAATGTGTTCAGTTGTTCTCAAAAAAAAAAAAATTGTATTTCAATGGTGTGTAAAAAATACACATTTTACCAATAGAGCAAATTGCTAAAAAATAATGTGTATTTTTACACATCTTGTGCAAATGTGTACGTTTTGCACAAAATCATTTTGGATGGTCTTATTGGCCGGCCCAATAAGGGCTTATACTATAATGCTACCGAAGTATGGGGGCATGGCAGCAAATATAGAAAAGAGAGAAGGGGGGCTTTTAGTAATAACGTAAAAGTATATGGGCTTTATCGCAAAATAAAGCGCAGAACCTTCTCGATCGTCCCTATAAGCCATGAATAATTGAATAGAGCTATCTAGAACGCCATATCTCCATCTCCGTGGGAAAAAAAATCGCTCTCAAGGTTTCTGTGCAAATCAATCGATAGATCTCAGGTTCTTCCATTCCCACTGTGTATTTCTATCTCTCGTTTCGTTAATTGAAACAATTTCTGGTGGCTAAAGATTTGATAAACTGTTTCTTTTAATGGTTATAGCTGTTTTGTTTTTCCCTCTTTTCTGTTACGAATCATCGGAGTTATTGAATAGATCTGTATATATGCGTTACCGTGATTGATAACCGAAGTTTTCAAGGCCACGTTCTCTGTGTTTCTCGTATCTGCAACTTGGTAATTCATGAGAATTTAGTGGTTGATTATGGTACCGGGTGTTTGGTTGCGGTTTATTTTGCTGTTTTGGATTTGTATGGCTTTTATATCTGTGTTGCTGTTGATCTTACTAATGATTTTTCCCAGTTGTATGTTGATTTGCTGTTGAGATTTGGGAGTTTGTACTTAGCTGTAGGGATAGACTCAGATTGATGCGTTTACTCTGACGAGTAATTGCCTTATTTATCGTTTGTTTTTCTGATAGATAAGCAATTGAACGCATCTTCGTTGTTTAGTGACAAGACGATCTTAATCTTTAATTCAGTAGTTATATTATTGATGCTTCAAAATTGCTCTTTGCTTGATGCTAGAACCTTTTGCCTTGAGGTTTACTTTCATTACTCTTAAGCCTTCATTTCTTAATCTTAACTCAATTTTGCTGGTATTTGGTTTAGTGTTTCATGAAAATGAGGGGAAGAAGTTACAGCTACAGTCCCTCTCCATCCAGGGGTTATGGAAGACGACGTAGGAGCCCTTCTCCCAGGGACAAGTATAGCCGTGGTAGGGAGCTGCCTACTAGTCTGTTGGTGCGCAATCTTCGTCATGATTGCAGGTCTGTTCTAGATAAATATAAAATAATATCCCTTTTGTATGGGTTGCAGTCAAGTTTGAGTTATTTTCTGTGTTTTTCTGTATTGAATTGTGCCGATTTGATCCATGCAAAATTTGTCAATATAAGGATTTGGAATTTTGCTTCTCTGTATATTAGCACATGATGTAGATTGTGGAGCAAATATGATTGCCTGTTTCACTGTTTGTCCCTTTTGAACTTATGTATTAAAGTAGATTCATCGAGTTTGAAAACCCGATATTGAGATTTTTGGAAACTGTTTATTGCAAATTATAGCCACCATTTTTGTTAAAATACTGAAATCATTTTCCTGCTCTTGTTTTGTTTTATTTCCATGTAGTTTCATCATTGGTTCTATGGCAGTTTCATCATTGGTTTTGGGTGTTCTGGAAACACTCTCTCGACTAGCTCGGGGAAAGAGTGCGTACATCCCGACCCCCCAGACCCCGCTTTATTGCGGGATATACTGGGTTGTTGTTGTTGTTGTTGTTTACTGATACTGTGATAAACCATTCTTTATGTTTCCCTTATTTTTCTGTCCAGCCCTGTGCAATAACAATATACTATAGATTTCTATACAAAAAGGAAAGAAAGAAAGGAAGGCAGAAAAAAGATCATCAATTTGGGACTTGGACTCTGCCCTTTTGACTGTTCAATATGTGCATCCGTGTGTGCACTTTTTTGTTTTATTGCACAATAACCATTATTGGTGCTTAGCTTGTTTTTTTTTGGATAACGTTAACTTCCATCTAATGAAGCTTGTTCTCTCATTATTTTTAATTCTGTAATTGCAGGCCTGAAGATTTGCGGGTACCATTCAGGCGCTTTGGTCCAATCAAGGATATATACATGCCTCGAGATTACTATACTGGGTGAGCTTGAACTTATGCTACGAAAGTTGATTTCTTCTGTCAGATTCTTCAAAATTTTGATTGATTGCATTTATGCACGTTCCAATGATCATTTTTTTTTATACCTAAGATTACTTCTAGACAAAGGTGGGGGGATAGTCATAATATTGCTATATGCTTGTTTTTTTTTCCCTAAAATAAAATGATTTTCTCTATCTGTCTACTTCTAAGTAGCTGTCCAAGGATATATTATGGAGCTTTTCTATTTCTCTATCATTCTCATACTATATGCTTGTTTTTATTGGAAATTTCTCAAGACACCATATAATAAGAGTTCTGTTTAAGATTCTTCTAGTGTACATGAAGTGTCAAGATGAAGACACGTTTGAAGTGGTAAGAGTTTTGTTCAAGATATCCTTAATGTTCATGAAGATGGGAGGAGGTTAAGAGGTTGGATGTATAGAGAAGAAGTACAAGTGAAGAAAATCCCAAATGACCTTAATTCTTCTTTCAATCAAGAAAGGTCAGCAGCCACATGATTGGTTTTTACATGGCATAAATTGTGGGCCAGCTTTTTGTCCCGTTCCAATGCCAAATGAAATTGAGATAGGTGGTTCTAAAGTTCGTATAAATCATCCCCTATCACTCCTGACTTTTTCACTCACTCCGCAGGGAGCCTCGTGGCTTTGGTTTTGTCCAGTTTATGGACCCAGCTGATGCTACAGATGCCAAGTATGAGATGGATGGTTATGTTCTTCTTGGTCGGGAGCTGACTGTTTTGTTTGCTGAAGAAAACAGGAAGAAGCCTTCCGAAATGAGGGCAAGAGACAGAGTAAGGTAATTTTTACATTTGATGAATAGCTTCTCTCTTAGCGTGATATTTCATATTGCTTGAATTTTCTAAATAAATGTATATTTTGAGATCTCTCTGGCATGCATTTTAGCTATAAGATACCACAGGGGAGAAGAGTGCAAAGAATCGAAAATAATTGTTGATTTATTTTAGTCAGTGGTTGAATTTTCACCTGCATTCTACATATGGATTACCTATTGCGTTCATCACGGTTGCTGATGTGTTTGAAACTGTTTCCAGGAGTCGATCCTATGATCGCCGGCGTTATTCTCGATCACCTGGATATGCAAGATCATATTCTCGTAGCCCAGATTACTACTCTCCAGGGCGCCGGAGTTACTCCAGGTTTGACATCATAGCGATTTCATTTGAGACACAATCTCCGCACCTCAAAATTTTCATCACATAACAACATGTGGTTTATGCGATAGGTCAAGTTCACCTAGAGGTAGAAGATCACACAGAGGAAGAACAAACTCCAAGTCTCCGCATGGATCAAGGAGCAGGGCCTCATACGATCGTCGCAGCTACAGCCGAAGCCCAACCCCATACTCTAGGTAAAACCATCCTGTCCGGAAACGTATCAAGTCCTTAGTTGTTTTTCTCCGTTGTCTCTCCCCTCCCTGCCTTCGCGGCCCAAAAAGACATCTTTGGTGATGCTGTATTCAGGTTATCGTCTCCGCCATGCGTACCAAATTGACTTCTGACAATGCCAATCTGTTGTGATGTGAATTAATGGTAGCTTCTCTCTTGTTTGATGACTATATATGAACAGAGATGATCGTGTCTTTTCTAGAAATTTCAACTTTTATCCATCGTCGTATGATCTTTACATATATGTTCAGTGCGTTCTCAGGATTGAATTCACAGGAAGTTATTTAGTTTTGACCCGTTTAGAAATTTGAAATTTTGAAAAGTTCAAAGATTGATTAAATGCACAAAGATTGAATTCACAGGCATTTAAATGTTAGTTCTTCATTTTCTTCACTCGGTGACGCAACCCTTATAGAATTGTCCATTCAACATGCTTTTGTTTCCATTCTTGCAAGCAAACCAGAAATATTGGGTGCAAATAACTAACTCATTGGCATTATTTAATGTCACACAATAACAAGCACCTTACATTATATGGAAGTACCAAATTGAGTCTTACAAGTATCAAATTCAAACCCATATGTACACGAAAGCAAACACACCTTGCAGTCACACACTTCCTCATCATATTTATAGGAAAAAGTCCATCATCGCTATAAACCCCGAATTCGTCTCTTGTTATGCAACAGTGCAACACCATATCATAGCACATCACACAACGCCTTCACTAGTAAAGTTCAAAGGATAAACACTAAAAAACATCAACATCTTATCTTAACAAGGTGTGCATCCCATTGCCTAATTTTCCATGAACTTGACTTTTTTTTTCCCTCTCTCTCCTCTTTAATTTCTCAATATCTCCTTTTTTAAAAATAATAGTTTCTAGCCCTATATAGTATGTACTTTTCTAAACTCAAAATCAAACATCTATTTTAAGTTTTTAACCCAAATTACCTCTATTAATCATGTACAAAAACCTCTTCCTAGCTTTTCCACCTCTTTTTTTCTTTTATAATAGTCAAAAAAGGGAAAAGGTGTGGATAGACTAAAAGACACACTCATGACTCACCTCCATATCCAATGGCCCATGGAGAAACATCCAAAAACCCTCTGATTATAATATTATATACAGTGCATTACCCAATACGATGCGTTTTGTATCTTTAATCCATCAAATCTCGACGCAGCAAGCGGACTGGACAAACCCCTTGAACTGATCCGGCACTTCCAGCCTCTTCATCTCACCGTACTCTCCGTTTCCGACCCGCTCCACCATATAAAGCCTGCAAGGCGACCCGTGGCGATCCGACCCGCTCACTAGGGCCCGATCCCCAAGATCCACGGCGCACGTGCTCACCCGGGCCTCCGGGCCCATATCGGCCCAGCTGAACAGCCCACCGTCCCTCCTGACCCCGACGCACGCCCTCGGGCTCTGACACGTGCCCCACGCGTCCTCCACTCTCCTCCACTGCCCCGTCGTCGTGTCGTACACATCACTGCTCTGCTTGAAGCTCCCCTGGTTTTCCGTGTCGTACCCGCTCACGACCCAGAACTCGGGCCCGATCATCAGCCCGGAGCACTCGTCGCGCGACTCGCTCATCCGATCCAACTCGCTCCACTCGTCCGTATCTATGTTGTAGGCCCAGGCTGTATCAAGTGCGTTCTTTGCCCCGTCGTGCCCGCCTGCGATCAGGACCCGCCCGTCGACGGCCCCGATCGCGAACAACGATCGCTTCCCCGGCATGTCCTGGCCCCGGGACCACTTCCGGATCCGGAAATCGTAGATGAACACATCAGTGACCGGATCGTAGGTGTCCGGGTCCCACCCGCCCATCAGAATCAGCTTCCCTTGTGAACTTGTAATCTGAGACCGTATCAAACGAAATCAATCTCCAATTTTAAAATTGAAACTAAAATCAAGCAATTGAACAAAAAGATTGGGGATACTTACATGACAGAAGAGGGGAAGGCGGTCGGGGTACTTGGGGTAGGAGTCAACTCGCTCCCATGTCTGGCTCACCAAGTCGAACACGGTGATGCCGAAAGCGGGCGGGCCGGAGCTGGCGGGCTTCGGGTCGGATCCCGGGCCAGGGGTGACAGGAGGGATCGCTTGGACGAGGCAGGCGGCGAGACGGGTTTGGCCGGTCTGGCGGCGGAGGAGGTTGAAATCGGAGCTGTGGAAGAGGTGGCGCCAGCGGCGGCAGACGGAGGCAGCGAGGTGATGGGTGGAGTAGTGGGATCGGGCGAGGCATTCGAGGGCGATGTCTTCGGGGAAACCGGGGATAAGTTCTTCAAGATGAAGGTGTTGATCAATCGCCATGGATAGAAATTAAGGTATTTGGGTTGGGGTTTTTTTTGGACGCGGGGAAGAAAGGGCGCTCTTAACGGTCTATTTATAATAAGCAAAGGGTCGTTATTGCTGTTAAAGGGTAAAAGGCCGGCCAATTTAACGGCGTCACGTCTTCTGAAGGTTTACCTCTATCTATCTATCTATTTATTTATTTATTATTGCTTGTTAGTTGTTATTATCATCTTCATCATAATTTCTTTTATTTAAATTTCTTTTGTCCAATCGAGTAGGGTCGAGAGTTGAGATAGATTTGGAAATTTGGAATCATAGCTAAGAATTAATTAAGTGCAGACCAAAAGAAAATAAGGAATTAATTAAGTTGTGTGATATTTTGTGTCGTGACTTGTCTCTTTCCACTTTAAAAATATGAAATTAATCAATTATGATAGTTTTGTTAATAGATAAAATTGATGATATATGATAATAACAAATTATATATATATATTAAACTTTTTTCATAAGATTATTATGGCAATAGTATTTAGAAAGATTATTTTAGATTTTTCTAAATTTAAAAAATACATTAAAATACAAAGGTATATATATATATAATATATGTCATATTATATAATATAGTAACCAATTATACTACTGTAAATTCAAATAATATTATTTTAAATTATTTAAGAAATGATAATTGTTAAATAAATTATATTTTTTTTATTATTGAATTATACGGAGTACTAAATTAATGGCTAGAATATATATTATTTTAATCATCATTGGTGGATTAAAATAATATTATCAAATCACCTTTTATTTTTGTAATTAAAAGTGAGAAGATACTTAAAGAAAATAAGTCATGTAAGCACTAATGACTTCTATTTTCTTATAATAATAATATATTAATATATTTTTTGGGCAAGAATATATTCATATCAATAATTGATAGTGTATCACTAAACGATAGTACCATCTATTTGTATTTTTCTTGATGAGATTATCTATTTGATTTTTAATAGAATAATTTAATGTGGTTCAAAAAATCAAGATATAGGATAATATAATTGATAAATTGATGACTGTATTTGTATGAATTGCACATGGCCTAGTTGGGGGATTAAATTAATAATAATCTCAAGAAAACGAGGAACTCAGAACTTGGCTACTGGAGTACATAATTAGACATCGGTGATCGGTGTGGTATGTGATATACCTTTTGCGGCTGACCTCATAACCAATTACCGTGATTTATTAAACTATAGCCTTATTTATATATGTTGATAAATTAAATTGAATTGATTGACTAAAGTGGCGTATCTATAGCTAGCTGGAGGGACAACTAATAATTTAATTAAAGTTTGATTAGTGCATAAAGTAAATAATGGTGTTTTTTAATTATACGGAGTACTATCAGCTTGTTTGTGCTATTGCAAAAAGCTGCTGCTTTACATTACACGTTACTGAATTTGCTCCCATATTGGATCCACATTGATGTTAACCTGTACTCTATACATAATACATATGCAGGCAACAAATCTGAATTGGACTTACTAACAAACCATTTATTACATAGATTTACATTCACATCATTTTTTTAACCTTGCCTATACTATTTACATCCATCCAATATTTATATTTCCTTGTGATGGTTCACACTACACACTATATGTAGGGATCATTATGAGTATGTTAGCTGTTTCATTATAATGTCGGATTTTACGGAAGGGGGGGCAAAAGTCGATATTTTAACATACTAGAAAGAATTTTTTATTTTTTTAAATATTGTTATTTAGCTCAAGTGGTAAAGGAAAATGGGAAGGAGAATCAAAATCAAAAGGTTTAGCCCCAGTCGGGGTGGCCTAGTGGTAAGGAGCAAAGGGAGGAGTAAGGAGGTCCCGGGTTCGATCCCTGCTTCCGCCTATTTCCTTAGGTGAAAATCCAAGGTTTACCTTGCTTCTTACCACTGGGTCGAGTCGGTCGGCGCAAGCCGGTTTACCTGGTACGTGGCTCTTGCCGGCTGGGTCACGTGCTCAGGGTTTGCCACCGTCGGCGCAAGCCGTTCCTCGTCATCAAAAAAAAAAAAAGAATTTTTTTAAACATTTAAAAAAACATAAATATTGAAAAAAGTTATTGTTATTTAGGGTCTGTTTGATAATACAGGTAGTTTTTTAGAGCTTTTGACTTTAATATTATATTGTTTTAAATAAGTTAAATATAATATTTTATTTTAATTAGTTTTTGAAATTAGATTTTTTTAACTACTACTCACCCTAGACTAGCTTTTCAGAACTATATTCATTTTCTCCTATTTCATCAACTAATTTGTATCAGCGACTCTATAAGCTGAGTTTCCAAACACCTTACTAGCTTATAAACACTCTAATTTGATATATATTTAACACACTTAATCCATGAGTTTTAGCTACCATATCAGCTTCAACTACCTAATCAACTACGTGTTGCCAAACATACCATGATATAATTAAAAACTAGATAGGAATAAAAAAATCATTATAATTATATTTTATACAACAATAGTGAGTAAAAATTGAATGAATAAAATTCTAAAATTGAATTTATACTCAAAACTAATTTAATATTTCAAAAATTGTTTTTAGACAAATTGATACGGGGTTATCCGTAGGATGGCCCAATCTTCAACAATCAAGACTCAAAGACAAGAACGGAAGCAAAGACTCAAGAACAAGAACAAAGACTCGAAAACGCGGCAATAGAAGACTCAACAAAACAATGAAGTAAAGACCGATAGAAGGGTGATTCGAACTAATGTAGAACGAGATAAAGACCCCAGACCTCCTAAGAGGGTAGGAACCAAGTATCAACGACTACAAAGCTCGCCTCTACAACCTTACACAACCAAGCGGACAACTTGGAGGCACAAGGAGGGGACTTGTGATTACCAGGATCACCAAGCTCTCGCAAGGTTGATGAACTCAAAGCAAACCAAGCAAGATCTATACCAATTGTGCAATCGATGAGCAACGCTTCGAATCGATTGACTTGCACTCTTGTGTTTCACACACAAAAAAAGAGAATTTTCATAAAAATTGTACGTGAGTTCTACAATGCTCAAACCTCCTTTTATAACCCTAGGAGGCTGAATTAAACAAATAATAATAAAATAAGTATTTAAAATAAAATCCTAAAATACCTAAAATAGACAGGCTGTCACAACCCGTGGGAAGATCCCGCGAGTCGTGAGACTCATCAGTAGCCTGACTAAATTCTGGGCTCATGGTCGCGACTCGTGAGAGTCACTCCGCGAGTCGTGAGACGTCTTAAAACCCAAATAGACATAGTAAGTCTTCTAGTTAAAATAGACCACTCTAAGAACTAAGGAGAATCAAGCTTGCTCCTTTGGATCTTCTCCCATGGTGGAACCTTCTTCTTTCTCTTGAGGATGACATCATTTTCACGAGCTCGAATCATAGGTCCATCCCTAATTATAGATGTGTCCCGAGGTGTCTTGGATGGTCCCGCATCACAAATAATGATGTGATATTACGTCATTAGAATTTTAAAGATTTGATTGTCACAACAAAAAAAATTAGTTGGAAAATCAATTGAAGTTTTTTCTGTATTAATATTGGTTTAATCAATCAATTGAAATGGAACTTAAATTTATGTGTTATCTATCTCATCACACCAGATGCCTTAGCTTTTGGCCCCTTTGCTATAGAGAGGTCAATGGTATAACTGATTTTATTGCTAAATCTCAGTTCAATTATAATTTTAATTTGAGTGTTTGTTGTTATGAGTTCCAAAAAATCATCTTGTGAGATGATAATGGATTTCGATAGTACATTCAATCTTTTGCCTACTGTAAAAAAAAATAATAATAAAAAAAAAAATGATGCCTTAGCTTTTGACAGTATTGCGTCGACCCTGGGTCTTAGAAAAAGAAGTTTTAGGAACATATTGATAAAGATGAAAGGTAATGCCTTTTTGGAAATATGAAAAATGACAATACATAAAGTTGGGAGGGATGGAGATACCTGTAAATCTGTAATTCATAGTGGATGGATACTCATCGGCTCTTTTTCTGCACAACTTGTTTGTTACCTTTCGGCTTTCATATACAACTTTGCCACTTTGAAATTTTTGTGAAAGCAATATATTCATGAAACAAACAAACGATATAATTAATGATGTTCTAGAAGCAAATTTATGGGAAAAGACATTTATGTCCTTTTTCTAAATACTAGTAAGGGTGTTATTCGAGCCGAACGAGCCGAGCTTAGCATGTTCAAGCTTGTTCGTTTGTTAAACGAGCTCGAGCCGAGCCGAGCCTAATTTTTAAACGAGCTTTTTATTTTGTTCAAGATCTGCTTGTTTAGGAAATGAATGAGCTCGAGCCGAGCTTTTTTCGAGCTCTAAGTAGTTCTACTGGGTTATAACATTTTACTTAAAGAAAATTTTAGAAATTTTATAGAATTCGAGTTATTCGAGCTTTATTCGAACGAACCGAGCTTTCAACCGAGCTTAAAATTTTGTTCAAGCTCGGCTTGTTTAAATAAGTGAGCGAGCTCGAGTCGAGCTTTTTCGAGCCGATCTCGAGCTGTTCAGTTCATATAACAGCCCTAAATACTAGTACTATATCTTTAACTATACAAAAGAGAGAGTTGGTCTATCTGTTAGTCTGTCTTGAATCATTGTTGATCAGCGACGCATCGGGGTATTTTGTCCCCCGATGGGGATCCAGGGGGCGACGCGCGCCTGGCGGGGGGCTAGAGGGCAGCTCCACACAACATTTACGGTATGTAATATTTATTGTAAACGGGTCTATTGTCTGTCTGTTTTAGGCTTTCAGTACATTGTCTGTTTATGGTTTCATGAGTCTCCACATATACTCATGAAACGCCGACCTTTTGTAACCCTAATATGTTTTGCTTCCTCTAATACAAGTATGTTTCTCTACCTGTGGACGTAGGTAACACATTATTGCCGAACCACGTAAATCTTTGTGTAGTTCTTTGTTTGTTTATCATTCTCGTTACAACACTATAAATAGTAATTTTAAAAATTACCCATTGTTTTTCATTTAATTACAAAAATACCATTGTGCCTTATTAAAATTATTATTTATTTTTTCTTTTCTTTTTTTGATGTTTTTTTTATCAGATAAGAATTCGAGTTCAAGCATATCTGAAATTTTTGGAAGACTGAGTCGCCTCGATGCACACTGCCACGACCCTAGCTAGACACGACACCAGACACTAGAGCCCCAACTCGGATAAGAACGGCAACGAACAACCTGAAACGCTGCCGAGAACCACCCTTGTAGAACGCACCAAGAAGCCTTTTGGGGATTTTATCAAGATCCTTACATGATTTTTATTGAACCCTTTTGGGTGGTTATAGTCTCCCCTTTCGGGATTTTTTCCTTTTTTTTAATCTCTATGTATTTCGACTTCGGGTTGCCCCGAGTCCAAGGCTTTTGCCTTGGGCCCAAAGCATAACTAGTCGAGTATGCCAAGCCCAAGGGCATCAAGAACGGAGGGCGGGCAGAGGTGGGACAATGAACAGGGGATCAATGGGTCGAGGGAGAAAGCTAGACGGCAGGGGGGTGGTCGACGATAACGGCGGACGTTGAAGGGGGAGGAGGAGGAGGACGCCGGCCAACAAGCCCGGAACAGGAGTCGGGGGGGGGGGGCATGCATCCACGGTGAGCAGTGCGAGGGCTAATAGAAATGAGGCGGATGGAGGACTAGGCCGCCAACGGAGAAGGAAGGCCAGAGATGAGGAAGAGAAGTAAGAGTCAGAGGTGTGAAGTCCGAAGGAGAGCGAGGAAGGTCGGAGATGTGAAGGTCATAGCACAATGAGGAAGGCCGGAGGTATGAAAGATGGCGGAATCTGATTAATCAAACCCAAAATCAAAGGGGGTTTAGGAGATTGAAGGATCACCCAGCGACGGAGCCCGACCACCGTCCGACCAAGGCTGAGGTGATGATCCGAGGGAGGGGAGTGACCAAAGGCGAGTGGGAAACCTCCATTGAAGGATCGAAGATGACGATGGCCTGTAGCTCGATGTCAACACGAGCTAACGAAACCGAAGTTTAAAATTTGAGATATTAATGCACAAATTTGCTAGAGAGATTGAAGAGACGGGGTAAGGGAACAAGAAGCACCAAAAGTCTCATCACAATTTTAGTCAAAATCGAAATCCACAGGAGAATTTCGGAATAGAGTTGACAAGAGAAGATTCAGGCGAGGAGGCGGAATGGTGGTCAAGACGGGTTTAAGCGGCCATAGCCAAGATGATGAGGACGGAGCCCTGTGCTAGGCGACCAGAGCCGAGGGTGGCTCGCAGGAGGTGGAACCAGGTGGTGGTGAAGACCCTAAAAGGGGGTTAGAACTCCCTCTCTCTAGAAAACTAGAGAGAAGAGAGTTTTTATATCAATGGCTATTTTTTTTTGGAAGCAGGATAAAGATTAGGAGAGCCGCTGACGATCGGGCTTCTTTCCTAGCGCGTCCGAGCGGACGAGAACACAAAGTTCTGGATCCGTCACCATGCTATCATCGGCAGGGATGCTGTAGGCCAGATGTGCAATCCTGTTAGCCACCGCATTCGAGTCCCTGAAAATATGACGAATAGCAACATGAGATAAAAAGTTAAGATGAATAACCATGTCATCCATTAACAGCTCAATGTTCCAAGGGCACGACCAGTCCCACAGAAGAGCCTTTATAATGACCAGACAATCCCCTTCGATCAGAAGGAATTGAATCCCCAGTTGTTTTGCCTTTGCAACACCCATGTGAAGGCCCATAGCCTCCGCGTAAACAGCCGAGCTATTATTAGAGCGCCCAGACCCTAACGAGCAAATATTACCATTGTGATCACGGATGACAAAGCCGTAGGACCCTTCCTCCGACTGGCAGTATGAACCATCAAAGTTTAGCTTATAATACCCAGATGGCGGTTTCTCCCAAACTTTTACTTTCTTAGGTGTACCGTCAATCGAAGATGAGTTGTATTTTCGGGCCGGGTAGGCACTAATATTGGCCGAAGTCTGATGCTTGTCAGTTGTTTTTGTACTTGCATACCATGTTTGGTTTGACGAATTGCAGAAAAGTGCAATCTCACGAGTCGTGACAGATGTAATGTTGTTGAAGACCAGCTGGTTTCTAAAAAACCATAAACCCCACCATGCATAGGCCATATCCCTAGTTTTGTGCTTGCCCATGTTTGAATAAATAAAGTTTAGTATTGCATTTGGTTTTGAGACTACCGTTATTCCACTAGTAATAGGTTTACGAATCCTAAGAGCCAAAAATAGATCGTTTGTCATGGGGCAATCTAAAAGTAAGTGGAAGGTAGATTCCAAAGAGCATCCGCAGAAGCTGCAACCGGATGGAACCGATACATGAGATCTTTGTAGTCTATCAGAAGTGGGTAAACCATCGCGCGGAATTTTCCACAAAAAATGTCTAATTTTGTGCATGACATTCAATTTCCAAAGCCAGTTACAATCGTAATTTGGGTCCCCGTCATGAAGCGGTATGATACTCGAGGCAGAGCAAGTAGAGAAACAGCCATTCTTACTAGGCCCAGTATAGTCTATCTTGGAAAATGTTATCTGGTAGTTTAATCTGGGTGATGTTGTCAATGATAGCACTATCTAGTAGACCGTGTAAATCTGTGTGGAGTGCCGACACATTCCAATCCTTAATATTGGTATCAATAAAACGGTTAACATACCATTTGGAAGATTCTTCCCCAATTGGTCCGAGTGCGAGATCCGCTAAGGGTTTCTGGTAAACCCAATTGTCCCCCATAAGTTAACTGATTGACCATTACCGATAGACCATCGAAGCCCCGGCCTAAATAAATGTCTAATAGAGGTAAGCTTTGACCACTGCCAGGAGGTGTTTCTTTTTTTTGTGTAGTTCATGAGAGTTGTACTTTTAAGATATTTGGCCGTGATTACTTTAACCCAGATGTTATCTGGTTGAGCGATGATTTTTCAAAGCAGCTTCATTTGTAAGGCAAGGTTCATAGTTTCTGCTTTGTAAATGCCAAGTCCACCAAACAGAGTATCTGAGCAGATCTTATCCCAACTAATCAGTGGAGTTGACTCGTGACCTTTGTTCCAAAAGAATTGTCTGTAAAATCTGTCAAGCTCATGCAGAATCGCCGAAGGGAGCATAAAAGTCTGCATTATAAATAGCGGTTGTGCGCTCAAGTTTTCTTTGATGAGGACCTTTCTGCCCTCTGCAGACAGAGAAGAAGCTTTCCATTTAGTTAGCTGTTGTTTTGCTTTAAGAACCACATCCGCGAACGTATCGCGATTGACCTTGCCATTTATGATCGGGCAACTCAGGTATTTCTCAAGATTATTTGTATGAGGGATCCCAAGTGTCAATGCAGCCGTTTGGATAGCCGTGTTTGACGTGTTTTTTGAAACTTGGAAGCTCGATTTGTGTAAATTGACCTTTTGGCCCGAGATATGGCAGAAACGCTGAATAGTATCATTTAGATTGATACAAGTTGACTGGTTTGTTTTACCGAATAGCATTATATCGTCTGCGAATGCGAGGAAAGGGATTTTAACCCCTCCCCTTCCCAAGCAGAAACCCATGTCATTTGACACAGACGCCTGCCGATGAAGCGTTCTTGCAAATACTTCAGCCGTAAGAATGAATAGGAAGGGTGATAGAGGATCACCCTGCCCCAGGCCCCGAGTTGGGAGAAATGGTGTAGAAGGTTCG
Organism: Persicaria maculosa; assembly: GCA_963922045.1. Taxonomy (NCBI): domain Eukaryota; kingdom Viridiplantae; phylum Streptophyta; class Magnoliopsida; order Caryophyllales; family Polygonaceae; genus Persicaria; species Persicaria maculosa. Next base: position 64,272,212 of record OY998255.1, read on the forward strand.
TCATTAATGAGAACCGAATAAAAAACCGTTTGGACACACTCTTGAATCCAATGGATGAACTTGTTGTCAAAGACGAATTTTCGAAGTACAGAAAACAGGAAAGGCCATTCTACCCTGTCATATACCTTTTCCATATCTAGCTTAATAGCCATATATCCACATCTAGCTTTAGTTGTTCTGAAGGAGTGGAAGATTTCATGGACAATTAGTATATTGTCCTGTATGGATCTACCTTTAGTAAAGGCACTTTGTAATGGGTGAATCAGTTTGTCAAATACGATTGATAGTCTCGCAGACAAATTTTTTGATATGATCTTATAGAACGTAGAGCATAGACTGATTGGTCTAAAATGATTGACGCAATCTGGGTTGTCTCTTTTTTGTATCAATGTAATAAATGTATGGTTTATCTGACGTAACATTCTTCCAGACAGGAAGAAGGCCTTAACGGCCTTAATGACGGATGGTCCCACTATATCCCAATATGACAAAGCCAATATTAATTATAAAGCCAATATTAATTACAAAGCCCTTGTAATTATAAAACCACAAAGCCACTCGCCAAATATTAAGCCCTTGTAACCCCCCTTCAAAGCTCGGCTTTGGGGACAGTACAAACACCAATATTAATTATAAAACCACAAAGCCACTCGCCAATGTTATTCCTAATAACTTCAATAGTAGCAGCATGTCCATTTCTTCGAAGGATGCCATCAGTATTAATCTTGATTTACCTTTCTGTCGGTTTCTCTCATGAGATCTTCACTTCTTTGCTCTTCTTTTTACTTATCGGCTTCATATGTTTAATTCGGCGACATTTGTACTCTTCAACATGCATGGATAAAATGTAGGTTTTCATGTATCCATGCACTACTTTTTCAAAACACAAACTTCCTTCCATTTCCAAATCCATCACAAAGCTCTTGCCTATATATCTCTCCACAATACTCCTTCTGTCTCAAAATATATGTCGTTGGCTTTTCAACACATTTTTTAAGAAGCTAAAAACTCTATAAAATATCAATTTTTTAAAATAATTTCAAACGAACTATATTTTGAAACGAATAGAATATTAAAAACTCGATCTCAGACAATTTTATCTTTTCACATCTCAACATCTACCTTTTTATTTTGCTTGTTTCGTCCCCTCTTTGAACTATATTAAATTAAGTGTAACACTCCCATCCCACATCGGATATCATAAGGATGTTGGAAGTGATTTATAAGTTATTCAAACCCTACCTATGTCACAAAAGCTCTTTCTTTTTAGGCTCCAAGTGAGAACAACAGACCTGAGAGGGCTAGGTGACATGGACTGGTGCCTCTTTAAGACATTGGGTCTTACATTAAGCACTTGATCTCTAATCTGTAATGATGATTAATTAACTCTTTTTAAATTCTTACCTTATAAAAATAAAATGTACCTTATATATATGATGTATTATACTAGTGCGTCCCGTTTCATACATAGGAATTACAATATTCTAAATAATATCTATTATATATAAAAGAAATGTTCCATTTCATACATAGGATTGTGTTAGCACAATATTCTAAATAATAGACGTTGTGAAAAGCTCTGCCTTCTCTCTAAACTCTTGTGAGAGAAGCAGAGTTCTCATACCCCAAAATCAACTCTACCACCACCACGGACAGTGCAAGAAACCAAAGCTACCATCAAATAATAATCAAGACGTTCACAGGTTTTTGAAGAATCAATTTTTGGTGGGAATAGTAGTATGTTGAGTCCATTGCTTCTCATTCTCAGGTAAGTGGTAACCCTCCTCCGGGAGCCCATACATCTCCTCCGGGAGCCAATACATCTCCTCTGGGAGCCCTGATGTACTCCGCCATATCCTTCCCTATACATAAAAAACTATATTTAAATTTATCAATTCATATACATAAAAAATTGTTCCTATAATATGTAACCGACTTTTAAATAAGTTTAAAACTTAATAAAACTATATTTATATATGCGTAAACTGCAATAATTAGCTATAAATAAATTTCGGTTATTCTCTCGCTCTTTGCCTACTTGCGGCCGTGCTTCATTTACTCGTGTTGTTAGGTGCCCGTATGTTGGTTCGTGGTTAGTTTCGGTTGAGGAGCAGTTCTGCGGCCCTGGTTGATCGAAGTGATCGTGTTGGTGGTGTTTGTGGTCTCCGAAGATCCCTCATCTAGCTGGGGGGAACGTCGTGTGATCCACACTTCCCCAGGTGTCGCCTTTGCCTTACGAGGATTTATGCTTTACGTCTTTCCGGCGGTAAGACATCGTGTCAGTAGGTGCTGTCCCATTCGCTCGCTATGCACTTCACCACGCCGGGCTTCCTTCCTCTCGACGTTGTGTCCGCTTGTTCGCTTAGGGTTTGGGGTTTTCCCGGATTTGCTTTGAGTGTTTCTTTTGTTGTATTCTGTATTTGTATTTATTTCAGATCTTCGTGATCTCATCATTTGGGATGCTCTCGGGTTGGCTTATCACCACCCGAATTTTTTCCTTATAAAAAAACAAAAAACAAAAAAAAACAATATTCTAAATAATATCTATTATGTATAAAAGAAACCTATTAAAATATGGTAAAATAATAAATCTGAGTTACAGTATGAGAATTATACTAATAACGATCAAGATGCATCTGGAAAGAGAGATCAATTTTACTGTTTGCGTAGAAATCTAATTGAAATTTACGTTTTCCCTGTATAATTGAAACAACCTTTGGAGGCTCCAGTCGATTAGGTGAGTCAGTGGTGTGGAGTAAGGAGGTCTTTGGTTCGATCCTGCTTTCGTCCCTTTTCTTGGATGAAAATTCAAGATTTACCTTGCTTTTGGGTCGAGTCGTTCGACGGCTCGGCACAAACCGATTTTCCTAACGTATGACCCTTGCTGAATGGGTTGCGTGCCTGAAATTTACCACCAAAAGGTGGATTTTTTTTGTTATTAAAAGAAAAAAAGGGGGCCTTGGGTGGGTGTCGATACAAATTTAATGAAGTACCCCCAAATCCTTGATTGTATTTTAAAAAAAAATACTCCGCAAATTTAATAAAAATGATAAATATCCTTGTCAATGCCTCATCGTGAAGTTATTGAAGTTAACTATAATTCTTCATCTATATCTGTATGTCTTCACGTCTTCTCCAAGCTAACAAATCAAAATGCAATTTACGGAGCAATATTGTTTATTCTTTTCCACTAATTATTTCACATTTGAGAGTGACAATAAATAAATAAATAATTTTCTTAATGTCCCTCTGTATTGTTCTGTCAATGTTTTCGGTTGTAGTATATTTTTGTTGGGTCAATCCATTTGTTGGGTCAATCCATTTCCTTGCATAATTTTACTAATTCAAATGAAATAAAATGATAAACTAAACTGGGCATCTTTGAAAACAGTCAATTGTTTTCTGGAACCTAAGCCCGTGGCCCCGTAGTCCATGCTCTCAAGTTAGTTTTTTTTTTTTTTTTATTAGGAAAAATTTCGGGGGAGAAAACTCTACCCGAAGGCATCCTTTCGGATGAGGTCAAGAAGACCAGGATTATTCTGAATATTAGTACCCCAGGCAGAGTGGCAAAGGTGTGCAACCTTATCAGCCACTCTATTGCCTATACGGGGTACATGGAGGAAAGAAACTCTTTCCAGATTTGTTAACATAGTTGTAATATCTGACAGAATAAGTTCGATTTCCCATGGACATTTTGTTTTTCTGTTAAGATGGTCAATAATTATTTTAGAGTCCCCTTCAATTTGAAGTTTGGTAATTTGTAAATTTAGTGCATTCTGTACCCTGAGTTTTAGAGCAAGAGCTTCCGCTTTTAATGGACTTTGATGACCGAGTTTTTTATATCCTATGTTGATTGTCCGACCTTCCCAGTCGCGGATAATAGTCCCAGCTGTGCTAGCCTTGTCTAAGAGGGAAGACCCATCAAAGTTTAATTTGAGAGTTCCTCGGGGTGGCTTACGCCATCTAATGTTTGTGCGTTTCGTTATCTGTCGTCTATCCGGTATGGTTCGAGGTTGTATGTCGGGGTCATCACCGAGTCCGCCCTCAAAACTAGAAGATTTGCTCCAATTTAACTCGTGTGTTTTAATGATGTGGAGCGTGGTGTCTCTACTTGGAATTGGAATCGACCTGAAAATATGTTGATTTCGAGAATACCAAACAGTCACCAACAGAAGGCTAGCTTAGCTTTGGATTTATTGTTGATGTTGTTTCCAATGTATGCCATAATTGGTTTAATGTCTCTTGATTGCTGAAGCATTGCTACTATAGTTGTATTGGTGTCGGTTGGGAATCTGAGGAGGGAGGCCGTGTATTGGCATTCCAACAGAAGATGGGCATCATCTTCTGCCGCGCAACTGCACAAACAGCAAGTGAGGGGCACCGAAACGCTCTGCTGCACTAATCTAACGGTCGTAGGGAGACCGTCCTGACTTATTTTCCATAAGAAATTTTTTACCTTTGGTGGGATGTCCAGGTTCCAAATCCAGAAATTAGGATCGGGGCACTGAGATGACTGACCTGAAATTAGTTTATATGCACTCGAGGTGGTGAACCAACCCTCCCTGTCCGGCCACCAGTATAGTCGGTCCTCGAAGGGAGCAGACGGCAAAGGAATATCCATGATTTCGTCGACAATGTTTGAAGGTAACACTTGGCAGAGCTTCTCAAACCACCATCTGCCGGCCATTATATAATCTCTAACGGTCTCCTGAAGATTAGCAGATGGCGGGCATTCACCCCTATCATTCAACGAGAGGCACGAGACCCAGTTATCCGACCAAAATTTTACCGATTTTCCATTTCCTACTGACCAAATCAGCCCTTTTTTGAAATAATCAATGAGGGTTGTCAATTTGGCCCATTGCCAAGATGAGTCACCTTTTTTCCTATATTCCAGTAAATTAGAAGATCGAAGATACTTGTGTCTAATAATGGAGACCCATACATTTAATGGTTCAACTAGAATTTTCCATAAAAGTTTCATTTGAAGGGCTTGATTCATATCTTTTGATTTTCGGATTCCTAGTCCACCAGCCCGTTTTGGTCTACAGATCCTATCCCAGCTAATAAGTGGGCGGTATTGAAGATCCTTATTCCAGAAAAACATTATGTTCACTTGATCTAATTCTTTATGTATCGAGGCTGGTAGCAAGAAGTTTTGCATAGTGTATAGGGGTTTAGATGCTAAATTTGTGTTTATTAGGATGGCGCGACCTTGTTGTGATAGCGCATTAGCACGCCATTTACTTAACTGTTATTTAGATTTGCATATGATGTCCTCAAATGTGGCTTTGCTTACTCTACCATTGATGATGGAGCAACCTAGATATTTCTCCAGGGAGGAGACATTTGAAATATTAAGACAGTTACTAAGCTCGGAAATCTTTGAGTCCGTAATTCCTTTAGTTGCTTGAAAGCTGGATTTATGGTAATTAACCTTTTGACCAGAAACTTTTCAATATGATTCAATTATTTTTCTGACCTTTTGTACTGCCTCAGTACTTCCTTTTGAGAAGATGATTATATCGTCCGCAAAAGAGAGGAACGGGATACGGGGACCACCTCGACCAAATGTGAAGCCTATTTGACTTCTTTCTGAGTTTGATTCCGCTGTTAGACTTCGCGCTAGAATCTCCGCTTCGAGAATAAATAGAAAAGGGGAAAGGGGGTCACCCTGACGGATGCCCCGTGTGGGGAAGAACATTTCCGTTGGGCCATTGTTTAACAGTATCGAGAATGAAACACTCGAGACACACTCCATAACCCAGGAGATGAAAGTCGGATGGAACCCAAATTTTTGGAGAACTTTGTTGATGAAATTCCAGTCAACTCTGTCATATGCTTTTTCCATGTCTTGTTTTATCGCAAGCCAGCCCACTCGGCCCTTTCGAGATCTGAAAGAATGAAAAATTTCGTGAGCTATAAGGACGTTATCTTGTATAGCTCTATCCGAAACAAAAGCACCCTGAAGCGGGTGGATTAGTTTTCCAATGATAGCTTTGATCCTTTCAGTGAGTATTTTTGAGATGATCTTATAGATTGTGGAACATAAGCTGATCGGGCGATAATGGTTTGTGGTCGTCGGGTTATCTTTTTTTGGTAGAAGAGAGATGAAAGTATGATTAATTTGCTTTAGGATTTTCCCAGATACGAAAAAACCCTTAACAACTCTAATAATGGAGATGCCAACGATGTCCCAACATTCTTTGTAAAACTCAGCAGTAAAACCATCAGGACCTGGGGATTTGTTCTTTCCAAGGTTAAATACAGCAGATTTTATTTCTTTGTTGGACGGGTGCCGGATAAGGAAATCATTTTCCTCTTTCGAGATAGTCGGTTGTATAAGATCAAGCAACTCTTCTAATAATCTGTCATCAGTTGATTCCTTTTTGAAACGATTTTCAAAGTCCGTCTTAATTTCATTTCTGACATTTTCTTCACCGATAATTAAAGTACCGTTACTAGAAAGGATGTTGCGGATTTGTTTTCGGTGTCTCCGCCCCGAGGCCACACGATGAAAATACGAGGTGTTTGAATCTGATAATTTGATATGCTTTGTTTTGGCCCTTTGGTTCCAGAAAGTCTTTTGGAAGAGGAGGAGCTTTTCCTTTTTTTTGATAAGGCGCTGTTCTTTGTTAAACGAAAGTTCTGAGACCCCCCTTGTGTTAGCAGATTGAATCTTGAGCAGCTCGTCATCTACTTCAAGTAATTGTCGAAAAATGTTTCCGAAAGTTGACTTATTCCAAATTTTTGCTTTTTGTTTCAGAATTCGTTGTTTGAACATTAATTGAAACATAGCAGAGCCGGGACAAGTAGCTCGCCATGATTGTTTAATAATGTTACGGAAGTCTTTCTGCTGCAACCAGACATTCTCAAATTTAAACGGGGGGGGGGGGGGGGGGGCTTTAAATGCGACACCATTCTCAAGTGAAATAAAGATAGGACAGTGATCCGATGTGGAGAAAGCCCCATTTTTAGTGATAAGATTTGGAAAGTCGTGTAGGATCTGATGTTGGACTAACACTCTGTCGAGTTTTTCAAAGATGCTATACTTTCCATTAGTACCTTTTCTCCAAGTGAAGGGGTTCCCAAAAGAGGGAAGGTCCACGAGGGAGCAATTGTTCTTGAATTGTAGCAAACGCGTGAAACGAGAAGGACGGGTGACTGTCCCTGCCATCTTGTCCTCACTACAGGCAATTTCATTTAAATCGCCCATAATAATGCAAGGGATGGACGACGTGTGTACTATAGTGGTAAAGGTTTCTCAAAACTCATCCTTATCTCGAGGATCGGGAGGCGCATAAGCAAAAAGCAAGAGCATGACTTTACGATCGTTGCAGTTTTCATATCTCAACCCAATAATACGAGGTAAGTGTATTTCTACGGAAATTAGAACATTACTCAATTGGTGGGACTTCCACAACACACCAATCCCCCCCGATCGTCCAACGCTTGGAGACCAGATAGCCTCGTCGAAACCGATATTCTTCCATAATTTGTTTTCCGGGATGGATTCCGCTTTTGTTTCAGCTAAAGACAGAATTTGGACATGCTCGTTTTTACATAACGCATCAATTTCTATTCAAAAGGTATTTTTACCTATACCTCTGCAATTCCAGTAACACACTTTCATTTATAACTAACTATGTGATGGGATTGGGGCGGAGATTTACAGACCCCATCCATTTGGTACCAAACTAGAATTTTCTTAATGAGTTGATTGCCCATTCGAGATTTCTTACAGGGTTTTTTATGGGATGATTGACAATTAAGTTATTATTGAATACTTTATATATATCCCTTCTCTTCACCAAAAGCTTTTCCAAAGATTGTATAGCCACACTACCCAGCCGGTTAGATTGTAACGGGAGTTTGATCATGAGCACACCACCCATACTAAACTAAGTCAAAGCAAATTTATATAGTCTATAAAGAGTTGTAGATTGATAGCATGCATTTAGGTAGGCATAATAGGTTGCATTTAGCTTAGTTAAGATGCATTTCATTGATGGATTAAGCACGATTTGCATATTAGTTCTCTATGTTGTCGGAGTCGGAATCTACACGCTTTTATTGATTATTTCAGGTAATGGTGGATCCGAGGAGGAGACATGAGTTGATAACGCATTAGATGAGAATGTCTAGTTGATCGAAGAAGCTTACATGAAGATCTCAAGAGGTCTTGAGAAGAAGAAGCGAGCCTAAACGAAGAACAAGTCTGCAGAAGTTGTCGCTAGACATGCTGAACTTGTTTTGCACTTTCTGGAGGCCTCGATTGTCCGATTGACTATTATGACCATGCGTTGGAAAGCTCTTTCAGAGAGCTACAACTTTCATGTTGACGTCGAGAGCTGATTCAAAACAGATTTTCCGTGAAAAGCCCCTGGCTGCGGCCGCAGCAACCTTGCGGTGCCCGCGGCCAATCAATTTGCAAAGGGTTGGAGGAAACAGTGTGCGGCGGGCGCAGCACCTATGCTGCGCCCGCAGCATTGGTCGTCAGCGTTAATTCGCAGCGTTTTGATTAATGAAAACCCTAGAACTTATTTATTTCTTTCATGACCGACTTTGATGTTTTAAAAGGCCAAGTTTTATGTTATTTTCAGAACTTCTATTCTATTCTATTCATCAGACGCTTTAGAGATTTTGAGCGATGTCTTCCATGAGGAACTAAACTCATCTATTCTGCCTGCAATTTGAAGCTTTATTCGGATTGATTGTGAGTTTCTAATTCTCGTTCCTTGTTTCCTATATTTGAATGCTTCAACTTCTTTGTGCTTGATTGTTTATTGTTTTGTTCTATCTTGTCTGGCCAACTTGTTAGATCAATTCAATTGCTAAGGTTTTGGAGATTCCTGGTTGTGAACCTTAACCTAAGTAGCAAACTTGTTCCTTTAGGGCTGGTTGAACTAATTGAATGAGTAGGAAGTTGAATGTGTTGTTAAATCCCTCTTTAGGGACTGCAAATACCTTGGCTAATCTCTGAACTTAAAGCTATCAATTGGGTTAAATCCTTCTTTAGGGACTGTTCGATTGATAAGGGTTGCTAGGACTGGTTGGACTAGTAACTATATTAGGTCGGGACAAGGGCATTCATATGAAACTTAATAGGGCGAGAAGAAGTTATAAGGATCGCTTCAATCCAATAAAGTGGAAAATTGTAGGTAGAATTGCTTCTCCAAAGTGTCTATAAACCAAAGTCCTTTGCTTTGCTTTATTCACTTCGCTTTGATAAAAGGCGAAACTTTCACACATAAAAACCCCCCTTTTGGTTACTTTGATTGACACTTAATTCACACTTGAATAATAATTTCCCTGTGGGATCGACCTCTTACTTATTGCTATACTAGTTATAGGTTGGAGTTTCTTTGACGAAACAACGACAGGTTTTCCCTCCGTCAAATTTGGCGCCGTTGCCGGGGAATTTTTATTAATTCTTGTGTGTTTTTGGTGTTGATTTTGGTGTGGACCGTCTTATAGGGTCCATACCTGTGCTACTAATTCTTCTCTGTAGAAAGCATTGCAGAGATGGCGAACAACGCAAATCGTACTCTAAAGGAGCTTACTGCTCCTGATCTGGCACAACAACCCTTAGCAATCCAATTCCCTGCGCTGGGGGAAGGAGTCAACTTTGAGCTTAAGTCTGGGGTAATTCATCTTCTACCCAAGTTCCATGGGTTGAGCGGGGAGGACCCCCACAAGCATCTGTCTGAGTTCCATACTGTGGTAGTTGGGATGAAACCTGAGAACGTCACTGCAGAGCAAATCAAACTGAGAGCTTTTCCCTTCTCTTTGAAGGATGATGCGAATGAGTGGTCCTTCTATCTACCACCTGGATCTATTACTACTTGGGCTGAGATGAAGAGAGTCTTCCTAGAGATGTACTTCCCTGCAACAAAGCTAAATGCCTTGAAAAGGTCAATCAGCAGCATTGAGCAGTACGCGACGGAGTCTATTCATGAGTACTTTGAGCGTTTCAAGAAACTCTGCGCTAGCTGCCCATGCCATGGGTACTCTCAGAAGGATCTGGTTCTCTTCTTGTTCAATGGGCTTACTGATGGAGAGCGTAAAACGGTGAATTCCTGTTGTGGGGGAAACATGCTGAATAAGACGCCTGCTGCAGCTTGGGAAGTGTTTAAGGAGCTCTCTGAGGGCTCTAGGCAGTTCAACAAGAGCACTCGTGCTAGAGGGGTACTTGCTATTGATGCCCCAGTGGCTGCATTACAGACTGATATGGCAGAGATGAAGGAGATGCTCAAGAGGCTGGTAGTTGACAGAGCATCTCAGCATTTGAAAGCATGTGAATCCTACATCGATCCATCCCACTCTATGGATATGTACTCAACTTTGCAAGATCCTAGTGTTGAGTTGAATGCAATTGGGAATTTTGCTCCACAAAGGCCTAGGCAAGGCAACTTTGGTAATCCTGGGTACTTCAACAATAATAACTACAATGGAGGCTATCATCAGGGTAATGGCTATGACAACTACCAAGAACCTTTCAATCAGCAGGGGGGCAACATGCAAGGCCCCACCAACAATTTGAACCTCGACAGGGAGGCCAACCACACTCCAATGAGGCTATTGAGGATCCAATACAGAAATTGTCACGGTTGGTCTTGAAGGTTGAGAAACAACAATCAGACCGGATCACAAATTTGGAGAATCAACTGAGTCAGCTCATTCAGGTCTTAAGTGCGAAGGAGGCAAACGATTCAGGGAAGCTTCCATCGCAAACGGTTGAGAATCCTAAGGAGAATGTCAGTGCAATAACGCTTAGGAGTGACAAGGAACTGGTTGTCACACCTCAAAAGGACAATGAAGAAATAATGGACGAGGAGATAGAAGTGCTAGAAGAAGAAGACGGAACTCACAGCGTGCGGCGCCCGCAGCACCCTTGCGGCGCCCGCGGCATAACAATGGAGCTGCGCCCGCAGCAATTTACGGCGCCCGCCGCCAGTGCCCCCATCGACCCATCGGTGCCAGGTACGTTTTCTTCGTCTTGTTCCCCTTCTTCCCTTCTTCCTCCTCCTTCTTCTTCTCCTTCTTCCTCTTCCTTACCTATGGAGACTCCAAAGCCGGTTCCACCTTTTCCGGAAGCCCTAAAGGATACACGAAGGTATGAGAACGATCGGGAGATCTTTGAGACATTCAGCAAATGCGAGGTAAATATTCCTTTACTCAAATTAATTAAGAGCATTCCTAGATATGCTAAATTTTTGAAGGAATTGTGCACCATCAAGAAGAAGCAAAGACTGAAAAAGAAGGAAAAGGTAAGCTTGAATGAAAATGTCTCTGCTATGTTGCAAAGGAAATTGCCTGAAAAATGCGGAGATCCAGGTATGTTTATAATTCCATGTGCAATTGGGAATACTAGATTCAAACAAGCCATGCTAGATCTAGGAGCCTCAATTAATGTTATTTCCTATAACATGTACATGTCTTTGGGTTTGGGTGCTCTGACTGAGACTGGGGTTACAGTGCAACTTGTTGATCGATCACAAATCAGGCCAAGAGGCGTTGTTGAAGATGTTTTGGTTATGGTGGATGATTTGTTTTTCCCTGTTGATTTCTTTGTTTTAGATATGGAGCAGGGAGCCCCTGAAACACCCACTATACTAGGAAGACCATTCCTGAAAACTGCAAAAACGAAAATTGATTGTTGTGAGGGTCTATTGACTATGGAGTTTGATGGAAGAAAGATAGAATTCTCTCTCTTTAATCATGCTAAGCTTTCTCCTGAAAATTCTTTAGATATGCCTATTGCTGACAATACTGATCGCACCAATAATTTTCGTGATTTGTTAGAGACACCTAAGGAACATAGTTTATGGAAATTTGAACCTCCTAACAAATTGAAACCTTTTGTGATTCCAGGACAACCCCCAGGCATAGCTCAAGGAGAGAAGCTGAGGGTCATGGATGACAGCTTGGACAGAAAGCTACACCTTTCAAGGGTGCCAGCATTTGTCAATGAGATGACAGGTGTTGGTGACCCTGGTGGAGGAACCTAGGCCAATCAAGGGCCAGTACGTCGAGCCAAAGACTTGAAACAAAGGCGCTTCTCGGGAGGCAACCCGATGTAAGTTTTTCTTTCTTTTTCCTTTTCCTTTTCCTTTACCCTGATTATATTTGATTTACTTTTGTTGTCTTTATTGTTTCATTGAGGACAATGAAAACTGTAAGTGTGGGGGAGAAGAATTCTGTATATATAGTGCATATAGGAGATCATATTTAAATTTCTGCACCATGTTTAATTTATGTCTTTTTTCTTTATTAATTTCTTGTTTATTTTCGTAATAAAAAAAATCCAAAAATCCAAAAATAATCATGCATTGCATCCATTTGTGTTATTCAAATACCCATCTAACTTAGTTTGTCCTCTAATTTAAATTTCAAGCATGAGCATATAAATCCCATGGGGTTCTGGATGTTTTGATTATTGTCTTTATTTAATTTTTGTGGAACATGAGCTAGCAAATATAATTGAGCATGTATGATTGAGCTAAAGTATGATTGAAATCCTATGAACATGACCCTTGTTAGAATGTTTGGCCTTATTTGAAATCTTTTGCTCAATTGTGTGAATTACTCTCCTTGTGTTGCTACCTCTTGGCATTGACTGCAGTATCTATTTTTCAAGACCGACTCACATGTTTGTTGCTTGCGGAGTATATGTTTATATTTTGAGTATTTTGATTAGAATTTGTGCATATTTAGTGAATAAGGTGGCAATGATTGATGCACTTAGTAACCGGATCTATGCATGACACCCATGGGTATGATTCGCGCAAAAAGGTGTTGAAAACTATCCACTAGGAAAGAAAGCTTGATCATTGAGTAACCAGGTTCATTCATGACACCCATGTTTGCAACTTGCGTCAAACGATGTTCAAGTGGACTTCATATTAGTAGGTTGAGGTGTTGATAGACCGGGGCCATTCATGACACCCATGTTTGCGTCTCGCGCAAGTGAAGCACAAGACAAGGAAAAAAAAAGAAAAAAAAAAGAAAAGAAAAAAAAGAAAAAAAAAGTGTCGCATTTTATTTTCTTTATTATGTCCCGCAAGTAATGACATTTCGGTAGAGAATTGGTGATATGGTGGTCAATGTCTATGAGCTTAGTGCATGATTGGTTTGAGTTGAGAGTTGTATCTTAAAGCCTAAACACATGAGTGAAACACATATTTCTGGTGAGGTTGGATAATGTTTACTTCTAAGCTTTGATCACTGAAATACATGCTATGACGTTTGTTTGCTTGGTTTATGTTTTCACCTGCTATGATGTTGCTTTTTGATGAGGTTGAAACTTGAAGGGATTTCCTGTGGGATGCGTTGATTCATGTTCATTCTATCATTGCTTGAGGACAAGCAAAAGTTAAGTGTGGGGGAGTTTGATAGCATGCATTTAGGTAGGCATAATAGGTTGCATTTAGCTTAGTTAAGATGCATTTCATTGATGGATTAAGCACGATTTGCATATTAGTTCTCTATGTTGTCGGAGTCGGAATCTACACGCTTTTATTGATTATTTCAGGTAATGGTGGATCCGAGGAGGAGACATGAGTTGATAACGCATTAGATGAGAATGTCTAGTTGATCGAAGAAGCTTACATGAAGATCTCAAGAGGTCTTGAGAAGAAGAAGCGAGCCTAAACGAAGAACAAGTCTGCAGAAGTTGTCGCTAGACATGCTGAACTTGTTTTGCACTTTCTGGAGGCCTCGATTGTCCGATTGACTATTATAACCATGCGTTGGAAAGCTCTTTCAGAGAGCTACAACTTTCATGTTGACGTCGAGAGCTGATTCAAAACAGATTTTCCGTGAAAAGCCCCTGGCTGCGGCCGCAGCAACCTTGCGGTGCCCGCGGCCAATCAATTTGCAAAGGGTTGGAGGAAACAGTGTGCGGCGGGCGCAGCACCTATGCTGCGCCCGCAGCATTGGTCGTCAGCGTTAATTCGCAATGTTTTGATTAATGAAAACCCTAGAACTTATTTATTTCTTTCATGGCCGACTTTGATGTTTTAAAAGGCCAAGTTTTATGTTATTTTCAGAACTTCTATTCTATTCTATTCATCAGACGCTTTAGAGATTTTGAGCGATGTCTTCCATGAGGAACTAAACTCATCTATTCTGCCTGCAATTTGAAGCTTTATTCGGATTGATTGTGAGTTTCTAATTCTCGTTCCTTGTTTCCTATATTTGAATGCTTCAACTTCTTTGTGCTTGATTGTTTATTGTTTTGTTCTATCTTGTCTGGCCAACTTGTTAGATCAATTCAATTGCTAAGGTTTTGGAGATTCCTGGTTGTGAACCTTAACCTAAGTAGCAAACTTGTTCCTTTAGGGCTGGTTGAACTAATTGAATGAGTAGGAAGTTGAATGTGTTGTTAAATCCCTCTTTAGGGACTGCAAATACCTTGGCTAATCTCTGAACTTAAAGCTATCAATTGGGTTAAATCCTTCTTTAGGGACTGTTCGATTGATAAGGGTTGCTAGGACTGGTTGGACTAGTAACTATATTAAGTCGGGACAAGGGCATTCATATGAAACTTAATAGGGCGAGAAGAAGTTACAAGGATCGCTTCAATCCAATAAAGTGGAAAATTGTAGGTAGAATTGCTTCTCCAAATTGTCTAAAAACCAAAGTCCTTTGTTTTGCTTTATTCACTTCGCTTTGATAAAAGGCGAAACTTTCACACATAAAAACCCCCCTTTTGGTTACTTTGATTGACACTTAATTCACACTTGAATAATAATTTCCCTGTGGGATCGACCTCTTACTTATTGCTATACTAGTTATAGGTTGAAGTTTCTTTGACGGAACAACGACAGGTTTTCCCTCCGTCATAGATGGAGGTGTGAGGAGATCCATATCAAAAACCAATAAATTAGGAACATGCCTAAATATTATGATATGGAATTTATCGCTAAGAATTAATGACCAACAAAGGGAGACATTACCTTTAATGGACAAAAGTGAAGTTTCACTAGGATGGCAAGAAGACGGGATAATACAGTAGACATAATAAACTACAAATGAGCGACTCAAGAGTAAAATGTCCACAAACCATCTACTAACAACCCGGGCTGTCCACAATGTTTTTTCAGAAGCCTTGAAAGGGCTAAACCAAGACAATTTGTTTTTCAATTCCTTCAGAGTGAACCAAGACGAGACAATTTTGATAAAGGTCCTGGTACACATACTTGCTGCAGGAATCGGTGAAAACCCAACCACTTGCTGCACATACACGCAACCACCCGAGAGGGAAGCGTCAGGCGCAACAAAGGAAACAAGCCACCGACCATTGAAAACAGTAAAGGGGCCAAAGCTGTGTAGTAGCACAACAGGTGAATGAACAACCCCAGCAAACACCAATTGAGAGTCAAGCCAAACAAATCCACTCGACCGTATAGGAGTCACCAATGAACACAAGTTCGACACCGAAACAAGCAACATCAGCAATTGTGCAGTAAATGCCATCTTAGAGAGAGTGCAAAACCAAGAACTGCCGCCATGTTTTGCAGCCAAAGATTCACAGATTATATAATCAAAGTAACATAAACCAGTTTTAGCAAATGACCACTTCCTGCCAGCGAAGATGAGAATTTCCAAAAAAACGATTGAAGAAATTTTGAGTATAAACCCTTCAGCATGGTTAAGGAAAGACGTTCACAGAGAGCATAGCTCCAATACTCGGGAGTGGAAGGACAACAGTCGTATATACCTAGCTGCTCAAACCCATGAACCCGAAAACGGAAAGCATGAGGAGCAACAGAAGATATATAATGTGAATCAACAGGACTATTTTGACAGTACTTAAGTAAAACTCCAAATTGAATTTTACCAAGTATTTTAACAGACTTATAAGGCCTTTGTCCAACATCCTTTTCCAACCATTTTCCTTTCTCCCCAATATTACAGAGAAATCCCAGCATGAATATAAATCTCCTATGCCCCTGATATGCATCATAAGGGTGATAAGGGTGAGTTCTCGTTAATAAATAAATAAGATAGACATAGGTTATTAACCGTATATCCACAATCAAGGCCGAGTTCATGCTAACAGAACCACAATTTTTATAAAACAAATTTTCATTCAAACTGGGGGAAGGAGCCATAACAGCCCCGAACACCACAAATTTGTCAAGGCCCGAAGATCGGGGGGTAAGGAGTGAAGAGACATAAGCCTCTAGCACCGGGTTTTCCAACCACCAAAGGTTGGTGAATTTCCTGAACTGAATGCTCGGGCAGGGTTGTCACCAAAGATGTAAAGTGTTGACACATACCGCTCTAGTTCACTAGTCCAGTTGTATGATAAAAGATACTCCATATATAGATCAAACCATACATAAGGTTGAAAATAATCAAACCAGTGGCCTGTTTTACCCATAGGAGGAAATATGAAGCTGAAATTAAAGAACTTACAGCAGCACCTCCATCTACAAGATCTATTGGTAGCTGATTCCATCAGTAGGGATGAAGCCGGGTCGAATTCGTATGGGCTACCTGTGTGGTTACCCGGTTCCGAGTTGGAGATGTACACACGAGCCAGCCCTTGAATGGTTTTCAATTTTACCGGATTCCCCGTGAGCTTCATGGAACTCTGTCCATCCACGTTTTTGTGACTCATGTTTCCACCGGCGTTGGGATCCGAGGATCTCGCCAGGTGTTTTTCCTCATTAGAGGGTTTAGGGCCCTTTCGGGGGTGTTCGATAGGGGCTCCGGTGAGGAGACCCCTATTGGTTTTTTTCCTCTGGACTTGTCCGAGGCATTCATAACAATCAAAGATGAAAGTCGCCAGTTAGTATAATGAAACAAATACGATGTATTAGGAGAAGTTGAGAAGAGACGATTGAAATGGTTACTTTGAGTTTGCAAATCCAAATTTATAGAAAGAACAGGAAAGAGGAAAGGAGAGGAGCGAGTACCACCGAGGAGAAGAACAAACCTCGGCAGGGCAGACGTGTAATCGAAGAGTAACGCAGCCAGCAACCCGTGAAGCCAGAGAAACGAACCAACCCTCGCCGGAGAATCCGGAGCAGGAGACCTGTTGGGGCTCGGATGAGGCCAAGGTGGGGGCCTATTATGCATCAGAAGACGCCCAACCAACACGATTCCCACCATAATTTCGTGCTGAAGTATGATTTCAAACAGATTAGGTGCAAAGGAAAGCCAAATAAAAAACCCCCAAATCGATTTGATTGCCGGAAAGACAATCCAATCGCCATCAACGACCCAGCAGGGAAGTCCGGTAGCGAGATGGGTGCAGGGAGAGGAGTAATCATCAACCTCCATAGATTGGATGAGGGTTAATTTTCTAGGGTTTTCAGAACGGCGATGGGCAATTACAGTGTTTCTCAGAGGGAGGGTTGGCATGGCGCGTGAGGCGCGTTCTCTCGACCCCGGAGGGTGTTTACTAGTCCATGCTCTCAAGTTAAATACTACTCTTACAAACAATAATCTATTTCCCCCAAAAACAAAAACAACAAAAAAATCCTACTCCCTCGATCCGTTCTAATATATAAGTCTTTTACTATTAACACATGTTTTCTTAGATGATAAAAATATATATAAAATATCAATTTTTAATTAATGTTTAAAAATAATATCATTTTATTTATTAGGAAAAAATTCGGGCGACCGAGCTCTACCCGACAGCATCCTTACGGATGAGGTTTAAGAGACCAAAATCGTTGTAAATATCGACACCCTAGACTGAGTGGCAAAGATGTGCAACCTTATCCGCCACTCTATTGCCTAACCGGGGAACATGAAAGAAATACACTTCTTTCATAGTCGATAAAAGGAGTTTAACATCTTATAATATCAGTTCGATTTCCCACGGACATTTAGCTATTCCTTTTAGGTGGTTTATGATTATGAGGGAATCACCTTTAATGTGGATTTTGTCGATATGGAGTTGTCGAACATGTTGGATTCCCAATTTAAGAGCAAGAGCCTCCACTTTCAAAGGACTTTGTTTACCAAGTTTTTGATAGGAAATGTGTATAGAACGTCCATCCCAGTCCCGAATTACGGCTCCAGCCGAGCTTTCATTATTTGCAATTGTGGATCCATCAAAATTTAGCTTGAGGGTTCTCCTAGGGGGTTTGCGCTATGTAGTTTTGGCATGCTTTAGTTTCTTCCTCAGGTGATTGGGGTGTTGTGCTTGTAGGGGGGAGTCCTCATCTAAATTATATTCTAAGCGGGAAGTTTTGTTCCAGTTCTCCTTATGAGTTTTAATAATGCGTAAAGCACTATCTCTATGAGGTACAGGGACCTGTCTAAACACACATTGGTTCCGAATGTACCAGGTCGTCCACCAAGACGACGCAAGCTCCACCTTGGACACAGAGGAAAGGTTGTTTCCAATGAATGAGATGATTGGTTTTATATCTCGTGAATGATTTATCATGCTAGATATTGTTGAGTGTATGTGTGTCGGTAAACGGAATAGAGAATTTACATACTGGCATTCTAACAAAAGATGAACATCATCTTCTACTGCGCAGTTGCACAAGCTGCAGGTGGAGGGAACAGAAGTCCCTCGTTGAGCTAACCTAGATACAGTATGAGATTAATAAAAAAAAATTTAATATTTTATATAGTTTTTATCATCCTAAAAAATGTGCGTAAATAGTAAAAGACTTATATTTTAGAACGGAGGGAGTATTTCCCAGTAGAAATATAAGTATGTTGCTTCTTTTTTTCAACTATACACTCTGATCCATGTATTTAATTAGCTAATCGGATTCAAAAGGGTTGACTTCTAACTCTAAGCTCAACGCTCTCATCGAAAAGGATGCACTAGATTGGTATTTCGGAGGAGTTTAACACCGCCCAAAATATCGCTTTTTGTATCAAAAGGAAAAAACTAATCTTTTATATTATAATAAGACTGAGCGAAAGTGCAACCTCCCTTCAACCAAAAAAAAATAATGACCTAGCAAATAGACACGATATGTCATCTATCCCATATAGTGCTCCTCGATATGAGATATGGATTACGCTCCTCCACTGTATAGTCTATGTCTTATCAAGTCATTCGTCATAATGTCCAAAGAAACAATGTCCTATCAGATCACCTTCTTCTAACTCTTCTTCGGTCGCCCTCTTTTTTGTCGGACATTCTCGATATTAAGGCTATCATACTTAGCTATGCATTGGTGCCATTTCGTCTCTCACTCCTACCGTATCACGAATAACCTCATTTCTGATCTTGTTGAGAATTTAGTATGCCCACACATCTATCATTTATCATTCTCATCTCTGTCATAATAATCCTTTTTTCCTTCACCTTTGTAATCACATAATCTTTTGTTTATTAGAGGACCAACTTATGAGGTTTCCACCAGAATAAATGCCAAAACCATGCTAAGATTGAGAGAAAGTCATCTAGATCTGATGCCCTACCACCACCCGAAAACGCAACCAGATGTTTGTCAGATGCCCATTGTAGGCACAACCTAGTGGTAGGCTTTATAACCGGGCTAAAGGTGTCAAAGTAGTCGAATCTGACTTCTTAACTGAAGCCCTTGACCACTAGACGAGCCTTATATCGATTAATCATTCCATTTGGTTTTCGCTCACTCCTGTAAATCCACTTGCAGCCAACAGTGTTAGCACCTGAAGGCCAAGGAACTAAGTCTCATATCCCGTTTCTCAATAAGGCATCATATTCTAATTGCATTGCATGCTTCCACTTGGGATCTTTTGTGGATTGGTAAAAGAATTTAGGCTCGAGAGTTGCAAAAAGAGCAAAAGATAGTGAGTATTTTGTGGAATGTAGAGCTTTGAGTTTAAGATTATTGGTGCGAGATCAGTTTATCATGGTATGGGAGGACTGCTGAGTTAAACAGAACCAAGTTGGAGAATTGGGATATATAGGGGTGATCAGGTGGCAAGGCAGTAAAGGATGAAGTAGATGTTGCCAATGAGGCGCTCAATCCTAGAGTAGCATGCAACAAGTTAAGAGTTGGAGGAACTAAGGGTGAGGAAGCGGCTTGGTAGGAGCGTCCATGAGAATTCAAGGCTATAGTAGATGAGGGAGTAGATGGGGACCGAGTAGGAGAAGGAATAGGACAAGAAGATGGTGGTTGATTGTTTGGTGAAAGTGGAGAAGAATGTGGAGTGAATAGAATGGAGACAACAATAGCATGATGCAGAGCAACAAGTGAAGGTTTTGAATTAGGTACCGGGTCTAGGGAGGGAGATGTTGTTGTTGCCATGGACAGATATGGGAAGCTTGACTCATCAAAGAGACAAAGACGACAAAACAAGAGACATAAGTGCGATTAGTAGGAATACGATAGCAAATGTATCCCTTATGATTAGAGCTATATCCTAAGAAATAACACTTAAAGGAGATAGATGGATAGACAGATGTATGAAATGCATGTCCCAAAAATTGAATAGGCAAATTGGCATGAACAAGTAAGGATAGACTAACAATGATGTGATTTTGATGTTCGGAGGACCCATTTTGCCGAAGGGTATAGGGACAAGACACCCCATGCTCAATACCAAGAGAACCAAGATATGTGGATTATATTCAGTCCCAGTCTATTTGAAAAGCTTTGATGAGAGTAGAAAATTGTTTTTGGATTAATGTGATGAACAATTGAATTGTGGTGAGAATTTGTGGTTTATTTTGCAAAAAATAAACTCAAACAAACTTAGAGCAATTATCAATAAAGCTAACATAATGTTTATTTTAATTGAGAGAAAGTGTTTAGGAAGGACCCCATGTAGATATGGCCACGGGTCACGGGTCGGGCGGGTCGACCCGTGACCCGCTGGGTCAGGGTCGAATGGTTGGCTCGAGTTGAGGGTCAGGGTTAGGGTCGAGAGAAATAGAACCCGTGACCTAACAGGTCCGACCCGGGTCGACCCGGCGGGTCAGCCCTCCATTTCAATTCTTTTTTATTAAAATAAATTTATAATTATTATGTAAATTATTCTTAGAATAATTCATAATATTACATAAACTAATATACATATACAATGGCAATGTGAGACAAATGATCCTCCATTCTTCTCCTTTTATAGACTTGGAAGTCTTCCTTCCATCCCCTCATTTCCAATGTGGGACAAACACTACATCCCACATCGGAAATATGGAAATATGGAGTTAGAATGAGGCTATATATATGTATCCCACTATCCTATTTCTCTCATTCACTTGTTTCCTACATTTCTTACATTGGAAATGAAGTTTGAGAAAAAAATATATCCTCATATTTTTTCCTCTTACATCCGACATTGAAATCATTGTGGATGAAAGATTTGGTATGTAGATATAAAATCTTCCCACATTTTTAACACTTCATATCAAAGTGATAAAATGTGTTGTGGAGATTTTATCTTCACATATCATTTATTTATTTATTTGTAATAGTTAATTCTTTTAAAAAAATAATGTGACTTGGCCGATTTTCACAATTCAATGCCACATGGCCGACCAGGGACTCCGACCCGTCGACCCGCCGACCTGGCGGGTGACCCGAACCCGTCGACCCGTGGGAATCTCGGGTCAGGATTAGGGTCATACCCCTGAATTGCCGACCCGGCGGGTCGGACCCGTGGCCATGTCTAACCCCATGCATCTAAATGAACCAATTCAAAATGCTTAGTAGTAGCAGATAAACAGCTTGACAATTAAAACAAATACACTTGCTAAGTTGACAAGCACCAAAGATTGATGCTAATTTATTTGTAGTGACTAGAAGGTTGAAATCGGAGACAAAACAACGCAAGACTGACTCATGATGATGAGTGGGGTGATGATGCCAATAAGAAATCGAGCCTCATTCACCAACAAACGCAACCAGACTAGGTGAATGCAAAGAAGAAGATGCATGGGGTAAAAGACATTTTCTACAATCCTCTTAGTAGACTACGACCATATATGTTCTTCACAAGATAATAAAGAGCATGAAATTCAAGACACATTAATATCCCTCGCTAATTAACTTGGAAACACTTCGAGAGATTTTTAGTAATGCGAAGAACAACTAAAACATCAATAAGTTGGAAAGGTTTGGCATCCTACTTGGAGGTAAAATAGAACACCATAAATGAGTGACAGGGAGAAACATACCATTCCCGACAACCAAGTTACTGGTGCCTTTATTGATGGATTACAAGTTGAGATTATTTAGACCAACGGTCATATTATGGGTGGCTCTCGAATCAACATGATATGATACACTTGAAGAGGTGTGCACATATGATCTATGTTGATTCCACCTTGATGATATGCATTTATATGTGATATATTTTTATATGATGGAAGACAAATAATATCAATCCGTTTATATATGCGATTATATTTATTTATATATTTGAGGTTGACTTTCTAGAAGCTTCTTTGAAGATTTTGTGGAGCAATCTTCAAATTCAAAAGGTTGTTGGTTTGTTGAGATTTTCAAGAGATTTGGTTAAACCAATCTCCAAGTTGTCTTCAACGTTTTAAAACAAACCATCACGACCAAAACAGTTTCAAGATCTTACTGTTTGAGCTGAAAGCCAAAACCATGGTTTCCAAGTTTTGGTAAGGCCTTACCGACACTAGTAAGACCTTACCGACAGTGGCCTCAGAAATTACACGAGTTTGGAATTGAATGACACGGACTCAATGTAATTGGACCTATTTGTTAAATGGGCCTATTTTACTTAAGCTTACCATTCCAACTTTAAAGGACCAATAGGTTATTGGGCCTAATTTTGAATGAGTCAATATATTTGTTAGTGTTTAAATTCTTACTAACCTACGTAGATATTGCTTTGTTTGTTGATATTTTAAGGGGATTTGATTGAACAGGTTTTCAGCTCCTTCAACGTCTAAAATTGATCAAATCCCAGGCGTATCCAGGCGAAGCTTCTGGAATAAATTTCAAATGATGAAAGTTCTCCCAAGCGGATATTGTGCAACGTCTCTCAACAAACGTGAAGCTCAGCTCAAACGTTCAAATTCTTTCTACTCGGACGGGCGGCCTTTATAAGGAGAAGAAGAAGATTGCAGTCAGAACAAGTCTTCATCACAGCGCATAACGTCTTCTGCAATCTCGTCCCCTGCACCAATCGATCTCGCATCCCTCTTTGGTTTGAGTGTTTTATTTCTTTGAGAGTTTGTGAGATTTACATTGAGCTTTATCATACAATTCATTAGGGTTATACTAAGGGTACATCTCTACCCAAACGTATAGATACTTCGGTATCGGTAGGACTTTGTTTCACTGGTGTGTTTGGGTTGCTAGATAGGAAGTAGTCTAGAAGAGGGAATGTCTTCTAGAGGTTGTATCTAGGGCTCATAAGATAAAGTGAAATAAAGTTGTTGAATCCTACGGGTTGGATAACCCTAGGCGGGGACGTAGGCGGCTGTGCTAAACCTCGTTAACAAGTATCGTGTGTTTTACTTTCTGCGCTTTATCCTTATTGTTTTTGTTTGCTATTCGTTACTTTGTCTTGACTTGCTTATGTTTTACAGATAAGGTCTTACTTCTGGTTGGTAAGGTCTTACAATTTCCTGTATTTGCGAAAAGTTGTCATACTCTATTCTTTCCCCTTCTAGAGTATTCGGTTACTATTTGTCTGTCTATTCCGCACTTCAATCTATCATATATATACACAATCCTTATATTATAGTATATATTAACAAATCTGGGCCATTGAATTTAAAAGATTAAAGGATGAGATTAAAAGTAATTTGTGATTATTCGTTTCAATAAAGTTTATATTTTTTTACACTTTTGTATAAACGAATAATTACATTATTATAGACGAATAATCATGTGCCAACAGATGAATAATTTATGCATATACGATAACTCTTGTGTACATCGAAATCAACCTATATATATGTATACGTGTGCGCGAATAATTATTGGGTACATGCAAATAATTTCATGGTACACAAGTTACTATTTATCGTATCTATTTGATCTTTTCAATTTAACATTATTACACATTAAAATTTGTTTACTAATATGGTATATATAATTACACATGATTGTGTACACTGTACAATGAAACTATTTGTATAGTATATTTAGTTACACATTCATTTTCTTGAACTTGTACTTGTATGCTTTCTTTGTTTGAATTTTAGTTATGTGATATTGTGATCAATGCATGAATTGTCACATGGGAACAGGGGATAAAA
Organism: Persicaria maculosa; assembly: GCA_963922045.1. Taxonomy (NCBI): domain Eukaryota; kingdom Viridiplantae; phylum Streptophyta; class Magnoliopsida; order Caryophyllales; family Polygonaceae; genus Persicaria; species Persicaria maculosa. The sequence continues at coordinate 64,296,375 of OY998255.1, forward strand.
GCATTAAGAGGACCATTGACATTCAAGTAATGAAAATTATATAAATCTAGTTACATTATTTATGAAATAATTTGTTGTACTATATTGGTATAACATTCTACAGTTCTACCAAATAAAAATTGGTCAATACATTTGTAAATTAATTAGAAAATTATTTAATCTGTTAATAAAATAATAGTAAAAAGGGTAAATCAAAATAATGTTATAGACAATATTTAATATTACGTGTTTATAGCACACAGAGGGTGACCATTCAAGCCTGAATTAGAGCCACGATTAAGTCAGCACGTTAATTACAAAACAATCGATATTTGGCTCATCTCTTTCGTCATCTTTTTATAAATATACAACAAAATACTGTATTTTTTTCCATTGACAACACACTATAACATTTTAATACAAATCTTTTCGTAATGAATCGACAGTTGTCTACATAAAACATCTGCAATTTATATTTATAGATACACAGAATCACATTTCCGTCATCTTTTTAATTAACAAAAAACTGACCTTCTAATTTATACAGTGTATTAATTACCTACGCAATTTCATAATGCACATAAGTTCTATATATAAACTATGCAATATATATAATGGTATACGATTTAAATATATTTTTTTATATTAAGAAAGAAATTCGATTCTCTAACCAGATTTAGAGAAATCAAGAAATTGGACAAGTCAGTAGGTAGTAGGTACACTAATCATCTGTGAGAATCCGAGAAATCTCGAACCGGGTCATGTTGGGTTTATTTTATTTTTGTTTATAAGGTCGGGATCCACCACTTTACACAAAAGCTTAAGCCATTGTGTAGGGCTTCCTCCCTTCCTTATATTTTGGTTTGGTATTTACCTCATTTTTCAATGTGGACTACCACAAACCCCAACGTTATCATGTACAGCTGTAAGCAAATGATCATAGAAAGGAAATTACACGAAGCAAATGAAGGAAACGAAAATGTAAAAAAGAACAGTGCGTACATGTCATCCCACACGTACTGTAAAATACAAGTTAGCAAAATATACAAATCGACCGACCAAAAAGAAGACGTACACAGAGAACTCTAGAGATCACAAGTGGGCACCTCAGATTATGGACTCCAAAAGTCATCAAATGTCGATCGCATTTCTACGACGTCTCCAAACATGACAAATTAAGTCATCATTCACATGAAAGTTGCACCACAGTAAGAGAACAGCAAAGCTCACCAATCGTAAACCCAAACCCAAGCCCATTTCAAAACCCAAAAACCCAGCTCAAAATCCTTGGAGATAATAATATCGTTACAGATAAACTTTGTTAATTTTTTATTTTTGATATTGGTAGGACCTTGTTAATTTTCTTTGTATATAGCTGAACTCACAAAGGGAAAAAAAAAAGTTATTTTGTTTGATCTTACAAGGACCCTTGTGCTCTTTTCCTCTTCTCACGAAGCTACAAAAGCAGCACCATCTAAAACTTGGTCCCAACTCCACCACTCTCTCCAGTACATTCCTAATTGACATCCGCGGTAGTTTCCGGTCTTGATTAATTGCCTTAGAACAGTCTGACATTCGCTCTCAACCACAATGTGGGTGAGTTCCTTGCTAGCCTGAGCACCCATCAGATCGCGCGCTTCAGCTTCCGCTTCCTCCACAGTAGCTTGTCCATTAATAGACCTTGCAACAATTCCCTATCAACCAAGGCGTCACAATTGATCTTGATCACCCCCGGATATGGTTTCTTCCGGTTTGATTGTAGAATCGTGCTCATCTTGGCCTCCTTGCCCCCGTTTGTCTTGCTTAATAATTCAACCTCTTTGATCAGCTTCCAACTTTCCTTAATAATATGCCCTGCCTCCACCTGGATCCCTTCAAACAAACTTTTGTTTCGCGCCCACCAGAGGTACGTTACTCAAGATCGTTGCCCAGATCGCCAACTTGCTCGAAGGTAGAATGTAAATCGCTCGCTCAAGATAGTCCACGAACCTCCCTCTCCGTATGCCTCTCACTTTCATATCAGCCTTCATTTTCCACACCTCCTTAGCCAGGACACATTCAAAGAGTACATGGCATATATGTCTTCCTCCCTTCCACAAGTATGACACTCGACCTCTTCAACTACTTTCCGCCTTGCCAAATTGACCTTACACGGAACCACCTCTCTCACGTACAGTGGCGGCGGCAGGAATTGATAGAGGGGGAGGCCGAAACTATTTCTCTCGATATATATAATAAAGAAATTTTTTTTAAAATATATTGAAAGAAAACCATAAATTATGGTATAAATATGATATTTTACTACAAAAAATAATACAATAATTTAATAAATTATATATATGTGTGTATGCAGCATGATTAAGAATTTTTTTAATATTGAAAGGAAATTATAAACTTTTTAAAGAATTTGTCATTTGTAAATGAAAAAAAAAATTGATAGAATTGAAAAGTGTTACTGAAGTCTGTTGTGAGAGTCGGGATCGGGGGTCATGTGCACACGTGCATCCACTGCTTTTAGTGGCCAAACATATATACAACTTTATTTACCGTGGATTTTACTGAAAGGTTTATGGATTTTACTTAAGACTTCTAAATTTACTGAATCGTTTTAACAAATCTCAGCATCAGATAAGTACATTATTTACCGGATTAAAATTGATAACTTTAGTTTTATTATTACTTTCATTTATGCTCCTTCGAATCAAATAGATAAAAATAGGTTCTGGAATGAGTTATTCATTGTCATCCATAACCAATCTCTCCCATGTTTGGTAATGGGAGACTTCAATGAAATCGAATCAGGTTCTGACAAAATTGGAGGACTAATTCCGCAGGCTACTAGATTTCTGCGAATTCAACAGATTGTGGAAGAATTAGATGTTCATACGATCCGTTGTACATGTAGTCCAATTACGTGGAAGAAGAGTCAAAATCCTATTGATAACATTGAACGATTAGATAGAGTAATGGTTCATACAGATATCTTAACACAATTCCCTAATTTATCAGTTCACAAATCCTTTTACGACTTCTGATCATTCTTTAATGTCTATGTCTATAGGAAGTACGAAAATTAGGGCTGGTTCACCGTTTAAAATTGAAATGTCTTGGACTAGTAATGATAACTATAACAGATTAGTTAAATCAACTTGGCAGAACAAGCTTCATGGGTCGTTTATGTTTACACTTTTGCAAAAACAGAAACTTCTTACAAAAATACAAAGATCTGGTGTAAGTCTCACCCAAATAATAATTTTCGACAGATAACAGATATTAAAAATCAGTTGCTGTTACTTCAAACACAACAAATTAGTGGGAATTCAAACGATACAATAAACATTGCACGTAATAGATTGTTAAGTAAGTGTGAAGGCCTCATGGACTTTAATAATACTTTTTGGAAACAACGAGCTAAATCTAATTTTCTAAGGTTTGGAGACAGAAATACCAAATACTACCAATCAATATCTAAAATAAGAAATTCTAAAAATGTCACTCGTAATTTTACAAATAAACATGGTTTATTGATTGAGGATGAGGATCAAATTAGAGATGAAATTACGACTGAATTGGCTGAAAGATTCATTTCTAATAATGCACCGATTAGTAGTAATCCATATTTCCTAAATTTAATTGATCAGACTATTACTGAATCTGAAAACAGAATTTTAACTCAGCCTTTTTCAGATAAAGAAATTAAGGATACCCTATTCTCAATGACAGACGATAAGTCTCCAGGTCCTGATGGTTTCCACCAGAGTTCTATAAAAAATACTGGGATATTGTCGGTAAATTAGTTTGCAAAGCTGTTCAATCTTTCTTTCATTCCGGTGTGCTACTCAATGAAGTAAATTCAACTTTTATTGCACTTATTCCAAAAATTGATACACCTAATAACATTAACCACTACCGTTCGATTAGTCTGTGTAATACTATTTATAAGGTTATCTCAAAACTTTTGGCTAATCGTCTGAAGCCTATTTTAGCATGTATTATTAATCCTTTTCAAGGAGCTTTTGTTCAAGGTAGAAATATTCAGGATAACATACTAATAGCTCATGAGTAGTGGTGGAAATGGGGCGGGTTATGGGTGGATGAAGCCACTCCATCACCCGCCCCGCGGGTAAAAAACTTCACCCGCTCCATCCATCGCCCGCAAACTTTTTCACCCGCATTCGACCCGCGCGGGTGATGCGGGTGGAGCGGGTACCCAATTACTGAAACAAAAGAAAAAAAATCAAATCAACATCAATAGCTAGTAGTACAATTCTAACTCAAAATTACAAAGGGCAAGCCGAGACCATATCCATTCTAATTGAAATTTGGTGGACAAAACACTTATCAAGGATTAGAGTTTGTAGAAGTTAAACTTGAATAAGGTAAAATAGTAAAATCACACACATTATATATGTAAATTTAGGGATTTTATACGGGTTTGCGGGGCGGGTGTGTGGGGTGGGTTAATGGGGCGGGTTATGGGTGAAAAATCTTCACCCATAATCCATCCATCACCCGCTTAACCCGCACCCGCTCCACCCGTCACCCACTTTTTTGCGGGTTTTCAGCCGCAAAATTAATGCGGGTAAATAGGGTGGAGCGGGTACCCGCGGGTTATTTCTAGCCCTACTCATGAGGTTTTCCATTCTTTTCATAACAAAAAAGGTAAACTTGGGTGGATGGCTTTAAAACTAGATATGGAGAAAGCTTATGACAAAATAAGCTGGAGTTTTATTCGTATTATTCTAAACAAATTTGGTTTTGATTCCAAATGGATTAATTGGGTTATGACCTGTCTAACTCAAACTAGCTTCTCAGTTTTAGTTAATAATTTGTCGGGCCGTACTTTTCATACTTATAGGGGAATTCGACAAGGAGATCCTCTTGCTCCATATATTTTTGTATTGGTTATATATGGAACTATTAGGGAGAATGTTGCAACAAGAATCTTTGGAATGTGACCCTTTGGTTGGAATCAAACTTACAAAAAATAGTGATCATATTCCATTCATTTCCTTTGCAGATGACACTCTAATTTTTGGACGAGCTGATGATTTAAGTCTTCATACGATTAGAAATCTTCTGAATACTTTCTCCAATATGTCTGGATTAACTATAAATTATAATAAAAGTTCTCTACAAGTTTCTAAAAATATTCCTTTCAGTAAAGCCCAGTCCCTTGCTCAACAGCTAAATATTCCAGTTACAAAATCAATGAAAAAATACCTTGGTATCACTACTAGAAATACCTTCCACACCGACGGTCTTTTGCCAACAGATTAAATTGTTTGCCTGGATGCTGACGGTTTAAGCTGTGGGGGATTTAATCCAGACGGCTACAATCGTCAATACGTGCCAAAGTTCCTCATTGACGGTGTAAGCCGTCGGTAAATGCAGACAGTTTTAGCCGTCGGCAAATTGAACCACGACAATTGTGGGCGTTGGTACTTGTTGGAAGTCCTACGATCGGTGTAAACCGTTGGAAACTCCCATGCTATCAATAAATTTCGATTTGAGTAAATATTGAATCAGGTAGATATTATGATAATTAAGAATATATTATGGACTTTAAAATTTGATTAATTATTGAATGATTGATTTATTAGATTTAATTAATTAAGAAGTTCGCCACACTCCTTGATTATTTTTGTCCGATGTTTTTAATATATAAAATATATTCTTAGGGTCTATGTTAAATAAACTATATATTAAAAAAAGATTTTCTGAAATAAATACTTAAATTTTAGGAAAGCATTATTAAAACGGGTTAAAAATAATAAAATTTGGATAATAATTTTATATGTAGCCTCTTTATCTATTCCCTTAATTAAAACATACGGAGTAGGTTAGAGAATCAAATTTTCGTTTGAAATGTAAAGGGATATAATTAATAAGATAAACACAAAAAATAAAGGGATACGATTTTTCATTTCTCATTAAAAATGATTTTTTTCTGGGACTAGTTTAAATGTAAAAATATATAATTATTAGTTACTTATCTAAATGATGCTTATATAAAATTGATTCCCTTAATAATCTAATAAAACTACAATAAAAGAGGATAAGTAGATATAGATAGAAGAATCAATATTAACAAAAACTTTGAAAATCACTAACATTATATCAAGTACTATTTCACATAAAACCATTTTTTATAAAGGGAAAATTTCACTCAATTTTCAGTTTAATTTTTCGACGTGGCAACTTGATATTTGAAAATTTAATGACGTACATGGTACCATATTATTAAATGTTCAAATATAATGTTTAAAAATAAAAATTAATTTTCAGTATAAACTAGAATCAATGTTTAATTTAGTCATCTAATTTGCACTAAAAAATTATTATTATTTTTTTTACCAAAAACTAGTTTAAGATCAATCTGATTTATTTCGTATTCCTGGGAATACTGACATTGTGTGTGGGTTTTTAAAATTTAAATAAACTTGACATTAATACACATTTTATCAACTAGAATTATATAAAGTACTACTTCTTAATATTTAGTAATTAACATAGAATTAAAAGAAATTCTTATAATATATACATGTATATTCTTTCAATTTATTTTTAATTTAAATAAATTTTATATTAATACACATTCTAATAATTCACATCTATAATTCTAAAATAAATAAAAGTTTAAATCTAAAGAACTCTCATAATACATTAAACACGAATAACTTCATTGGAAATAAATTATGTCATGTGAAATGAGAATGCGTAATTATAATGGATTATTTAAATTTTTATAGCTATGCATAAATGATTTGATCTTTTATTATCTAAATGTAATATAAATTAATCTTAGACAACTTATTATTTTAAATTTACGAAGTTTCCATATCTCATGCAATAGATATTTTGTTATAAAATTTAATTATTATGGATGATAGATAAAACTGAGTTATCTTAAGATATACTATACTTATTGTTGACTTAGTGCATGAGATATTTTTTATATTTTAATATTATCCAAATCTTACACAATTGGGTAAAACTTTTCCAAAATATATCTATATCTACAAAATTGAGATAACTATATTATCTTAAGATTGGTGAGGAGAGTAGATAAATTATTTTGATTTTTTAATACTACTACGATTAAGGAGAAAGCTATGAATTCTCTTAAGATAATATAATACATATTTATAATTCTGATAAAGTAATTTATTACTTAACTGTCTGAAAATATTCGATATATTTTTAATCAATTATTAAGATAAGCTTATTATTAAACTTTTTTTTATCAAGTTTTTATCCTTGTCTTACATTAATCAGGATTAATAGCAAAACATTAAATTTATCAATTTCATTATGATATATTATTTAATGCATCAATATATCATAGTAGAATTTTTTTTAATTGGTTACAAATAAAAGAGGTAGAATGTAACATATATATCCATATATAATGAAAAAATTAGGTAAAATCTTATAAAAATGTATCATTATCTAAACAAATTGGGTAAAATCTTATCTTAAGATATCTTGCTATATTGAATAAGTGGTGTTGGATAAAAATTTGATAAAATCTTATCTTTAGCATATATTGGTATATTTTCTTGATTAACAATTTTTTATACTTAATATTGATTCATTACTTATAGTTCGTATTATTACGTTCATATGCATACTTCTTAATTCTTAAATATTTAAGCAATTCTCAAATCTCAACCAAACAAATACTTGTATATATTGACATATAGATATATATAATGTCATTGCAATATAAAAAAATTGAAAGATGTTATACAAAGTATGTACTACGTACGGTATAATCTATATTTAAAAAAATTTACTACTTTTACATTGGACTGGAAATTAAACAAAGTTTTTTACCTTTCGAAAATATTCAAAGAATCACTACGTACATTAGTTGAAGATTTTATCTTTAATTTCAATCTATAGATAAAAGAAAATATATATACCGAGAAGATTTTTGAAGCAGTTACCTTAATTAGATTAAGGGTGTGTTTGGCAAATTGGTAGCGGTTGGAGGAGCTGAAGCTGTTGGGTAGCTGAAGCTGTTGGATTATTTGAGTTAAATATATGTTAATAAGCTAGTATAGTGTTTGGTAAACCTAGCTGTTAGGATAGCTGTTAAAAACTTGTGAATAAGAAACCAAAAGCTCCGAAAAGCTTGGGTGAATAGCTGTTGAAAAGCTTTGATTTCAAAAGCTTTCAAAAGCTAATTAAACTAAAATCTTATATTTATTTCATTTAAGACTATAGAATATCAAAACCAAAAGCTCCGAAAAGCTACTTGCTTTTGCCAAACATACCCTAAAGATTAAAATTTTAAAAAAAACTGTTCACGATTATCACGTACTATAAGTCTATAACTGCGCTGAACGAACGAGTTCCATCTCTAACCGTCCTTTATTGATCCATCTCTTTTGCGCTCTCTCTTGTTCGCTCTCATTGATAACTTTCTCTTTTCTATTGACAGTTCTTCAATGGCTTCCCATATATTGAATGATCCAGAAGATGTCGGTGACAAATCGATAGGTGTCCTCCCTCCAACAAGCAATGGAAACCAAGTCGAATCAAATTGGGGACTCCAATTCTGATAAGCAGGCAGATGGTATGTTTATGTTTGAATATTTCTGTCATTTTATCAAACCTTTTCATATGAGTTTCTAAAGCTTTACTTTTGACCCAATATATGTAATTGTAGGATGGATTGAAGACTTGATCACATGGTTACATTCCCACTTTAAGATGAGAAAATGTTATTGCTCAAGGCAGTTGGTACGTGGTATTTGCAAATGAACGATTTCCAGTCATGGTTACTTATTGCAAGTGGGATTGCATACTAAATCCATCTGCTCTTGATCCTTCATCTTTGACTGTCTTACCCCTGAATCAACGCCAATTGGCGGAAATATCGACTACAATGGAGCCTCGATCGATTACAAGAGCAAGCAAGAACAAATGCATATGCTCAATCATATTCATCGCGCGACTTCTAATGGGTTACCCCTTTGGTTTCTTCTTTAAGACTTTTTAGATCGATTAGTTAGTTTTCTCATTGTTGATGAGGATTATGCCTCGTGGGACATGCTGTAGTTTCATCGAGCTGATCAAATTTGATTGATCTATTTTATTGTATTTAAATTGTATATCATATCATGATTAATTTGTATATATGCTCTAATTTCATTATTAATACCAAAATCATAATTTTAAATTAGTTTTAAATTAATTTTTGATTGCGGTGGTTATAAAAAAATTGAGATCGTGGCCTATTTTTTTTTAGATTTATTAATTTTAAATTTAAATTGATCTATTTTATTTTTAATTTTATAATCGGAAAATTTGCCGACGGTGTAATTCGCTGGCCCTTTCACACGGTTATGAGATCATGCTAATGGGCCCATGGGCAAAATCTTGACGGTTCAGCTTGTTGCAAAATTCCAACCGGTCATGTTGTCGCTTTTTCTAACAGAATAATTCGTTGGCGTGTTGCCGGCGATGGAAATAGCCACGGATAACTGTTCAACAGTTCAATCCGTCAGGAAACAAGAATCCGTCGGTAATCTTGACGGAGAGAACCGTCATTATGAAAGGGATTTTTAGTAGTGTATACCACTTATTAATGGTAGGGTTTGTAATGTCTTGTTTCATGAGGCGATAAGTAGCCTTAAAAAGCAGTTGTCAAAGTAAAAATCTAATACTCTCTCTCAAGCTGGCAGATCGGTTCTAATTCAGGCAAACCTAAATTCTAAAACAAATTATTTAATGCAGTCATTTCTTCTTCCAAAAGAAGTTCTACAAAAGATTGATCAAATCAACAAAAATTTCTTTTGGAATAAAATTCAATCAGATAACTATCATCCTCTAATCGGCTGGGAACATCTGTGTACTCCTAAAAAAGATGGTGGGTTAGGTTTTAAATCGGCTGAGCAAATTAATATTAGTATGCAAATGAAACTTCTTTGGAGAATTATGGCTAATCCTGATAATATTTGGTCGAAGGTTATTACAGATAAATATCTCTCGACATAATCTCTTATGGAAAGAGGCAGTTTTAAAACTTCTCTGCAGTTTGGCAGGCTTCTTAATGTCAGATATATTTTCTCTAAAGGTCTGCTCTGACTAGTGGGTAATGGGAAAACTATAAATGTATGGTCTGACATTTGGGTAAATGCGCAATATCTTCAAAACTTTCGGAATGATCGTAATCCTAACTTAAAAGTTTGTGATTTATTTACAGATACCAACTCTTGGGATATTGATAAATTAAATAGTATATTCCCCTCTCATATTGTTCAAGCTATTACTATTATCCATATTCCAGTAATTGATATTCCAGACAGGTTAATTTGGATTTATAATAGTAATTGAAAATTCTCTGTTAAATCCACATCTTCTATTTGTAATACAGGGAATACTAAGAAAATTCCAGCTAGCAGACTGGATTTGAAAACTTAATATTCCTCCGAATATTAAAAAAATTATTTGGAAAATTATTTTAGATATCTTACCTACCACGACCCGTCTAAATAGATCTATAAATAGAGTTCATAGTACTTTCTCTCTTTTTAATTCTGATACAGAAGATACAAATCATTTATTGTTTAATTGTCGGATCACAAGAGCCCTTATTCAAAATCTGGGTGTTAAGTTGGAAAAATGTTATAATATTCAAAATTTAACAAGTAATGTTTCGGAAAATATTTTAAATACTAGGGCTCTTAATATAGATTTTACAAACTTATGTCATTTATGGCATTCTGTTTGGGAGCTCAGAAATAGAATTATTTTTCGCAATACTTCTGATACAGGTATTATCTATGCTTTAACTCAAACTATAGACAAAATCTCATGTTGGAATAATCAGCAGGTAAAAACGAAGTTACCTAAACGTGTTGGTTGTATTGTGAGGAATAATGACGGTCTAGTTCTTCGAATTCATAAATGTAACGTTAGGATGCGTTCGGTCATTCTAGCAGAAGCTTTTGCAGTTTATACAGGTATAAGACTGGTAGCGGAGATGGGGATTCGAAGAGTAATAGTTGAAAGTGATTGTGCAATCATCGTCAATGTCATCAATCAAGTGAACAATATACCATGGGAGGTCGCTCAAATAATCCAAGAGATCCATTCGTTAAGCAAAGATTTTGAGAGCGTCACAATTCAGCACTGATACAGAGAGGCAAATGGTGCAGCTGATTTTCATGCTAAATCTTAGTTGAATTGTAATTTTATTTTGAGTTCCTGTTGTTGTAAGTTCCAGAACATCATCTTGCGAGATGATCATGGATCTCGTTAGTACATCCAATTTATTGCCTACTATAAAAAAAAAACTTTATTTACTGTGGAATTAGCTGCTTCTATTATTATTATTATTATTTGTATCCAAATTCTTATTCTTATTCGGTTAGGAATTGCAATATTAGGGCTTTATATGTAAATACTAGAAATTGGGTATTTGAATGTATAAATACCTATACATGTATTACCCGGATTATCAATGAATGAATCAATATCAGTTCCTTCTTCTTCCTCTCATTCTCAGATCTCTCTCTCTTTCCGATCTCTCTTCCTTACCTTTCCTAATCAATGGCCTCCATGGCAAGGTCCTAACAAGTGGTATCAGAGCCTTTCGGTTCTTCGACCAGAGACGTGCAATCAGTATCGCGAATTCGTCGGGTAATGGCAACCTTCGATCAGCGAAAGTTTCAGTTTTTCAAGGAGCGGGAAGAACGCTCCATCCTCATCAAGATTAGGCTTAAGCTCCATGAAATTTCGACAGAAGTATTGCTGGAGGTGTTCTCCACCTGTGGCAATATAGAAACGGTGGAAAATTTCAGATCGGGAGAGGAATTTCATTCAAAGGTTTGCTTTGAAGACCAAGACTCAACCATGAGAGCTCTCGATTGGTACAATGGCTGGTGCATTTACAGTAGTTGTTGCCAATTAGAGTTATTTCAAGCATCACAAGTCATCGATCGATCGAGCAAAATCAAAGTTCCGACCCCAGAAGTTGAAGATGTCTTAGAGATTCCAGCAATGCCAGAAATCGGTGAGATTCCACCAATCAAGGGCGACGACATTCAAATCGCTCAGGATTCACCAAGAAGTTTCGATCAGAAATCCCAGGAGGTTTCAGAGACTGTTCTTAGGGATTCGAAATCGGAATTGCGCGAGGTCCAGGAATTTAGTGTTGAAGACGGCGGCGAGATAGTGGTAGACCTAGCACGGGCGGAAGGAATCACAAACTCGATAGCAGATGTGAGGCCAGAAATCTTCTTCAACCCGTCAAATTTGGACGTCCTAGGGGAGAATGACGACGAACCAAGCGCGCTAGAAACCGAAGAAATTGAAGCCCCGATTGCAGACATGAATCGAGAAGGTGATAAGCAGACAACAGATTTTCGAATTCAGTATGAGTCTTCAAAGGAGGATCACTGGATGAACCCTTCAAACCCAGAGTTCAACGAGATCGGTGAAGACCTGCAAAGTCGACAATCTTGTACGGTACATTCTAATCCTTCAGATGCAGTAATCAATGTAGTTGCATTCAAAGAAGTGGTTGAATTGGTAAATCTTTTGATTGAGTGGATTGAAATTAGAGTAGCCAATTCGAAGAAGGTTAGCAAGATTGAGTTTGGGTTGAACTCAATTGATTGTTTTCTCAGTGCACACAACCTGTTTGTGGAAATGCCTAGGACAGATGTTGAACCATTCCAAGAAATTGATACAGTCATAGGCAAACCGGGGATGACAGAAAGGAATTTGATCTTCGATCCAGGAATTAGTGTGTTGGTTATTGGAATGGGATACATATACGAGATGATTGGATTGTTTCTTGATCTCAAGCTCTTAAGGAATATTTTGAAATCATTTTCGTTTGGTGGGGGAGGGGTTATTGCTTGTTTAGTTGAGGTGAAAGTCGATTGTAGACCAGAGATGAGCGATGCGATTGTTGTTGTTGGAAAGATTTTCCAAATTGTTAGTAGTGGTTGCTGGTGTGGTGCAGAAAGGATGGATCTGTATTGCATTTCAGATTGCATTCTCACCTTTGATCCAGGTGGAGTTGGTTCAATGGGAGATATTGTTGCTGATTTTGCTATCATAAGAAGTGATTCAGTTGGGTTTCATTGTAAAGAGGCAAAATTATACTGAATATTGATGTCCCGAATTGATTGTAGTATGTACTTCATGGGTTGTTTGAAGCTATTGCAGAGAGGGTGTTATTGTGGTCAAGGTGAGCTGCTGCAGAGGTGAACTGTGGTTCTTGTGAGCTGTTACAAATGGTATTATATGTGGTCACTGGGGAGCTGCTACAATTGAGACAAAAGGACTGATGTTATTTTGGCCATATCCATGTACTGTCATAAGAGTGGAAGGAGCACTTGCAGCAGTTAAATGCACTATTAGGTGCTTGGTCTTTTCTTGAATGGATTTTTTTACCATGGAAACATCAAGCCCCTGCCTTGTTATATACATACTTGATGTAGCAATTTGCACCAGCCTTGGGCAGCAAGTTGTAGTGTCTTTAGTGATGAGTGCTGATCAATTATGTGATTGGGCAATGGCCTTGTCATCTTCAGAGTGGTAGCTCTGCAGGGGGAGTCTTGTGAAGCTGCTGCGGATGGTTACTCTTGGGATCAAAATGTCACCTTCAGTGTCCAGTTAATTGTTCCAAAGACTTTTACACAGCTATGTTGAGCTAAGTTTTGGCAAGAAATGGGAGCTGTCATAGGAAGCTGCTTCTAATTGAAGGAGTACTTGATGGGCTGTTGGAAGCTATTGCAGAGGGGTGTTATGTGGTCACTGGGGAGCTGCTACAATTGAGACAAAGTACTGCTACAAATGGTAGTATATGTGCTGTTATTTTATAACCAAGAGCTGTCATAGTAAGTGATTACAAGGTAGGAGTTGAAGACTTGAATTGAAGCTATCAATTTTGCAATAGAAATTGGAAATTGCAAAGCTTCCCTTCCCTGTGGAAGTTGTGGTTGCTCCTGTGGGAGTGGTTGGCAATGAGCATGCATCATCACTGCATCATTTGGTCATTGTTGTACTAGCATATATGGAGGCATGGGTTTATATGTCATTCTTTAGTACATTTTACCTTCTTTCTACATTTGATATATAAGCTTTAAGGACAAAGCTTTATAAGAGGGGAGTAATGTTAGGAATTGCAATATTAGGGCTTTATATGTAAATACTAGAAATTGGGTATTTGAATGTATAAATACCTATAGATGTATTACCTGGATTATCAATGAATGAATCAATATCAGTTCCTTCTTCTTCCTCTCGTTCTCAGATCTCTCTCTCTCTTTCCAATCTCTCTTCCTTACCTTTCCTAATCAATTGCCTCCATGGCAAGGTCCTAACATATTCTTAGTATTATATTATGTCCAACTGTCCAAGCAAGCAAGCATGTATCAGTACTCCGTTCCAGATACGTACTAAGGAGAAATTAATAATTTATATATTAAAATAATACTCTTTACTCCTTTAGGCTTTAATAATAATAATTATAATGATAACAAATTAACAATAAAACGTTCGTCTATGGATGTGGAGGAAAAAATCAAACAAAAAGGTCTTGTTTAAAGGATTAATTTGTCATTTGTGATCCATATTTTTTTTTCGGGCCTGATATTTGCACAGTCAAAATTTCGCCATCGGCACGGTGTCGGTACCGGACTCCCAACTCGGCAAAAGCTGATGCCGGTACCGGACTCCCAGGTCGGCAAAAGCTGGAGGGAATCTGCAGCTTTTGCAGGCACGCCATGTCACCTCACCTGACGAGGTGTCACATCATGTCGGGCCCTGACACCGATGCCGAGCTCTGAAACCAGCACGGTCAAATCAATCGAATCGTCTGAAAAGCTGCAGGGAATCTTCAGCTTTACGTCAATCCGATGCAGTGCCGCTGCCGAGCTCCCGGATCGGCACACCGCATATAATCTTCATGGTCCAATTGTCAGCATCATTTTGACGACCCTCCAGCTCAAACAAGCATCCGATCTTCGTCGTTCTCCCTCGCCTACTCACTGCGGGAGGAAAATCCATGTCGACATCTGGAATATCTCTACCCCCTCCGTACTTATCACACACTAGACGAAAGGTACCCAATCCACTCATTTGGTTCTTCCATGACCGCAAGTACCATGTTCTTAATCTTCCCTACGTATCTAGCCCATGCCTTCATGTTTACTTGATCAGCCCAATAACCTTCGACTGTAAACATCGAACCATATTCTGTACCCACATCTAGAGGTTGGTTTTGTTCCTGCATAATGTCACTAAGAACTTTTTCGCACCCAATCTCACTATATAAAATTTTACAAAATATTATCAAAAATGCTATATTATATGATGGTTTCGTTTTACAAAACTATGTTATATTATGTTTCGATTCAAACAACATATTCATTCAAACTTAATTATATAAAGGTTCCCTCTATATAAACGTTCCGCTATAATATGATTCTATTCAAACATAATTATATAAAGGTTCCCTCTATATAAACGTTCCGCTATAATATGATTCTATTCAAACATAATTATATAAAGGTTCCGCTATATATAAACGATCCGCTGTAACAATATTAACTTACCCCGAGATTCTTCACGAGCTCCTCCGGATCGCAATAGCTAAAAATGTCGAACGGTAAACCGCCTCCGCCATCTTCTTCCAGTAACGCCATTTCCTCCGATGTTAGAATATGGATTTTGAATCGAAAACATTGTAGTGAACCAGGGCATCGCTTCTTTATATAGGCTTTCGAACTTACCTCGGGCATTGGATGCCGGCCTGGGAGCTCGACACCTCCATGGACTCTGCCGACCTGGGAGTCCGGCACCTGCATCCAAGGCTGCCGACTTGGGACCTCACCACCGGCACCGTACCGATGGCGATATACCGCCGTGCAGATAACAACAAGGTTTTTTTTCTCCCATTTGTTGAAAACAGGCATAAAGAGATTTGGTATTTGGTCTCGTTCATTTTTAGAAGACAAGTCGATCTTGAACAATAAATATATCAACTGCGATTGATCATTTTCAAATCTTAACTTTGTATAAAAAAAAATATCCAAATTAAAGTTAAATTATTTCTTTCGCTTTCATATTTTTCCTGCACCGAAAGACAACATGAACTATTACCGTTGATCATAATCTCTTCGATAAGAGGAAAAATTATCGTTACCTTTCGTAAAGTTAAATTATTTATTTATCCTTTAGTTTTATTTTGTTCTATTTTTGTTTGTCATTTCTTTTTCCTTTTAATATTTCATGCTCGTTCGTCTTTCACCCTCCCGATAGGTTAGAGAAAGAGTGGGTACATACTGATTCCTCAAACCTTGCTTAACTACGGGATTCACTGGATAATTGTTGTTGTTGTTGTTCAATTTACCTAACTCGTACCTTGGAAATTTATTCCCAGTCGAATTTGTATCCGACTTGTTATATGCACGAGTCACACGACCAATTTCTCTTCAAGAGCATGATCAAATCCCTAGTTTTCAGTGTCGGCAAGTGTTTTACTTGAAAAGCCGATACCAACTTAATTCTCGGGTCAGCAAATATTTTGCTGACTCTGAATTTCCGTAACAGTAAATTATTTTCAGACAAAAACACTTGTCGACACCAAATGCTACTAAATTAATCATACATTTCACAAATCAAATTGATCGTTCATATAATAGTTCTCACTTGTTTTTTCTTTTCCTTGAGCGACAACATTGGATTTATTTGATTCATGCCTCAAAAAATTATTCCCAATCGAATCGGTTTAAAACCAGTCAAGATGTGATCGATGATATGAAATATAAATTACATATAAATATATCAAACTGTTATGTCCCAAGCTTGGTGGGAAAGGTTGTTATGGAAAGTGAAAGAAGAGGTGAAGGGGATGAGGAAACAGACAGAGACGGGGATGAGAGGACAGACAAGATAGGCGGAGAAGTAATTGGGTTTGTTATTGAATGCCCTCAATTGTGCATACAAGGCTCTACTTATAGGCTTCCTTCGGCCTTAGTGCCTAACAAAATTCCCCCCATTACAAAGCCTTGACTCAAGGCTTGTTCAATACAAGATTTTCCCCCCAAATTGAACTAATTCTCTATCAAGGCTGAATCTGAAAATCGAGGAATTGGTGCAATATGCGTGTAGCAAGTTCCCAGGTTGCTTATCCCTCTTCCAGATTGCACCATTTGACCAGCCATTCTGTCAAAGGATCTCCATTTGCCATGTAACATACCCGAGTATCCAATATCTTCTCCGGGTGAACCTCAATGTCTCCCTAGTCCCTCCTCATCAGTGGTTGGCAGCTCCGTAGTGGCCAACTGATCATCTCCTATCTTCACAAACTTAGTCATCTGTGCTTTCATAGTGGGCCAATAAAACAATTGTTTAAGCCTGTGATAAGACCCATGGATGCCCGAGTGCCCTCCCATAGGTTCTTCATGAGTAGCTGTTATAAGCTTGGACTGAAGTTGTTCATTGCTTCCAATATACAACCTGCCCTTGTACCTTAACAATCCTTTAGTAACAGATATCTCACCAGTGGTACCTTGAGTTGCAGTTAATAGTAATTGTTGAGCCAACTGGTCCCCTTCATAACTATCTAGGACCTCTTTCACCACTGAGGTTGCACCACCAACATTGCATTGCATTTCCCTTGTTGATACTCTTCTCTCATAGACAAGGCGTCTGCTATTCTATTTTCTGACCCCTTTTGTAGGCAATGGTGTAGCTCAAACCCAATAATTTCCTAGCAGCTTTCCATTGCAACTGAGTAGTTAGTTTTTGCTCCAAAAAATGCTTCAAAGGCTCATGATCAGTCTTTATAATGAACTCCTTTGCCTCCATATAGTGCCTCCATCTATCCACTGCTAAAAGGATGGCCAACAATTCTTTTTCATAAGTGGATAGGAGCAAGCTTTTCTCTTGTAAAGCTTGGCTCAAGTAAGCAAGAGGCTTCCCGTCTTGCATCAGTACTGCTCTAATACCCACTTCACAAGCATCTGTTTCGACTATAAAGGGTTTTGAAAAATCTGGCAGTCCCAATACTGGTGGTGAAACTAACAATTCTTTGAGCCTTCTGAAAGCTTCATCAGTTGTCTAAGACCACACAAATGCATTCTTTCTCAATAAAAGTTAAGGGCTTGGCAATAATTCCATATCCCTTAATGAATCTCCTGTAATAGCCTGATAAGCCCAGAAATCCCCTCAAAGCTTTCAAGTTGGTAGGCCCTGGCCAATTAAGCATGGCCTCAATCTTCATTGGATCTATAGCCACCCCATCCTTGGAGATGAAATGGCCCAAATACTCAACATGAGGTTGGGCAAATTCACACTTAGATCTCTTAACAAACAATTGTTGCTTTCTCAATGTATCCAGTACCACCTTCAAGTGTTTCACATGTTGTTCAATGCTCTGGATGTAGACCAGTATGTCATCAAAGAAGACCAACACAAACAACTTCCTTAGCATCTCAGTAAAAACATCATTCATTAAGGCCTGAAAAGTTGCTGGTGCATTGGTGAGGCCAAAGAGCATAACTTTGAACTCATAATGGCCATTGTGAGTTCTAAAGGCAGTCTTCTCAATGTCTGATTCAATCATTCTCACCTGATGATAACCACTTCTCAAATCCAGTTTGGAAAATATCACAACTCCCTTCAACTAATCCAATAAGTCCTCAATATGAGGTATAGGAAATTTATCCTTCAAAGTGGCCTCATTCAACCTCCTGTAATCTATGCACATGCGCCAGCTACCGTCTCTCTTCTTTACTAAAAACACAGGTGAGGCAAAAGGACTGTGACTTGGCTTGACCACTCCACTATTCAACATTTCTGCCACTTGCCTTTCTATCTCAGTTTTCTGGAAATGAGGATACCTGTAGGGTCTAGATGCTAGTGGATGAGTACCTTCTTTCAAAAAAAAATGGCATGCTCGTGACCCCTTTCTGGAGGTAACCCTTTGGGTTCTGCAAATAGATTAGGATATTCATCCAATACCTTAGTTACCATTTCAGGTTATTCTGTGTTCAGCTTTTCCACTTTGCAGACCTGTACCACTTGAGGTACAACATCCTGGTCCCCATTCTTAAAAAATTTCTGAATCTGCTTTCCTGTAAGCATACAGATGCTAGCCTTCCCACTGTCTTTATGATCACGAATCCCTTTGATCACCACCTTCTTTCCATTTTTTAGAAAAGAAACTTGTACCTCTAGGAAGTCAAACAATAGTGGGTTAAATCTAGCCAACCAATCTGACCCAAGAATCATGTCACTGCCTCCCATTTTTAAAATCCTGATGTCATGGACATATTTACTGCCTTGCATCTCCCATTCAAACTGATTACACACCTTACTGCTAATCATTGTCCCATTGAGAGTGCTCACCTCCATCAATGGCGCCTTAACAATCTCAAAACTAGCCTCATGTGCCACTCTTGAGTCTAAGAAACTATGAGTTGCCCCACTGTCAATGAGAATTGTAATCTCACTTCCTTTGATAGTTCCCTTGACTCTGATGGTGGTGCCAGATTCACCCCCTATGAGGGCATGAACATATATTTCTTGTTCTTCCTGCTCTTCCAAATCGGCTTCCTTCCAAGATGTAGGCAGCAGCTCATCCATTCCCTCTTGCTCACCCACTTCTTGGACCACTAAACTGTGCAACGTTGACTTCTTACATTTGTGACCATAGAAGTACTTGTCACCACATCTGTAGCACAACCCTTTTTTCCCTTCAATTCCTTTTTTCAGGCTCAATTCTACAAATTGTTGGCCAACACTCTTGACAGATCCTAACTTCTTTCCATTACCCTTGGTGAACCTATGGCTGCTATCCCCAATACCTAGTTTCTTTCCATTGCCCTTGGTGAGCCTAACCAAAGTATGGACTGCACTGTAGTGGAGCCTAGCTTGTTCCATCACTGCTGCCATGGACGTCGGCCTCCCCAACTGTACCAAGGATCCGATTTCTTGCCTCAAACCACTGATGTAGCTCGAGACAAAATAAGATTCTGTCAATTGAGGATTGAATGCCAACATGCTTGCCCTCAGATCTTTGAATCTTTCATTATAATCTTCCAGATCCTCCCCTTGTTCGATCTTATTAAATTCAACCACAATTTCTGTTTCCCTTCTTTCACCAAATCGCAAACACAGGTCATCACAAAACTCCCCCATCTCACCCGGGGTTTGTTGATTGCATAACCTTGGAACCAGATATCGGCCTTATCATTCAAATGCATTGCAGCTATCTCTACCTTATGTACTTCCGGAATTGCAAAGATCCCAAAAAAGTTTTCACACTTTCTAATCCAGCTACGAGGCCTTTTGCCATCAAAAGAGGGAAAATCGAGTTTAGGAAATCGATTACCTCGAATTCCATCAAAGAAACCACTTCCTTGTTGACCTTGATCGAATTGTCTTCGGTGAATTCCTTGAGATCCATGGAGTTCTCTGTCAACCGGCCCAGTTCCCATGAGTCCATCCCTTTTCGAGTTGGAAGATTCCCTCATAGGACCTAGATGTTGATGGTGATCGCTTTTACCTCCCGAATCTTGATTCAATCTCCGACCACCTGAATCTGAATCTTGATTTGGAGGATTCCGAACATACTCTGTTAGTTGTTCCAACCGTCAATCCGTCACACTCCTGAATTCTGCCATCTCTTGAGCTTGTTCCTCCCGGTGTTTCTGAGAATCAATGATGTGTTTTGATGTCGATGCAACGAATTTGTTCATGTCTTCCTTGAACGAGCACATATCCTCCTTGAACTCCTGCAATTGCAGCTCTAGCGACTTTGAGCGAGTGCCGTCCGCCATTGTAGTTGTATGGATGTCAGGAAAGAAGCTTTGATACCAATCTTGTTATGTCCCAAGCTTGGCGGGAAAGGTTATTATGGAAAGTGAAAGAAGAGGTGAAAGGGATGAGAGGACAGACGAGATAGGAGGAGAAGTAATTGGGTTTGTTATTGAATGCCCTCAAATATCAATTGTGCATACAAGGCTCTACTTAATTATAGGCTTCCTTCGGCCTTAGTGCCTAACACAAACCTAAGTAGGTAACGTTGTTGCCTGTTGGGTAACTTCGTAATTAGTTCGTATTGCTAATTAATTAAGGTTTAGACATGGAATATTGGAATCTGATAGCCATTGATAATATTAACCAAAAGCTTCAAGGTTAATGTATAAAATCAAGCTTCAAGGTTTGTTTCATCTATAGCCACTGACATAGATAAGTATCATTCATTGTAACAGAAAATCTCAAAAGAAATGGATAAATCTTAAAAAAAAAAATTAAAATCACTTAAATCAATTAATCTAATAAATTTTTTGGGTGAAATCCATCTACGGTCCCTGAACTTTGACCAAATGTTCAAATGGGTCCCTAAACTTTATTTTTGTTCATTGAAGTCCCTGAACTTTGATACTTTGTACACATTTGGTCCCTCTGTTAGTAAATTTGTTAAATATGTGTTAAGTAATGATATGGAATCAATGTATTTTTGTATTAATTACATGAGTTAGATTATACAATTGTAATTGCCCGGTATTTGTTTTACTAAAGTAAAAATTTAAGCTTTTTTCTTCTCAAAAGTCATCATATATAATAGAGTTTTCTTAAAACAAAGCATATTTTAAAATATATTTTTGTCAAAAACACTTTCTATTTTTTTTACCAAATGTTATAATTTTCCAATAATAGTTTATTTTATAGTATTTTAATGACTAAAATTTCCTTATTTAATTAAAAACAGAGTTTATTTTGTTAACGCAAATATAATTTATTTTTTTATAGCAAAAGTATAACAAAACACATTTTAATTTTTTAATTAAATAAGAAATTTTCGGTCATTAAAATACTTGAAAATAAAATATCAACGGAAAATTATGCCATTTAGTTGGAAAATAGAAAGTTTTTTTTATTATAAAAAATATTTTTTAAAAACATATATTTTTAATATAATATAATTTTTTTACTTTAGTAAAACAAATACCAAGCAAGTACATGTGTATAACCTAACTTATTCCATTAATATACCAAAATACATTGATTCTATATCATTATTTAACACATATTTAACAAATTTACTAACAGAGGGACCAAATGTGTAAAAAGTATCAAAGTTCAGGGACTTTAATGAACAAAAATAAAGTCCAGGGACCCGTTTGAACATTTGGTCAAAGTTTAGGGACTATAGGTGGATTTTACCCTAATTTTTTTATAAAATCGGAAAACTTAACTTATCCAAAATAACGTATGTTAGAAAATCCCAAAGATATATCACCACTAGTGAGCATGCCCGTGCGATGCACGGGTCATGTTTTAGTTACATTGTTTACTCATTTAATTAACTGATATACTCTATTAGGTATGTTTGACCTATTAAATGTAATTTGATTTAAGCAATATTTGATTTACACGTTATTTATTTTCAACTAATGTTAAAGTTAATCAAACTTTTATTACACATGCACTTTGATTGATATAATAATGTACATTAATGCTCCCTCCGTTAATTAAAACTTGATATTTTACTATTCACGCACGTTTTTTTAGGTGTTAAAAACTATATTAAATATTAACTTTTAACTTTTTTTTTAGTTTTTTTTTAACAATTTCATGCTTATTACTATTAAGTTTGAATTTATAAAAATAAATTTTAAAAAAAGTTAATATTTTATATAGTTTTTATTATCATTCTAAAAAACGTACATGAATAGTAAACGACGTGTTTTAATTAATAGAGGGAGTACCATTTAATTGATTTAATTTAAAAATCTCTCTTCTTTGTTACATAATTGTAACCTTTTTTTTATATGTTGCAAAATGTCTCTTCTTTGGTATATTTTTAAAAAAAAAATAATAATAAGATGCAAAATATTACTTTATATATATTTATTTATTTCTTATCAATCAAGACTCTTTTTCTATGAACTTCTTCTTTTTTTAGGGTAACTATGAACTTCTTCTCGTTCGCATATTTTGTTCCTCCTAATATATAGGGTTTTTTTGCAAGAAAATAATTTAATTTATAAGATATGATCTAAGAGTATATATAATTTTGAATAACATAAATATGAGATTTTTATTAGGTATATAAATTGAGGATGTGAGGTGAAGATTAATGAGGAAGTTAGCACATGAGGAAGTTAGCACTGAATCATTTAGAAGATGAAAATATGGTCATTAATTTATTTATTTGAATTCAAGACATTCAATCTAATATAAAAAAACTAATTAATAAACATATACATTTGGAAGATGAAAAGATAGACATTATTTTTATTAATTCAAGAAATTATAATTTTGAAATTTAAAGTGATACTCTGTATAATATTTAGAGGTAATGAGATATGCATTTATATATGGTGAGCTGAACACAGCTTTTCTAGGATTATATTATAGATTATGGATATTATAGAAATACAATGTTCCATTTGAGAAATAAAACATATGATATAATTAAAATAATACTATAAAGATTGGGGAAATTCATAATATGCGAATACCAATAATTAATATAATTAAATAAAAATGGTTATTTGTATAATGGCAAGAGAAAAGTGGGGAAACTAATTAATCATATATATTTTTTCAACAAAATAAAATTATATGTATCAATTATGAATAAAACAACAAAATAGAGGGAAAACAACATACTCTTAATCTGCAATTTTTTCACATCGGTGGTGAATATGACACTTCTTACAACAGTGGAGGCTGTAAGATTTTTCACCCTTCAATCAAAAATAAAAATACGAATTAGAAAAAAAATTAAATATTATTTCAACAAAATAAGAAATAAATTAAACATATGATATAAAATCACAACATAGAGATCGGGAAAAACAATCATAACATATAAATAAATACAGTTGAAAATAATGCAAGAAATAAATAAAAATATAAGGTAAAAATTGATTGCTCTCTTTCTCGCCTCCTCATCTTGCGAAGAAGAAGACTGATGTCCTGTTCCGCCGGAGCCAAGCCCAGGCACCGCCTCCAACAACTCCTCCATTGACATTTGTTCTTCCTTTCGTTTTCTCGTTAGTCACAAGCCAAGCCTTCGTCTTGATCGATCTATTGAGATGCGAACACCGGAACATCGACCTCAAAGATATAGGATCGTGCAAGCTAGCCAGTAGCAGTGTTGTCCGACTGCTCTCTCGCCCGAGTCTTGATCAGGCCTTGTTCTTCCCCATAATGATTGGCTAACGTAAGACGGAATTGAGCGCTAGCACTACTACCTCCACACATATACGTTGGGGCTGGATGTGATTGTGATTGTGAATGGGAGATTGCACATTCGACCCTGTATGTGAAGTTGGAAGAAACAAACGAGCTCTAATTAATTTGCCATTAAATTATAGTCTATATAAATCAATATGATATGATTTTTGAGTAGATGAAACCGCAATAATAAATCCTCTAAACCAATTTGTGAGATGCGCGCATGACTAAAGTATTAAACGGCTAAAGTAATTAATTTTTGAGTAGATGCACAGTTAAAGTATTAAACGGCTATAATAAGTCCTCTAGTCATTCAAGTTAAACGGCTAAAATAATCAAAGGATAACATTATATAGGAATTTGTAAACTAAATTGATGGTAGGAAGAAAAGAGGTAAATTAAAGTTTTACAAAATACAATGCTTAATGGAGGAAATGAAACTAATTGATTTTAAAATAAGGCTTGAGGCTAAAATAATGGGTGCATATTAATGAGGTTGAACACAACTTTTCTTGTTTATTATTATTATAGATTATTATAGATTATAGATAGATTATAGATAATAATAATAATAATAATAATAATAATAATAATAATAATAATAATATAAAGCTAATCTACAACCAATCGGTGGTGAATATTTTAGTTTCGCTCCATATTATATGTAATGGGGGATCGGTGGTGAATATTTTAGTTTCGCTCCATAAATGTAATAATAATATGTAATGGGGGTAATTTAACTATTTATATGTAAAAAGAAAAAAAGGAAAAAGTTAGAAAAAAAAAATAATAGTGTAGCTAATGGGATTTGAACCCTTGATAATTTGCACTAAAGTTTAGTATACAACCAATAAGCTATAATAATTTCTTGAATTTTGAAGGTAATGTTAGATATATATTAGGTTGATGTTTTTTATAATTTAATGAGTGCAATTAATAGGGCAAAACCCAAAATTATATAGATATTATAGATAGATTATAGATAGTATAGATAGTATAGAAGTATAGATAGATAAGCTATAATAATTTCTTGAATTTTGAAGGTAATGTTAGATATATATCAGGTTGATTTTTTTTATAATTTAATGAGTGCAATTAATAGGGCAAAACCCAAAATTATATATAATTTAATGAGTGCAATTATTAGGGCAAACTCCAAAATTATATATATAAAGTATAGTATAGATATAGATATAGATATAGATATAGATATGGGGTTGGGTGATTCTCATGTCCTAATTAAAAGAAAAATATTTTAAGATTAAACTTGACCCCTAAACAGTTTTGCAACCAGCCCATGAGGACAACAATAATGGCTCAGGCCCAACATTTCCAATGGGTTAGGCCCATTGTTGGGCCAGGTGTAAGTCCAAGAGGATGTAAGTCCAATAACGTATGTTAGAAGTACCTATTAGATTATAAATAAAAATAAATAAAAAATTGCATCGTTGCCTTTTTTTCTCGGCAGTCGGCACAAGGTCTAATTGATAAGTGTAGGAAGTTGATTTGAATTTAGGTTTCATCGATCCCTTCATTTTAAGTTGTCAGCAATTAGGAAGAGGCAATCCATCCGAAGCTAGGCTGGGTGTGTGCTATCTCTTTTCCCTTTGGATATATGTATCTATCATTCAACGCCCACGAGCTGGTACAAGGACACATTGTTTTATGGACGGGAGATGATTCTAAAATGAGATCTTATAAAGTTGAAAAAAAATAATTTCATGTGAAATAATAGAAAATCTCATCATTTTAAGTTTAAACGATTGGTTGAGATTTAAGTTAATTTTGGGTTGATAGATTTCTACTAGAAAAATATATGGTTTATTCGTGATGTATTTTTTAAGAAGGATAAAAACTAAATAAAATATTATTTTTTAAAAACAATTTTGTATTTATTACTAAAATGTTCGAAATTATATAAAAAAAATAATATTTTATAATTCAATAGCCTAAATGGAAATAAAGTTACTTTTTTTTACTAATTTAACCACATTTTAAACCAGTCCAGATCCTCTGATCCCCTTTGATGGTCCCTCCGGTGTATCACAAAATTATTTCAGGTATAAATAAATATTAAAAATATTTTTATATTTTATACTCTTGTATTGATATGTTTATAAAATTTTATTATGAAAATTCATGTTTTAAAAATATAAATAATTAAAATATTATTTATTTTAGAAAATAATTTTTATTATTTTTTAAAACATGAATTTTCATAATAAAATTTTATAAATATTATCAATACAAGTGTATAGAATCTAAAAGAAATTCAATATTTACTGATAATTGAAATAATTTTGTGATACTTTGAAAAGACCGCCAAAGATGACTAGAGGATCTTGATACTTAAACCCCGATCAAAAAAAGAAAGTGGAGAAATCCATTGTATAGAAACCTAGATCTCATATTTCAAATGTCAATTGAGTATGTTTTGTGAGAAACCAATTCTCATTTTCGGTATTTCATAAAAATGAAGCACTCGTCGTTTATATATACAAGGAGCTATGAGCTAGAGAGAGAGTTTCTCTCTCTATAAACCCAAAACCCAAAGGAGGAGTTTTTTTTTATTAGTAGGTAAAAATTCGATGGTTAGACAGGTCTGACTCATTGAGAGGTCGATAAAGTTGGCAGACGGTGAACCGTCAAGCATACAATCTAAAATAAACGGTGCAATACAAAGTGACAACTAAACAACCCCAGAGGAACATACGAACCTAACCAAACAGAGTAGAGAACAACATGGACAAACCCCGGAGCCAAGTGCCACCAAGCGATGACACCGCTGGCCAGCGGTACATCAGGGGTCCCTCCTGTGGGCGATGAAGACGAACCTCCAAGGAAATTTCCGGAATACGGAGTCGCCTCGATGCATACCGCCACGACCCCAGCCAGACCTGACACCGGACACCAGAGTCCCAACTCAGAGTAGGACCGCCACGAACACCTGGAAACTTCGCCGAGAGCCACCTTGTAAATAACGCACCAAAAAACCCTTATGGGAGATTGACAAGACCCTTACAGGTGGGTTTACACTTATCTTTTTTTCCTCTTTTTTAAATATATTTCCACAAACTTGGGCCCGAAGGACCCAAACTTGGGTCCAAAGGAGAATAACTGAATAACGGGTCGGGTGCTAAGGGCCAACCGGGCACAAGGCCACCCTCTTGCCACCATCAACACAGGAAACAAAACAAGGCACAAAACAATCCGATCAGAAACGGCACCAGTACCTGCTGACCAAAGGAGACCACCAGCGACGACGACGTCGAGAGAAGCACAAAGCTGGGGTGGACAACGACGCCAACCAGCCGGCCACCGGAGCAAAGCACCGACGAGAGGGAAGGAGGCATAGAGAGTTACGGGATGAATCAAAAGCCCATAAACTGTCGGAAAGACGAAATCGACAGCCATCGACAGGGAAGGATGGATTTGTGTACAACGACAACAAACTAGCCCGATCGGAGTGGGTCATGAGGAGAAGGACCGACGATGAAACCAACAGGCGAGGAGCACCCAGTCGGAAATCGACATGGGGCTGAGGCCGAAGAAAGACGCCGAACCAACCACCTACACACGAGGAAAACGATTGGGAGAACAAGGATCCATAAATTAGAGATTTCCCGGGTTGATTTGGCCTGTGAAGAACCCAAATCAGAGGTAGAAGAAGATAATTTACCCAAATCAAGATTGAGATAGAAGAAAGAGACCCAAGAGATTTGCCCCAATTTTTGGATTCTCAAAACGAGAGTTTCTCTCTCTTAAGAGAGAGAAACTCCAAAAAGCAGGTCCATCACAATCAAACTCCTCCTTTCACTACCACCACCTTCACAAGCCACAACCACCATCAATGTCCAGCAATAGCAATTGCCCTTTCCAACACCACCCATTTAATTTCCCCTTCCAACAAAAATCAGATCTCCACTTTCTTTTTTTGATGAAACAAGATTGTATCTTTTGTCTTTCATCCAACAAAAGCAATTTATACCCCCACCTTCGTGACACTACCGAACACCATCAATGGCCTCAAAATCCCATATTTTGTTGATTTTAGTGGTCAACAACAACAATTACAACTTCGGGGAACAACGAAGAGAGTTATCTCTCGACCCAATTTGCAAATCGCGGTCTCACGATTTCAACTCTATATCAACAACTATATTGGGGAACAACTGAGATCAAGATCTCGACCCCAAACCAAATAAACAATACCGAGGAACAATTGAGATTAACATCTCGACCTCAAATCAACAACATTAATAACACTTGAGATCGTTATACCAGTGTCTCAAACAACCACAAATTAGGGGATACCACTGAACCCACCACAACCAAAACCGCCATCACCCTCTCACCGCCTCACCCCACCATCTCCTTCCCAATTTTATAAAGACTCACTGTTTTGTGACTTTCTTTCTTTCTTCTTGCCGCCATCAGTGGTTGAAGGGAGTTTTGACTGTCCTTCGATAGCTTGTCTCCACCTCTCAACCAACCCTCCTAATCTCCGCCTCCTTTGTCGACGGCTTCACCTACCCCCCAATACCCGAATCCATCCCCAAATCTAGCATCGGCCTGCGGGACCCCCTGGACTCGTCCAAACTGCCGAAGGCACCTATCGGGCATGTATGGCTCCTCCTCCCCCCATAATGTGATGGTGCCCCGGTAGGTGGACTGACGGTACTCGTCGTCGAAGTCCAGATCACGCCCAAAGGGCATCCACTCCACCTATACATAAAAAAAGTCGTCGTAAGTCACATTTATGAAATATATGTCACATAGTTAGAGCCTCGAAGACATACATCGGTGACGGTAAGGTGGTCGACCTCATCCCGCATCTTCTTCACCTTCGCTAACTTCTGGGCAGGCCTCGAGCGGATAGGCACCTTCGGAGGGATGAACTTCACATACTAGCGTCAATCAGCCATCCTAGTCGGATCGCTGAACAGATCGCCTCGGAAGCGAGGGAAGTACGCACATATCCAAGCTTTGACACAAAACACAATGTGGTTAGAATATAATATAAATATTACTAAATTATATAACAAATTCAGCGGTCGCTTACCTGAAGTAGCGGCGTGCATCCATCTACACCCTTCGCGCCTGCTCGGGTAGCCTCGCCTAGGGCCCTGTAGAGAGAGGCAAGGGCACCTGCACCCCATGCAATGCGGGCCGTTCGGGGGATGTCCCAAGCAAGGCCGAACATCTTCCACGGGATCCGGCTCTGCGACTTGTCCACAAACAGAGTCGGGGTGAGAGCGGTGGATAGGTACCCAAGGTGCAGAAACCGACGCTGTACAGGGTCATCCTCTGGCTGCTCCCCTCCCGTATGCGTGCGGATCAGAATTTGCTCAGGATTAGCTGCGGCCTCGGGGTCATCAACGGGCGTGGGGTCGATGAGCGGCTCGTGTCTCGCGATCCACTGGTCCGTAACCAACACAAGGGGGGCCCCGCCAGCGTGTCTGTATGAGCTCAGGTCATGTGTAGTCACCTGGTAGTACTCGGCGACCATGAGGATCAGCCCCGCCGCGCCCAGGTGTGACAAACACGACAGACCCTAAATCCGAAGCCCAGGAGACAGGCGACGTCGTGCAGCGTGATGATCATCTCGCCCCGCGGAAAATGGAAGGAGCTGGTCTCCGGATGCCAATGCTCCAGGAACGCGGTGACCGTGAACTCGTCCACACCCTCCCAATGGAGGACCCGCAGCTGCGGGATGCCCGATGGAATCAGATCCTGCCACCAGGTCCCCAGGCCCTCGAAGATATACGGGTCAAATGGCAGCAGGTGACTCGCCCGATGGTGAAACTTTAGCAACGGCAGATCCACAGTCGGATCCCTCCACACCCGGTATGCTCGGTGGTGCCTATAGGACACCAGTAGATCACCCGGAGGCAAGTATAGGTCGACCTGCGCAGCCGGTGCAGCAGCCTGCGCAGGGATGGGTGCGGACTCCTACTGCCCCCTCTCATGCCCCCTGCCCCTCAGCTTGCCCCTTAGACTGCCTCTCCTCGTGCCGCTCCTGCTGCCTATCCTGCCCACCGTCCACCCCCTCTACGACGTCAAGGACGGTGTCATCCGCAGAAGCCAAAGAAATCGGCGGTGGTGTGGATGTCGAAGCCTCAGCGTCGTGGGTGGCGGAAGTAGAAACCTCGTGGACGCCTGAAGTGGATGCCTCGTGGATGGTGGGGGGCAGCCGAGCAGGCGGTCTACACCCGTGGGCCCGTCGATCCGCAACTACATCAGTGACGCAGTTGCTGAGTACATAGGCGGGCTCCAACGAAGGTTGATGCCCATCCGTCGGATCGCCAGAAGAGAGGAAATCAGGCAGACCCCGCCAGAAGCTGTCATCCTCGTCGGCCGGGGGGGTCCCCATGGCCTGCTGGTAGCCCTCTGCAGACATCAGTAGATCATGCACTGTATATGTCTCATCCTCTCTAACATGGGGTACCGTCTACCCCTCTGCTCCTCCCTCGACCATATGCTCTCCCCCACCCTCTATCATAAGCTCACTGACCGCTGCCCGGTCGCCGACCCTAACCGGTCGTAAGGTACCATCTGTCCTCATGAGCCTCTTTGCCTGTTATTATAAAATGTTTAAGAATATGTTACTTTCTGTATTACTTATGCTAATTCATTTGATGCAGTTGACTGTTAATGTCTTTTTAATTTTTTATAATGTCTTTTAATGGGATTGAATTTATTTTAATGTCTTCTAATGTCTTGGAATGACTTTCAATGGCTTTTATTGTCTTGTAATAGATTTTAATGGCTTTTAATGGCTTGTAATGTCTTTTAATATATTTTAATGCCTTTTAATGTTATTCTAATGTCTTTTGATGTATTTTAATATATTTTAATATATATTAATCGCTTTTAATATTTTTTATTGGGTTTGAATGTCTTTTCGATATTGTAATGTGTTCAAATATATTGTACTGTTTTTAAATATCTTTTAGTGTATTTTTACTGTATTTGAATTTATTTTAATGTATTTTCATGTAGTTTGTACATATTGTACAAACTATATTTTAATGTAGTTTGTACATATTGTACAAACTATTTTTATGTATTTGAAACTACAAACATAAAACAAATATTTAAACTATATTATACAAACTATATTAACAACTATATTATTAAACAATAATCTAAACTATATAACTACATTATAAAACTATATTTTATAAACTATAAAATTATAAACATATAACAAATCATAAAAACTATATACTATCAATTATAATCTAATTATAAACATATAACAAATTATATTATAAAACTATATTATAATCTATCAAACTATATTATAAAACTATAAAACTATTACTATCAAATAAAATAAATAATTCAAATAACATACCGGTGGGTTCAGGACAGGAGACAACTCCATATTACGCCGCTTCCGCGGCGGTAATAGGGGTTGCGTCGCCACCTCCGAATCCGACGCCGGCACCACTACCTCCGGCTGATCGCCGTCCGCTACCTCCATCGCCACCGCCTCCGTCTGCGCCTCCTCCACCAGAACCGCCTCCTCTGCCACCGCTGTACCACCACCCTCCACCGTCTCCACAACCGTCCCACCACCACCGCCACCACCACCACCCTCCTCAGTCTCCATCTGCACCACCTCCATCGCTGCCTCCGCACCACCACCCTCCGCCTCCACTGGCACCACCACCATCTCCGCCTCCACTGGCACCATCTTCGACTCTCTCTCTCTCTCTCTCTCTCTCTCTCTCTCTCGATCTCACTCTCTCTAAATCTCTCTCTCTGTATCTCGATCGCTCTCTCTCTGAATCTCTCTCTCTCTATACCTTGAAGCCAGATTGCTTCCTTACAAGCCTCAACAACTGCTATGTACTCAGCCTTTGTAGAGGATAAAGCCACAATTGCCTGTTGTTGAGTCTTCCAAGAAATGCAGTTTCTATGCCAGATATACATATAGGAGGTTGTAGATTTTCTATTGTCTTTATTGCTAGCAAAATAAGAGTCAACATAACCAAGGAGATCAGGTTTGGGAGAATGCTTACCATAGACAAGACCATAATCAGAAGTACTTGAAACATATCTCAACAAATATTCCATTGCAAGCCAATGCTTTTCACAAGAATTAGACATGTATCTACTAATGACACTAATTGCAAAAGCTATATCGGGTCTAGTACAAATCATGACATACATCAAAGAACCAACAACAACATCATAAGGTACAAATTTCATGTGTATCTCCTCTTCCTTAGAGAGTGACATCTTAGTCTTTGTGAGATCAAGATGCCCTCCTAAAGGAATGGGGGAGGCTTTAGCATTTAAAATCTTAAACCTTTGAAGGACTTTCAGTAGATAGTCCTTTTGGGATAAAAATATCAAATGTTTAGCTCGATCCCTGATAATTCTCATCCCAAGAATAACCTGAGATGGGCCCAGGTCCTTCATGTCAAATAATTTTCCGTTAGAGCACTTAATAGTGGATATTTTTGCCCTTGATTTGCAAATAATCAAAATATCATCCACATACAGCAACACATACATAGGAAAAATAGTATTAACATCTTTCGGATAAAGGCAAGGATCATATTTGCTAACAACAAAGCCAATCTTTTTCATGTTGCAATCAAATTTAAGATTCCACTGCCTAGAGGATTGTTTAAGGCCATAAATAGACTTCTTAAGCAAACACACATAATTAGGTCTATTCTTGTTAAAATCCCTTAGGCTGCTTCATATAAATTTTTTCATCCAATTCATCATGTAAGAAAGCAGTTTTAACATCCATTTGTTCTATCTCTAAATCATACACGGCAGTCATGGAAAGCAGCAACCTCATGGTTTTGAATTTAACAATAGGAGCAAACACATCATTATAGTCAATACCTTCCCTTTGGGTGAAGCCCTTGGCAACTAACCTAGCTTTGAATCTAGGTTGATCACCAGGGCATGCACCATCTTTGAGCTTATAGACCCACTTGCAGTCAATAGTCCTTGCTTTTTCAGGCTCGGGAACAAGTTCCCAGGTCTTATTGATCTGCAGTGAGTCCATTTCCTCTTTCATAGCAGCAACCCAAAACTTAGCATGAGAGCACTTAACAACAGGTTCATAAAGCTCAGGTGTATAAGCACAAAACACTTCAGCAATCATAACACATAATTCAATCTCATTCACATATTTCCTATTAGGTTTCCTCACATGAGGAGACCTACCTCTAGTAAGATGATAATGAGTTAAATCAGGAGTTTCATCAACGGTAGCATTAATATCAATAGAAGAAGCACCAACAAAAGAAGCATCAGAAGCAGAAAACTCAAAAAACTCGTCATTATCAGCATGGGAAGAGGAGGAAGAGGATGAATGAGATGTAGATGAATCTAAGTCAGAATCACTTACTCC
Source organism: Persicaria maculosa (assembly GCA_963922045.1). Taxonomy (NCBI): domain Eukaryota; kingdom Viridiplantae; phylum Streptophyta; class Magnoliopsida; order Caryophyllales; family Polygonaceae; genus Persicaria; species Persicaria maculosa. The sequence continues at coordinate 64,329,967 of OY998255.1, forward strand.
CCCACCTGAATGGTGGGAGTGCACATGTGAGTGCTCTTCAGTACTTGAGTTTGAATTGGTTTGCCTTTGAGAGTTTGAAGCTCTAGTGTGATTTGGTGGCGAGTGACCAATGTCAAACTCATCTCCATCATCTCTAGAGTCATTGTCATCCTCAATAGGCATGTAGAAGTGATTTCCAGTTTGTTTATGGGTACCTGCACTCTCAACAGAAGATGTTAGTACATTTTTAAAATGGAAATCATTCTCATTAAAGGTTACATTTCTATTGGTTATGACCTTGTAACCTCCAGGTTTCACAACCAGTAGCTTATAACCTTTCACCCCCTCTGGATAACCCAACATAACATACTTAAGTGCCTTTGGATTCAGTTTGCCATCACTCACGTAGGCAAATGCAATGCATCCAAAGGGCATCAAGTGTGCTAGTCCAGGTTTCCTACCACACCACAGTTCCTGTGGAGTTTTAAAGCCAATGGTAGCAGAGGATGATCTATTTATCAGGTATGAGGCAGTTGTGACTCCCTCGCCCCAAAGGGGGTGTTTCATCCCAACACTAAGAGCATACACCTTGCCTTTTCAAGCAGGGTTCTGTTCATCCTCTCAGCAGTGCCGTTCTGCTGAGGGGTGTCTGGCACGGTAAGGTGCCTTTTGATTCCATTCTGCTGACATAAGGTATCAAACTCATGGTTAAAAAACTCAGGGCCATTGTCCGTTCTGAGCCATTTAAGATTAAAATCACACTCACCTTCAACTTTAGATTTCCATAGCTTAAAGAAATTAAAAGTCTCACTCTTGGCCCTCAAGAGGTACACCCAGACGTTCCTGGAATAGTGGTCTATAAGTGATAGGAAATTCTTCCTACCACCTATATTGTCCACCTGGGCAGGTTCTCATAGGTCTGCGTGTACATACTCTAGTTGCCTAAGCGCTACATACTTAGATTTCTTAAAGCCAGTTCTGGATTTTAACAAACACACAATTTTCACACAAAGCCCAATCAGAAGGTTTATGATTCAATGAGCCATGCTTGAACAGATAATAAAGACCTATATTGCATATATGACCTAACCTAGCATGCCACAGTTTAGTATCACTCAGATTCATGCAAGCATTGGTCTTAGGAGACAAGTTATAGGCATGAAAGACAGGTTCACAAAGCACATAATAGAGGCCACCTTTCTTAACACTCTTCAACGTACACAACTTTACCATTTTTAGACACAGATTTAATGTCATTTCAAGTGTTAATGTCATAACCAAGATCTTCAAACATGCTGACATACAACAAATTTCTCCTAAGACCAGGCACCCACCTCACCTTTTGGAGTACCCTAACCCTCCCATCATGCATCTTAAAAAAACATTACCAATGCCCTTAATGGATAATATGGAATGATCACCCAATTTAACAGTACCCTCATCAGATAAATGCAACTGATCAAAATGATGCTTATAAGGAGGAACATGCATTGTGCAACCAGAATCCAAGATCCAAGCATCAGAATCAGATATATCAGTAATAGCACACATGAGAAGCTCTTCAGGGTAAAAAGACCGAGACTCTAAGACAACAGTAGTACCATTATTGTTTCTAGCATTTCCTTCATCTTTTTTCTTCTTAAAGCATTCATAAATGTAATGACCAAGTCTACCACAATAATGACACTTAACATTGCTCTTATCAATCTTAGATTTAGTCTCATTAGCCTTAGTTTCTGCAGGGTTTGAGTTTGAACCAGAATTAGAAGCAGAAGAATCCTCTTTCTTCTTGTTCTTCTTCTTCTTCTTCTAATTCTTACTCTTACCCTTAGTGAACAACATATCAGATTTGTTATCCTTATCACTCTTTCCTTTAAACACTTTCATAACCTCATTTTTCTGTATGATATCCTCAATAATCCTCTTTTTAGTTAATTCCTATGTACCAAATTGTATCACATCTTTATAATTATCAAATTGGAATGACAAAGAGTTCAACAAGATAACAGCTTGATGAGTATCAGCAATTTTATCATCACATCTTTCATACTCTTAAGTCATACAAAGATACCTATCCAGATTATCATTCAAAGACACAGAGGCATCCATGTTGAAATTAAAGATGCGACAAAGAAAACTTATCCTAGATGGAAGAGACTTAACTTGAAACAAATCAGTAAGGCCTTTCCACAGAGATTTAGCAGTGGTAAAATTTATCACTTGTCTAGCAACTTCATCAGATAAACGAATAATAATCTCAGAATGAGCAATTTGATCCATTTCAGTTTTAGCCAGAGCATCAAGACTAGCAGGATAAGATTCATCAACAACAGGCCAACATTTTTCTTTAATAAGAACAACCTTCATTTTCAATTGCCACATAGCAAAATCAGAGATCCCATCAAAAGGCTTAATACTAACAGAGAATTCAGACATCACAACAGATCACAACAGACAATATCACAAAGATAATAAGCCGGCAAGGCAACACAAAAGCAGTAAATAAGGAAAGGCAACAACTAATGATAAAGGATATGCAGCAGGATCTAGTGAATGTCGAAGCTTTCACATATCTGAAACAACAGCAACAGTTTTTGTTTGTACCTGCAAAACAAAACAACTTAAGTTAGTAATGCAGGATATGAACAAAAACAACAAAATGACTTAGGGTTTCCTTTAGATAAGAGAACCCCGAGTCGCCCAAAACCCTAAACTTCAGATCTTGTTTTAGATCCAAGTTTAGGAGCCTTAATCCTCTAGATCTAAGACCCAAGGAGTTTGAGATCCAAAAAAATTAGGCGCTACCAATGTAGGTTTCCCAGAAACCGAAGAGACAGGCTTTGAGACTTTAGATCTGAGACAGATCGTAGCTCAAAGGTCCTTATCCTTTGGATCTAGGATAGATTATCCCAGATATAAGGAAAGCAACTCGTCGAAACTTTAGATCTGAGTTTTTCGACACAGAAAGTCGTCGGAAACTCAAATCGTAGTTTGAAAAACTCGACAAAGCTCTGATACCAATTTGAAAACTCAAACAAGCAACAATAGATGACAAATCAACAATGTATTTCAATATATGCAAGAATGAATACAAAAATCTTTAGGCCTCAACTGGAACGCTCGAGAAACACAAGGTAAGAACGAGAAAGGCAAAGAGAAACTAAGTGTCTATGTGTTTGAAGGAGACAGCCAGAAGAGATTCAACTAGGGCATAAGCAAAATATCCAATGATGTTTTGCACCAACGATCTCCAATGAAATCGTCTTGAAATCTCAGTGTCTCAAGCTCTTTGGATTGATCGGGAGCTCTATCAAGAGGCTCTGTTAGGGGTGGGCACGGGACGGGACGGGACGGGATTGAGCCGGGACGGGACCCGTCCCGCGAAAATTTTACGGGACGGGATCGGGACTGGATCGACACTTTTTTTTCGGGACGGGATGGTGTCTGGACGGGACGGGATCGGGACGGGACGGGCCTTGTCCCGCAAATAAAAATAATAAAATATTATATAAATTTGTAAAGTGAAAAATGCTTTCATAATTCATTAATTTGTATCATATGTTAAATACGGTATTCTTCTTAACTATATTATTCAATAATAATAATAATATTAATATTAATATTATAATACTATTATTAATTCATACAATGATTGTATAATTCATTATAATGTTCAGCATATTTGACTTCATTATCTTACTAGATCGGGACGGAAAGTGATTGAGACGAAATTCACCAGATAGTGTCTCATTATCGATTGATAGTTGGAAAGAATACCGTATTTAGCTATTTGCCCCTTGTAGGTCTAAATAATAATAATAATAATATTAATAATGCCACGTTATAATTAAAAAAAAAAATAATAATAATATTATTGCTTATTTTTATTGTTATTATTATAAAATAATTATACTTTACAAGAAAAAAATATAATATGGTATAATAATAATATAATAATATAGTATAATAATAATAATAAGTTTATTATAAAGTAATATTATTATTAAATTATATTATAATATTATATAATAATAAAATTATTATTATAATCAATTATTATTATAAAACGAAAATTATTATTATTATTATAAATAATATTTTCTTAAATAATATTAATATTATTATTATAAATAAATATTATTATTATTATAAATGGAAGATTATGATTATAATTATAATTATAATATTTGTTCAAAATAATAATAATATATTACATGATGCGGAGGGTTTTACTTCTGTAAGGTGGACTCTGTGAGGAGGGAGGGGAATAGGGTCGCACGTACCATTGCGGCTTCTTGCCCCATGGGATCTTCTTGGTTTTTCAATTTACAGTCACTACCTTGCAACGTTGTAACTCTTATTACAAATGAAATGGAATTAATGAGCGGGCTGAGTTTGATCTCAAAAAAAATAATATATTATTATTCTATAATATTATGATATTATTATTATTATCAAAATTATTATTATTATTATTATTATTATTATTATTATTATTATTATTATTATTATTATTATTATTATTATATGCGGGACGGGACGGGATTTGCGGGATCCCACCTGGATCGTCCCGCGTTTCGTCCCGCATAATTTTTGCGGGACGGGATCGGGACGGGATTCGCTATTTTGTCCTAAATCCCATCGGGATCGGGACGGGACCGGGACGGGATCGGGATTTGCGGGATTTGTGCCCACCCCTAGGCTCTATCAAGGCATCTCACTCGGAGGCAAGGAAACCACAAATGGTCGCCAAGGAGACAGAGCAAGAGGGAGAGCAAAACCCGAGATTCAATCTGAGGAGAGAGAGTTGTAACCCTAGCTTTCAGCAACAGTGCAACACATATAAGGCAAAGGAAATGGGCCAGACATTGCCTACTTGCCTTCTCAGAGTTGGGCTCACAGAGTCCAAATTCTAGTTGCAACACATAAGACCCAAAGCTCCCAACCCAACAATAAAAAACAACCTGAAACTTAAGGATTATACAACATGAGACTATAGTATCTACATTCGCTTCATTTTCTTAAAATCTATTTGATTAATTTCTCATATACTTACCAGTTGTAGTTGCTCGATTAGGTCCAATATAATTTGAATACATCACCTTACTTAATGTAACGGCCCGGGATTATGATTCCCGAGTTACGTTTCAAGGGATGAAACCCCTCGTTAGGACCTTGCGCCCCGAGTACAGGTTGAAGGTTTTAAAGCCTAATTTAATGTTTTCAAAGTGGGATTTCATACCCAAAATCGAAGGGATCGTTGGAATCCCCGGGGAAGTCCCCTGTACCTGTCGTAAGTCTAAGCGTGGAAATCAGTAATCATGCGAATAGCGAAAACAAGTGTAATACAAGAAAGTGCCACGGCAGAGCCGGGTCAAAACGGAGTCTAAAGTGTAAATCCAAAATATAATCAGAGTCTGGTGAAGTCGATAACTCCAGCGCTCACTCCCCGCCGACAAAATGACCCGCGCAATAAGCAAACAGCACCGATAGGATGAACATAAATAATACCTAAAAAAATTGATATGGGGCGGGATCAGATCGATGCCCACTTTAGCTCTGCATCCCAACCATAAGCACACATATACGCTATACCTAACAAAGATGCTTCTAGATGCATGGCGGAATATTAACACACTAACATGCTGCTAAGATCAAGTACATAATAATAATAAGGCCTTAGCACAGAATACCAAGTGGTATGTCCCTCTCCTACCTCCACCCCCTTCCGATAGGGCGGAGACTGGCCAGCTCGTGAATGCATTCCATCATAATCGGGCGGCACGCATGCCTAACCCGCTCCACAATAAAGCCCGCAGGCATCTCATAATATAAGGAAGTGCATGACTCGATTGACTCAGGACGGGACCCGATGAGACTAGGTCGTCCTATAACCCTAGCAATGACTCTAGTTACTTCACAGATAACGGCCGTTCTGTTTACATACACATAAAGAAATAGAATGCTCAACGGTCGATGCAACCTAGCATGGTACTACATGGCATGCTGATCATGAATGCAAGCACCTAGTATATCATGCACCTAAAGCAGGGAATAACTCTATTCAATCTGAGTAAGCTCCGAAGAGACTTACCTGGTATCGCAGAACAGCAAAAGGCAATCAACCAGGCAATATGAAATCCGACACGTCACAGATGGTCACCTAACAAGTATAAGCACATCAATGAGTCTATCTCTAAGGCACACAAAGCATATAATTATCACACACACAACTTCACAACTTAACATAATAACCGTCACATTATCATTTTCATAATATCAACCTTATCATAGAAATTCTCTGACCGTGAGGGTAGCACTCACTTGCAGAAATCTTATGGATAAGCTCAAATTTGCTGCTTGGAATATCGCGGGAATTAAGGATCCCGTGAAAGATAGTTTAATTACTAGTTATTGTTTTGACAATGATATAAGCCTTATAGGGCTATTAGAAACTAAACTTTTGAGAAAGAATTTTGAGGAAGTTCGCGGGAGATTAATGAAGGACTGGAAAGTATGTGTTAATGGCAGTGGAGAAGAAAAAGGTCGCATCTGGATTACCTGGAACCCAGCACTTTTTAATGTTTCCATTCAAAATGTTCAAGATCAATATGCGAAGGTATGCTGCTCAGATGGTGATGCCATGGGTTATGTTGGGCGATCTGAACTGTATACTTTCTCTAGAGGATAAATGGCCAGTTAAGAAGGCCATGAGGGATGATTTTTCTGAACTAGAATCAGTGTTGGAGGACTGGCATGTAACTGATTTGCACTACACTGGGGCTCGGCTCACCTGGAATAACAAGCAAAAAGGAGCAGCAAAAATGGAGAGAAAGTTGGACAGAATTTTAGTAAATGACGCCTGGATGGAAAAATTTGAGAACACCAAAGCTTTCTTTGATGCTCCTGGCTTCTCAGATCATTCACCTTCTGTGGTGCTACTCATAAATGAATCCATCAGGAGGAAATACCCGTTCAAGTACAAGAATTTTTGGGGAAAGGAAGATGAATTCGAACCCCTTGTGAGAGCAGCCTGGAATGTGGAGGAAGCTGGATCAAAACAATTCAAATTGATGAAGAAACTTAAGAGCGTGAAAGAGGCGCTCAAACCTTGGGACAAGGCGAGGTTCCCTGAATTACAAGCACAAATCAAGCTTGAAAAGGGCATTCTTCAGGAGCTCCAGGTCAGAAGTCGTACTGAAAAGGATAATTCTGCTCTTGATGATCAGATTAAAGAGGCTGAACAGAAGCTCAGACAGAATGTGGCATGACTCATCAGCATTACATCCCAAAGAGCGAAACTGCATTGGTTAACCATGGGCGAGGAGACGTCGTCCCTGTTCTATCGTAATGTGAAAGAAAGGCAAGCAAAGAATGCTATTGTATTGATGTGTGACGACCACGGAATTCCTATAGAGGATGAGCAGAGAATAAGAGAGCATATACTGAATTTCTTCACCAATCTCCTCTCCACAACTGCTGACCAGTACACTGCACAGATCTTCCCTCTTGGAAATATGGTGAGTGAATCTATGCACTCACACCTTATTAGACTGCCTAGCTATGATGAAGTCAGAAAATCGGTTTGGTCGATAGGAGCGAACAAATCTCCGGATCCTGACGGATTTGGGAGTCAATTTTTCAAAGACGCTTGGAAAATTGTTGGGATTGATACTTGTGAAGCTGTTAGAGAGATTTTCAGGAATGGGAAGATTTTGAAACAGATCAATGCTACCTTCATATCCCTTATTCCTAAGGTTGCTAACCCCACTTTGGTAAAGGACCTCAGACCGATATCTTGCTGCAACACCATCCTTAAGGTGGTGACAAAAATTCTGGTGAACAGATTCAAGGGGCTGTTGGATAATCTGGTCTCGGACAGTCAAGGGGCTTTTATTCCAGGGCGTTCTCTTGCTCATAACAGCGCCATTGCTACTGAAATTGTCAATGGTTATGGGAATAAAAGGGTTTCTCCACGATGCACTATAAAGGTAGATCTTCAAAAAGCCTATGACTTTCTTAGCTGGGAGTTTATTCGAGATGTCCTGAGGTACTTTCAGTTTCCTGACAAGCTTGTGAATTTAGTTATGGAGTGTGTTTCTACTACCACATTCTCGGTGATTATTAATGGTGCTCCGGAAGGTTTTTTCCCGGGCAAGAGAGGTCTCCGCCAGGGAGACCCTCTCTCACCATACATATTTGTTCTGTGTATGGAGATTTTGAGCAGGATGCTCCATACAGCAGCCGACAGTCCAGGGTTTAAATTTCACCCTCGTTGCAAGGATGTGAAATTGGTTCACCTCGCGTTTGCGGATGACCTCTTACTCTTCTGTCATGGTGACCTCCATTCAGTTAGCATCTTAAAGGGCTGTTTGGACAGCTTCTTTGCCATGTCTGGACTCAAAGCCAATTTGGGGAAGAGCTCGGTTTTTGTGGCTGGTTGTTCTGAGGAGATTGCCGACAGTATTACCCAGCAGCTTGGGTTTACTAGAGGGTGCTTCCCAGTCAGGTACTTGGGTACTCCTTTGAGCTCAAGAAGAATACTAGTACACGAATATGGAATGCTTTATGATAAAATTGGGGGCTTGATCCGATCATGGGCTGTCAGAAATCTCTCGTACGCGGGTAGGCTTCAACTGATCAAAGCTGTTTGCACTGGTGTTCATACTTTCTGGAGCCAATCCTTGCTACTACCAAAGGGTGTTATCGACAAAGTTGAAGGAATGCTCAAGAGATTTCTGTGGAGTGGCAATCTGGATGGGAAGAAGCACTTGGTTGCTTGGGCTGATGTAACTAAACCATATTGTGAGGGTGGTTTGGATATTAGGGAGCTGCTAGCCTGGAATCAAAGTGCCTTTGCCAAGCTCTGGGGCGACCTTGTGTTACAGAAACCGAGCGTTTGGAAAAGATGGTGTACTGCTAACCATCGGAATGAAGAGGGAGATTGGATCACTAGTCCGAGAAGAGATGATACATGGTTATGGAGGGCTGTACAACATGTCAGAGATGAGCAGCAGGCTAAATTGCATACAGATACAGTGACAGAACAAGCGCTGGAAGGGTATCTGAAGGAAAATGGCAACCTCTCTTGCTCTAAACTGTATGAAGTGCTCAGAACAAGGGGTCAAGAGGTGGATTGGGGTGGACTCCTCTGGGGCAGGTTGCAAAACAAAAAATGGGCTTTCATTACTTGGTTAGCAGCAAGAAAGCGGCTTCAGACGGGGAATACAGTCAAACACTGGATGGGAGATGAGGTTGCAGAATGTTCCCTTTGCCATGGGGGGACTGAGAATGAAGATCATCTTTGGTTTGATTGTGCAGTCATCAAAGAAGTGCAGCTCAGAACCTTCAATTGGATCGGCATTGGGTGTAGGTTTGACACCATCGGAGATTGGCTTTGCTGGTTTGCTAGAGAACCCGGAAGAGTACAGAAATCTCAGATGTTCCAAGCCAAGTTGATGGTCTTCCAAGCTACTATTTATTTTACTTGGTTGTATAGGAACAAATTTCGCTTCCATAATGAACCTTTTGATGTCACTAGTTGTGTTTTGAGTATTATCACTAGTTGTCGATCTCGTTTAACCACGTTGTACAAAGGCAAAGTGCATGTGGTTAGATTAGATCGAGGAGTACAGGGAGATTAGTTTCAGATTGTCATAGAGTTGGTTACCTTTTGGGTAACGGTGGAGCGTCTAGGGGACTCTTGTGTCTCGTTGAGTGTTTCTGAGTACATGGTAGCACTAGTGGGTTTCTGGTGGGTATAGAGGGGACTTTTGGGTATAGTTTCATCCCTTCTTACGTAAGACCCTGAGTTTGGTCTTACTCTTTTGTTACACTCTTTTGGTTTCACCACCATACCTATATATTTACCTATTCAGATAATATCAACCTTATCTCGTAATCTATCATCTCAACATCTCACAACCATACTCAATATAATTCTCCAATTCATCAACTTAAGATAATTCCAATTCATACTTAACCAATTTGCATGCTATCATCTCACAATCTTACTTAGCATATAATTGCACATCTTCAACATAATCATATAACATTTAACCACAAATAATAAATCACCACAATATTATATCTTAAATCTCAAAACAACATTTTATATTTTAATCCCAATAATATTACATAATATTTCTAACACCATTTTCTTTTAACATCTTTGTAAAATATTTATAAAATCCCAACCATATTCATTAAATCAAAACATCCCTTTTTAAATTACCAAACCAACCTTTCTTTATTTTAATTTACCAAAACACACCCTCTTATTTTATAAAATCCCTAAACCGGCCCTCATTTTACCCAACCCAAACCGAGCCCTTTGTGGAAAAAAAAAGGTCCAAAAATTCAATTTGGTTCATCTGAAAAAAATAGGCCCAACCACTTGTTTCAAACCCCCCCCCCCCCCCAATTCGGCCCAAACAATTAGGCCCAAAGACAAATCCCTTTCATTCCTCTCAGATTGACAAGCTGGAGGTTTTTTTTTTAAAAAAAGATTGGGGCCCAAGTGAGGTGGCAAGTGAGGTGGAAGTGGGCCTATCCTTCTTCCTCTTCCACCGAAAGAACAAGGAGCAGAGCCCCCATTTTGTTCGGCCAGACCCGACGGGAAGGAGGAGGAAAAGGGCGGGCCTCCGGGGGCGGCGGGGCTGGGCTCCGGCCACCTGGCCTCGCCGGTTACCCCGACGCACACACCCTCAGACAAGAAAGGAAGGAAGAAGGAGGAAGAAGGGCTCACCGAGAGGGTCTTCGACGTCGGAAAGCCCGGAGCTCCGGGGAGGTGCGTCCAAGACGTCGGTGGTGATTCTTCGAGCGAGGAGGCCTGGGAGAGGTGCGGGGTGTTAAAGGCGGAGCCTTTGGCTGATAAGGGGTGAAAGAGGAGAGGTCGAGAGGAATCGAGGCTTACCGAGGTGAACGGGAAAACAAGCGGGAGGACGACGCCGGCGGCGCTCCGGCTCCGGGAGGTGGTGCTGCTGCTGGTGGCCGGCGACAGGGACACTGGTGGTGGCGAGGTGGTGACAGAGGTGTGAAGGTGAGGAGGGGATGTGGTGGAGGAAGGGGGCGGCAACAATGGAGGTGCTCTCGGCGCTTTCCTTCAAGAGAGAAAGGAGCTGTTTGGTTTGTGTTTGTGTGGGGAGTGGAGAGGTGTGTCCAATGTTCAGATTTTATGAATAAGTTTTTGGGTTTCCTTGGCTATTTCCATTGGACAAAGGATGAGAACTTCATTTGCATTCTAGGTAACTCAAAGGAAGGTAAGAAAAGGGGTATGTGTGTGTTGGGTTAATTTGGGAAAATTGAAAGAGATGGGGAAATTTAAAATTAAATCTCAAATTGAGGGATCCAAGGTTGAAATTGGATAAGAATGTGAGAAAAAAGACGGAATTGAGGTCTCGAGTCGGAAATTTAAATTTCCGCCGATTAGTCGTTCAAAACCCGAAACGAAAGACGGATTCGATCTTTAAAATAAAAAAATTTGGACCGGAATTTGTTCTTCTCAGATACAAGGAAATGATTCAGTTCCAGAGCCAAAGATCGTAGTTCTCGAACGAGCAATCGAAAAGATTCTGGAGCCTACGACATCGGGTTTCGGAGACCCGCGTTCTATAAATTCATTTTGATTTTCTTTTTCCGATAATTAATATTTTAAAAATCCGAGCCTTTACACTTAAGAGGCGTCTATTTAAGATTGTTAGCTTCTAATATGTTTGACATTAGTAATTGAATCTAATATTGTAGTGATTAGTGTGTCTATCATCGTTTTCTCTAGGTCCAGCATCAGCTATATTGAATTTTAGGGCTCGTATGGTATAAGCATGCAATATACATGGAATGAAAACAAATTTTGTATAGGACAATATATCTAAATAGAAGAACAATGCTATTTTTTTGTATAAAAAATAAGATAGGAGGTATGGAGATTCTGGGTTCGATTCCTACCTCCGCTCCTTTCCTTGGATGAAAATCCAAGGTTTGCCTTGCTCCCTACTACTGGGTCGAATTGTTTGACGCAAATCGGTTTACCTGGTACGTGGCTCTTGCCGGTTGGGTCACGTGCTCGAGGTTTGCCGCCGAAGGTGGGTTCCTCGTCATAAAAAAAAGATAGGAGGGCTAATGATTAGAAGAAATATAAGAGATATGATGATTACCCCTTATATAAATGAGTGATTGAAATAATAAGGAATAAAACTAATTTTGTATCAAAAGTTAGGATGAGAGGGTAATGATTAAATTTTTTAACAATATATCTTAAACTATAAACGGACTACATTCATTTTCTTTCCCTTTACCTTTCTAAATTTTTATTCAAATGAGCCCTTTTATGAAAATTGTACATTTGAGATCTCATCACCTTACTTGGATGGCATTGTTAGAGCAAGCCCAACAACATATATCTCTAAAACAGAGAAAATGAGAAGTTTTAGAGAAAAAAGTGATTTTTACACCCCAACAACTTTTGCAAACTCATTTGTAAAATAGAAAATAGAAGGAGAGAGGAAAAAATCTCTAAATTTGGAGGAAGAGAAGTAATCTCTATAATTTAATGTTTCACTCCTTTCTATATATAAATTTAATGGTTACCCTACATCTTGGCACCCCTATTCTACACGAACCGTCTCTTTTATCATTTTTTAACCATTAATTATCTATATATTATAAATTTCCACATTATTATAGTGTATAATAAATGCAAAAAACTGTAAAATAGAGAAGTACGTTGTTAGAGTTGGGATTAATTTTTTTTAGAGATTTTGACATTTTGATCTCTATTTTAGATATTTCTTACAATAGCTGTTGGGGTTGCTCTTAGGAAATTTTATGTCCTCCTAGTCAATACATTTGTCTCTCCCAACTATACGACTCTAGTACTTTTTTTAGGGTAAATTCCTTTGGTGGTCCCTAGCCTTTAAGGGTTAGCCACTATCAGTCCCTAATCTTTTAAGTGTTAATTTTAGCCCCTAGCCTTTTACACATTGCTACTATTTGCTCCTCCCGTCTATTTTCTTGTTAAACTAAACGATAAAATTATTTAATTTTCTAAATAAATCCGTGAGAGATTAGAGAAGGGTTAGGGTTACAAGCAGGATCGTCCAATGAATTTTAGGGGCCCCGTTCAATATTACCCTAATCTTAAAATATTTGATTTTTTTTCCGACTTGCTAATTATTAAAAAATATATTTTATGTGTAGTTTTTAACTTAATAAAAAAATGTGTCAACAAGTTAAGCATCCACTATTTTGATACGAATAGAATACTTATTACATTTACCAATCTTTCAAAAACATGTAGCACGTAAAATATGCAAAATAAATATATTCCTTTAAATAAGATAATAAAAAAAATGCCCAAATAAATTTAATATAGGACTTCTTCCTATCGGATTTTAAGGCGTATATTTTAACTCTTTAATTGTGTATCAATACATATAGATGTGTGTCATAGTGTTTTCACATTAAAAACTCATTTATCGATAAAATTTTGAATATATATATATATATGTGTGTGTGTGTGTGTGTGTGTGTGTGTGGAAAATCTTAAAATATCATAAATTATACTCTAAATCTCTAATGATTAGACGAAGAGATTACTTCATCATGCGCACAAGGGTTTGTATTAAAATAACAAATAAAAATAGTTAATAAGGAGAAATTTCTTTCAAAATATTCACGTTTTCCAAACTAATTATCACAATATTCAAGCTTTTAAACTATTTATCAAAATATTCAAAGATTTCAGCTTTTTGCTTTTTAATTTTCAAAAGGTACCCGTACTTTATACTAAATTACAAACTTGGTCTTAACTTTCTAGTTTTCGACAATAATACTCAAGATGCAATATAAAATTCTTATAAATGACTTTTGGTGGTACTAACTACCATAATCTACTAACCATATTATGAATAATAAGCTTTCTATGGTTTTAAGCCCACCACGCTCTGCAACTAAAACTTTAAGCTAAAGAGGTTTGACCCATACCTGAACGTAGTTACACTGGACCACCGGCGTTCCTTAGCTTCCGGCTTTCTAGAGGTGGCTAACCTCCAACCAGGCCTCCCTTAGTCCAGATTGAGCACAGATCTGTTTCGTTTCCTACCTCAGACCGTAGTCTCTAGCTTTTGGTTTCGTTTTTTGAGAGGGTGAAGGGATTTGAATCAAGAAAACAAAGTATTCAAAACATAGTGTTCAATTAAGTAGCTTTCCCTTTCTTAAAAACAAACTTTATTGAATCTGGGAAATATTACAACACACAAGCACTCTTAACTTAAAACTTAAACACACTTAACACTCATACCAGAAGATCCATTGAAAGGTTTTGAACTTTAGAGTGATGGAAACACCAATCTACTCAAATTCAAAACGTTTCTACTTCTCTTTCTGATTTACAAACTCTCTTCTCTCTTCTCCTATGATTTTTTCTCTCTCTGGAATTGTGTGTTGAGAAGTCTGAGGACAGCCCTTTATATAGAGCTACTTGAAGGGCATTGGATGCCTCTCCAACGACTACATTGATTGGCCTACAGGTTGGCCTGACAAAGCACACAGTACAATAATTTTACAGGTTCACGTGATAAAAGTAAAAACAGTAAAAGCAGAAAGTACAATAATTGTGCTTGGTGGATGATGATGGCTTTCAGTCGTCCAGGTTCTGGACCCCTTTGTCTCCCATGTTGGCTTCCAGGTCATCATCATTGTAATCTTGAACTAGATCTAGAGTATTATCAAACTCTAGATCTTGATCATTGTCTAGATCGAGATCAAGCATTAATCCTTCAGTGTATTCTCGATCCCATGCAATCAGTAAATCGATCATCCTCTCGTGTCCTCTTTTATCTAGAAAGTGACCGGCCTCTATCTCTGCTAAGTAAAGATTGATGGATTCGGTTCTGTTTATGGCTTGTTGCATTAATGGATTGAGTTGTGGGGTTACGATGAAGGTTGTATTTCCGACTTTGAATATCCCACAATCTGTATGTCTGAACTTCGTGATGTAGTAGTAGATGTAAAAGAATCCCTTGGCTCTTGCCTCCCAAGTATGTCTTACTACGTCGATTCTTCCTTCCACTACTGGATCTGTCACGTACCAATAGTCTTCTCTCATTAGTAGGAAGATTAGGTAATGTGGTAGCCGGGTTTTTCCCTGGCTAACATCTATGCAGGCACTGATAACACGACAACAACTTATGTCTTGTATCTTTTCGAATGTTGCTGCTCTGAGGAAGACCTCCTTCTGGAACTTAGTGAAATACTTGTACAAGATGCTTTCTTCTTCTTTCTTTGGCCATGGTCTCCTGTTATTGTGGTGGATTCCATTGCACATTCCATATCTCCACGAATTTAAAAAGTCTGCATCTTCACTTGGCATGATGGGTAATGATAATCCTCCCAATCCGGCGCCAGTGGTTACACAGAAATGGTTACACCATTCTCTTATCGTTGCTGGAGTATCGTGATCTCTTAAAGTTACCATCCAGCAGAAGTTGTCGAAATCTCTCATTTTCCATCTTCTACAGATGTCTTCCTGGAGTTCAGTAGGTAGCTGGAGAACTTTTATAATTATCTCTAGAGTTAACATTCTTATAACCGCTCTGTGTCTCGTTTGTAGGAGTCCACGACGGAATCTATTCTCAGTAAATCTTCCAAAATCAACAGAAATATGAAAACTTGGAGGGGAAACCCATCCTTGGTATCCTCTTATTTCTCCTAAGAGATTAATGTCCCATGGGTGGAACACCCATTGCGGATTTTCCCACCACGTTTGATTTCTCTGATCCATCAGCTAACTCTCTTGTTAAGCTGTCAGCAAGAGAATTTTTAGATCCCTGCACATGTTCAATGGTAAAAGTGAATTGATTAAGGGCTAGTTGCCAACGTAGGAGTCTCCCATGCGCTTTCATATTATCAAGATTGTTATTTATGAAACCCAATATTCCTTTACAATCTGTTCTGACTGTAAAAGGTTTAGGAGCTAGGAAGATTATAAATTTTTGGATTCCACGATAAATTGCAAGAATCTCCTTCTCCATGACAGTATAATTATACTCAGATTTGTTGAAGCTGCCACTGCTATACCTGCAAAGCTTGTTATCTTTCTTTATTTTTAAAACAGCTCCCCAATGATAATCACTAGCATCTGTTTCAAGAACTAACTCATCATCTTCATTAGGTAAAGTTAATATTGGAAGTTTTTCACATCTTCTTTTAAGTTCTTTGATTACTTTAGTATCTAATTGAGTCCAACTCCAAACTTGATCTTTCTTTAATTTTATCTGAAGAGGTTTTCTCAATTTGGCTAGATCTTTTATAAAATCAGACGCATAAGTAAGACAACCTAGAAATCTTTCTAGTTGTTTTCTATCTTTGATTTCATCAGGAAATTTTTCTACCTTTTCTAGAATATGTTCTTGCAAAATAATTTGACCAGTTTAATCTTTAATCCTAGGAACTCAATTTCAGGTTCAGCATAAATGCATTTTTTCTGTCCTAAAATGATTCCATGGTCAATACATTTTTGAGTTATAGCTTTCAAGTCATGCTTATGTTGTTCTATAGTTTTAGAGAAGATTAAGATATCATCAATGTAAACAAGACAGCAATGTTTAAACTCTTTAAAGACATTGTCCATTCTTCTCTGAAATATTTGTGGTGCATTTTTCAAACCAAAGGGCATGACTACCCATTCATAGTGTCCTTGAGGAGCACTAAATGCAGTAAGTGGAATACTTTTTTCATCCATTCTGACCTGCCAATAACCACTTTTACAATCCATTTTAGAGAACCAAGGGATGGAGATTCTCTCCTAATAAACTAGTGCCTAATATTTACCTAATAAAAAGGTCTCATCCGTTCAATTAAATTAAGGGCTAAGATTAATTCTCCTAAATTAATTAACAGTTATCTTATAAATCTCCCAGTAAACTCTCAGCCTCTTTCCCAGTCCTCTGTGTAACGCCTTCTATCTATCATCTATGCAGCATGCTTCAAGTAAATCTTGAAAATGGTACATCAACCTTCAATTTCCTCAAACACCAAATACCGTTGTCGAACAAGGCAGGCGATTGGTACTGAAATTGAAATTGGTTTGGTTTGGGGGTGAAATTTGTATTGAAAATGGGTGGTGAAATATGTATTGAAATTTGTATTGAAATTGCAATTCTAATTCAAATTGGGGAGTGAACTTGCATTCTAGTGTATCGGCTAAACACATTGATTTGCGGATGAACTTCAAAAAGTTTTAATTCAAATTGAAATTGCAATTTTAATTCAAGCTAAAAGGTATATCGGCGAAAGTGGGTGTTGAAATCTGTATTTAAATTGCAATTCTAATTCAAGCTAAAAGGTATTTCGACGAAAGTGGGTGGTGAAATTGCATTCTAGTATATCGGCTATTGATTTGCGGATGAACTTCAAAAAAAAAAATTGGAGACCATTGATTTTGCAGGTTTGAAGTACGTTTTAACGAACATGTTACATAATTATCTCTGAAGACCATTGATTTTGTGGATATCCTAGCTTGCGTAGAACTAGAAGATCGAGGATTGATAAGAGTGCAAGACCGATAGAGAGGGTAAGAGATAGAGAGAGAGAGAGAGAGAGATGGAATCCGTGGCCGAGGCCGACCGTCAGAGTCAGATTGAGAAGAGATAAGATAATTGTTAATTAATTTGGGAGAATTAATCTTGGCCCTTAATGCTATTGAATGGCTAAGATGTGCTTATTAGGTAAATATTAGGCACTAATTTATTAGGAGAGGATCTTGATCCTTCACGGTGATACTGATAACTGATAAGAGAGAATTAAGTTTAATTAGAGAAGATTACATCTTAACCATTAATTTAATTGAATGGTTGAGATTAGTTTATTAGGAAGATATTAGGTAACTTTTTATTAGGAGAGGATCCGGATCCAGAACCAAGTGGCTCCCTGTATTCTATTAAATAAAACTGTTTTATTAGGGATATAATATCCATCAAAAACAGTATTATCATTAAGCTTTTTGTAATTGATAACCATTCTGGCTTTTCCTCTTTTTTCTTCTGCATGATTCCTGACCATAAAGGCAGGACTAGAATGAGGACTTTTACTTTCTCGAATTAAGCCTTTTTTTAAGAGTTCATCAATCTGTTCTTTAAATTCTTGTTGATCCTTATAAGTGTAAACCATCTGTTTTACTCTAATAACAGCTTTAGGATCTATTAGTTCTATGGTAGCAAATGATTTATCTTTTTCCCAAAATTTTAAAGGATTTTCAGAATATAACTCCTTACACATTTTTTCTTGTTGTTTAAGAATTTTATCTTTTAATGTTACTTCACATATAGAGAGTGCAAATTCCCTTTGTGTAGGAAGAATATATTCCTCACCACGCTTAGTGCGCGTAAACTCTATTGCTTGGTGTGTATAAGCTTGTTTAATCTTTTTAACCCAAGCATCTTCTCCATGAATGTTAAAGACCATCATGTCTAGGTGCTGAGTTACTGGAACATGGAGTCTTTTGAAATTATTTCCAATTAACATATCATGTGAGGGCTGATTAGTAGCCCAGAGTGTAGGAATTACACATTGGACTCCTCCTATCATGATAGGTACATCAGAAGCTAATTCTGAATGAACCATGATACTATCATCAGCTATTCTAACTTGGATTGGTCTACGAGACTTCTGCCAAATATACTCAGGAAATAATGCCTTCTTTCCAAAGCATACTGAACATCCAGTGTCTACAAAGGCACATAACTCATATTTATTGAACCCTTCTAAGCAAATATTTATCGGGATATAAATGCTATTAGGGTTGGTAATCCTATAATTTTTCTTCAGTGATTCTCTACTGACATGTTCAAAGCTTTCTTCTACTCTCATATTATCTCCATAGAGATGTCTGAGGTCTATTACTTCCATTCTCATTCCTAACTCTTCATCAAATAAAGAATCTGTGAGAGATTCTTTTAAATATTTAGCCCTTGGATCATTTTCATAGATAGGTTCACTAAAGGTTTTAGTTTGGTATCCTATTATCTTTCCTTTCTGTTCTGAACTAGATGATCCTTCTTGATTTTCTCTAACCTTTTGAACTATTAGAGGAATTCATGTTATCGATTCCCTAAATTGGCTAGAACCTAAGTCTATACTATGTCTAGGTGGTTCTTTTATAATTCTATTTTCTAACCTCTTGTTCAATGCTGCTATCATGCTTACTATGTCTTCATCTACCACAAACGATTTGTCTTTTCTGCTTGTAGTAGCTCCCTGATTCCTTGGAGTAATACTAAGATTAGGATTGATCCTAAAACTAGTGTTCCTGGATAAACTTGGACATCTAGAGAGACTGACTGGTGGTTTAGCATTCGTATGAATTCTACCTTCTTTATCTATGGTTAAAACTTTATTACTGCTAGTACCCGTAGAATTTTCAAATGCGTTTATCCAAATGGTCTTAAGTTTTATCTGATCAGGTCTCAACTTAACAGGTACAACTTCTTTGCTTGGACCTACCACCTCGTGTTTCTCGGCTTCTACTATATGGCACTTTTGTGGAGGATTTGTAGTATTTTCAAGTTTATAAACTACCTTCCATTTTAATTGTAAAGGACAAGTTCCCTTATGCATACTAATACCTTCTGTTAACAATTTTATAGCTAAGAACTTAGATGCATAATGATCTTCTAGACTAACATAGTAGTTAGGTCTACAGATCCAAGAAACTGCTCCTTGGCTCAAATTACAGACTATACCACTGATGCATTGATCACTAAACTTTTTATGCCTAATGTCACAAACAAAATTAATGCATTGCACATCTTTTCCATAGTCTTGTAATGGAGTTATAATTACTTGGATGCCACATATGAAAATATATTTAAATTTTTTATCTTTGTTATGTTTTTGAATGTTTGCCCAATTGATTAAGTTTACTTCAGTTGCTTGATTTTCATTATTCTTGACAGTTACATCTCCAGACATTTCTTCGCAAACATATTTAGCATATTTAGAGAATAATGATTTTTTAACAAACTGTTCTTTAGCGATGATCGGGAAATCAACCCCTGATCTCGTCATTTCTTCAACTTGTTCTTCATCAATAGAGGTTTCAGCTTGCTGAAGTTGAGCTAAAGTAGTCATTTCATATTCATCAGAGAACTCACTAGGAGCTTCTCCTTCCATCATTTCATTAATTTCTTCACCTTCTATTGACTCATTTTCAGATTCTATATCTTCTTCAAGCTTTTCTTCTATTATTTCTACTATTCCTTTGTTATTTCTTAAGGCTAAATCTACTGCTTCATCTTTAGATAGCTCGATATAATCCAAACTACCTAGGGCTTCTGCTAATCTATTGTTCTTCTTGTTTTTGCATTCATTAGCATAATGACCGGATTCTCCGCATGCCCAACATTTACAGTTTTTCTTTTTCTCAGGACAGAACGAGGCTTTCTGGAAAAACCTTCTGTTCTTAGAGAATGGTTTTTTATAATACTTTTTATAATATTTTTCACCTCTTTGTTTATTGAAACTTTTTCTCTTATAGTTTCTTTTTCCTTGGCAATCTCTATTGTTACATCCCCATTCTGTTGGCGTCTCCCAACAAGTTAAAAATTGTTTCTTCATTCTTTGGGTGCTTCTTACGTCTCAACATTTTCTCTCAACCCATTTCCTAACATAGGAAATTCTGTTACCAAGGGTATCTTTATCTCCAATTTTAATTAACTCTCGATACTCTTCACTTATTTGTTCATTAATTGGGGCAGGAAGTTTATCAAAGAACATTTGTAGATTAGTGTTGTTTTCCCTTATCTTATAGTAATACTTCTCGAATTCTGTTATATAATTATCGACATATTTCATGTTACAGATTTCAAGATTGTTTAAGGTTCTTTGCCATTTTAAAGCTTCCTTATCTTCATCTTCCTTTTCTCCAATGAATTCGTCTTCTATTAATTCACATATTAAGGTGAACATCGTCACTGGGCTTGCTAAATTTCTAAGCTCTTGTTTTGGTTCATCACCAATAGCTCCATACCAGTCGGCAATACATCCATAGAAACTATGTTCTATGTAATTAAGGAATTGAGAAGAGTTCCATCCTACGTTCATGTTTAATACACTCATCATACTTTTCTTCCAGAACTCTATGATTTCACGCATATTTCTTATACCATCTAGGTTTAATTTATAACATGTTTCACTTATGGGTTCTAGATTAATTTCTCTTTGATTTGGTCTATGGTTTGGCATAATACTTACTCCAAATCTTTCCTTCTTCTCTAGAAATTCTCTAGGTTTTAACCTAGGTCTGTAATTACTAGTTGAACCATGTTCATATCTTCTGTAATGTCTTCTAGCTTCATTTTGTTCTACAGGTTCATTCTCCTTCAGCCTTCTTTGTCTTAAAATTTCATTTAACCTTCTTTGGACTTTAGATATGGGAATGTTTTCCATATCTTTTAGGTTAATTAATCCCATTTGTTGATACACAGCTTCTTCATCCGAATTCTTTTCAGACTCGTCGTCGCTCATGACCTCTTGGTTCATAAAGTTGGTTTCAATGGCTTTTTGTTTCTGTAATTTCATCTTCCATTCTGGGTCATCCAACTTAGTGCTGAATCTCCTTGTTTGTCGAAGTGGATGGTGATTCATTTTTAAGATTTTCGTCTTGGTCTTCTTCTTCTGCAATCGCTTTGTTCTTTATATTATCTAATTTAGTAGAAAACTTCTTTTTGGATTTTTTAAATGGATAACTGTATTTAAAAGGATCTCCTTTCTTAATCTCACCACCTGATGTTAGGCTTATCTGATGGCTAATTTCGTTAATGGCTTTTAGATTTGTTGAGTGATGTACTTCGCCTGTCTCTTTTACAGTCTTAAATATTTTACTGCTAATCTCAATATATAATTGTTCTAATTTTTTAACTTCGAGTTTTAGATCTATAAGTTGATCTGAAATGGCATTTAAAATTGCTCCAAAATGCTTATCGTTTACATCTAAATGTAAAGCATGAGGATAAGTCTTATGGGGGTAATTAGTAGACACCTCCAGATTGTCTTATAGATAAATACAAATTATTTTTAATTAACTTGACTTTGATACCAAATTGCAGGATCAAGGTTCTAATTATGAATTTTTAATGCGGAATATAAACTAAACAAGTAACATACAAGGATATTAATGCAAATTTTAAAAAGATACTGTGATTTTATACGATTTTTTATTTTTATGGGACATTATAAGAGACAAGTGGGACCCTAGGGAATATTTTGACAAATATTTTCAAACTCTAAATTTTTTGGTAAATATTTTCTTTTTTGTGAACAATTTGACAAACACCTCTAATAAGGAGGCCCAATAACTAAAATAGTTCTTCATTTAGAAAAGGCAATTAGAAAATGTACATTTAATAAAAGATTGACATTTAGTTGGATGGGAGGACCAAATAGTAGCAATATGTAAAAGGTTAGGGATTAAAATTAACACTTAAAAATGTTAAGGAGTTATAGTGACCAACCCTTAAAGGTTAGGGATCACCAAATGAATTTACCCCTTTTTTTTTACTTTCTAAAACACATACTCCCTCCGTCCCGAAAAGGATGTCTTTTTAACCCTCTAATTTTTTCCCATAATATTTGTCTTTCTACATCAAACTTTCTAAAAATACACTACTCAATATAGATAGGGTTATAGCAAATGATTATAGGCCGATTTGCTAAACTAGACCAAAAAATGGGCCTAATTGCACAACTAGACATGTCCTTGTTTTTTTGGCTATGGGTAGAAAGTGGTCTATTTTTGCAAATAAAAAATGCAACCGGGATAGGAAGTTGCAGGTAAAGGGGAGGGACACTGTAGCTACACTGTAGCTATCAGTAGCTGTCAGTGACATGTGGCACCAAAAGGCATCATCCGTTCATTTCAGAAAACTGTGCACTGCCTATCTTACCAATAGAATGAATTGGTCCTACCAATAGGCTAAACCTGTCTTTCCATACTTGGAGATATTTTGGAGAGAATCTGAAGGGGATTCACTGTAGCTGATTTGGCGGGCTGTCAGTGCAGTTTTGGCGCCAAAACAGGGTTCATCATTTGGGGAAAAAGAGGGAGCATTTATGAGGGGAAAATGCAATGATTGCATTGATGGGTGTCCCCAAGAACATATATAAGCTTGAGAGGAGGATCTGAAACATCATAACATGCTTTGCAAAAAGTGAGGCAGAATAGGAGAGAAGCGGAAAGGACGGGGAAAAAGTTACCCGTTCATCTCAGAAAACGATACAGTACCCATCCTACCAATAGAATATTTCCGTCCTACCAATAGTGTACAACTGTCCTTTCATACCTGAAAAAGTGCAAGAAGTTTGTCCGATGACAGTGCCAGCGATGGGTAAGTGATCTTGTACATATCCTTTGTAGTTGTTCCTTTTTCTTATAACAGAACTACCCCAAGGTGACGGTTTCACGAGACCAGTTGCAGAGAGTTCGTAATTTATACTCTCTCTTTTTGATCAATTGCATAACTTGCAAATTAAGATTACAAATTCAAACGCTATTTTTGCTTCCTGCGAAATTATCACTTCTTGATGATTAGACGATCATAAGGACCCATTGAAAATAGTCTATTAGCTCAATTGGTAGAGTGTTGTGTTTGCACACAAAGATGTGAGTTCGACTCTCACATAGGCTAATCCGGAGTATGTGTTCATGAATCTCTCTGAACTTATACAATTATGATCCTGGCAGAAAATATATATACTAATGGTAGGACAAGTTTATGAACATGTTAGGATAAATTCATAAATCTTTGAACTTATACGATTATGAACATGACAGAAAATATATACACTGGTGGTAGGACAAATCTGTGAACATGGTAAGACAAATTCATAAATCTCTCCAGACTTCTGAGTGTCAATCTTTACTACTTGGATCTTGTACGTCTTTCAGTGCAGCTCTAACTTTATCAAGGATAGGGAACATAGCTTGAGATTCATCATCACACATGATATATCCATGTATAGCTTTTGCATCTGTGGTTCATATAACTTCAGTCTCTGCCTGTGGAGCCTGCCTTCTCCTTTTGCTTTTCTGAGATTCATGTGGAAGTAAATTTTTTTCGTAAATTCAATTATGCATTTACATTTTTCCAATAGTATAAATATATCGTACCATCAGTGTGCATCTATCCTACCATTAGTGTCAAGTTATACATGAATTACTGGGTTTCCATTATGATCCTACCAATATCGTTGTTTTCTCCTACCATTAGTTTCCATCAATCCTACCATTCTGATCCTACCGATATCGTTGTTTTCTCCTACCATTAGTTTTCATCTATCCTACCAATTTTGTGCATCTATCATACCAATGTAAATAGCTTTCAAGGAAAATCAAGCTAGAAACTGTAGCAAATTATGTTCCATATTTTTCAGAAAAACAACCAAGGGTAGAAGGTTTCCAGTCTACAATAGAAGATGAAGGAAACCTAAGTAACATTATATCCAAGGGTAGAGGCTCTAATTCAGTCATTCTAGAAAATTAGATTGGATTCATGAATTTTGATTGATAGAAATTGGATTGAGATTGAGATTTATGGATTGGTAATTGAAATTGAGATTAGGGTCAATTCACGCCTCAATGATTACTAGTCTGGGATTTGTGGATTGGTCAATATTAATTCTACTTCTTTGCCAATAGTACAAATATATCTTGCCATTCGTGTACATCTATCCTACCATTAGTGTCAAGTTATACACTTAGGAATTTCGGTGATTACATTTTGATCATACCAATATCGTATATTTATCCTACCAGGTTCACAAATTTGTCCTACCACTAGTCTATATATTTCCTACCAAGTTCATAATTTTATAAGTTCAGAGATATTGATAATTCATAAATTTGTCGTACCAGATTCACAAATTTGTCATGTCATTAGTGTATATATTTCCTACCATGTTCAATCGTATAAGTCCATAGAGATATGAACGCATACTCCGTATTAGCCTATGTGAGAGTCGAACTCACATTTTTGTGTGCAAACACAACGCTCTACCAATTGAGCTAATAGGCTATTTTCCATCCATCTTCATTATGAATGCATATTAAGTTATTAACAGGCATGTTTCTTTACCTTCACAAAAACAATTATATTATGTCCTCTAACGATATTATAAATTTGGAACATCATCACAGACAAGTATAATTTTACAAAAACGATATTACAACAATCATATTATGTACTCCAAAGAACTTGAGTAACAATCTTTGTAGAGGAAGGAAACCAAGGGCTTGGAACACTAAAAACTAATCATCACATTTCTGCAGCGGTTTCATACAATGCCTTCTACATTTCATCCTTGAACATATTTATTTATGGCAATGCAATCTAGATAATAAAAATACTTTCATTGAAGACAAGGACAAGAAAAAGAAAAAGATATTAGAACAGATTTCTATAAACCCATAACACACAAGTATTTCCCCTTTCTAATTGAGTAGATTTTTCGTCTAATACTCATGGAAATAAATCTTTATATAAATCTCCGACTAATTTACTCAATCTTGTAACCATTTATGGGTGTTTAAAGTGCAATGAAAATATCAAAAATTGAAACCAATTGATTAATTGCTAAGCCTAAACTCTGTGCTGAAACGAAAAAACATTGCCAAGCACAAGCTCCCCTACCTTCTTCCCAGTTCGAAAATGAGACTGTAACTCGATGATGATTTCAAATCATCAACACCGCAAAACAGTGAAGACTTCCATAGTACATTGAGCACAATCATTTATAAGTGAGCATAGGCCAAATTGCTCATACATCTCCACCTTAGAAAGACACTCTAATGTCTCATTGATCAACACATAATGAAGCAAAAATACAATCTCGTCTGAAGGACAGCAATTCAAGTGCATATACTCGTAAAATCTTGAGAAATTTAGTCAGGGCAATTTTATCGGGCAATTTAAGCATCGATACTTGAATTGTTTTGAATAAAAAAATAGATCAAAGCAGAGCATCGATGCTTCCGGGATGCTAAATAGGTATCGATACTTAGAGAGGTAATTAATGGCGTGTCAGATCGGAACTGTTCCGCCTTTTGTTTTTTTCGGATTAATTAACTCAAAACGACACCGTTTAACAGAGTGGATGTATGAAATGCCGCGTTTCACTTTGGGAGAGTGGACACAAAAGCTGAATTAGGTAGGACATGTGTCGCATGGCTATTGGATGTAGGGGTAGGGCGGCTTGATTTGCGACAAGTGGATATGGATGGATGGTTGAAATTTTTTTGGGCTGCTCTACTTTTCATATATAATATGTAATTTTTTACTATTAAAAATGTAAAAATAAAAAATAAAAAAATTACCATAAGACTAATTTCATTTTTCTCTACACATAGACATCAATATCGAATATGTTTTCCCATATTTTGAAAAATATTAATTTCTTTTAATACAATTATGTACAAAAATGCCTAAAAAAAATTACCACAATATTATTTTATAAATAATATTAATTTCATAATAATTTCATAATAATATTTTAATAATAAAAAATGAATATAATAATATAATCGAGAATGTAAATAATTATTAGAGATGGATATATTTGTAAATTGAATTGATAGGAAAAGATAGGTTTTGAGATGCTAGAGATGTTATTGATAAAGTGGGAAAAATAATAATGGGATGCTAGGATGATGTGGCGGAAAAAGAAGAATAAAATATTAGTATTTTTAGTATCCCTAGCACCCCTTGATAAACATGGTCTCAAGAGCTACCACCCACAAAGTCAATTCATTTTCACCACAGTCACTGTACAAATAATCCAAAGCAGCGCTTGATGAATGGAAGAAATCAATCGAAAAAATCTTCTATCAAATACTAGCAGAAACCAAGCAGGATGAAATTGAATCGAGGATTAAAAAAACAAAGACATTTCTAACGAAATTATCAGATTGCATCAAACAGTTTTCAGTTCCGATCAACACCTAAAAGATCAAAACAAACAAGGCGAGAGATCAAACCTGGAGATCCTTAGGGAGATACTCATGCTTCATGGAGAGGTCCATGGCACGCTTGAGGCACTGGTTCCGAGCATCCACAATCTCACGAGGAAGCCGATTCATGGCCTCCTGGATATCGAGGTCCTCCTTCGGATCATACAAATCGTCGAATCATAGACCTAATTTCCATCAAAATAACCATCGGAAACCTTAATCAATAACAAGTTCCACAAATCAGTCAACAGAGACACATATCAATTGGGGATTTGGGCGACTGCCGCCTCACCCACGCCGAAATTGCTTGAATCAGCCTCTTCTGCCCTCCTTTCATCTTAATCCCCTTCAAACCCTAAATCTAACAAACAACTACAGATCGATCTATCAGTGAATCTGCGGAAAGGCGATGAAATTGGGGAAATCAAACTGTGGGAACCAAAGAGGAAATTGAGAAAGATGATGAAACCGGATCTTAAGCAGGATCTTCGTGTCTAGATTTGGGGGGTTTAGGGAGAATTTGGGGAACAGGTGATGAAATCAATGTAAGATGGGGCGGCGACGGCGGCGTGTCGGAGCGGGCGAGGTGGCGGTGGCGCCGAAGCAAGAAAGAGAGCGAGACTGGTGGTCGGAAGCGGGCTTCAGATGGGTAGAGTGAAACGAAAGGAGGAGGGAGACGGTGACTGTTTTCCTCTCTCACCTTCTAATCCTGGTAGTGAATAGTTACAAATCACCGGGTATTTTTTTGCTTGGGGGTAGAAGGGGTCATTTTGGCTCATTTTTTGAGCTGTTAGGCTAGTTTTGCAAATAGGCCCGTTTTTTTGGTCTATTTACTAGCATTTTCTCATGATTATATGACTAGTGTAATAATTAACCATACTATCCTACATAGAGAGCTTTTTAGTGGAGTGCACTACTCCTCCCCCTACAACTCTTCAACTTCCTCCCCTTTTCCTAGGCTCCTAGCTTCTTCCCCTACCCAATTATTGTTATTTTACCTCCAAAATTTCTATTTTTAGTTTCCTTAGTAATCGTGAAAAATCCTACAAAGACATCCTTTTCGGGACGGAGGGAGTAAATTTCAACTCGGGAAGGTCATTTATAAATTTGTCACCCATCTATTAAAGATAGTTTTGGGGGGAAATCACCCATTTACTTGTTTCAAGTTCTACGTAAGTTTTGAACAATTTGATTGAATTTGAGGTTTTGAGCAAATGATTATAACTTATAAGGCATTATATGTGATTTGTCATGTTTTTCCCACTTGCCTAGCTTGGGCGACACTTTGTATGTGCTTTTTGAATCTCTCTGGTTATATTTAGGATTGTGTTGTATGCACCGAAGACAGGTCACACGTATGTTACTCGAGGGACAAGATCTATTTTTGAAAAAATTAAAAAAAAAATAGAACATGTGATGTATGTATATGGTAAAAAAATGTGGGTTAAATATCAACTTGAAAAAAAAAAACCTAAACCTTTGAATTCCCTTTGATGCAACTTGAGGATTTTTATTTTTATTTTGGTCGAGTGTAACTCGAGGATTTATGTGACCCCGTCTTTCCGGCGGCAAGATATCGTGTCAGCTAGGGCTGTCCCATGCGCTCGCTATCCACTTCTCCGCGACGACTTCCTTCCTCTCGATGTTGTGTCCGCTAGTTTACTTAGGTCTTGGGTTTTTTCTGGGTTTACTTTGGGTGCTCTTTTGATGTATTTTATGTTATATTTTCTATTTCGTTGTTGTATGTTTAGACGGCTTGCCGTCTGCCGACTTTGTCGGCCTCTCGAGGTCCGGACCTGTCCGGTCTCGAATTATTTCCTTATTAAAAAAAAAAAAAAAAATGTGACCCCCTTTTTCCCCCTCTTTTCGAACTTTCCTGTGAGGTCTTTGACAGCACTAATCCAACGGCGTGCAGCTCATCAATGGCCCCCCCATTAATGCTTCTCCAACGAAGTTAGAAATTCTCGGTAATGGATACTTTTACTACCAGATCAAAGATTTGAATATTCTCCGGCTGCCAATTTTTCGTAGATTTTCTTTTTTATTCTCTCCTCAAACCAGAGGGGGAGAGAGAGACAGAGATTGAGGATGGAGAGCGTACAATCGTGGCAGGTGGCATCTCTGTTTGGTCTTCTTTCATGGATTGTAATTTCTTCGGTTGTCAATGTAAGCCAAAAGCTTAGATCTCTGATCCAACCATGGGTGACCTACCATGTCACCACTGGCACCCCTTTTATCCTCCAGATTCAGGTCAATCTTTGCAACTCACCAAATTTACCTTTTCTGGGTTGATTTTTTCATGTTTGCTGATAATTGATTGTGTTTTTGTTTTGATTTGATGTGGTTTTGCAGAAATTCCAGAATAAGTTCTTTGACGATTTCTTTTCTGTATTGTCCTGTGTTGTTTCTGTGCCCTTCTACACTGGATTCCTCCCTCTCCTGTTTTGGGTATTTTGAATTTCTCTCCTTTTTACTTTAAAAAAAAATAAAAATTGAGGCCTCCTGAGTTGAATGGATGATTTTATGGGGTTTTTTGTGTGTTTAATGTAGAGTGGTCATGGAAAGTTGGCAAGGCAGATGACCCTTTTGATGGCCTTCTGTGATTACACAGGGAATTGTGTGAAGGTTAAAGCCCTTAATTTGAACCCCTTTTACATTGAATTGGTCTATTTGGAAGCTTCTGTGTGAGAGTTCTTGAGGGCAAGGTTTGATTTCTTGAAGGTGATTTGATTGCTTGTGGTTACAGGATGTGATATCAGCTCCTAGACCCAGCTGTCCACCTGTTAGAAGGGTGACTGCTACTAAAGATGAGGAAGATAATGCTCTAGAGTATGGACTGCCTTCGTCTCACACTCTCAACACCGTTTGCTTGTCTGGGTAATTGATGTTTCATTGGCGTTTACTCGTTTTTTTTCTTTTCTGTAGGTTAACTGCTTTGATAATCGGTGTCATTGTCATTCTGCCTTATACCTGTACCCTACACCCTACTATTTAAATGGCTTGAGTTCCTGTTTCTACCTTGAAAGCTTGAATTCGTTTGAATACATAACTCATTAGGGATTTTTATGAGAATTCTGAACTCAATTTTGTTTAGAAGTATGAGAATCTGTTTCCTTAGTATGATATACTCATCAGCGTCATCAACATTCCGCCTATTGAATATGATTTATTTTCACATGATTTTTTAACTCAGTTGCAGTTAGAAGTATGAGAAAAGGAGTTTGCTAAGGAGACATAACTACTTTCTTGATATGTTTAGTAGTTACTACTATTGGCACTTCTTGATGCACATTTGATTTCCATGAAATCTTGAGGTTGTACTTTTGAATTTGTTAACCTATAAGACCCTCTTACAAATATTTGAAAAGAGCACTACCCCTTGCTTCGGAATATACATGGCCCTTTTAGCTTAGAAATTCTTGTTCCCTACTCATACACAGAGCTTTGCTGTACGAGTTGTAACTTGTACTGATTCTATTTTCTCATTTCTACAGTGATCCACATTCCACGTATGTCTTGCAGTACTGACTACTGACTATAAAAATTGGTCCCAACTTTGCAGATACCTTTTTTGTTATTTGCTATCCTACAATCAGAATGGAAATAGCCTCGTTGAGATCGCTGGACTTGCTGCTGTTTGCCTATTCATTGGTCTCATTGCATTAGGTACCATACAGTTAATATCCTTGTTAAAAAATCAAGAATTACTGTAAAATTTGTGGCCCTGCTTAATGTCTATTTCTTTTATCAGGGAGAATGTACCTGGGCATGCACAGCTTGATAGATATCTTCGGTGGTCTCCTTGCAGGATTAATTATCCTAACATTTTGGCTTAAAATACATGATTCTCTTGACAAATTTATTGTCTCTGGGCAAAATGGTAAGCTTAATTCTATATCAAGTGTTCAACTCCAACTGAATATTAGATGCTATACTGCAACAAATTGTTATGCGTGGTTAATGGATTACAGACCGGAAGCCAAGGAACAACTTGATAAGAGAAATAGCAAAATATTAATTTATAGTGTACCCATAATTATTTCATTATTAGAGGCTTTACATGGGACCATATGTGATTTGATGTGACCGTTTTAGGGAGTTGATTTATATGTTTACCGGTTCAGAAGACTATGTACCCTACAGTATGAGGTTTGCCATTTGTGGATATATCCTGATGCAAAATTGTAGGATTGGCTTATCAGTTTCCATTAATGAATTCACAAGCAATAAGATCTCATGCTTACCTGTAATGTAGAAATTTTCGTCTGTCATGATAGCGTATGAGATAAGCTGTCAAAGGAAGATCTGGAAGCTTTAAAAAAAGAAAGAAGAAGAAGCATAACATTAATAGGTAACTTCTGTATAGAAAAAAGAAAATTCATTGTCTTTGGTGTTCTAATACAAAAAGCATCTGTGCATTAGTTGCTTTATTTGATGGCAATTGGCAAGTGGCGTCTTATGATCTTAGTATCCTTCAGTCTTCCCACCCGTTCTGTTTTTGTTTTTGTTTTTGTTTTTGTTTTTGTTTTTGTTTTTGTTTTTGTTTTTGTTTTTGTTTTTGTTTTTGTTTTTGTTTTTGTTTTTGTTTTTGTTTTTGTTTTTGTTTTTGTTTTTGCAATTGAAGATTGGTGTTTGGGATTAACCCTTTTAAAAGGTAGATATACTACATTTTACACAAACTCAAAATGGTTTGTTTACCTAGTCAAATAATTCTGAGACCACAGATGGAAATGGTTTTATGAAAGTTGTTTTGGGTTTGGTTGACTGAAGTTCCCTAGAGTTCAGCCATGAACAGCGTAATTTATTTTCTTTGCATAAAAAACAAAAGATCAACCTAAAGAATGATAACTGTTATGAGCTGCTCTATGCATTCTTAAAAGATCCATTTTTTCTGTTCGTTTGCAGTCACAACTTTCTGGGCTGCCCTTAGCTTCCTGTTGCTTTTTGCTTACCCGACTCCTGAGCTTCCAACTCCAAGCTACGAGTTCCACACCGCCTTTACTGGTGTTGCACTTGGAATTGTAAGTACACCATTTCACAGTAGGCTCAAAATAATTTATTTTTTTCTTCGGGGCAGGTGTTAATCTGAGAAAATATCTCCATAATATAAAGGAAATAATGCAATTTCTTCTTTATCTTCCAACTATATAATATGCCTTATTCTGAGCAACTTGTTTGCCAGACCCGAGACTCCTGTCAGTTCAATTCAAACAGAAAACTTGTATTTTTCCTGGGACAATATGATAAATCACCGTAAATTCATGCATCATTCCTCAAAATTACCCAATGTTTATTTTTTCATTTAACCACCTCAAATTTCTACATTTTAACCGATCATATATATTCTGCATCAAAATCTTCGTTAGTAAAACTTCTGAAAACATATCAGAAACCCTTTTTTTCATCAGACTTAGAATGAGAGTATGATTAAAGAACACTGAATTTCCACTTGAATGTTCAATTCTTGTTTTTAAAAGGTTTTTGCAGACCTTGTTACAGCAAACTCTGTTGGTGTCGGTTTTTTACATTTGAAAACTAGAGGTGCTTTAAAGATAAAAACCCTAAGACCAGTCGTTAACCTTTGAGTTTGTCCTTGCAGTTACATTTAAGCTGAAACTCTTGACTTGATTGTTTGTCTAGGTCTCCGGCGTGCAACAAACTTACCATAATTTTCACCACGAGTTTGTACCTCGCATATTTACTACCGAGCTTACCAGCTCGGCCTTCATAGCTCGAGTCCTTGTGGGCATTCCGACCATTCTTATCGTCAAGTTCTGTAGCAAGGCCCTGGCAAAGTGGATCCTACCCCCGGCTTTGAATGCAATGGGTATCCCAATCAGATCAACCACTTACCTCCCCGGGTTAAAAGGATCACCAAGCACTGTTGCTAAGAATGCCTCCAACGATAACAAGCAATCGGGCTTCTTTGCTCAGAAGGTGTTGTTCTTCTCTAACCAGGGCTCATTCGACGTTGACACTGGTATAAGGTTTCTCCAGTATACAGGGCTCGCGTGGTCAGTGGTAGATCTCGTTCCTTCACTGTTCTCGCTCCTGGAGTTGTGATTGTTTCGTGTGATTTTGGGATCTGTTGTATATATAGTAAATGTTGTATTTCTACTTTCTGTGGTTGACAATCTATGATAGGAGAATGTATAATCTTTGATTCTTTAAGGTACAAACGGCGAGCTTTGTGCAGTGTGTTGATTTCTTACAAGGAAACTTCACATTTGCTTATTTTCGCCGATGAGAAGTTTATTGTGCAAAAGGGTCAGTTTGCTATCCATATACGTATATCAGATATGAGTAGTTTTAGGGTCATTTTTAGAACATGTCTCCCAAAACGTTGGTAGGGTCTTGTCAACGCTTTGGGAGCCATGTTCTAAAAATAACAAAGGGTAAAAGTAAAAAAACAACTTTACCTACTAACAATGTTCTAAAAAGAGCTATGCGGCCACTCGGTTGTGGGTGACCGCCTAGCGCCTAGGAGGCTAGGCGGGAGTGCTTAGGCGGACTTAAAACAAACTTGATTATTTCCTTATCTTTTAAGTTTTAACGTATAACACATGTCAATAGTTCATATAATATACTAATAATCCATAATATCAATCATAAACTCAAATTTGCGGTGTTTAACTAACATTAAAGTAAAAAAAAAATGCAAAAGTATGTGTCCGACTAACGAATCTAAACCTTCTAAAATCCAAAATCATAAGTTCGACTCAAAAGCAAATATATCTCGACTTGGGGGATAAAAAAATCCCTAAGTTGACTAATCACAAACCTAAAATCTAAAATTGAATAATCGTCGGGCTAGGTGGGATTAGTTGGCATCTAGGCGGGACTAGGCGGTGCCTAGGGGGATTTCCGCCTAGAGGTCCGCCTAGGCTTAAAAATTCTTAGGTCCCCTCACGCCTAGCGCCCATGCGCGATTTTTAGAACACTGTCCACTAACGTTAATTTGGATATGGATATGGATGAGAATTGCATTACAAATCTTAATTGAACAATGATTAATGGATTATAGCAGATTGAAAAGGGTGAAAGCACCAAATTGATGAGAGAGGTAGCAGCCGAGCAAAGAGAGTGTGAAATAATTGTAAGGGAAGCCGAAACTTATAATCGGAAAGATCTCATCTTTACGTTGGAATTTTTCACACCTTTAATTAATTAATGAATTTTGGGAAACTAAAAGGAATTGCACGCTTGATAGTTTCATTCATGAAGTGTGGAGAATAAGAAGAAGATGAATCGCCCCTTGTGGCCTTGTCCTTTTACTGATGTTGAAAATCGGAAACGGAAACGTATTTGGTATTTAGGTTTGATTTGTTTTTTGCAAAGTTGCTTTTAATATTTGGGCTTGATTTTGGGCCGTATTTCACTAACTGAAATAGAGTTAAGTGTATGCCTATGAGCTTTTATTCTATACTATTATAGATGCCTGAAAAATATATAGGGTCTCAAAACGTTGGGGTCATGTTTAAAAGAACCACCGGAATAGGTGGGATGCAAATGCTTGATCTGTTGTTTATTGACTTATCCAATGGACATTTGGTCCCAAATTCCATCGGGCTTTAGACATGAAGTCAAATACACTACTCTAGCTAATGCTAAT
Source organism: Persicaria maculosa (assembly GCA_963922045.1). Taxonomy (NCBI): domain Eukaryota; kingdom Viridiplantae; phylum Streptophyta; class Magnoliopsida; order Caryophyllales; family Polygonaceae; genus Persicaria; species Persicaria maculosa. Next base: position 64,364,556 of record OY998255.1, read on the forward strand.
TGATTTTGATTTGGACCCTCTCGGACATACACAATTCCAATTCCGATGAATGCCAATGTAGTTTAAAAATCTCACCATCAATGATATGAACGCAATATAACAGCACATTAGTTCTATTTTACCTTAGAAATGGAAGAAAAAAAAAACATATATATTAACCAAATGTGTAACTTATTCTACATTTGCCGATCATATTCATGTAACTTGTTAAACTCTTTTGTTTTGATTCTTACTCCGTATGTGAATTTATTTGGTTGTTTTTCTTGCTCTCTTTTCTTTTTTTGGTGTAAATGAAATTTGTCCTCATTTCATGCATTAGGTTTGAGTTACATCTTTGGTGTAGTTTATGTGGTTACCTTGATGCAAAGATGGATAAATGACATGACAAAATTATGCATCCCATCTGAAGTTTGGCAAGGGCAAATTTGCAAGTACTTGTAGTAGACTTTTGAGATACAACTCTAACCTCGTCTTATACAAAATATTTATAATTAGGTATATTCTTTTATTTTTCCAAATACAAAATTATTTGAAAAGATATGCCAAACATATCCCAACGAAACCAAGAAGGGTAAGTGGTGGTCGGAGAAACTTCGGTGCTCCTTGCCCCCAGCATCGTTAATGAAATTCTCGACATCCCACTTCCCAGCTCGACCTTCGAAGACCGCCTATACTGGTGGCCTGACAGATTGAGATGGTTCACAACATCAAGTGCATACAATTTGATTACCTCTTCATCGTCATGCCGTAAGGATAAAAACGCTTGGATCTGGTCAATTGACACACCGCCAAAGATAAAAAAAAAAAAGTTTTTATGGAAAATATGTCAAGATGGGCCACCTACGGCTTATAGGCTCACCTCTAGGAGTGTGTCAGTGCCCACTACGTGTATCCTTTGCAATGGTGCGACTGAGGATGAGGCCCACCTTTTTTTAGAATGCCCCTATGCTCTGGCCCTCTAGCAACTTCCTCAAAGAACTGATTCCTTCATATCTAATATGATATACAGAGATAGGGATATCAAACCTATTATCTCCGTCTTATGGCAATCCCTCTGTTCTGATGCTAAAATGAAGCTTGCCTTTGCATGGTGGATGCTCTAATACCAACCAACCATGTTAAAGTTTGGTGAAAATAAGGAAAATAATTATTATGTCATATTAGATTTTTTGTGATCTAAAAACGAAAAAAATTACTTTATTGATTTACTTTACAATTCCAAACTATGAAACCATTTTTTTTAAATAGATTAATATTATTCCAAAATCAAATCTAACAGAGCAATTCGATGCATCTCTTATCTAATTAATTATGAGGGAAATATACAAAGTAACCCAAATATCCGTTTTCTTTGCAAGGTTAACTTGGGGGTAGATTTTGCAATTTATTTGAATAGGGGGTAGGGGATGCAAAGGGGTCCGGGTTTTTGAATCATTTTAGCAAATCCCCTATTAATTATCTCTATTGCATCTAAACATTTAAAATTACGACTCATAATTTACGTGCTGCAAACACATGTGCGAAAAATAAAAGTATATACTTTTACAAACACGTTATCTTATTATCGTTCTACTAAAAGTTTTGGGCATGTGAATAATAAGTTATTCATTTCCATTTTATCACATTTTTCTTTATTTTATTAAAAAAAAAACTTAAAATTATAAGATAGGGTTTCAATGGCTGGACGACATTGCAACATTCACTAAAACAGCATATACTAGCATATTTCTAATTTCCTCCTAATTTCCACCCCCAAAATATCAAAACTTTCTGTAAATATCCCAAAAGTTAGGCCAAAAAACAAATTCCTGCACAAAAAAGCACAAACACCCATTAGCCAATTGGCGCGTAAACTCCAAACGCCCCTTTACCCCAATTATACAAGCGCGTGTTCTTCCCACCAAACAATTCGCGTGGAATCATAATTAAATAGTAAATTTCAGTCCACAGAGAAATTAGCAAAATAAAAAAATAAAAAAAGTGGGAAAATATCACCCCACCGTTTAAAGAAGATGAAGAACGCAACGCCGTCCAAGCTTATAATAGGAGAGACAGAGCCGCAATCTTCGGTTTGATATCCGCCATAGTTGAAATCGGAAGAACAAGAGAGGTTGAGACGAAAGAGGGATTTGTGAGATCTACCTATCTATATCTTCGACGAGAGATTTTCTCGCTTTGCTTTGTCTGATCCGCCTCCCGCAGTAAAAAGCTAGGGTTTCCTGTGTTTTAATTTTTTAGTTTTTTTAGTTTTTCTTTTCTTCTCCGTACCAATCCAGAGGAACAATTTTCAGGTTCGGCTTCGTCTTTTTCTCTTTTCTCTTCGATTGCACCGCCGGTTTCTGCCTTTGTGAATGGCTGCTTGTTTTTCTGTATAACCTGAACTGCATTTTGCACCTTTGGATTTGATTTTTTTGCTGTTGCGTTTGTGAATTTGCTTTTCTGTGTGAGGAATTCGATGTCTCTTGCTGTGTTTGTGCGTTTTTCTGTCGAGTTTGTGCGATTCGTGGTCTTGGATTCCGAACAATAGGTTTTGACGAAGAAATCGCCTTTCGCCCTTTCCTGGGGTTTTGGCTTTTTGTTTAGCATTGCTGGAGATATTTTACTGTGCATGTCGTGGATTGTAGGGAGATTTTTTTTTGTTCATGTAACGGTTCGTTTTTGAGAATCTGGTCTGGTGTACTCCGGGCAACCATTTGCGTTTTGTTGCGCTTTGAAGTTTTGGTTAGATGTCTCAATTGAATAACTAGGGTTTTGTGTTCTGATCTGTGTTTTTCTAGACTGAAAGGAAGGTCACTGAAGGTACTTGTGAATTGCTGCTGGTCTTTCACGTGTATTTCTTGTTAGAGAAGGGATACGGTACTGCTCGGAGTCGTTTACCTGATTTGCCAGCTGAAATTTGAGAGGGACGTGCTTTCGATTGAATATTGGCAACTATGAAAACCTCTTGGGCAGATTCTGTTGCTGCTTCTGAAGCTGAGAATGCAATGTCAGGTTCCGCAGGTGGTGCTGCACGGCCCACCAAACCTGCTTATGTTCCACCGCACTTGCGTAACCGACAGCAATCATCTGAGCCCCCTGCACCATCTAACACAGCACCCCCGCCCTCCTTCAATGATAGGCCTTCTTACCCAGGACCGAGTAGTGGGTCCAGGTGGGGTGGTCCTAGAGCAGATGCTGGGCGTCCTGGGTATGGTGGAGGTGGTGGTAGAGGTGGAGGTGGAGTTGTAGGAGGAGGTGGTGGAAGTGGATGGAATAACCGAGGTGGAGGATCATGGGACCGTGGGAGGGACAGAGAGGTAAACCCTTTTGATAACGACGATGATGATGTCAGTACCGACCAAGCATTTGAGCAGGAGAACACAGGCATCAATTTTGATGCCTATGAAGACATCCCTGTGGAGACAAGCGGGGATAACGTGCCTCCCCCTGTAAATACTTTTGCAGACATAGACCTGGGTAAGGAGCTGAATGCAAATATTCGGAGATGCAAGTATGTGAAACCAACCCCAGTTCAGCGCCATGCAATCCCAATATCCCTTGGTGGTCGGGATCTGATGGCTTGTGCTCAAACTGGATCTGGGAAAACTGCGGCTTTCTGCTTTCCAATTATAAGTGGGATAATGAGGGGACAATTTCATCAAAGGCCGCGTGGTGCACGGACTGTGTTCCCATTTGCACTGATTCTCTCACCTACCAGAGAGCTGTCGATGCAGGCAAGTTTCTGGCTGAGAGCTTATTTCTTATAAGCATTTCCTTGGCTGTTTTTTTTAAATCCCAATATGCACTGAATTCTTTCTGGTTGACACTTTCAAATAATTCTACTGGTGATATCTCCCTTTCAGATAAATGAAGAAGCTAAAAAATTTGCCTACCAAACTGGTGTGAGGGTGGTAGTTGCATATGGGGGAGCCCCAATCAGCCAACAGGTTAGATTCTGAGATCATTATTGGTCATTAACATTTCAGCTTGAGCTGTTCTCTTTGTCGTGATCTTGGGTAAATTATGTCGGATGTTATGTGTAGTTAACCTGATCGAAGCATGTAAATAATTCGCCACTTTCCAGGACCAAAATGGATATGAAGGATTATATTTGAGTTGTTCTCTTTGTAAGTTAGGACTTAAGATTTGCATACTTGGAAGGGTTTTATGAACTAATTAAAAAAATTAGTATGTCCATAAACTGTATTTAATTTTTGTGAAAAATGATTGTCAATCTGTCATTGTGAGATATGAGTTCAGGAGCCACGGCCCACTAGTCATTTATTATAAGCAGTAGGCAGTTGGCTATCAGTTACAGTGGTTATTCTTCTTTTCATCAACCTGGATGGTTGCAATTACTTGTAACATTCGTGAACAGAATCCTTAGTTCTCTTTCTTTGTGGATAATATGAGAAAAGACACAAATCTTTACGAATGTAATGAACAAAGATGGCTATTGTTGAAGGTATTTGATTTTGTATCTTCGGTCAGCTTTACTTTCCTACTCTTATCTTTCCCGAAGAACTCCAAAGTGTATGCTTTGCATGCTCTATAATAATTTTTGCCATTATGTAAACAATTGTTGGTTGGATTTATTTTGATAAGCTCGATGCTAATGTCTCCTCCAGTGGAATTCACAAATTTGTTAAGCATGGTTTCCTAGTTTTATATCCCATTATAACATTTATAACTATGTTTAATACTTGTTGGTTGTGCCACTAATGTTTTACTGTGAAGAATGATAACTAAATACCATGTTTTTTTGGCAGATTATAAGTGCAAGATTAAGCCATAATACATAATAATTCCTTGTATGCTCTTGTGTTCCATATTTACAGCTGCGTGAACTTGAGAGGGGGGTTGATATTCTTGTTGCAACACCAGGGAGGTTGGTGGATTTACTTGAAAGGGCCAGGGTTTCCTTATCAATGATCAAATACTTGGCACTTGATGAGGCAGACAGAATGCTTGATATGGGTTTTGAGCCCCAGATTAGAAAGATAGTTGAACAGACTGACATGCCCCCTCGTGGTGTGAGACAGACCTTGCTTTTCAGTGCAACCTTTCCAAAAGAAATACAGGTTTTGTTTTTTTGCTATTTCCTTCATGTTGTGGATTAATTTTTGGTTTCAACCTCATCCAGGATATTTGGACAAGTATCCACTTGACATAACTTCTCAGCATCACTGTTTTGCATTCAAAAGTTTGCTTTTTCAGTGAGGTCGGGTTTTCTCTCCTTAGAATAGGCAAATTTCATCATTGAAGTACCCGTGATCACAACCCTGGCTTGTCCTTTTGCATACATGCCGTTTTGGAAGAGCCATATAAATCAGCATATTCCATATTGGCAGGCTTATTACTTTTATGCATCTGATTGCTGTTTTGCATTTGTGCTGCTGTGCAGAGGCTAGCTTCTGATTTTCTTGCAAATTACATTTTCTTGGCTGTTGGAAGGGTGGGTTCCAGCACTGATCTGATAGTCCAAAGGGTTGAATTTGTTCATGATTCTGACAAGAGGAGTCATCTGATGGATCTTCTACATGCACAAAAGTCCGATGGCCTACATGGAAAGGTAATCTGATTTGATTATGTTGTTTTTGGAGGTACTCTGGCTACTTTTGTTTGCTCCTTTAGCTGTTACATTATTTGCTCATCGGCTTTATGTCTTTTAACTGATATACCTTGCTTATTATCACAGCAATCTCTTACACTTGTTTTCGTGGAGACTAAGAAAGGAGCGGATGCATTAGAGCACTACCTTTGTGTCAATAATTTCCCAGCAACCAGTATTCATGGCGACCGGACACAGCAGGTACAACAGGAGTTGAACTTGAAAACAGACCATTGTTGCGCCTTTTCATATTACTGTTCCATTTCTGTTACACTAATGCGAAATATTCTACTTGGTTTATTTCTGTATTTTCCTTTAAGAATAGTATCTTGTGGCTTTTGGACTTTCCTTTGTGATTTGCATCTCATTCGCTTTTATTCATTATATGATCTTCTCGATTGGCCTTGTTAAGGAAATACTTTCTTGCCACATTAAATAAAATAGCATCTGTACCACCTTGTGTATGATTTTGCCGATTTATTGCGCTCTTAACTTATCTGGCGTTTGACTTATATCCAGGAAAGGGAGCTTGCACTAAGGTCCTTTAAGAGTGGAAACACACCAATTTTGGTTGCAACTGATGTTGCAGCCCGAGGGCTCGATATACCTCATGTTGCTCATGTCATCAATTTTGACCTACCAAATGACATTGATGACTATGTCCACCGTATTGGTCGTACTGGGCGAGCTGGAAAATCAGGGTTGGCAACAGCCTTCTTTAACGACGGCAACTTGTCAATGGCAAGGCCTTTAGCTGAACTAATGCAAGAAGCCAACCAAGAAGTACCTGATTGGCTTACCCGCTATGCATCCCGATCCACTTATGGTGGTGGCAGAAGCCGTCGTGCTGGAGGAGGTGGACGCTTTGGCGGACGTGATTTTAGAAGGGACACTGCATCATACAGCAGAGGTGGGGCTTCAGATCACTATGGAGGAGGGAACAGCAACTATGGTGTTTCAAGCTACAACGGGGGCTACTCTGCTGGCATAAGCAGCGCCTGGGACTAGCAACATCCCACCCGCTCATCTGGAATTGTCTCGGAATCCTTCTCCTGGTATTTAAAATACTTGCTTTTAAGTTTCGATTTTTCGCCTTTCCTGTTTTCCCCACAAACTGGAGATCACTAAGCAACGTTTTGGGGGGGTGCTAAGAAAGGGGAACTGTGTCGTCTCCCCTCCTTACATTATTAGTTTTGACGGAAGTAGACGCGTTATATCAGTTAGGTTGGTTTATACACAGAATTGGCAGATTTGTAGGCGTCCTGTGGCTCCAAATTGTGCCTAGTCGCTTTTGTTACCAAATGCCGTTTGTCTGGGGGCGTCGGTTTCAATGTTCTGGTTAAGTTTGTTGGCTTGTTGAATGCTGTTTCACAGGTTTGAAAGAAAAAAAAAACTAGGGAATCTGCCATTTTCAGGTTTAGGTGAAGAAAAATTAGACGGGTATGATCTTGAAATGCTGTTGTATTGTATGATACCCACTTACTTTGCAGTAGTAGGAGGTCATTAGCTCTCTTCATTTGTATAAAATCAATACTAGCTGGGTAATAAAATGCTTTAGGTTTTTGGGTATTAAGCTTTTTTGCCCTGGGCTTCATTTGTCTCAAATTTACTTTGCATTTTAAGTATCTCATCTGTACAAATGTCTCACAAATAAGTACTTCATGAACCCTAGCAGCATTCGACGATCAACATATTGCACTAAATGAACCTTAAAAGGATCTGATATATCGTGCCAGACGAACCCTCAACTAGTTGTGCAATTTCTGTGGTGTTACCGGTGCATCTGCGTAACTCATAAACGTCCACCACCAAGTTTTGGTCCATCGCGAGGGAAATCAAAATCCATTTCTTGTTCAGAAAAAATGCTGTAACAAAAACGAAAATCTCTCAACTCGTCAAGCCATAACAAAAACAGCAACTGATGGAGAGAAAACCCTTCAGAGCAAAAGAACGCGCCATCACGCGCCTGTATCGCCCTCCTCCCACTCCTCCCTTGTCCTGTAGTTTCGGTGCCAACCCTATCGCTCAATTATCGCGATGAAGAACCTCCAGCCATACATCTGCTTAGCCATTCTTCTGATAGCCATTCTTTGTGTGCTCGATTGCCCTATGAATTACCAATTTCTCAATCTCAGCCTGAGTTGTAGCCTATGTGTTGGCAACTTTCGTTTGATTTCTAGGGTTAACTCGAAATTGGGGTTTACGTCTGTGTTCAGGCTAAAGCCTAATCTAAACTCCCAAATCCTTTGTTACCAGTGTCTGAGTGTGCTATGGGTGATAACTTCGTCGGATTGGTCATATCGCCCTCCCCCATGGCCTAATCCTTCCTATACGATCGTTAGAGCGATTGGGTTGTGGGAGTCTTCTATTGGTTCCCCGATCTGTTGGTACTTGTTATCCGGAGTGGGGCGAAGATTATTGCGTGCGGGATGGGTTCTACTGCTCTGCTCTGAACGGGTTAGTACGGTCGGGCCTCGTTTATCTCTGCTCTTCTTCGTTTTCTTCTTCTATTTTAGGAGGGTTGGTTGGTGCTGGCTTCCTCACACCACTTCTCTCTATTCTTTCAATCTAATTGTCTCAATTCTGAACTTAACAACTTATTTGCTGGGTTTCTGTTTGGTTATGGCTCCATTGAGCATGGACAAGGGAAAGAAGATGCTGGTCGCAGAAGATCCTGCACCTGAAAAGAGTAACACCCGAAAGGGGCAGCCGGATGGCTCAAAACTCGCTAAGGGGGCTCATGTCCCCAAGGATGACCAGGAAGCCTTGCAAAGGGCCAAGGTAGAAAAGAAGGTTAATAGGAGGACCATCAACAGGGAGAAACTCATTTCTTTCCAAGGAAAGGTTCAGGAGAACATCTCCGATCTGAATCAATGTATCCAAAAGTCATGTAAGATATTTACATTCCTTTTGTCAAATTATCTATTGCTGTTGGTATTCAACTATCCTCTCACAAGAGAATGGGAATATAGGATCCTATCTTCTTAAGCTATGGGTAAGCAAATCAGTTTTGAATAGGGTGATTAAGTGGAGCTATTTGGTAGGACAAGACATTATAATTAGCATGAGAAGAAGGTTTTGTTGGAAAATAGCACTGGAAATTAATTTAAGTATGATATATAGGCCACTTCACCACCATCTAATGGCTTACATACGTTCAAACAATTCGTTATGGAAGGAATGGGTAAACTCTGTTGCTTGGGTTATTATTTACATTAGCCTAGTTCAGGTCAATGTAGATTACGATCTCGATTGTGATGAGTGCAAAAATCTAAGGAGATACGATCTTAAAAATGTAGTATATCTAAAAGAAAAGTGGAAGAAGATGGAATACAACGAGAAGGGATATCTGTGCAGCTTATTTTTCATCGATAGCGTGAGGCCGGGTGGAAAATTTCTAATGGAAATGAGACAAAGTAATTCACCATCTTACCAAACTAATGCTAGACTAGATAGAGTTAGAAAGTTCAAAACAAATTGTCTCAGTGTTAAGGATTATGATATAAGTATTGAGCAAATTAAAACTAGATTGTCCTGCTCTAACTCCAGTTGTCATAGGCCTAGTCGTTCTTATGATGCTGGTTGGTTTAGAGTAATATCATTTATCAATCTTTGGGTGTGTATACAATGTCATCTAAATTGCAGTGATTCTCAATGGCTAGAAAAGTTAAACACTTTAATGGTGCATTCTTATTATATTATAGCTCCTGTTCGTTGGGCAAAAAATTCATGTTGTTTCTGCTGCTGTCATGAATTCAAGGTCTTACTATTAAGGCAAACCATTATATTAAATAATTTTAGATTAAACTCCAAGACCTTACTTAGTCTTACATGTCTCCTTCCTTGTTTGAGTGCCTCTTTTAAGTACTGTTGGTCTCAAACTATGTGGGTTCTTTCATTTTTTGACACCCCATCCCAACTCTTAATCACCTACTGTCATACATATATTCAGTTGCATAAGTCTTTTGTGTCTTCTTTGAGAACTCTCTATTATAAAAGGTTTAGCCTTTGGGGTGCTACTGCACCTATAAACTTGTTTGATCGGTCTTATTATAGTTTGCAGGGTACCCAATTAATGCTATATCGCTTGCTAGTTTTTAAAGTCAAGCTTATGATGGAATCATTTAGTAAGAATAATTTTTGTGAAATTCAGGCTCATCCACTTAGTAATTATTACAAGCATGTATACCTTGAATGGCCCTCCTCCATGAGTAATTCTAATATCTATGAAGGCAAACGACCCATGAGGGTAGATGATCCTACCCTTCAATTGGAGAAACCCCATATGCCGGAGGGCTATAACCTCAATGAGGAGATTCCCCATACCAAAATGGCTCGTGAGGCCTATAGGAAGTCTAAGGTTGAGAAGATGTCCAGTCATGTAATTTCTTATGGTTGTATCTTATTCAATGGTATGGTAGTTAAATTATATCAAGTGTACTACAATTTAGAGACCACTATTACTGCCTACAGATTGAAGGAGACATTTAGATATGCTTATCATTTGGACAAAAACATTAACCGATCAAATGCTGATCACTTTGACACAATTACTCTCAAAATAGGTCGAAACCAATATGTCAAAAAAGCCAGTAGAATACAAAAGCCTTGTGTGAAGAGCTCATCATGCTTCTTCATGCAATATAAAGGTTTCATATGAAGATTTGTTTTTGGAATATAAGGGGAATTGGTAGGCCAAATCTATGGACAGAAATCAAAGCAATGCGGGTGAATGAGCATATAGCCGTAATGGCAGTAGCAGAAACTAAGACGGAGAGAATTCCGCATGAGTTAACATGGACTGGAAGTGGTTTTAACAAAGCAGTTTGGTCCGCGGGTAATGGGAGATCGGGAGGACTAGGAGTAATGTGGAACGAGAATTGTCTGCTAAATGAAACAATAACAGTGGAAATCCATCTGCCAAGAATCATTGGTGTAAAATACTCATGCATTGGTAATAACTTTGTGGGAATGATTTTCTTCGTTTATGGACCCCCTAATGCAGCAGAAAAGGCTGAATTCTGGAATGAGATAACAAATATTATCTCCCAACAAACCCTGCCATGCATGGTTATAGGAGATCTAAATGAGATTGGGAATAATAACGAGAAGATGGGAGGCACCATATATAATTTTACTAGATTTCAAAGGTTAAATGACTTCAAGAATCAGACCGGACTATTAGAAATCCCTGCTGTCGGAAACCCCTTCACGTGGAGGAAAATGGTGGGTGGAGTGGACAACATTAAAGAGAAACTTGATCGGGTGCTTGTACAACACCAATTTATAGAAACTTATCCAGACATTATAACCACAAATGGAGCTTTCTCAACATCCGATCATTGTCCCATTACTACGACACTGAATAATCAATTTCAATTCAAGCCACCACCCTTCAAATTTGAGAATATGTGGTTGAAGAGAAAAGACTTTCGTAATGTGGTAAAACAAGCCTGGAGAACAAACTACAATGGGTCCGCTATGTTTCGATTAGTCTCAAAGTTAAGAATAGTTAAACAGAATGCCAAGGTATGGAACAAGTCCACATTTGGGAACGTTTTCAGGCAAATTGAAATTGTGGAAAAGGATCTAGTCACATTACAATCTGTAAATGCCTCTAATACATCAAATGGTCACGAAACTAAAGAAGCGATGCTCATTAAGAAAAAAGAAGCACTGCTAAGATATCAAAAAGAGTATTGGGGTCAACGGGCAAAATCCAAACATATCAAAATGACGGACTATAATTCAGCGTATTTTCATAGAATTGCTACAGGAAGGAGAAATAGGAAAATTATTCGACAAATCACAACCTCTGAAGGAACTCTGGTTTTTGGTGAAGAGAATATACGTAATGAAATTAGACAAGATTTTGTGACAAGGTTTTCTAAAGAACAAATAAATAAAAGGCTACTACATAATTACTTAGAACTAATCCCCTCATCCATTACTGATGAAGAGAACAAATATCTTATTGCTCAACCATCTAATGGGGAAATCAAGAACGCGGTCTTATCTTTAGGTCAGAACAAATCACCAGGCCCAGATGGAATGACAGCCGAATTTTTCAAAGAATATTGGGATATAGTAGGGCTTGATGTCACTCGTGCGGTTAAGGCATTCTTCCATTCGGGCAAGCTATTACGACAAATTAACCACACCTTTATCACACTACTACCTAAATGTGACAACCCCGCTAAAACAAGTGATTACAGACCTATAAGCTTATGCTCAACCTTCTATAAAATAATTTCCAAAATCCTTACAGAAAGACTAAGACGGGTAATTGGAAAACTAATTCGTCCTCTCCAAGGTGCGTTCGTATCGGACAAAGCAATTCAAGATAATGTATTGATTGCACATGAGATTTTTCATTCCTTTAAAAATCGAAAGGGTGCGGATGGATGGTTAGCCATTAAACTTGATATGGAGAAAGCTTATGATCGTGTTGATTGGGAATTCACATCTGCTGTTTTACAGAAGTTTGGGTTTCATAATAAATTTATTGACCTAATAATGGAATGTGTAACCACTGTCTCCTTCTCGGTCCTTGTAAATAACGGACCTACAGAAGTTTTCAAAGCAAAGAGAGGGTTCCGCCAGGGAGATCCGCTTTCTCCTTTTTTGTTTATCCTTGGGGCTGAAGTACTAGCTAGAAAACTATCGGCAGAGGCTCTTCATCCAAACTCGGGTATAGGGTTCACATTTAATCGTGCTACGGTAAGAATCCCGTTTCTTTCCTTTGCGGATGACATTATCATATTCTCTAAAGGAAATATGGAGTCATGTAATAAGGTCAAAAATATTATGACCGAATACTGCCAAATATCAGGGCAAAAGATCAATTATTCAAAATCCGCATTTCAATGTTCCCCTGGCATAGTATCAACCCGGGTTCCAAGCATCGAGAGCTCTTTAAATATAACCAATCAGACAAAACTTGACAAATATCTTGGCTGTCCAATCATTAACGGACGGGTTAACAAAACAACATTTGAGGATATCATCAACAAAACAAATACGCAATTATCTAAGTGGAAAGCTAATACTTTATCACAACAAGAACGTTCGATCCTTATTAGTTCAAATTTGTCAGCAAAGTCACTATATACTATGCAAAGCTTCATGCTTCCAACGTCAATGCACTCTAATCTTGATAAAATAAATAGATCTTTCTTTTGGAACAAAGACTTACAATATAAACCACTGATTAGTTGGGACAAAATTTGTAAATCTAAAAATGCAGGAGGATTAGGCCTAAGAAAAACCAAAGACATGAATATCGCCTTACAAATGAAGTTATTATGGAAAATTATGGCGGAACCGGATAATATATGGGTCAAAATTATCACTGTCAAATACCTAAGGGACACCCATATTCTAAATTACCAGGATAATAGAAATGCATCGTGGCAATGGTCACAGCTAAGGAAAATAATCATTCCATTCAGGAAAGGGTTAAGCTGGTCTGTAGGCAACGGAAAATCTATTAAGTTCTGGGAGGATAATTGGGGCCCACCTAGTCCGTTAAAAGAACATTGTAAAGATGTAGATAATATTGACCTAAATAGCACAGTGGACGAATTCATAGCCAATAATTCTTGGTGCACACAGAAACTTAATCAGGTACTACCTGATGACTTGGTACAACAGATAAGTGCAATCCCTCTACCTGTTTGCACCATTGAGGATAGGTTATATTGGTGGCCGGACAAGAAAGGTTGGTTCACTACCTCAAGCGCCTACAAATTAGTTACAAATGCTACTGAACCGGTGAAGGACGATAATGCGTGGATTTGGAAAATAGATGTCCCGCCTAAGATCAAAAATTTCTTATGGAAAGTATGCAATGACGGTCTACCCACTGCTGGGAAATTGGCAAATAAAGGACTATCAATCCCACCATACTGCGAAGTGTGCAACCATCACCATGAAGATGTCGTACATTTGTTCTTCGAATGTAAGTTTTCTTCAATGGTTAAAAATCTAGATAATACAGTGAAAATAGTAATTGAGAATGAGATTAGATCATCCAGAAATATCAAAATTATAATGGGAAAGATTGGACAAATGTTAACAAAGGAGGAGAAACAACGACTGGCTTTCAACTGGTGGACAATATGGTTAAACAGAAATCTTCTTATTTTTCAGAAACAGGTTTCCACCAGAAAGTGGAAGTACACCGTCAAAACTGGATTAAGGCAAACAAGGTTCTTCAGGACAAACACTGCGAGAGTGGGCAAGAAAAGAGGTTAAAAGTTAAGAGAAAGATAAATAATAGAGTCAGATGGAAAAAGCCGCCATCAAGTTGGGTGAAACTTAATTTTGATGGCTCCTCAAGCCAAAACCGTCAAAGCTCCATTGGTTTCGTCATACGCAATGAAAACGGTGCAGTGATGGCAATTGGAGGGGAAAAAATTGGAAAACAAACACCCCTTATGGCAGAAGCTCTCGCTCTAAGAAAAGGGATTATGCGTGCAAAACAATTGAATATTAGCAAACTCATTGTTGAAGGTGACTCCCTCATTATTATTGACTATTTCAATAAGGGTATAAAATGTCCATGGGAAATCGAACTAGTTCTATCTGACATTAGTTCCCTTCTAATTGGGATTAACGAAGTCTTGTTCACACATATTCTTCGTTCTGGCAATTGCGTGGCTGATCGGGTTGCACACCTTGCCCATGCAATTAATAATCCCAACCTTCACAGCGATTCTGATCTTTATGATCTCATCCAACAGGATGCTATCGGGTGATGACTTTGTCACATCCGAATTTTTACCGAATCAAAAAAAAAATAATAATAATAAAGATTGTATGAAATATTTTTTATTTATTTATTATATTTTTTTAAATACTTCTAAATATGAAATTATTTTTATAACTTAATATTTTATAGAATTTTTAAACATGTTGGAGTTTAAGATCGGAAGGAGTAATCTATCTATCTATATTACGTATACTAAAATCGATATATAGCGTCTTATGTGGCGCAAAGGGAACAAAACCTCTCTTTATCAGGTATAAGGTCACAACATTTTTTTTTTGGGGGGGGGGGGAGGCGAAGGTGGATTTCTCGTTATAAAAAAAACATGGGTTTCCATATAAAAAGTCTTGGCATAAAAATATCAAACTGGATAGAGGTAAGATAGGAAAATTTATGTACTAGAGAGACGACAAGGCTTGAATCAACTTCCACCGTCAATATACGATAGCCTTGTTTTACATACAAAGTGTTGGTAACAGAGTACCCAAAGCTACAACAAGTCAAATAAAACATCCAGTATCCAAATATGCTTAAACCATACATATTGTAATGCAACACATACACAAGCTATCATAGCTTAATATATTGATCCATTCCTCTAGAGACTGAGTAGCCATGCCAACACAAACACCAAACACCACAACAACATTGGCAATGGTTCCCACTCCGCGTTCCCATACCATCCGTGCCTGGACATTGTGCTTGCACTCGCGACTGCTCATTATTCAAAGTATCACATTCATTTATATGAATCAAATGCACTTCATAAACTCTCATATTTTAACTTCAATAATTTAAACTGTTGTATAACAATAAACTATCTGATCTCTTGGGTATGTCTGGTGCGTAATACAGTATATTGATTGCTGATAAGAAACTTATTTGATACTGATTTTTTTTAGTGACAAGAAGTTTATATGTTGAATAATTTCATTGGTATAGTTCATAAAATTTGAACCACTAATCCATATTTAATTACCCAATAACCCCCAAATTCCTCCATAGTTTTTGCTAGTTAGGTATCAGTCATGCCAAACGGCTTTCCTTTAGCAGTTAAGCTTATAATGAAGGAAATATGGCACGAAAAAATTCAAAATATTGTCACACATTTCAACCTGAAATCACCACTTCATTCCCTCCCAATTTAAAGAATATATGTGTTAGAAAGTTGAATGATTGAGTTCATTAGTATATGATTTTGGTGAACCTTTAAGCAACTATATATAGATTTTCTTTTTTTCCGTTGAAATCAAGTAGCTCATTACAACGCAAGGCTCGAACTTAAGACCTCTCTGATTACGTAGATCGATAAAAATTACCTGAAGTTGTTTTGCCGCTTTTCGCCTGCTCGTTTTTATCAAACTGTATGAACACTTGTGCTGCTTGAGACGTCGGCGACAAACCCAATAGATCTTCAAGCAATCAATCCATGCATGTTCAACCAAAGAATCGATAAACTTCGGTTAGGGAAGAAATTATCAATGTGCTAAAACTATGATCTTATTCGGCAAATGGAATTACTTGAGGATTTGTTTGGTAAACATGCTTATTCTGTGCTAAGGCTAGGGCATGTTTATTAGAGTATCTCTAATATCCCTAAAATTATCAATTTTTTTTTTATCAACCCTTCTCAAGTTCAACTTTACCCTTTTATTAGTAATTCTCTAACATCTTATATAATAAGGCCTCGTTTGGTTACCTTTCTACTTTTCAAGAAGTACAAAATCTCAGGAATTAAGTTTCAATATATGTGTGGTTTTCATTTTGTGAATAAAATAACCTAGGAATTGAAGTTCTACGAATTTCAATTCCTATGAAGGGGCGGAATTGAACTTACCTTGAGAGGGTGGGTAAGATCTACTTCCATCTATCTATTATCCAAAATCTCCTATTATTTTCATTTTTTTAATAAAAAAATCTCCAATTTTAAATAGGATTAATTTAAAAAACAAAGGGCAAATGGTTATAAGAGTAATTTTAAATAAATTGCCACAAAAGTTTCATGTTTAACAAAACAAAATGTAGGAATTGAATTCATGGGAAATGATTTTCAACTAAACATATTTTTACACTTCTCATAAAGTAGAAGTTATGGAAGTAATTTCTCAGGAAGTATAATTCCTACGTTTAACCAAACAAGGCCTAATTTTATATATATAAAAAATATGTTAGCTATATATAGTCAATTTTAGGGGTACTAGCACATCTCCCCACTATTAGTATCCTAAGGGCAAATGAATCCAAAACTAAGTACCTATACATTTGGAGGCGTTGGATTGGGTGTGACACATGGAGGGGAGGCTGAGAGCAAGAGTAGCGTTGATCTCGAGGCCGAGGCCGGGATCGTTGCGGTCTTTGACGAGGATGCACAAACACTTCTTGGTGGCGTTAAGCTTGCCGGACAAGACTGAGCAGCATTGTGGAGAAGGGGACCTGGCTTGGCCTGACACGAAACCGAGACATGGGGTTAGGCTGAGGAGTTGGTCTCTGCATTGTGTCTCGTCGGCTACCAAGTCGGAGCTCCCAGTAACAACTAAGAGGAGGACGACGGCTGTGAATGTACTGGTGAAGACCCTTGTCATGTTCATTGCTCCGGTGCTGTATTGTACGGAGCCGTTGCTAATTTGCACCTTGTTAGGTTTAGGATGTGTTTGGTAGTGTTGGTAACTTGGTATCATATATTATAGAGCCAGGGATTTAAGTATTTGGAGGTTGATTATTTGGAGGAAACTAACTTGTGAAGGATTTGAGAGAAATTTTGGCTAGTTTAACTCCCTAATAGAGTAAAGAGTACTTCATTCATGACCAACAAAAAACTATTATTTTGGAGGAAACCTATTGAATATGGAGTATTGATTAATGACTTGTTTGTGCTGATGAATTATTTTAAATATGTGGTAGGGATACCCTATAATTGAAGGATTAGGACCCCTTTAATAAATTTTGTAGTTAATAGACCCCATAATAAATATTTTAAGTATATAAATTCTATCTTTGTTTGTAATATTTACATGTGAGATTACAATAATAATCGATTATAATACGTTTACCATAACAACAATTGTATTTATTGTAATACATGAATAAAAGTCTATTAACACAATAGATATGTTGCTGGCTTGGGAAGCCAACAGCCAACTAACTATTTTTAGACAAAAAAAGATATCTACCGACTCTGAAAATCGATGTTGTTAGAGCCCATTAGTTATCATCAAGATCGTATAATGATCTCTTTGTTAAGAAAAATATGTCATTTTTACTTCTTGTTTTTTTACTTGACGCAACTAAGCTTGCATACTAAACCATTTTGGCAGTATACCATAGTAATGGCTATGGCTAGTCGTCTCCATTCTGGACTCTGAAACGTGCAGACAACACCACAAATGAGGTGAACACTGCGGAAAACTAATATCGAGTTCTTTCTAAGAGGGCTACCAACACATGCTTTTGATGGCAATTCCGGAATCAGAAAAAAGGAAGTTTTCACAATCGCTTTGAGCGCCCCATCGATACTCATGGCCTATGGGTGATTTCTATTGAAAATGGGGGGAAAAATGAAATGAGGGGGGTAGAAGCTTTAAATTTCACAACTATATTTTCCCACGAGGTTGGCAGTGATGATACAAGGGCAAATCTTTCGTCTGGATCCAGCCGCAAGTGATGATCAATACCTTGGACGAAAACACCATAACCCATGAGAAATACCATTAGTGTATAGCTCCGGCGCACTTTGCAACTTTCTTCTCCCTCTCTCCACGTCCCTCAAGCTTGCTTCCTCCTCACTCGTCGTGAATTTCACAACCACCTAGTAGCAGAATACAGAGAACCTGTTATCAGCAACCAAGATCTTATAACATAAATTGCTAACATGCTTTAATTCAACTCTAGAATGCCAAATGATGCAAATTCGAACACTCTAATTGTGGTTCCAAAAAGAAAAAATGTACTATACATGAACTCATGGCATTTATAACTATTAAGATTTTCTCACTTTTGAAAATATGGATTTAGTCCCCAAGTATATACCCATATTCAACAGTTTATAATCCAAGCACTGTATTTGAGTCAAGTTTCAAACTTTCAACCGAAACTCTAGTTCAAAATATACAATAATGTAATTTTAATTTGCCTGCTTGCTTTGCCTATGAGCACCATTCTTAAGATAAGAATACAAACCACTGAACTAGTGATCTTCTTATGTTTAAAATTCAGAATATATAATTCTGTCGTGTGCCAAGGAAAAGGTCAATTTCTAGTAAAGTATGCAAAATAGGCTAATAAGTAAGATGTGAAACGTTTCATCAGAAAACCCAATTAAATAAAGGAATCATGTCTTACCTCTTCTCTGCCTTGATGTGCAGCTATCGTCGAGTTCTAGGCTTGCAGCGAAATTCCGCTAAAAGCGCTATATGATCAGAGGACCACTCTGGAGATGGAAGAGCCGTGTCTTTCCTCAAGCTATCCTCATCCAACAGTTCAAGTAAAGACTCGACTGTCAAGGAGTCAGCTGAAACCATATTTGAATACAAAATATGTATCAAGCTCCTCATCACTTCAGAAAGTTACAATTATGCAGAATACAAATACGAAGATAAACAATGAAATCTGTAATTGGAAAAACATGGAAAATTGAAGTTTATTACCAGTGTAAAATATATAATCATAGGTTCCAATGAAATCCCGTGTGCAATATGTAAACAAGGGTTCGTTTGTTGCAGGGTCCATTCTCCTCCTCTGCTGCTCTAAATGCGGCCCCATTCCTCTAGCAAAGGAAGAGTATGCGCTAACCTATAATTCCAAAAAACGTATCAATTTATGGCAACAAGTATACACGAATAAAGAAATATGAATGGTGTGGAGTAAAAAAAAATGGCAATATACCAATGGTAGTTGGTGTGACAACTTTGAGTGAGGACGCAATATGCTCAGGGGGTCTACTGTCAAATCGAGGTGTAAAGAGTCAACCTTTCCCATTGCAAGAAGAGCATGGGCAGCACTGCAATTTAGTTTAATCATAAATTTTCAGTCACTGTTGTGTTCTGTGATACTAGAACAGTAAACAAAATCTAGATGCCCTAACTAGAACGACCAATTAACCTTCCAGGAGTTGAATCAAAATCTCCACAAACTAACATAGGGATGTCTGCACAAGCTGCAATTTTCTCCAAGCCTTTCAGTAAAGTATGAACCTAATATAGTTAACATTGCAAAAGTTACAAATTTAAAATTACGATACACAAAGAAGAAAGTGAATTAATCTGTGACTTGTGAAAATAAGGATCATACCTGCCACAGTTTTACGTCTTTTAGTTCTTGACTGACATTTACATGTGTATTTGCCTGATCCAAGGCATCAGCACGGGTCAAATAAGTATCAGTAAGAACTAAGAAGTAGACTGCAAGAAGAACTCGGATTCAAGGAAATCATGAAATGATTAATAGGAATGGATAATGATAAAATCTATATAGCAAGTCACATAAAGTCAATCATACAGTCAATAGCCAAACCCAGGGTGAATATATATTTGCAGATAAAAATAGTCATATATGGTGGCTACGGAATGCTAAAAGTTGCAACAGTGAATCAGTGATGACTAAGAAGTTATAGGCAATAGCCAAACCCAGGGTCGCAAGAGCAAGCACAATGAGCAAACACAGTACTGTGACGCCAAGCAGAGCTCAATCCATGAGAGCTAACCATAACTATAAGAGCACAAAGTGCCCCAAAATATGATAGTACAAAATCATAAAATGCTGCCTTTCACATTCAAAAGTTGTTCGACAATCTAACAAAATGCGATATGCAAGCATACTAAAGGAAGAGAGTGAAATGCAAATGATGAACAGAGCAATGATAACAGCTAACAAAAGAGTAGCGCATTAGACATTTGAAGGACCTACCACACAAAGAAGTTGCCGTTTTCCAAGATTATCTGCTCCCTGATAGCTAAATTTTGCTTCCAAAACTGCTATCAGTGCAACGTTATCCTATACAGAAATCAAAATAGTATGAGCTTTATGTATAGAATTTTTTAACACAAAGAAAGGGAAACAACCAGACCAAAAGCAAAAAACAATAAACAAGTATATACAACCTTAACCAGTCGATTTAATGCACTCTTTTTCTGAGCACCAGGAACTACAGCATCCGTCAAAGACTGTGCAGCCTTGTTAAACTCAACCTGTGGATACAAAGGAACCCAGTTTAGAATGTGATGAGTCAGATGGGGAAAAAACACAGTACGACTTTCTAACCTCGTATTTCTTCACATGTGAAAATCTGTCTCTGCGAAAGAATGTAGCACAACCATCAAATGTCTGGGAAACCTACAAGAGATGGATGAAAAGTAAAATGCTAGTCCATTATGTGAGTACCAGAACCCGGATGCTATATATAAATTCATCTTAGAGACCTCAGATGTTTTTCTCTTATAAAGAGCTTGGTAGCCATGTTTATCAAGCTCAGGAGCAAAAAATTCCTCAAAATGATCACTTTGGACCTGAAAAAAGAACATGAAGCCAATAATATCACAAAATCATATGGATCAATTCAATTCAACACATTTAATAGCAGTCAGTATTCAAATAAAAAAGCTAGTGTATTAACAGTTTTTAGTTTTAAAAAAAAATTGAGTGAAGCTCATCCTATCTAGCTGAAATTTTATAATTCTCACTTTACCCTCGCTATTAAAGACACTATTGCAAGAAAAACATTGAAATGCCTACTAGATTCCTTGCTTTTAGAAACCAGAGAATGTACCTCTTGAAGACAAATTATGTCAGCACGATATCCGACCATTTCCCTCAACAAGTTTTGTCTGCGATAAGGCCATGAAAGAGACCAAGGTGGGCAATAACTATACACTTCATTTGTAGCATAAGCATCAGCTAAAATGTTGTATGAGAGCACAGTAAAGTTTCCAGTTGAAGAAAGACGGCCATCTAGATCCAAATGGCCCATCATATCCACCCCACTAACTGAAATCAAGCGCCGAGGAGTAGGGGTTGGAGCAGGAATAACACGAGAAGTTGTTAAAGTGCTGGCTTGTCCAACAGGAAGCTTACTCTCAGCCTCTACAACGGCACACTCAAACTTAAGAACATGTCCAACATCATCAGCTGAAGGGGTATATATCTTAGAGCGCCCTACTTCAAACCATGTTTCACCACCATTCCTCTGTGCAATTGCGGAAGGATATATAGGGGTGGACCCATTAGCTAAGCTAATGCTTGAAGTAGATGAATGTAATCCAGTACTCACAACTCCAGATCCTGAATTATTAAACCGGCCAAACAACTCCTCCTCTTCAGCCCCATTGTCATTAATAGAACTAGCAGCACGATCATGAAGAGCCCGATGATGCTGCCATGCATCTGAAAAGCACTTAGTTGAGCAATGGTAACTTTTGGCAACTGGAAGTTTAGCTTTAACACAACCTAAGCATTGCAATGTAGCTTGCTCAGTTGGATGCACACTACAAACTGCAACTTTCCTATCACTTTGTACACGGTACCTACAAGATAATAGACACAAACCAATAATAAAACCCTCGATAATAGAGACAACATAAATACAGCTCTTGAACATGTCACGTAAAACAAACATTGAAAAGAGCTCATTGTTATTGACATATCTTCTCCCGAGCTCTAACTAATTACATATATCAATCAAAAGGACAGTTTTGTATTTACATGTGCACTCTAGCTAACAACTTTTATTTATCCAAATTAACTACCTTAACATATATAAACTATTAACGAGCTTAATGTTGGTTAAGTCTAAAATAAGACTTTTATTTTTTCTGTTGGTTTGCTGTCAGAAAATCAGAAACTGATCTGTACAGATCAGTGGCTACTAATAAAACATTTACAGCAGTTTCTTGCAATGACAATGTGGGCAGTTTCTTGCAATAGGATTAAGGGTCGATTAATGACAATGTGAGCTGGTTATTGGGTAGAGCTTTCTCACCAAAATCTTTCCTAATAAAAAAAATGACAATGTGGGCAGGTGATCTGAACTGCCTACATTAACCCTACCTTGTTCTTTCTTAATCTTTTATTTCTCGATAAAACTGATATACACTTGCTTTGCAACAAGAAAAGTTAGATAGTGCACATCTTTGCCCCTAATAAAATGGATTCTGTTAGATACAGTTTTGAACTTATGAGGGTACCACATTACATTTAACTTTCCAGCACTCTGGGCTTTTCAAAAAGACTACAAAGGAACAGAAGAACAGGATCTAGCAGGATCATTTTCATAAAATTACATAAGCACCTATCAGTATCACAGTTAAATACGAAGTATCATACATGAAGTCAAGTAGCTGCTACGAAGATTTTTAAAAGTCAAGTGGGTTAATAGCATATGCTTGTCAAGTTTTATCTAGTACTCATGGATGTACAAAGACTCCAAAAAAATAAATATAGGATCTCAAATTTAGTTCCCACCCAACAGTTAGAATTTTAGAGGGCATGCCATATCTTAATTAGCTATGAACTCCGGTTGCTCGTGAAATATGCAAAGTTCCCTCTTTTATTTCTCAAGCCAGACAAATCTTTTTAAATTGTACTCCATCTGTCCCACTTTATTTCTTGTTTCATACACATGGACGAATATAATGGGATGGAGGAGTACGAGATAAAGCCAATCTCTTGGTTGAAACAACTGCTTTGTCAAAAAACTGAAACACTTCCCAGTTGCAATTGAAAAAGGTCAATGGTGCATCAAAAAGACGGCAGGGGGAAACATTTTCTTAATGTATACCTCCGTATCAAAATCCAGTAGTAATTTGAACACTGCAGTTGTGTAAATCAAACTAAAAGGTATAGGTATGGGTATAGATATCAATTTGATATCCCTCATATCCATACTAGTGTTTATTATAAATTTGATATCCCTGATATATCAGGTGTTTGGTATGTTGGGATATGGATATCACTCTATCCATTAACCTCTCTACTCCAAACAAGGAAATCAAGTCTCATACCCATATCCTAATATCGATATCATCTCATATCATATCCATATCTTGGTGTCAAATATGGATATCATATGGATACCAAACGAGCCCAAAACTATCAAGAAACTTCTAGTACTTTTTTCTAATGTCAGAGCTTACAAAAGTATCAAGTTTTGAAAAGGTATAATGAAACTCTATCCAACTACAGAAATCAAACAGAGCAAACAACGCAACCACCTCATTGGCAAACAAAAACCAATAGGATTAAAAAGCATCTCAATTCAGCGTTGTTATTAAAGAACATACTGAAACAAGTAGAGCACAATTTACCACTTATATCTCAAGAAATGACCATCAAGCGGGGACGATTCAGGGACATCATCTATCGAAACAACCTTATCCGGACGGCAAACAAGCACGTAAGGTGAGAGCTCGCAACCAACAATCGGAATATCGGACGGAAGGTAAACCCTTATCACGCTCAGCATGCTTATCCGACTTCTTCTTCTTCCTTAGTAAACTCAAAGCTTCGAATTGCACTCCCAAGCCCTAAACCTAACTCCAGATTACCACACACAGAGCCTTCCGATAACCAAAATGGCAACCGAAAACCTGGCGGATCCGCCATTTACATTACCCCCGAAGTCGCCAGCGTAGAGCGATGGAGGAACACAACGTGAGAACAAAGCGGGGGCGAGATGGTGGAGAGTCAAGGGCCACGAGAACGGACTGAAGATCCTATAAGACAAAGTCAACAAGTTTCTGGGGACGGAGGCGATTGGGGATTTGAATCGATGATTCCTGTAGAAATGAAGCTTCTGTGATTGCGAAACAGGGATTGATCGATCGGTCGGACGATCGCAATCTATGGAGGGAGAGATTGGAACAAAGGAGGGAGATGAGAGAGAAAGGCAGGGGATTGGATAGTTAGGGTTTTACTGAGCACGAAGAAGAAGAAGAAGAGGAGGAAACTGAGATGGTTCGTGCTTTGTCGTTTCTGCGTTTTATTCTGCTGGAACAAAATGGAAAAAGAAAATTGAAATTTTGAGATTTGTGTTACTGTTAATTAATCCGTCATTATCCATTTGCCTTTAAAAACTCTAAATTTAATATTTTCACACAATTATTAATTTAAAAAACATTATCCATAAATTAATATCTCTACATATAATTTTTTTATAAAGTAATGATTCGAGATTAGATATATCTGAATCTCGATGACCGATAAGTCAACAGTCGGTAAACTATAAAAACATATCATCATAAAATGTAAAAGGTGCAATACAAACAAACGGAAACGCACTCGATAAAAGACGAATCTAGGTAAAACTAGGCTACGAACGAAGTCAAGTGCCATTCATAAACAACATTGTTGGTCAGCGGTACACCAGGAAGGCAGGAACCCATGTGGATAGTGAAGACGAACCTCCAAGAAGCTCATTCTCAATCACGGAGTCGCCTCGTACACACCACCTCGACTTCAACCAGTCCCGACCCGACTGCCAGAACTCCAACGAAGAAACATAACGCCTAGATGCACCCAAATAAATCCGCACGCCGTCCAAATGAAAACACACCATGAAAAATCGGTCGAAATAACCGATCCAGCCCTAATGAGATTTAATACGAGCGGGATTTAAAGTTCTTACAAGAGTTGTGAAATTTGCGAAAAACAAGCCCTTTGGAGAGTTACTTTCTTTTCTTTTTCTTTTCTTTTTTTGAGAAAAAACAAGCATTTCATTCAAATCATCTCCTCCAACACAATAGCGCACACAGTCGGATGCAAATTTTGAGTAGAAAAATACAGAGTATTCGAACATGGTCTGATCGCAGCTAAACTATGCGCCGCTTTATTGTCGTCTCGCCTAATGTGTCGCCATTCAACCTCCTCAAAGACAGCAGCCTCCGCCTCCACGACCTCGATCAGCCTTCCTAGCACACCAATCCCAGTATACCCGTCACGGAGCTTGGCGATGATCGATATGCAATCGTACTCAACCTGCACAAGTCTCATACCTCTCTCCCTTGCGATGTGCACTGCCCACCGGATCGCCTCAGCCTCGGCCACTTCGACATCATCTGTGCAATCACTCGCCCGCTGCCCTGCCACCCTAACCTCACCATCTTCATCCCTCCCGATGTACTTTCAATTACCAAGTTTAGATGTAGGTTACTTTTATATATGGAAGTTACTTTCAATTACCAAGTTTACATGTAGAAAATTAAAGGGTTGTAAGGTGTTGCCTAGCTAGCTAGCGATTTATTTTATTTTTTTAGTGCATAACAATTATCAATGCAGCTTGGTTGGTGATGATTTAAAAGTATGATTCTTCATTATTCTATTTAAATGAGTACTAAATTACATCTACGATTTGATGGAGTACTTTAGTCCAATGACATTTTATTAACTTGGTAAATTACATTCACCGTTTTATTGAATACTCCGTACATTTTATTTATTTATTTATTGATTAGGTAAAGATTCGGATGGAAATATCCTATCCGAAAGCATCCCGTCGGATGAGGCCTAAAAGACCAGTATCAAGGTATAAATCTGGTCCCCTGGTAGAGTAGTAAAGGTGTGCAACCTTATCCGTTACCCGGTTACCAATACGGGGAATAAGAGATATTTGAATACTATTATTATTTACTCCTTGGAGAAGGGCTTGGATATCGGACATAACTATTTCTATATCCCAGGGAGATCCGACTTGTGTACTTAGATAGTCCGTGATAATTTTTGAATCTCCTTCTATTATTAGATTTGTTATCTTTAATTCCCTAACTTTTTCCACCCTAAAACGGAGGGCTGGCGCTTCGGCCATAAGGGGCGATTGTCCACCAATAGCCTTGCCACCAATGCTAATCGGATCACCACACTAATCCCTGATGATGTAACCAATAGAGCGGTTTGATGTCGATATAAATGATTCGTCGACGAAGTTTAACTTGAATTTGCCAGCATTAAGCTTCCTCCAACGACAGGCTTTTGTGTTGTTTTTAGTGTGAATTTTTTTCCCCGATTTGTTTCGCTAAACCCTATTTTCCAATTACGTTCCATCAGCTAACTCTTTTCCAATTTTCAATATTTTTCCTGATCATTTTCTTGAGACCCTCCGCAGAGGGGATGTTTTCATTTATAAAGATAGTTTGATTCCTAACAAACCACAAAGTCCACCATCTGATTGCTATATTTTATCTTCTTTCCACCGAGAGAGTGGAGCCTATTATTTATAAAATTTGGTCCATGTCTCTATTTTAAGATAAAAGAGTGTGAATTCTTTGAGATATTTCTTCGGGAAATTGTTGTTGGAAATTGTTGACGGGGCATTCTATGAATAAGTGAATATCATCTTCCTCAAACCGGTTGCAAAGAACACATGTGTTTGATACCACCTAGGGATGGCAATGGGGCGGGGAATCCCCGTGGCGGGGACGGGGACGGAGATTTTAAACGGGGATGGGGGGCAAAGTGATTCCCCGCGCGGGGATGGGGATGGGGACGGGGATAGTAGTCCCCACCCCGCCCCGTCCCCGTTGGGGACCCCCACGGGGATCCCCGATGGGGAGTATGAAATCCCCGTTGTTGTTTATATTTTACCTAAGTTTAAATAATTTTTCTTTTATTCTGAAAATTTTACCTTATAATTTACATTTATAAGATATTATATGTAATTGTGATAAACGGTAAGAATAGAGAAGAGAGGTGCAGGGAAGAGAGGAGAAACTGATATCTTATTAGGGTTCCAAAGGACCCATTATATAGGTGTATACAAAGGAACTAGGGTTTCCTAGAGTTTATCCATCACAATATAATAATATCATAACACTCCCCCTTGGATAAACATCTCTAAATATTACAAGACTGTCATATTAAAAACCTCGCCTAGAAAACCCAATGGGACCAAAACTAGGACAAAGGAAAAATACAAATGACATGTGATACGCTTTGGTGATCTGCCTCGTTAAAAACCTTGTCAGGAAAATCAGTGGGACAAAACCTGATCGAAGGGAAAAAGAGTGCAGTGCGTATACTCTCCCTGAATTCAACACCCTTCTTGTAGTCTTCTCATTCAGGTAAGCTCTTTGAACTTCTTGATGATGCTGACTGTATGAGCTGCATAGTCGAGTCTCAACATTTCTTTTGACGTGTATAAGTTGAGATTTCTTCATACATTACAATTGACTTCGAATGCTTGACTTCCATTTGCTGGCGTTGAGCTACGCACAAGCATATGGTACTTCAGGTCCTAGTGTGCTTTTCATTGTGGATCAGGGGGATCTGTTGTATTTAAATGGTGCATAAGTTGCCTCGTTAAAAACCTTAACTTGGAAAAACCCAACGGGATAAAAACCAAGATCAAGGAAAAGAGTACAACATTGTATGGTACTTCGGGACCTAATGCAATGTCACCATTTTCACAATTATAGGTACTTCAGGTACTCATATAAGGATCTTTAACCGATTGCATGTGACAAGACTTTGATACTAATGCTTCAGGCATTTTCAATCGATCTTTTTCATTTATATGCGTATGCAAGTAACACGTCCGTCATTTACAGTTAGATCCAAAATTATATTCACTTCTGGTGAATACATTCTCCATATACCCTTTAATTGGTCGGCTTTTGTACAATCAAGTTGGCTTTATATTTTATTTTGTATGAACACCCACTTAAAACCAAATGATGTTACACTTTCTGGTGTTGGAACTTCAGGTCCAATGCTATCATGCTTAAAGAACCCATTCTTGCATGATTTTCCTTTTTATAGCTCTTTACTATCATTTCGATGTCGACATCCATTATTTATTTGATGATCATCATATTCTCATAGGCTCTTTCCACTTCTGGGGAATCGTATACAAAGAGCCTAGTGATCTCTAACACTTCTGGTGTACTTGAGAACCACTTGATATTCATTGAGTTGGAGTTACTTCTGGAACTTCCAAATGAGCTAGTATTTGTGACTTTATCACTTTCTTGGCCTTTAGTAAATGCTTTCAATGACATATTTGCTAAATCTTATAATCATTTCATTTATTGAACTTCTGGTTCACTTGTATTTATCCGCGGATATGAAATGATAGAGAAGTTGCTTCCGTGCAATCTCTTTCTAAATATTAAGTCTCATTTTCTCTCCCCCTAAATACCGAGCATTTGATCACCATTATAAAGCTCTAGGTATTTGATCTCAATAGGGACTCAAACCCCATGTATCATCCAACTTCTTTGTGGTCTCATTGTGGTTCATTTGGAAGAGGTACATCTCGGAACATATGCTGCTTATTCAAAACCTTTGAATGACATGCTCTCTTCTGGAGATAATTAGGGAGATGTTATTGTGTCAAATTCGAAATGCAAACATGCATGGGCCCATTTAACCAGCGACTCTTCTGGGTCGCCGCGAGCTACCGTATACTCAACAATGTGGTTGATAACATTCTCTACCTTATGTTTCATATGACCAAAGTGTTAAGGCATCTATAATATTGGAATTACACTGGTCTATATGATAATGTTCCGTAGTTATCTCATTGAATCCATTCAAGAGACATTAGAGACTTTGCATTTACTTTTAATATAGATGGTCTTATTGTTGATTTTGCCAAGATGATAGACCATATATGTTCGGTCACCTTTATTGAGGATCTTCTAGTCCTAGGATCTTCTGGTCCCTCTTAGTGGGTGTCTATGTGAATTTCAATGATCTCGCACATCATCGATTCACATGAGTGACCGGATGCCACAAAGAAAAATATATTTTATCATTGACTAACTTCTGGTTAGTGATAAGTTTCAATGGGATAATTAAGTGTCAAATAAACCATACATATACATTCTCACTCTGTAAGACTTGCTTCTGGCTAGTCATATGAGATATTTGTGTTCAATGCCATGTCAATTCATACATATGTGTCATTTGTTACTTCAGGTAACAAGATCAATGCTCTTCTGGAGCTATATGGTATTCATCTTGGTTTTCCATTCAAGATTGTTTGAGAAAACTTCAGGTTTTCAAAATTTGTTTGACACTTATAAAACCATAATATTCAACCATTGAACTTTGTATATGGTGATTCATTTATATCTTCTTCAGGAGATAAATAAGAATTTAATCTTCTTCAAGAGATGTAATATATAAGATGTGTTTGCTTTATCTACTTCAGGAGATAAACTATCACTTTTGGAATGATATGCAAATTTAACAATTTATATCTACTTCGGGAGATAATATTTGTCTACTTCTGAACACAAAAAAAAACAATACAAATTGAAATGAATAATAAAACTGAAATAAATAAATAAAATAAAATAAATAAGTTCATCACTACGGGGATGATTTTCAATCGTTCACATCTACTTCAGGAGATGGTCCGTTCATCTACTTCGAGAGATGAGTTGACTAGTCCGTTTGAGACTGGTACATTCACATCTACTTCAGGAGATGGTTCGTTCATCTACTTCGAGGGATGAGATGATTAGTCCGTTTGAGACTGGTACATTCATCTACTTCTGGAGATGAGAATCTACTCTGGGACATACTTCCCGTTAATCTACTCTGGGAGATAAGGTTTTATCGATTGTTCATCACTTCGGGGACGAGATTTGTTTTATCGATTGTTCATCACTTCGGGGACGAGATTTGTTTTATCGGTTCATCGCTTCGGGGATGAGATTAATCCGATCATCGCTTTTATCATATCATCACTACTGAAATTTAATGGATATAAAATAATCGATGTATACATCCTCTTCAGGGGATGTATTCAATTAATTCAACCACCTCGGGGATTGAAATTACTTATTCGGTTGATTCAAACACTCGGGGATTGAAATTTATTCGATTGATTCAATCACTTCGGGGATTGAAATTTGTTCGATTAATTCAACCACTTCGCTTACACATCATCAGGATGTGTTTATACTTCACAGCCCTGAAAGTTTTAGCCACTTTCTGTAATTATATAAAATATACAAGCCAATCTGTGATTTTAAAAGAACTCTGGGCTGATTTTGTGATTAATAAAAGAACTTGCTAGCAAACCTTTCTTCATCGGCATTACACAGCGCTGCCTGCAGGTCTCTTCGTCGATCTGATGGCCGCGGCGGTGCAGAGGCAAGGATGCGATCGGGAGGCAGCGATCAGATTCGATCTTCTAGAGCCACTTTCGGGAGAAGATCGGGAGGTAGCAAAGTCGATTGACTGGTCCTTTGCGCGATTGACTCTCCTTTGCGAGGCCATCGATCGCCAGAAAGGTGTTCCCGATCGCCTCCCCAGGGAAGTCCTCATCCCTCTGCGCAAGGCTCTAGAACTACCATGGGTGTACATGATCGCCAACCACTGGAACGAGTTGCCGTACGGCCGTGTCGCCTCTGTCGCCAAGGAAAAAAAACTTGAAGATTACTCCCTCCTCTTTAGTCGGTGAAGATACTCTTGTTGCTTGATTAGCCCCACCGAGGGATTGTTTGTGAAGCTCGAGAGAGAGAGGAAAAGGGGACTTTTTGCAGGCGATGGAAAAGGGGGATGCAGGGAGGAGGCGGTGGGCGTGCCGATTGGAAGCGAGAAGGGCGGAGCAGAAGTGAATCCGGGTGGTGGGTGCGGTGGCGATGGAATCCATTTAGAGATGTTTTGCGGTGGCCTAGGCGTAGTCGAAGGGAGGGAGGCGGCTGCTGGTTATTGGAGACCGGC
Source organism: Persicaria maculosa (assembly GCA_963922045.1). NCBI lineage: Eukaryota > Viridiplantae > Streptophyta > Magnoliopsida > Caryophyllales > Polygonaceae > Persicaria > Persicaria maculosa. The sequence continues at coordinate 64,395,572 of OY998255.1, forward strand.
AATGGAGAAATGAAAACACAAAATTCATGACATAAACTAAAAATCCAATAATGAAATTGAAAGAGGTTTTAGAATACAGAGCAATTATTAAGCTGCAAGTCGGCAACTATGGTTGAATTGCAGCTTACAAGTACCCAGGAATGCCAAAACAATCTCCATAGGCAAAGTGAAATACAAGATGAAACAAAGATTAAAAAATTCAGGTAGAGTGTCGTGCTGATAACGTGTGATAAACGGTAAGAATAGAGAAGAGAGGTGCAGGGAAGAGAGGAGAAACTGATATCTTATTAGGGTTCCAAAGGACCCATTATATAGGTGTATACAAAGGAACTAGGGTTTCCTAGAGTTTATCCATCACAATATAATAATATTATAACAGTAATATTTATGTCATATTTTTTTACATAACTTTAATAATATCTTATAGTTTTCTATTAAATGGGGGGACCCATGAGTTTCAAATGGGGAACCCGACGGGGAAACCCGCGGGGAATGCAAACGGAGAAAATTTAGCGGGGACGGGGATTCCCCGATGGGGACGGGGACCCGACGGGGATGGGGACAAGGGACATTTTTTATCCCCGCACGGGGACGGGGACGGGGACGAGGGAAATTTTCACAAACGGGGACGGGGACGGGGAGGGTACTCCCCGCCCCGAACCCGCCCCGTTGCCATCCCTATTTACCCCCACCCCTTTTTGGGATAAACATGTAGCTGTGACAAGGCCTTATTGTTTTGTTTTCCATATAAAGTTTTTAACTTTTGGGGGTGCGTCAAGTCTCCAAATCCAAGAAAATTCATCTGATGATCTTTGTGATGTGGAAGAGATTAAATTGTAAGCACTCGACGTTGTGAACCAGCCCTTTTTTGCAGGCCACCAATAAAGTCAGTCTGCAAAGGGGGTGATTAGCAAGGGGATTTTTATAATTCCCTCTGTAATAGAAGTCGGTAGTACATAACTACATAAAGAAGCTTCTCCCTCAACCATTGTCCTCCTATAATGAAGTCACTTACCGAATCATGTAGATTTATGTTATGGTGGGAGACTATTCTCTCCATAAGAGGTGTCGTTGTTACCCAATTGTCTTTCCAAAACTTAATTGATTTCCCATCCCCCACCAGCCAGATGAGTCTCGATTTGAAATTCGGAATCAGCGAACTCAGTTTCGCCCATTGCCAAGAGGCATTGTCTTTTCTATAGTAGGTAAGGATGTGGCTGTCTTTTAAATATTTGTATTGTATGATTTTGACCTAGTTATTCTCCGGTTCAGCTAGAATTTTCCATAGAAGTTTTAGTTGGAGAGCTTCATTCACGTCTCTGGTTTTTCTTATTCCCAATCCTCCACCCGCTTTTGAGTTACATATTTTGTCCCAACTGATGAGCGGACTATGTTGTGTATATTTGTTCAAGAAGAAGGTTATGTTGATTTGATCTAATTGCTTATGGATTGCTCTACCTTGTTGTGATAGAGCATTAACACGCCATTTGCTCAGCTGATCTTTAGATTTGCATATTATTTCTCCAAATGTTTCTTTGTTAACCCTCCCATTTATGATGGGACAACCCTAGTATTTTTCCAAATTTCATTCTAGTGGTATGTTATCCCTTCAAGGTCTCGTGCTCTTGCTCTAGGAATTCATGGGGTGGTTTGAAACGACGACTTATGATAGTTTACTTTTTGCCCTGAAAATTTACAGTAGTCTTCATGTATTTCTTTTTACTTTTAAACAAGCAGAATTACTACCTTTAGAAAATATTATTATATCGTCCGCAAAGGTTAGGAACGTGACACAGGGGCCCGTGCGGCCAAATTTAAATCCGACGCTATTGTGATTAGATTCGGCCTCCAACGATAGTTTGTGCGCAAGAACTTCTGCCCCAAGAAGGAAAAGAAACGGGGAGATGGGGTCCCCTTGCCTCAATCCCCTCGTTGGTTTGAAAAGATCTGTAGGACCGTTGTTTACTAATACGGAGAAGGAGACAACAGTCACACATTCCATAATAATATCCACACATTTTTGGTGGAAACCAAATATTTGGAGAACTGATTTCGTAAATTGTCAATCTACTCTGTCGTATGTTTTTTTTTATGACGAGGAACCCACCTTTGGCGGTAAACCCCGCGCATGTGACCCAGCCGGCAAGAGTCACGTACCAGGTAAATAAGCTTGCGCCGACCGGCTCGACCCACTGGTAGGGAGCAAGGCAAACCTTTGATGGAAATCCCAAGGAAATGGGCGGAGGCAGGGATTGAACCCGTGACCTCCTTCCTACCCCTCTTGCTCCTCACCACTAGGCCACCCCGACTGGGGCCTCGTATGTTTTTTCCATATCGAGTTTTACTATAGTCCATCCCTTGGAACCTTTTCTTGCGCGGAAAGAGTGGAAGATCTCATGTGCTATTAGGATATTGTCTTGAATTGCTCTGTCAGAAATAAAGGCTCCTTGTAATGGGTGTTTAAGTTTTCCCATTATTATTTTTAGTCGTTCTGTTATTATCTTTCAGATGATCTTATATAAAGTAGAACATAGACTAATCGGTCGGTAATGTGTAGTCATAAAGGTGTGATTAATTTGTTTTAATAGGTTGCCAAAGTGGAAAAAAGCTTTTATAGCCTTGATGATGTCAGAGCCAACAATGTCCCAATATTTTTTATAGAACTCCGCCGTCATACCATCCGGACCAGGATATTTATTATTACCCATTGAAAAGACTGCCTTTTTTTTATTTCGCTATTAATTTGTTGGTTGTTGGGTGAGTAATTTATTTTCATCTTCTGTAATAACCGGGTTGATCACTGAAAGATATTCTTCTAATTTGGGATTTGTGTAAGTTTGTTCTCGACTAAATCTTTTTTCTAAGTCTCTTTGGATTTCCTTTTTAATATTATCATCACTTATTATTTGGGTTCCTTCTGCTGAGTTAATTGTTCTAATTATCTTTCGATTTATTCTTCCTGTTGCTACCCTATGGAAATAGGAGGAGTTGGTATATGCTAATTTTAAGTGTTTTAATTTAGCTTTTTGATTCCAGTAGGTTTTATAAAAGATGAGTAAATTTTCCCTTCTTGACAAGAGATTTTGTTCTTTGTATAAATTTGGGATTTGATTAGTTGATTGGATTGATTGTAGCTCTATTAGGGCTTCATCAACGTCTTGAAGCTGGTGGAATATGTTTTCAAATGTTTTCTTGTTCCATCTTTTAGCTTTTTGTTTAAGGATTTTTTATTTGTGCGTGATTTGAAACATCGTTGAGCCTGCACATGAAGCTCTCCATGCTTGTTTGACAATATTACGAAAATATTTTCTCTGTAACCAAATGTTTTCGAATTTGAACGGGAGTGGTTTGAAGGCAGTATTTTTTGAGATGTTAATTGTAATGGGCCAGTGGTCCGAGTTTGAAAATGCTCCATTTTTAGTTCCCAGGTCAGGGAATAAATCAATATTATCTCATGATGGACTAGCACCATGTCAAGTTTTTTCTTTATGTTATCTTGTTTCTTTTTCCATGTAAATGGGTTACCAGACGAAGGGATCTCCAACAAGGAGCTAGCATGCATCTTTTAATTCCAGTAATCTCTGGAATCTACTCGGTAGTGTTTCTATACATCACCACACTTATCCGAATGTTGGCTAATTTCATTTAAGTCTCCCATAATTAAGCTGGGAAGGTCGCTTTGGGCAATCAAATTGTATAAGTTTATCCAAAAGTCCTCTTTCTCTGTAGAGGGGGGGGGGGGCCTATACAAAAACATTAGGCATTCAAAATTCTCATTTGTGTTCTCGTATTTTACTCCGATGATTCTTGGGAGATGAATAACCACCGAGATGGTTTCATCTATGAACGAGTTTTCATTCCATAATAGGGCTACCCCCAGCACGACCAAAGGCCCGGGACCAACAGATATTTGTAAATCCCGCGTTTTTCCATAGAGAGTCTTTTGGTTCTGTTTCAGTCTTTGTTTCTGCTAAAATAAGCATTTGTATATGATATAGAGTGCGCCATCCATTAATGTTAGTCCAAAAGTTTTTTTTTTCCAATTCCCCTACAATTCCAATATCGTATAATCATGACCACACTTTTTCCGCATGGGCGGGCAGCAGGTAACCCCTCCCATACCAACACATTACCCTTTTTGGGATTTCTGTTATCTTTTGAAGACAGATTTCTTACTTGGGATTCTTATAAGTGTTTTTAGAATTTTGTCTATTTCAAATATTTTAAGTCTAGGGATATAAATCTCACTTAGAAAGATTAGTCCCGTGGTGGTTTCCTTTATATAGCCTCGAAAAATTATAGCCTATGTAGTAGCGTGTCTTGTCAATACAAGGGCTTGTGTTAGTAAGGATATACTCGCCTTGGGATAACCATTTGATTCGAGATTTTCTAACAAAGCTTTGATTGTGAGACAATGTCGGAATTATCTATTCAATATGCCTACATATTTTTCCTTTTCGGGTGTAGTAAGAGTGATCAATCTTAGTGCTTTGTTCTATCCAAAGGTTTAAAAGAGAAGAGTAATTAAGGATTTTCTCCCAGTTGTACTTTGTATTATAATCCAAAAAGCATCTCCAGAGGAACGGAAAGATGCAAATGGAACCCAAGGGAAAGGTCTTATGGGTTTGCCAATAGCAAGGAGGCCTAGTCGAGTTCGGGGAATTTGCCACATCAATTTGATAACCTGTCAAGTTAACCCAGTGGAATTTTGTAGATAAATATTTTTGGGTTTCCATTATAATGGTTTTTTTTAAGGTAATTTGTTATAGTATCAATTTGCAGAGATGCATGTGAGAGAGGGGTTCCTCCCCGACCATTTAATTTGTTGATTCACACTCGATTGGGTTTCTAAAAACCAGTAGCCATGGGAGAGGTTATAAACCATAAGAAGCTTGTAGTTAATTTTAATTGTATGAGGCGAAGCATAAGATAGACTTGACCATGGAAGGTTGTTTATACAAAGGTTTGGTGCTAGTGATGGATCGATTTGTCTCCAGTATGAAATTTGGAAATGGGGTGGGATTCTTGCCATTTTATGCTTCAGGCACCAGTTTACTAAGGGATTTACGGTTACTGGAGGCCACCACTCAACAAGTTTGCTCAAAGAAAGGATGTAAACACAAAGGTACTTGACCCAACAACTCATTGCTAATATACTGGGAGAACAAGAGTCCATCAACATAGGTGGGGCCAACCACCAAGAGTAGGGATTGCAATGGGGCGGGGACTCCCCGTTCCCCACGGGGAATCTCCGTGACGGGGACGGGGACGGGGATTTTAAACGGGGATGGGGACGGGGATGGGGGGCAAATTCATTCCCCGCACGGGGATGGGGATGGGGACGGGGATAGTAGTCCCCACCCCGATCCCCGCCCCGCCCCGTCCCCGCTGGGGACCCCCGCGAGGATCCCCGATGGGGAGTATGAAATCCCCGTCTTGTTTATATGTTACCTAAGTTTAAATAATTTTTCTTTATTTTTAAACTTTTACCTTATAAATTACATTTATAAGATATTATATGTAATATTTATGTCATATTTTTTTACATAACTTTAATAATATCTTATAGTTTTCTGTTAAATGAGGGAACCCCTGAGTTTTAAATGGGGAACCCGACGGGGAAACCCGCGGGGAATACAAATGGGGAAAATTTAGCGGGGACGGGGATTCCCCGATGGGGACGGGGACCCGACGGGGATGGGGACGAGGGACATTTTTGATCCCCGAACGGGGACGGGGACGGGGACGGGGACGGGGAGGGTACTCCCTGCCCCGAACCCGCCCCGTTGCCATCCCTAACCAAGAGTCCATGAAACAATCTACACAAGTCCACGTACAACAGCTAATTTGCTAGACACCAAACCAAGCAATTTGGTCAATTACACATTTGCACATATAGGTTGCATAAACTATTTTCCTCTCAACTTTTTTCCTTTTTTTTGAATGAAATGCCAAATCAAACAATCTACAACACCAATGTTGCTAGTTAATTGTCTCATTGAGTTCATAAGCGGACTTTGACTTAAAAATCAATATTTAGACCACATGTAGTAGATATTTGATTCACAACAAGAGCCAACAAACATGGCAGTGTCATTAGTCCTGCACAACTTACATATGAAACTCGACCCAAATACACTAGTCGATACGGTTACATGAATGGCAGAGCCAACATTAAGCAAATTAGCTATTATACCACACTGATTATATAAAAGCATATATAGTAGAGAATACATGTTTCTAGTGTTCATAAGTGCGCCATCACTAGATATTACACCAACCACATCAGCTGGGCAAAAGGAGATAGGTTGTCCATGTGAGAGACACAAGGTTTCACAATTAGGCTTCGGGCAAACTGTCAAATTGACAGCATGTGCTATACACCTACTCACATACAAAGCAAGTATTTGAAACAAACCTTCATCACAAAGCATCCATGAAGGTAGCACAAAACATACGTGCAGTACACAATAACAATTTAGGCAAGTAAACCACGTGGCAAAATGTTGATTTTCAAATATCCTAAAAACAATGAACATATTACCCCATCTAGTTCTAATCCAATCAATATGTCTTTTTCTCAACAGAAGAGCACACAACGCATAGCTAGAATCAAAGGATTCATTCAACACAACTTGTCATATGTTACAAGCGAAGAGTTGTTTCTTAGCATAGTTACATAAGCCCTTTCGGGGCGTGTCTCGAGCCGAGCTTTTTTCGAGTTTTAAGTAGTTTTATTTGGTCATAACATATTAACTTAAAGAAAATTTTAGAAATTCCATAAAATTTGAGCTATTCAAGCCTAAATTGAATGAGCCGAGCTTTCATCCTAACTTAAAATCGCATTCATACCCGGCTTGTTTATGTAAGTGAACGAACTCAAGTCGAGCTTTTTTTCAAGCCGATCCCGAGCCGAACTCGAACCGATCAGCTCATATAACAACCCTACTCCCATGTTTGGGAGCAGCGTTTAATAAAGATCGGACCATACCATACCATAACCTGGACCGGTCCAGTCCATAAATCGCAGTACCGGACCGGGCCGGAATGTCCACCGCCCACGGGCCGCGGTTCCCGGTCCGATTTAAGTATTTAACTGTAGTTTATGATCTTGGGCCGGAATGAACCGGTGGAAAAACAAAACCACCTTTTTCCTTCTCTCTCGGTTCTCAGTTCTCTGTTACGATTACGAATTACGATCTTCAAATCACTTTCCCAATTCTGTAGTCTTCAAGGGGGAACTCGCCACTTTCGCCGCTCGGCCGCCTCTCGAACCTGAAGGAGGTCACGGCGTTCGACGTCCCTCGGGCTCTCGTGGTCTCGCCTCTAGCAGTTCATCAGCCTCTCGGCTCTCGCCGTGTTCCCTCCCGGAGTCCCGGCTCCATTCGACTCGCCTTAATCTCTACCTAATTCAAAGGACTTCCAGGTTCGCTCGATCTTTCTTGATAGATCTTTCGTTTTGGTTTGTTGTTTTTTCCATTGAATCTAAATTTGGTGGCCATAGGCAATCCTAATAGGCTAAAACTGGTATGAAATGTTAGAAAAAATGGCTGCGATTTGACTCTGTGTAATTTCGGAAGCAACTACTGATCATGTGCAGTGTTGTGTGACTGAAAGCTGTTAAAATAGGAGTGAGGAAGTTAGACTAGGGCATTCTGATTTCGGCAGAGAAGGGGAATGTAATCCTATTAATAATGTATATGATATATAAGCAAGCGCATCATCTTTATTTCATGCTCAAGATGGGGAAGACTAACTAGTTCATAGGATTCGAAAACAAATATCGCAGACTTGGCTGTGTTTTGTAAAAAGGTAGTTGATGGGGGTAGATGAAGTAGATGAATTATTTAGGTTAAATATAGCTTAATAAGCTGGTGATTGATAAACCTAGTTGCTAGGGTAGCCGATGGAAACTTGTGAAAAAACCAAAAGCTCGAAAAAGCATGGGCAACTTGCGATAACTAATTAAACTAAAAATCTTGTATTTATTTAATTTAAAACTACGTAATATCAAAATCAAAAGCTTCAAAAGGCTAGCTTATGGTGCCCAACATAGCCTTGGTCTTCAATGTTGCAATAAAGCTAGTGCTATTTTTATGACAGGAAAGTTGTAATAGTCATCCTTTTAATAGGGGCATTCAATCCCCTAGTGCTCCAAAGTACACTTTAAAAACAGTCCAGGCCACAGTAGAGGAATCACGCAAAAGATGGCAAACTGGTCTGAGTATTCCGGGTTATTGGTCTTGGACTCGTCCGGACCCGTTGGGTAACTCTATCGCCACCAGGGCCATGTTTTGCTCAAGCTGCTGAAGGTGAACGAGTCAATGAACGGGAAGCATTCCAAGCTTGGATAGAAGAAGCTCTTGCTGGGCAGAGGGTAGAAGTAGAACTTTAGTGAAAACATCAGCAAGCTGTTCAACCGTGGGGATGTAAGACAATTGAAGTAATCCTTCCAAGACCTTGTCATGAGTAAAGTGACATTCTATTTCTATATTGTTCACCCTCTCATGAAAAATGGGATTCTTGGCTGTTTGAAGAGCTGAGCTGTTGTCACAGTAAAGGGTGACAGGAGAGGGTGAATTCAGATAAAGATCATCCAGTAATCGAACCATCCAAGTGACCTCAGTTGCAGCCTGAGATATTGCCCTATATCCGGCTTCAGCAGAACTTCTGGAGACAACACTCTGTCAGTTTGGGATAATCACAACCATTTAAGGTGATGCCCCTGTTGACAGTTCCTTTGACTTAATGAAGAGTGTGCATGAGTGCATCTAAATGAGAGGAATAAGGATCCTCCATAAACTACTAAGGCTCTGAACAGCAAAACAGAGATCAGGCCGACTGTGAGTGAGAAAATTAATCTTTCCCACCATCATCCTGTAGAATGTGGGATTGCTTAATTTTGATCCTTCAGACTTCTAACTTGCAATTTAAAGGAAGAGGAGAACACAGGGCCGAAGATCACCAATATTGGCATCATGAAGAAGGCCTAAATCCAATAGGAGACTTCAAGGCCTAATAAATAATGGAGAAGGCCTAAATCCTTAAGACCAAACTTAGAATCCAAGAACAGCTTGAGATTACTGATTTCAGTGTTGTCCGAGCCAGTCACAAGAAGATCTTCAATATAGATTGCTACAGCAGTGAAAGAACCATAAGAGGACTTGGTGAAGAGACTGTAGTCATTTTTCGATTGCACATAGCCCTTTGAAATCAGTGCACAAGAGAGAGTAGAAAACCATTGTCTGGACGCTTGTTCCAAACCATAGAGGGACTTCTTTAAGCGAAAAACCATCTGGCATTTTTATGAACATCTTTTCATCAAGCTTTCCATTTAGAAAAGCATTATTCACATCTCCAAAACTTGCCTAAACTTGGATCTCTATATTCTGTTGGATCTTTCACAAATCTTTTAGGGTTTACCTCCAATCTAGGTTCTTGATGATTTGCCACTTTCTTTTGCAAGAATATGCTAGTGGTGAAATGACTTGCTTTTTTTTTTTTCAATGAGTTCGCCTTATTTGTTGTAATTTTAGATTAAGAGGGATATATTTTTAATGGCTGGTGATTAGGTGTGCAAAGTAATAACACCTCGGTATGTCGCACAATGAGTACGGACTGGGGTTCAGGATGTATGCATCCTTATCCATCTAGTTGTTGGATTTATCGGATATAAATTCAGATATTCTGGACTTGTCTGCCCTAGGTGGGATTATTCCAAGATGTTGTTGTTGTCGAATAATCTGATCTGATATCACAAGAATTCCGCGATTAATCTATTGCGCATCAAATTTGGACTTTAGACCGAGTTGCAAAATTTTTGATCCACTGAAACTCAACTGAATTGTGCACATATATATGCTGTTTTCCTTTTACCCCCCTTTTTTCTTCCCCATAGCTATATCAAGTACAGATTATTTTTGGACTACAGGCAATAGATTGGAATTGGATTATTGTTGTACATTTCCCTTTTTCTAATATTAAAGGGGCATCTGTGACTTGTTTTCACAACACTTTATTCAAGGAATTTGCCCCTTTTTGTGTGATTTGCAGATAAGACGTCACCGAGGCTGTGATTGATTGTGACAAGGCCACCAAGGACTTTTGGGGAGGTATAAGATGGGAACTAGGGAAGTGTACGAAGAGAAGAAAAGAACCGGGAATCTTGACCATGATCCTACAATCAAGCCTGGCCTTGGTACCCCGCGATGCCCTCGATGCCTATCTCCCCTCGACTCTAATTCTGTATCCCCTCCATCCCCAAGTTTTTAGGGTTTCAGTATGGATTTTTTTAAATTCTTGGTGCTGTATATCTGATGTGTATCTAATACTAAAAATTGTGATTTCTATTGTTTTCAGGGGGTCAGTGAAACCATCACTCCGGTCTTGCATGATGCAACTGCTGTTGTACGTTCTCTCTTCTCCCAAACTCCTTCCATCCCATGGTATTCTTGTGTTTTTTACAATAGATGAATATTTAGAAGTAGGAGGGATCTGAGCATGGAAAGCTTTGAGACTTGGGATTTAAAAAAAAAAGAATTTAGGTATTGGTCAGCCAGATTGGACAAAATCAGAAACGAGGACATCAAGAGCAAGATTGGAGTGGCGAGTATAGTGGACAAGCTGCGGGAGGGCAGATTGTGTTGGTCTGGGCACGTGTGCAGGAGACCGTCTTCGGCCCCGGTGCGCAGGTGTGAGAGTTTGGATCTCGGAGATATCCGTAGAGGGAGAGGTAGACCACGGAAGAGCTGGTTGGAGGTTATTCGTAAGGATCTTAACCTTCTAAACCTGTCGGAAGATCTCACTTCAGACAGGGACCACTGGAGGCGGTGCATTCGGGCTGCGGAGGGATAGTGTTTCGTGCTGTTATGTTTTGTCCTTTTGCCCTTGCGTCTTTTTACCTTTCCCTTGCTTCGTCTATGTTTAGGCTTCCTTTTATGAGTCTTGCTCGCCCATAATTCTAGTTTTCTATTATTCAGGGTCTTTCGGAAACACTCTCTCGACTTGTTCGGGGAATGAGTGCGTACATCCTGACCCCCCAGACCCTGCTTTGGCGGGATATACTGGGTAGTAGTTGTTGTTGTTTATTGGTCAGCCAGGACTCTATAAGCGGCTAGAAAATCGAATAGGAGGATTTGGAATTTTGGAGTGAGGTTTTATGTTCATGGTGAGTGTTTAAAATAGTCAGAGGCGATGAAAAGCGAAGGGACTAGGTTAGTGCTATAGCGTGCCTTAAAGGCAAAGGCAATCACCTTTCCATAAATCATGTAAAAACACTTTAAACTTTTGTTACTTTCAAGTTTAATAGTATAAAACATGTTCGTAATGAAATAAAACCAAATTGAAAACCTAATATTACAATAAAACCAAGTCTAAAGCATCATAGATACTAAATGCAAGTCTAGGTGAGGAACTTGTGTTTAGTTGCCTGGTTTTCTCATCTTGCAATTTGTTTGTAAGAGACTATTATGCATCAGCTTTTTGTTTCACATGTGGACTAGAACAGCTAAGGAGCTGCATTTTCATATCTGAGTTATTAGTTTTATGGCTGTGGCTTGTGACGTCCTATTTTGTGTAATTGCATATGGAATAAAAGGAGCCATATGATGTTTCCACATGCAGCTTCTTATTGGAACATATTTATTATCAGCATTTTGGTATATGAATTGATGCTATTATATCTGTTTTTGATGGGTCATAGATCCATAGTGTTTTTATATTGCAACTAATTTAGCTGATGCTATCTACTTGGAACAATGTGGTTTTAATTTCATTTTGTCATGGAGGTTGATAGAAGAATTTTACTGAAGTTTTGTCAATACTTGCTTTTGTCTTTTATTGTTCTGAAGAATGTTTGCATAATATTTACAAAAGATTTGTCTTTCTATCAGATGGGAATGGGGAGTATGTTCTCTTTCTTTACATTTGACACTCACAAACAGTGTACAAAATGATATCTCGGTACGAAAGCTGATTGTTGGTGGTTACCAATATGCTGCACCATCTTAAATGTTTGTTCAAGTTATCTTTGGAATTCATGATGTTTGAGTTTTCTTCCTAGTTTTTGATAGCACAGTCATGTAGATATGAAGTATGGTGTTAATTTAGATCAACATAATTCCTCTTGCTTTTTCTAGCAAGGGGATAAGAAAGGAATAGGTGGCAAGGGATGAGTAAGGACTAGTGGTGAGATATGAGTGAAAGAGGTTAAATTTTCATAAAGATGCAATACTGCTAAATGAGTGTGTACAACAACAAGAATTTATGGAGAGCATTTTGAAAATTTGGGGTTTTTTTTTTGTGTCGCAGATAGTTGGGGCAAGACTTGGTTCTTTTCCTATGCACAAGAGAGTATCTCCTGTTTTTCTCTAGTTCTTTTTAGGAATACGTATTTGTTTTCCATCATTCTTGTGTGAATGCCTATGAGTATTAATTGTGGCTGAGAAGCTCTGTTTATGTGATTCCTAACTCTATCATCATCGTATTATTTATTTCTCTTTCACCTGTTGCTGTTTTCTGTTTAGGCTGGTTTAGGATTGGGTGCACTGCTAAGTACTATTTATGGGTTCAATTCTGGTACAATGCAGATCACTTATCTCATTTTTTTTGAAACACTTCTATTGATGCTTGGTACTTATTAATGCTTATTGGTCCTCATTAGGGTTACAATACGCTCAAAAATATGTTAAGGGACCAAAGTGGCTTCAGTTTCTCGTGGGGGTATGCCTCTCATAGCACTAGCAATTATTTGATATTTTGTCCCCAGCCTTTTCCCTCACTTCTAAACTTGTTGAGTCGATTTTGATGTCTGTTAGGCCCATCTAAATTTATAATCACTGAATTTTCCACAGGTTCCTCCTTTGATGTTGTTTACAGCTAGTAGTGCTGCATTTGGAGGTATTCTAGTGCTACATTGACTCTTTTTTAATACTCCCTCCGTATCACAAAACTTGTAGTTTTAGCTTTATGCACACTTATTAATAATACCTATATTTCCTTTACTTTTATAGGATAAAGTACCTAAAAACACTAATTATTACCTATAAAAAGAGCAATCATTACCTATAAAGGTAATAACTATAGCTAAAACAACAAGTTTTTTGATACAAATTTACTGCTCTAAAACTACAAGTTTTGCGATACGGAGGGAGTATATAATTTTTTAATTTTAATATTGCAATAGGTTTTTTTCTTGTTAATGGCTATCATGATTAGATCTTATGATCTTTGTTGTTGATTGTTTATGTATTCTATACCACATAGGGTTTGTTTGGATTCCACATAATCATAATTATAATGCACTTATAAACATAAACACTTACAATGTTTGGTTTTACAATGTGTTTAAAATAATGTAAATTTTAAATAAAATACATTGTAAATTGTGTCAATCAATTACATCAAGTATATAATGTAATGATAATAAACTTTACGCAATAGTGGCAGTTTGGTTGACACAATAAGTCTACAGTTTGACATTTAGTTGGGATCTTCTAGGTCTTCCATTACCATTAAAGGATGTTACTGTTGCCAAATTTAATCTACAGTACCCTGGATGCAAAGAGTGGGCCAAAAGAAGTGGAAATTGGTCATTTGGCATTTTCTAATGTACCTGAATGAGAGATTACTTGTTTTTTAAAGAGGAGATCACCCTCTGGCCTACAGAAACTCGAACAGCCATTTCTGCAAGAGCCTCAAAAGAAAATCTTGTGTTACAATATTTTACTTCGCTGCTAGGGACTATGGTTCTAGACTTCTAGGTATTTTGAGATTTTGTTTACCATTTTCCATAATTGTCCTTTGCTTTGACCATTCCACATGAGTAACCTCTGGATCCGGCATGTGAGTATTTCTGTTCCGATAGGAACAAATTAAATACCTTTAGCATTGTGTGGTCCATTTGCTAGTGGAACAGTTGTTTAAGGCCTTTACAATTGGATTTAAAGTTTGTTAGACTAGTTGCCAAGATTCTGGGTTAGCATTGGTTAATGCTGTTGAAAGTGCCCCTATTCGATTAATAGGTGGATTTAGAGTTTCAGTAGTGCAGATTTCAGTAGAAAAATTGTGCCTGAAGGAGTGCTAACACACGGTTCTAACTAGGCAAGAGGTTGTTTAGTCTAACAGATAAAAATGGGGCTTGGAGCAGAGGTTAAAGAGTCACAAATTCACAAAAAAATTGTGGAAGGTAAAGCCTGCTCATACCAGTCGGGGATTTATGGTTTCGAACACAGTGTGGAAGCTTTGGAATGTGTTGTCAGTGCTATTCTAGTAGCGTTTGAATAGCATATGCACTTGCATGGTTTATTTGTTTAGGTTCGCCTATATATGGCTCCAAGTGCTCCCTTCTTTCTCCTCATCAGACCATACAAAGTGAATTACTCAGAGTTAGTTCCTAGCTTCCACAAGTGAATATATTACGGAGAGCTTGAGGGTGTTGGGGTTTTTTTGTTGGGGGGGGGGGGGGGGGGGGGGGGGGGGATATCTAGAATGAAGGGATGAAAGCCCAACCTTGTGCTTGTGATTTTGTGTCACATGACAGTGTTTCTTTACTTCCAGAGAGCAATCTTAGCATATACAATCCATGTTTAAGTTGAATTTTCGATAAGCAGTTCAAAAACGTTGAATCTCATTCTATCCTTTGGCGTGCACATTGTAGGTTATGCTCTTCCAAGGTTTACACAACTTACCGTGACATCATATCACACCGCCTCAAGTGCTTCACATTACGGGATCTCACTCGTAACTAGACACATTGAGGAGGCACACACTTCCAAACCTCAGCAGGATAAGCTCTGAGGACAGATGATGTGCAGGTGACTAGTCTACCAATTTTGCAGTGCCCGGATTTGGGCTTCTCCTTATACTCAATGATTGATATGTTCTCACTCACCATGGTTTCCTATACTTCAATATTCTTACTGTGAAAGACGTACTGCACTTTTACTAACCCAGGTTCTTGCCTTTGTTGCTTAGTAAATCATTTTGTACCCTTACTTGTGGCCTTATGCTGCATTGTTAGCGAGTTTTATTGCCGTCCATCTTCACCAACTCACCCCGAATGGAGATATCTAGAAAAGCTGTGTGGCTTCAATCCGTGCAAGGCTTTCAACGTGTTGAATTCGGGTGGTCTGTATTATCCTGTATTTGTATATAGATAGATAGATGGCCAAATTAGGGTGAATGGGCAAAGACAATAATATGTGGGTATCTTTTAGTTTGGGGGGTGGTGTACCAGTTACTGTCGCAACTAGTCGTATCATATCGCTCGCTCCTGTGACACGGTCGAGGAGGTTAAGTGAACACAACTCATAAAGTCTGGGTATATAGCAACGTCTGAGGAGCAGGGGAGTACAATTATCACAGATGAATTTTTGGATTGAACCGAGAAGTTGAAGGATCCTGAAAAGGACCTGACGGTATCCGACCACATGGTGTATGAATTTGGTGGCATTCATTGCTGAATGTGATGGGAGTTGAAGCTTCACCCACCACCATACTTTTTTTTTATATTTTACATTGCACTGAAAATCAAAAAACTTTACCGTGCGGTGAAAGAGAGAGTGATCTGAAGCTGTGCCGTTTTTTTACCTTTCTTTGCCTTTGGATGTGATGCAGTTTTCTATTGGGCCTTTAACAATGAGCTTAACTAAACCAACGTTACTGTTTGAATACTTGAATGTTCGTGTTTG
Source organism: Persicaria maculosa (assembly GCA_963922045.1). Classification (NCBI taxonomy): domain Eukaryota; kingdom Viridiplantae; phylum Streptophyta; class Magnoliopsida; order Caryophyllales; family Polygonaceae; genus Persicaria; species Persicaria maculosa. The sequence continues at coordinate 64,411,261 of OY998255.1, forward strand.
ATGAGTTTGTCTACAATGCTGAAACCATCATCCAATCTAAACACGACCCGAATGTCTCGATTGACAGGACATTTGTTTTTTTATTAGTTTTTATTAAAAAAAGCTTAGAAGTTAAGAGAGAGTGGGGTTGAAGAAGATGAACACCAGGTGCACGTTAGCAAAGAGGGGAGGGGGGGTTACTGTATTGTAGTAACTGTCAACCTTGGTAGCAAACTTTATAGGGTTGTGGGCCGATGTTTCTTAAATTCCACTGGGTCTTTTTCTGGCTTCCCAAAGTGGTCCTCCCCTCCCCTTCATAAATTTTCCTTTTCTTGTGTTATTTATCACACTATATTACATCAAACCACCCTTAAAATATCAACATTTTTACCGAATCACCCATAAATTATAAAATTATAGAAACCACCCTTAAAATATGGAGGGTTTCTTTCAAATAATCACCTGCATTCCTTTTCATATACCAAGTATTGAGAGAATGTTAAATTACTACTCTATTCATAAGTAATTTTTAGTGGATTTTTTTTTTCGAAGCAAGATAAGATTTAGGGAGGTAGCCGACAGGCAGTTAGCTTTCCTAGAGCATCCAGACGGATGAGAATAAACAGTTTTGAATTGGACTCCAAGCTATCACTGGCATGACAACTATAGGCCAGACGTGCAATTCTGTCCGCTACAAAATTTGAATCCCTGGATTTGGGTTCTCAGATGGAGATCTTTTCCTCGTTCATTCTTGGTTCATCGGTTCATGTCATCATTGTTCGTTCCCTTCAATAGTACAAACCATCAACCTCTAGGAGCTGGCAAGTGCAATTCATAAGTAATTTTCAGTCCATATATTTTGTTTTAAGGTTCACTTTGATAAATTATTTAGAATCTAACCTTTTCATAACATGGAATTTATTTTCTCACCCATAAATCCATAATCCATTGTTAATCATTTCCTAAATTGGCGCGATTTTGTGAAAATTCCTGTATTTTACGGGTGGTTTTCTATAATTTACCCTCATTATTAAGGTTATATTTTTGAAAAAAATAAAAATAAAAATAAAAATTCAAATTTCAATTATTATTGTTATTATTGTTATTGACTCTCTTCCTCTACTAGTCACTCACTCTTACAGAAACGTCTCTTTCGTTCACCTTCATCATCCATCTGTTATGTGTATCAGATGCTCCCCTATGGAGATGCATTCAATTTGTGCTGGCCCCATCCCTCCTTTGATCTTTGTCCAATTCCAATCTTTAAACTTAACATGACTCGGAAATCGAATCTGCCCAATACCTAAGAGTCTTAGAGCTCGGTACTTGGACGACTACTTGACTTTAAAGAACCCAACTTGATCAATGGTTCGAATCCCGCCAACGATTGATTTTTCGGCTCATGTTAGCTTGCTGTTTGTTGATATATATGTACATGTTGCCCTCTCTGAGAGGGTAGTGGAACAGCTTTTAGAGCACAGTGGCCTTTGGCAGCGACGTTTGAGGCCACTTTTGATGCATGGTATCTTAATCTTCTTGATTTGTGAGTTGAGTTTAGATCTGAGATGCAAGAAGCTGATCGAGTATTGTCACTAAGATGGCCGAAAAGTCATCAAGGGTAGGTCCGTTTATAGCGATAGAACACGAATAAATAACACACCCGACGACGTTGATAGTTTAGGCATTGGCATCAAACTACATTGTCATGATTTGAATTGTCAAAATGTTTGGACTCCATAGTGCAGTGGAGTGAAGATTGCAAGTATGTGTTCAAATCTTTTACTTGACTTAGTAAAAAAAGTGAGTAAATAATGAGCTTTGATGTATGTAAAATCAATTCCATAGATGGAACTGGTCACTGAATTGATGCATTGATATGCTACTATTTATAAGCATTTTTGTGACCACAATGGGTTGGTCACATGTGTATCGGTTTTGCTTCACTTATATCTGCTTTACCCATTTACCCACGATTTTTTTTATGTGAAAAGAATTTGGATGGGGTCAGATGCTACAAATGAGAACACGAAGTTCTGGGTCGCATGCGAATGAATTTGACCGACTTGCTCAAATGGTTTCCCCCCTTCTTATTTTTCAGAATGGTTGAGCCGGACGAGTATCTATCAGATGCAGGTGAAGTCGTCGTCGCTAGACATAGCATTTAGTGTGTATGAGGGAAGCCTTCATGAATGTTAGATTACACCAATCCCAATAAATGCTCTGCCTACTCTCATGTTTTTGCCCTCTTGCAGGTCCCAAATACAGTAAAACCCAACCCTATGAGGTTGAGAGGCTCTCCTTTTTGCCCTATTTCTCTAAGCTGTCATTTCCATTCTTATCAACCCTTAACTAACTCATAGCTAATCTAGCTACAAACCAAACCTTAAAAAGGAAAAACATAAATTCCTTTCTACCAAAAAAAATAAAAAAAATTTCGATTTTCCCCTCCCTCGTATCGTTCTTTATGGACTCGTGTACGCTACAACCAGCTGTATCATACACAACATTACCTAGTTTATAAGGCTATCATTTTCAAGAGTATCCCACAAAAGTATGTAAGTATATTAGATTAAATGCTTAGATAAGGGAATGTTCCTCAAACTAGCTTGAAAGAAAAAAGCTCACCTAACTGATCTGAATTTGTGAAATTAAAACCCTTATTGCCAGCTACATTGGTATTATTAAGGTGGGGCTTTGTAGGCCTCTTGGCCTCATCAAATATATGGATTGATGTAGATTTTTCTGGCTTACAAGCAAGCAAGCTAAGCTTTCCCAAAAATAGGTTCGGTACCATTTAATTTATCCGCGTCTTCTTTGATAGATGCGCTAAGTTTGGTTACCTTTCAGCAGGGCGAGCACGAGCTGCATTCTGCCTTGCACTGATTGACATCACTAACATTGTACCATCTAAAGATCCAGATCTAGATCCTAATAACCATGTTTTTAACCATCCACGGATGGAATTAGTTGGTTGAGGAAAAAAAAAAAAGACCCAGATGAGACAAGTCGGGCCCACAAAATGGACTCAGATACCCACAATAATCCTACAATTTACAACAAAACTTCTTTCAACTTTCACACAACTAAAACACAATCAACTTGAGTCACAGTCCTCAGTTCCACATCGATCCACCCAAGACGAGGAATCGTCGCATTAGTAGATGGAAGTCGGAAACCTGATGCAATTAGCTGAGGAAGATGCTTGAAGGAAGAGAAGTTGGAAGTTTGCGGGGACAACTTTAGAAGTACTTGAGTTGAAGTACAACAGAAATTCAGTCAGATTGAACAATCTGGGTTCGGGTTCGGATTGCAATTTTATTTAAAAAAAATAAAATTTCTTGTGGTGCATATATATATATATATAGAGAGATATAGTGTTTGTGTAAGAAGACATTGAATGATGGGGGCAGGGCACCATGATCTCAGATGTCCAGCTGTTATGGCCGTCTCTGAAGCCACCACTTACTTACCAGAAGGGATGGATCATATCAGGAGGAACACATGCATTTGTACCATAAGAAACTGGTTTTTTCACTGTGTGCAACCAGCAAAATCCTATAGCGATCTGCATGTTTTACACCCAATTCAATAGATTCATTTCAAGTACAGTACAGTTGTATTCAAAAGTCCCAATACCTCAGGATCTGAGATTGAAAATTTTGATTTTGGGTGGGGAGGTTTAATTTGTTTCAAAACATAACCCCCTTGTTTTGCAATTTAAGGCCAGTTTTGTGTAATTTACCCTAATAACATTTCCATTCTCCAACAACTTTTTCAAAATGTCTCCAAAATGGAAAAAGAAAATACACATTTTTTAAATTATTTTTGTTTCAACCCCAACAATTTCTCCATTTTGAAGATTTGGAGAATTATTTAGTTTTGAAAAATGCTGCAGATTTAGAGCTAGAAGTATTTTTTTTTGTTGCTTCCCAATTTTGAAGAATAATATAGAGAATTGATCTGGTTGACCAAAAAAGCATTAAAATTCTTCAAAAATTCCAAAATTTCAAAAACGGAGAATTTGTTGGAGATGCTCTAATTTTTTTAAATACATTTTGATTATGATGAAAAATGTCTCACCTTCCACTAAAATTTTCCAAAAAAAACAATATAATATATGCATTTAGTTCAGATTTTTTAAAGGAAAAATATTAAGATTTTAACTTTTTGAAAATCTCAATGTTTGCAAAATACATAAATTGCAGTTAATTACTAGGGAGATTAAGTAATATTTTCTTCTCCTTTTTTACCTTCACTTTGTCCTCATAAAATCAAATTTCTCCATTTATAATCTGGAAATTTAACCAAATATTTTTGACCTCTCAATTTACCAGATCGATTCATCAATTCCATAGACCGAGCCCTTAACATGACTTGGAACTTGATCTATTTAGTACTCCGCAAATATCTATCTACTTAATTGTACTTGTATATATTCACCAAACTCGATAGATTCAAGAGATATGATTTTAAATCAGGAATATCCTAATCTTTACCGCTATAATTTTTTGTCCTTTAGTCTTAGAGCATTATTTTTTTCCATATATTAATCACTTAAATAACATTTTGTGTCTTTCTCATGATGGTATCAGAGTCATAACATTCTGCTGTTGAAACAAAACTCCTTAACCATCCAGATCCCCTAAATCATTCTACCTCATTGAATGTAGACACACACGAAGATAATATCCGTTAAATGTCTCCTAAAATCGGTTTTTATGGTCTCGACATGATCTAGAGGGGCCGATTCGAAAAGGGCACAGTGGATTGAGTGTGCAAGGTAGAAAAAAGAAGAAGAGAGGATGTAAAGAAGGGGAAAAAAGAGAGGGTAGTAGTAGGAGGTGGGTGTCCTAACTAACCAATTTGAAATGTTCCTTAAAGTCATGTTGAAGGGAGAGAATGAAACATCTTTATATATTGGAGGGTGTGGTGTGGTGTGGTGTGGGTCTTTGCTATTTTAAAGGCATGAAAGAAAAACTACAATGTGTGGTACAATCATGAAATTATGTTATGTCTGAAATAGGTCACATTTACAAGTGACTGGGGACCCATGCTTTCACCAACAAAGTAGTTGGGGCCTTTGCCTCCCTCTCCCCACTTTTCTCTGTTTGGATTCCCCACTTTGTTATTTATTGTAATCAAACCTCCATATACTATATATTTATCTACTCCTACTACTCAATCAATTTGAGAATATACATCCATCTTTCAAGATGACGTTATTCATTTGATGTGATCGAACTCAAACGGAAATCAATTTTATATACCCCTTTTCTTTTCCTTTTGTATCCAAATAGTTGATACTTTTTAGTAAAAAAATGCATGTTTATTAATTAGAGATCATTAGGATTGAAGTCATTTAAAGGAACAATATAATTGAGTTAGCTTAATAATGATTAGTGAAAAAGTAGTTTACACGTGTATAATTGGAAAAGATTCCCTATATTCGGAATTTGGATGCTTAACTTGTACTGAAGTTCGTTGAGCGCTTATGCGCTGGTAGCCAAGTACATAAGCCGAGTGGGGTCCATCCTAAAATCAATTGGTATTAGGAGGAGTAACCCACTTGCTTATATACTAAGACTTGATCTTTCATATTTTCAATGTGAGACTTTTTTGGTCTTTTTTTTTAAGCAAGATAAGAATTCAGTTCTCTAGACAAGCCTAGAGAAACCGAGAGACCGGACAAGTCAGTAGATGGACTAACCATCATGTACAACCAAAGCAAATAACCGAAACAAATGACAGGAAGGAAATAACACGAAGCAAATGACATAAATGAAAAAGCGAAAATAAAATAAAAGTGCTAGCTATCCTACACCGTAAAACAAAACCAACATGACAAATGAATCAATCAGCCAATGAAGGACGCACACATAGAGCTCTAGGGACACAAGCGGACATCTTAGATTATGGACTCTGAAGAGCCATCAGATATTGACCGCAAATCCACGACGTCTTCGAATACAACAAATCAAACATCGTTCACATGAGGCCTGCAACCCAACAAGAACAACACAACACACCAGACCACAAATCCAAACCCAAGCCAAACCATTGCTCAATAAAAATCCCCAAACCGTCTCAAACCCGGCCCTCAAGGACGATAACGAAATCGTAAGTGACTACTAGGTAGTCACAATAAAGGCGACTGAGACGGGACAGAGAAAAGAAATTGAACACAGTCCAAAGGTAAAGGAAAAGCAGGACGTACGGAAGGGAAAGGAAAACCTAAAAAGGTGTTGATACAAAAACTAAGGCAGAGTACGGAGGCCGGGAAGGAGGTAGACGGGCGGACGTGTGCCACCACCAAGGAGGGCGGCGACAAGAACGCTGAGCGAAACTGAACCAGTCGGACACCAAAAACGAAGGCGGAGACCTATGAAAGCATTATTAATTAAAAATGCTAAAATCATTGAAATTTGAAAGATATTTCTAAATGTAGCTTATTAACTTATGCTCTTGAGACATAGGTTAGAAAAACCATCTTCAATTTGATTTTTGACAAATTTCATACTAGCTAGTTTAAAAAATAAACAACAATATTTAAAATTTTACCAAATATAGTAAATGAGGTGAAAAAACTAATAAAAAAAGAAAAATAATATGAAAAAAATTAGAGTATTAATATAATATATATCTTGAAAATCAAATACAATCAGATAAATTTAAAAAAATTAATTAGATACTTTTATCCTTAATGGTGCTCAAATAGATAATTATTTTATTTAATGAAAAAGTGTTCAAATGATCAATTACACGGATATAGAGAGATTATCAACTATTTTAAGACAATTTTGAGTTAAAACAACAGTTATTTTTAAATATATTTTTAGTACAACATATAATTTTAGCAACTGCTTTTCTATCTATACCCTTGGGGCATATGATAAGAAACCCATATGAGAAATATTTCTCCTAGATACACCTGATTTAACCATTTTAAAATTAGATTATGGGGCTAACTCATTTTCTTTTAGGGTTTTCTTTCCCCAAAAAATATTCTTATCTTATGTCCTTAGGACACACATAGACAAACCGTTAAAGTACGAACCATTTTCAGATGGTTCAACCGGTAATATTGGTATAGATGTCTGAATCCCTTCAAATGTCAACATTGCTCCAAAAGGTGAAATTGCTCACCCCGGACGCCCCTCACCCCTGGCCCAACAGAGATTGTGAGAGGCGGAAAATCACGGTGACTCAACCGGTAACAAGGACCTGGGACTAGTGTTCACTGCGCACAAGAAGCCCCTTCATTTGAGAGGTTCCTCCCACACTGCCGCTAGTGAGACTCGATCAGTGGTCCTTGCTCCAAATGCTACCTCTATGACCGATTGAGCTAAGTCCACGGGCCAAATGTCAACATTAATGTGATGAGATTAGTGGTGCTAATTAAATAGATTGGACCCGGATACTTATGGGTCATGATAATCCTAGGAAAAAAATCATGACATTCCATGGATCACTTAAACTTATAGCATATACTTTAATTTGTTCATAATATCAATCATACTAAGATGAATGATGAAATGACAAAGTTTGAATTGAGACTTGCAAGTTGAATTGCAAAGCCATCAATGTATTTTTATTTTATTTTTTGGAAAATTTAATTTGAAGTCATTGATCAGAACATACAAGAAGAGGTCCCCTACTTACTGTCTTTTAGCCCCCGTCTAAAATAGATAAATTATTTCCCCTTGCAAAAAAAAAAAATGATTACTTTTGCACTCTTTAATTTGCTTAATTAATCACGTGAGACACATTTACAAATTCCGCTAGCTTATTTTTTTTTTTTTTTTTTTAATATTGAGGGGGTAGAGTCTTAATTGATTTTATAAGTTAGGTAATATTTAAGCGAGGTGAAATTAATGGATTAATTAATTAAAATAAAAACTGTACATGTGTGCACATAAAGAAAATCAATCAATTGGTAGGGGATATAGGTACTAATCAATATAGTAGTTAGATACTTCCATCCAAGCCATTAATTATTAGTTCAGTATATATGTATGGGTGGTTGGACATGATTCTTTAAATCCCAAATTTTGAGTTCATGAATGTCTTTATAATTTGAAGCAAGCTTAGTAATGATCCAGCAGTTTATGTGTCATATTGTAATAATTGATTTAACATTTTCTAAAATAAGTTTTAAATATTTATGCTTTATTTTTATATAGGCTTGTACTCCTCAAATGTCTCCCCCTTTTATCCCTCAATCCGGCACATTCCTAACCTTTAAATTAAAATATATAGCAAGTTTGTGAGAGATGGGAATGAGACATATTCGAGGACAGATGATTTGGACCCTATTTTTAGGACCCTATTTTTAGGACTCGAATGTGAGGCTTCCTAGCTAGTTAAAAGAAACGGGATCATTAATTGCTGATTCATTTTAATATCTTACCTTAATCTTAAGTTGGTTAATGTTAAACATCAACTTAAATGACCTAACGAGTGCAAATACATGTCGGGTTATATAAATTCATTTATTTATTAATTATTATTATTATATTGTGGGGTTAGACAGTTGCATTTGAGAGCTTCGAATGTTGTGATAAATATATAAATGGATGATTGCTCGAGAAATATGAAAACTTAATATAAGTTCATTATCAATTGGTTTAATAATAGAACTTTACTGGTCTTGTGTCTTGTGTGCTTCAATTAATTAAAATAAAGAGAGAAGAGTATAATTCATTTGCCAACTCAAGTGGCTACAGTGATAATTGAATTGAAATTCGTCAATATAATATACTTTGAGGATTGAGGAATATATGTAAGCTTTCTTTTTCTGGCCTTAAAGGTTCCATGTGAAAGAGGACAACATACACAACAAAGCTGAAATTTGTATAATCAGACAATTTTTTGACCAGCTTTTCCCAAAAGCCTATGTATCAAAAATCTAATTTGTTCAATCAAACAGTTAATTTCTGTTTTAATCAGAGGCAAATGAGCCTGTGCCTTGAGAATCTCCCAACTAATTTTTGCTTCCTTTGCTGTTGTTGCATATCAACAAATTTACCAGTTTTTTAGTGCTCTCTGCAGCCTATTTTGGAGACCAAAAAAAAAGAATTTTTTTTTACTGCACAGTCCATGTTTTTCCCTTTTCTTGCATCTGTGCTGTCCATCTATCTGCATCCTCCAACAGTTTCTACATCCACACTGCAGTTGGATGTTGACTCTTAATTTATCTTGTGTTGCTAACTCAGATTTGGATGCAAGTGACCCTCTTAAAATGGCCAAATCACTTCAAAAAGATTGCCCCAATCAAACTACAACCCTACTCTACTTTTTGATGATTGCCAGGCTGTTCATGTACATATGTAGTAGACGAGTTTCTCGACTTCTTCTTCTTCTTCTTCGATCTTTTCTTGGGACTCGAAAGCCTTACCGCTAAGACAAGGGGTCATTTAAACACACTGTTGTGTCAAACATTCAATTAAATTAAATAAAATAATTAGAAAAAATACATTAATTAATGTATGGATAAAATTAAATAAAAACCCCCAAAGACTACTAAAGAGCCATATGTTAGATAAACATACAAATCTGTCTCTTGTGTTGGAACTCCCTCATCTCACCACCACCATACCTGGCCTGTCCACTGAAGTCAGACATGCAGTTTACCTGAACTAACTTCATGCCCCACACGTGTGCATTTACATGCTCATATACCTTCACATCTCTTATATATTGCAATTGCTACCTATCTAACTCTTTAACTTCACACCATTCATTCTTACATTAGGCATTTAGGCCATAACTTTGCTTGTAAATGCTTGTGACTTGCCTGCCTGCCAGCTGATTGCTCATCGATCGATCCACGTACGAGTATCAATCATTAATCGTAGAACTAAGATAGATCGAACTTGATTTCATGGCGAGAGTTGATCGAGTACTGATAATGTAAGTTGTACCGACTGAAACGACGAAAAATGTGATGCACATTTATTACCCCTCCGCGGGCTACCATGTCATAGAACAGTCTTTGGTAGGTATGATAGATCTTACTCAGGGAAAAAAGCAAGTAGATTTTGCTAACTAAATTGGGAAAAAAAAGGGTTTGATATGAATGCCCTCTTTGTTTTGCTTTTCTTGTTTGCAAATTGCACCATTGATTCATAAATTCAAATTAAAAAGCCCTAATTAACATAATTCCATGAAGATAACAATTGATTACTAAAGAGATTATATATATATAGGGAGAGATTGAGTTTGAGAGAGAGTAGTACCCTTAGGATTAGGCCAAAGCCAAATTAATTAATCAAGGTCCTAAAAGAAAGAAAAATCTATTTATAATATATGAAAGGAGAAAAAAATTTAAAAAAAAAAAAGAACTTAATTAAAGATTAATGAAGAAGATCCCTCCTGGTAATGAGATTACAGATGAAGATCCAAACTCACATGGTCTTGCAAGCCCTTCTTGGCCTGATCCAACAAGTACTGGCCATGGCTACTCTGAGTGGTGGCCTTGGATTTGTCATCACTAACTAGAACACTAGCTGAATTAGTCCCAATCAACGGCGGCAATGGATGATGAGGATGAGGAGGGTACTGGTGCTGCAACAACGAGCGGTCACCGCGATTGCTCGAGACGACGGATGGGATCCTCCACATGGCGAGTGGGCTGCCGTTGATGGGCGGCGGCGGAGGATGGTGGTGGTGGTGGGAATTAGGGTAAGAATGGTAGCTAGTGGTACTACTACTAGTTGGGTAGTACCGGTTAAGGTGGTTAGTTGATGTATTAGTGGCGGTGTTAAATGAGGAGGTGATAGGCCATGATGAGGTGGAGGAGGAGGAGGAAGGGTAGTAGGGCAGATGTGTGGGGCCCATCCGGTGGTGGTGGTACCCTAGGAGGCTGCCGTAGAGGTGGTGGTCTGCGGTGGCGGATGAGGGGTGGAGCATGGCGGCCGACTGGAGGTAGGCTCGCTTGGCGTGCTGACGCTCCCTCTTGTGGGCGTTTTGGTGCCCTCCCAGGGCTTGGGAGGTTGGGAAGTTCCTGCAGCAGTAATGGCACTCGAATTTACGGCCGCTGCCACCGCCGCTGTTGGCGGCGTTGCTTTGGGTGTCGCTGGTGGTGGCATCCTTGGCATGGATGATGTCGAATTCAGTCGCGTTGCTGTTATTGTTGTTGTTGTTGTTGTTGTCTGGGGGTGTTCCCTCAGTGGCGGTGGTGGTGGTGGCGGAGTTTTGGACCTCTATTCCGAAGAGGCGGACAGGCGCCTTGTCCTTGGCCGGAGCAGGGCGAATGAAGGGGAGCTGGGAGAAGGATTCGACGTTCATGAAGTCTCTTGTTTCAGCCTTCTCCATGGGGAAATAAGGGAGAGAGAAGGATGCTATAGGTAGCTAGTGGGTGTGAGTTGGTGTTTTGTATTTAGAGGTGAAGAATGAAGAAGCATAAGATAGATAGGAGGAGAATTGAAGGGAATTGTGAAGGGTAGGGGGGTTTATGATAGAGAGGGTGTTGTGTGGGGCCTAGATAGGTGAGTTGTACTTGAATGTTTTTAATACCTTCTACTCGCCCTCTTAATCTATTAACCTCGTTTCAAGTTGGAGTCATGTGAATTAAGTAATCGTTTGTTGGTATAGGTATTAACCTCTCGAATTTAATCCCATATTCATATTCAAGTTAAAATTCATTGATTAATATTTATTATTACAATTATAGAATTTTCGCCTAATACCCGGTAGTTTAATTGCACAGTGTACGAAATTTAGTATTTGCGCCATATACTCCTAAGGTTTATATTTTTTTAGCTCATGCCTTTTAGTTGTCTTTTATTGAAAAACGTTAATACTCCGTTGAATAATAGGATTTGAAATGTCTTCTTCGAAATGCCATTCACGATAGAGAGAGGCAAGGAGTGAGGAGCCAGCTACAAGACTCAACACCGGTGGGGGACAGACGTTAGGAGAGAGGAGGCCGACGCCGAAGACTACGATTGCTCTTGAGGTAAGTCTCTCTTTTTAATTTCAACTTTGGGGTTATAGACAAAGGTTTAGGGTTTTTTGATTTGAGATTTTTTGGGGATTATCATTTTAGGATCTTCGATCCAGGGTTTGTTGGTTGGTTTTACTTTTATGGATCAATTATATGATAATTTGTGACATCTAATTGAGTTAAATTCCCTTCTCAATTTTGAGTTTTACCGTTTTACGATTTCGAAATTTAGGGCTTTATGGATTTTTGAATATAGATCAATTATATGTTGTTTTGTTGACATATTATACGTACGTACGTTGTCTTAGAAATGGATGGTTAGTTAGTTCTAGGGGAAATCCGAGGCCATTGTCTTTTGGCATGAAATGGAACTGAAGAAGATGAGGTGAAATGAAGATAACAAATTAAACTTGGTCATTAACCGTACATGATCAGAGTATCTATGTTGATCATATTTATGCAATCACTACTAGAATGCAAAGAACAAAGTAAACTAAAAGCTTTTAGTAGCTTCTTGTGGTATGATATGATGTTGTTTGTGTTGGTTGATATGCGATTGTCTTTTGGCATGAAATGAAACTGAAGAAGATGAGGGGAAATGAAGATAACAAACTTGGTCATTCACCTACAACATGATAAGTGTATCTATGTTGATCATATTTATCCAATCACTACTAGAATGCAAAGAACAAAGTAAAATAACTAAAAGCTTTTAGTAGCTTCTTGTGGTATGATATGATGTTGTTTGTGTTGGTTGATATGCGATTGTCTTTTGGCATGAAATGAAACTGAATAAGATGAAGGGAAATGAAGATAACAAACTTGGTCATTCACCTACAACATGATGAGTGTATCTATGTTGATCATATTTACCCAATTACTACTAGAATGCAAAAAGAACAAAGTAAAATAACTAAAAGCTTTTAGTAGCTTCTTATGGCATGATGTTATTTGCGTTGGTTGATATGCGATAATATTACTGAAATCTTACAACCTCTTCATTCAACAACTGAAATCTATAATATGTTACACTTTATTTCTGTCATGTTTATCCCAATTTAGAAACGAAAGTATGTCATGTTGCCTGAAACTGAAATATTACAATTCAAAAAATTAAACTAAAATTTGTCATGTTTTTGTAATTTAGGTCTAATATACAACATGTGATTTTTCTTCTGAATGAATTGATTGCTTGCTTAGATCTATATAATGTTGTGTATTCAATTGAGTGTCTCAAAGAGACTTGTAGAATGCACCAAGATAAAGACATATTCAATCAGGTGATAGAGACAAATTTAACATAACTAGTTTTCTAGAGTTGTTAAGTATAACGACAAGCTTCTGCAAGGTACGTACTACAGTAACGTTACTGCTGTAAACCCTAACCATATGACAACAAACAAACTATATGATATCAAAATGGCACTAATGACAGCAAAATGTGTTGTGGTATTACAGTAATGATAGCAAAATACGTTCTCTATTTATGTCTCATTGAAGATAAAGCATGTTAGCTTATTACTTTGAAAATTTTGGCTGATTAGCTCAGCCGGTAGAGCATTGTGCTTAGGAACAAGATGTGGGTTTTGAATCCTACATAAGCCACACATACATTGTATTAGCCTCTTAGTTTGAAAATTTTGGCATAGCTTTTGTAGTATAGATATTTAACAAGTCTAAATCATTTTATTAGTCTATGTAGGAGTCGAACCTACATCTTGTGCATAAGCACATGTTCTACCGTTTGAGCTAATAGACTTTTTAAAATGCTCTACCGTTTTAGTTTTCGTAATTCAATTTCTACATTTTAGATTATATAATTTATTTTCTGAAATTCTATTTCTATTTCAATCTCACATTGAAGTTTTCTTATATATTTGTCTTAGGATGCTTCTGTTGGGGATAGTAGTTGGTTGCAAGTATTTTTTTAATGCTTTATTTCTACTTCAATTAGACTTACAATTGTCAGTTTAGTTTCCAATAAACTTATAACACTGACATTGTATATGTACACAAAATAATTGCGAGACGAGAAAGAGCACAATATATTGCAGTTGTGATGCTTGAAGTGATGACCCCTACAACCAAAAGTCTAACAAAATTCCATACATGCTCAGTAGAAACAGGAGCACCATCCTTTCTCTAATCATTCTTGAGAAATGTGTTAAGATCCACCATCACAATCCATGACACTATATTGACTTTTAGAATTCAATCACAGAATGTAAGAAATCTTACAAACATTCTCTAATCAGAGATACCTCGCAAAAAAATCATTATAACCATTACCCTTTTTCCCTAATTTTTCATAAAAAAAATTCTTTTCTCCCATTTGATTACCTAATTTTAGTATAGGGTAATCATATCCCTTAAAATGCTCTAATCATTTCTCTTTTCATTCTTTAGATCGACTCACAAAAAAAGTGATAACCATATACATTTTGCACACAAAATTTGATTTATTTCTCCCTACTCCTTAAATAAACAATTGGCCTAAAAATATGTAATCAAAGTATTTTAATTTACAGTCTTATATATATATTATCACATGAAATATATATACAATGCAAATTTCGTACAAATTGTGATGCAATCATAGATCTCCAATACTATACAATGCTTGGCTTTCATCCAATGAAATGAAATTGAAACCTATAGCTATCTATCTCACTTAATTAAAGAGGTGTTTGGCATGGGGAGATACATCAATTGTACGTTCTTGGGTCGTTGGATCAATTAGGTGGCCGGCCGGTTCAACCTTGAAATTAATGGAGGAGGTAAGGTATCCATCCATCCATCCATCCATGGCTAAACGAGTTTCCCCAATGGGAAAAGGGATATACTCCATCCGTCTCACAAAACTTGTTGCTTAACTTTTTAACCTATTTTTTTAAAAAACTAAAAATTCTATAAATATCAATTTTTTAAATAATTTCATAAATTATTGTATTAAGTATGAAATGATTTATGTAAATTAATAAAATCATTAATATTTTATACTATTGTTTTTATCCTTTTTAAAAAATATACTAAAAGTAAAACAATGGAGTAGTAACTATTTTGAAATGATTTATGAAATGACTTCTAATATTTACAAGTTTGTAAATAGATTTTGGCTGCCTAATGATTAGTTTTCTCCCATGGAATGTTCTTCTAGACACCCTTGTCCTCTTATGAATATTTTTTTTTTCTAGCTAAATTTGTAATGAAATTTTCTCATACAAGTTATACATGTCATTAACTAATAATTCTTCCTACTTGAAGACAACAGATCTAAAAAGGAAAAAATTGGTTAACATAAGCTAGCGGCTCATAAAATCTTAAATCTGGTTACAAAATTATACATAAACTTAATAAGGAGGTTGCTATAAGCATGGTGCTTTTCTCGTCATTCGCACGATTTTGTTACCGATTTTCGAAATCGGTAGTCATTCGCTGAGTGAGAGATCACGCGCAAGATCAGGTCGGCAGCTCTATCGATTCATGGATCCAAAGTCGGCAGATCCACCATAGCCGAGTTTCGGAGTCGGCATCGTGCGGATTGCGAAAATTCGCCGTGCCAATAGCAAGACCGCTTAATAATGAATGAATCAATTCGTTATGTACTCGATCTCCTCACCATTTATAGTTTGGACCATCATCAAAGCTTACTCGACCTCTCTATCTCCATATTCACATGGCTAGCAATCAGTCAAATAAGCACTGTTTATAACAGATCTTTTTTGGGAAAAAAAACCTAGCTAGTTAGGGTTGAGATCGGAATTAATTAAAATGCATGCATACATATAGGTGGAGATGCATCTAATGCCTACATATATATTACATATAGGTCTAAAAAATAATAAAAATAAATAAAAAATAGTGAAGGGTCTCTCTCTGTTGTCCCTCTGCATCGATGATGAATTCCGAAATGAACCACATGTGTGTGGTACTACCAAATTAAGCAGTTGGTGTTGCCTTCTTTATAGTTGTTGGTTGATGCATACATGAATGATCTATCTATTATACATATATTGCTGAATTTTCAGCACTAGGTGGTCCTTTTTGTTTATAACATATATATGTTGTCAATTCATGGAGCTGAGGCTAGTTTTTATTACATTTGGTATGTGCATTGGGAATAGTTGTGTATGATTCTTCATAAATTAATTGATACTATACCCACTAGCAGTACACCGGTTATACTATATGCACACATGTACATTTTTTGCATTTTTGTTTGTTTGTATATATATATAGGTATATAAATATATACTCACTAGAAATATTTATTTCTCAGAGGTGTGTATATATATATATATATATATATATATATATATATATATATATAGTTGTGCATTTTAAACTCAGCTAGATGCTACCAAATAATATTGTCAAGGAAATCTTGGATATTCCGTTGCGCGCTGCTTCCTTTGAAGACCGATTATACTGATGGCCTGATAGGGAGGGTTGGTTCACCACTTCAAGTGCATACAAATTGATCTCCGACCAGTCCTCCCGGTGTCCAGATTCTAATGTCTGGATCTGGAACCTGGACATTCCAACAAAGGTTAAAAACTTCCAACTTCTTTAAGACTAGCACAATGGTGTGTTTCTGTGCCTTCCACTTGTTGTTTGTGCAATTGTGCGGGGGAAGATGATGCTCACCTTTTTTTGGAATGTCAGTACACGACCTCTCTCTTTCAATTCCCAAACCACATCAGCTCAAATATATCATCCATGCTTAATCAGTCGAGAGACATAAAAGTGGTTATGTCCTACATTTGTAACAACATTAACAACACATCCAAAGTAAAGCTAGCTTTTTCTTGGTGCACCACGTGGTACATTCGAAATCAACATGTCTTCAGATCAATTCCTACCCATTGTAGAGACAACACTCCACATCATTAAAACACATGAAGTAAACTGGAGCAAGACATCTCGCTTTGAGGCCTGGTTCGATGATGACTCCAATATAAAACCACAAACCAACAATTAAAGGCGACATAAAGGGAAACAAACTAACATTAGGTGGTGTAAACCACCTAGAGGGACTTTCAAATTAAATTTTGATGGTTTTACCTACAGACACGATCAGTAAAACTAGAGCTATTATTCGTGACTGGGCTGGATGCCCAATCAACATAGGATACAAAAACATTTGGTATACAAAGTCCACTGAAAGCAGAAGCTCTAGCGTTAAAACTTGGTGTACAGCACGCCATAAATTTACGTATTGGTAAACTTCACATTGAAGGTGACTCGAGTATAATTATAGACCACCTAAACAAAAAAGAGAAATGTCACTGGGAGATTGAACTCATTATGTCAGATATTAAACTTATGTTGATAAAATTGGAAATAGTATCTTTCATTCGTGTACTCCGGATAGACAACAGAGTGGCTGATAAGGTTGCACACCTTTGTCACTCTGTCTGGGGTATTGATATTCAAAATAATCCCAGTCTACTAGACCTCGTCCGAAAGGAAGCCCTCAGGTAGAGCTTGCTCACCCGAAATCTTTCCTAATAAAAAAAGAGTTGTGCATTTTGCTACTTTTTCTGCATATGATTTGTTTTTAATCATTATTATAAATTATGCAAGGAAAAAGCTTTATATATATATATATATATATATATATATATATATATATATATATATATATATATATATATATATATATTAAGATGTGGTTTAATTTAGACCCGCTTGGTTTTGTTTTTTTATAGAGTGTGTTTGCCTGAGTTTGCATCGTTATGTATTTTATGTTATGATTTTTAGACGGCTCTTCCATCTGTCGGCTTGGCCGATCTTCGAGTTTTAGATATGCCTGAATTCGAATTCTTATCTAAACGTGACCGCACTTTTGGGGGTTTGGTAAAAATATATCTTCAACTTTCAAATGTAATAAAAATATCCCGACCTTGAAGGTAGTGGTAATATATTACCATATATATGGGTTTTCTCACAAGTAAAAAATGATGTCACGACAGCTTATGTGGATTTTTTTTGACAATTATCAATTGCTTGAACAGTTTCATTAGGAAAAAAATAAAGAGTTGGACCAGGTTCATACCCAACGCCTTTTCCTCCCTCCTATCTTCTTTCGTGGTCGCCTCTTGAATTGTCTTCCTGGTCTTGTAGACAGCTCGCGGTTCCTCTTTAATGACAGTCTTCCTCCCTCATGGTCGCCTGTCATGAGCTGTCTCTCTCACATCTTCTTCCTCTTTGATTTGTTTACGGGCTTGGCTGAGTAAGTTTTGTTTTTTTTCCCCTCTTCATTGTTGTTGTTGTTGTTGGTTTGGTCTTAGGAATAGTCGTATGGTGTTAATTTGAGGCAATTTTGTCCGGATTAGTTACTTGGTTGAATCAATTTCGTTTTTCGGGTTTTATTTTGTTGTCAGTTTATTTTTTTTCTAAAGAAATCATTCAAAAAAACTCAATTTTAGCGCTAATTTGTAAAAAGGCTTCCACACAGGCTGCCTTGTCAAAAAAAAATCCACGCAGGCTGCCTTGCCAATATTTTTTACCCGTGAGAAAACTCGTGGTAATATATTACCACTACCCTTAAAGGCCGGGATATTTTTGTTTCATTTGAAAGTTGAAGATATATTTTTACCATACCCTCAAAGATGAAGGTATTTTAATTAGTTTTCCCTAAAAAAATAATAAAATAAGAGTAGATGCATTGATGAGATTTTAAGGAGCTCTTAGTGCCACATCACCAATGTTTGAAGAAAAAACAAAGAAGCAAGATGTCATGCTATATAATTTTGGTGATGATCAACGCTCTCAAAGACGGTAGATCATGCTCTTGGGAGAAGATCATGTCAACTTTTCTGAAATAACACTAACAATCTTAACTATATATATAGGTTAAAATCTAAAAATCTATCCATAATTATATATGTGTAAAATCCAAAAATTTATATCAATACCTTCAAGATAGGAAAATTTTATTTCTTTATCCGCAAAAGCGACAGATCTTCCATAAACTCTTCCAAAATTTTATCCATATCTAAAATAATTGGGAAAAATAAATTGACAAAAATTAGATTCCATGAGTTGATTACCTTTACACGGCTAAGTATTATTTCAAATCTCCCAAAACATTTTATCTTCTTCATATTAATAAAGTTATTTAATTAGTATGGTCATGCTAATTCGTATTATTTCAATTTCGTCAAAACTCTTTATCTTTTAAAAATATGTTCATATTGATGACGTTATTGATAAATTTATTAATTAATATCACCATATAATATATTGATAAAGTTAAATATGTTCATATATAGCGAAAACAGGTAAAATCTTATCTTATATAATAGTCTTTAAAATTAGTTATTAATTAATATCTTCTAAAAATATATCCATTTCTAATCAAATTGGGTCAAATTTTATCTTATGTATAGGTATATTGATTAAATAGAGTTAGAATAAAAATTTATCTTTTACATATATTTAAAATTAGTTAATATTCTCTAAAAATATATCTATATCTAATCAAATTGGGTCAAATTTTATCTTATGCATATATAGATATATTGATTAAATAGAGTTAGAATAAAATTTTATCTTATGCATATATTGATTATTTTAAAATTTTGTGATTGGTTCATACCACTACGATAAAACGCCACGCGTCTCTGCCAACTTATCCTTTATTATATACTATATAATAATAGATAGATAGATTATTCCAAACCTCTAATCAAAGCTAGTCCATATATAACTTAATTAGGAGTAATCACAAAATTTCTTTTACTGATTTTCTTAGGGTGTGTTTTGATTCCATTGCATTTTAATTATAATGTAATTATTTTACCTCGTTTTATGTGAGCGTTTGGTTGTAAAAATAAAAATCTCGTAAAAACTGAGGTAAAACCGTAATTTAACAAAATAATCACATAAATAAAGATAAAATAATTACATTATAATTAATACATCGTGGAATCTAAAAATATCATAATTTAAACACCTTAAAAATTATGTTAATCAAACACTACCTTATCATTTTGCATTACAAACCTAATGTATTTAAAATCCAAACAAACCCTTACACACCCAATTCCTCAAAATTGAGTATTCAATCTTTTCCGGTAGTGGACGGCGGGCCACATACTAGGTTATGATTGGATAAGAACTAAGGTTATTAATCAATAGTTTTTGTAATTATTGATGCCTTTCCTATAAATGAAAATGTGTATATCCTTAATAAAAATACTCCCTCCGTAGCAAAATAATTGACCATTTTGGGGTTTTCACCCTTCTTAAGAAAGCTACAATTAGAAAGTAGAATAGTTAAAAATTTAGCAATGCAAATTTTCATTTCTTTGCTCCGTCACTCGAAAAGAACTTAGTTTATACTCAATTAAGAGTTAATCTCCGCGAGCTTGAAGCTACAAGCGGAGGCCCTCCGTCACTCGAGAGGGACTTAGTTTATACTCGATTAAGAGTTATCTCCGTGAGCTTGAAGCTACAAGTGGAGGCCCTCCGTCACTCGAGAGGGACTTAGTTTATACTCAATTAAGAGTTATCTTCATGAGCTTAAAGTTACAAGCGGATGCCCTCCGTCACTCGAGAGGGACTTAGTTTATACTCGATAACTCAATGTAACCAATCGAATTAAACAAAGAAGCAAACCAAGAACCAAAAAATGAGTATCACTTTAGCTGATTCTGCCACCACGAACACTGACAAGCGAAGAGCGATCAGCTGAATTTTGTAGGAAACAAGAAATCTAAACCCTGGAGTTACTACGGAAGTAGGATGAATTCCAGGGTTTAGTAAAGCGTGACAGAGAATGATCAGCAGCGCAGGAACGGAAGTTGCGGTGAGAGAAAGAGAAGCAAGTTAAGGACTATAAATATAATTAGGGTTAAGGCTCAAACGGTATTTTACTATTTTCCCATGAAAAAAGTTGTCTTTAAAAAAAAAAAAAGGCTTAAGTGAAGTTCGTGCCCCAACATTGGCAGGATTTATTATTTGTGATTACTTAGGGATGTAAGTGGAGAGGTACTCAATTTGATGCAACGAATGTTCTGGTGTCGGAAGCAATGACACTTAGCTCGGCCTATAGAAGGTGAAGGAGTTGGAGACTTGGGGTTTTAATGTATTTTGATCGAGGGTGACACTTTAATGGTGATCAACGCCCTCAAAGATGGTTGATCATGTCCTTGGGAGATTGAAATCCTCATCACTGATGTCACATCCTCCATATTCGTCGGTAGTTTGAAGTGATATGTGTCTCCCATGTCTTTCAGGAGATCAACCACTACGCGGACCGCATTGCTCACCTCTTCCGGATGGATGACTCGACGCCGCTACTCCATGACAGGAATCTACACATTTGCATCTGAAAAGATATCATTGGTTGGCGGTGAGCAGATGATTTTGGTAAACCTTAAAATTAATTAAGGAAAATGCTAGATAGGAGGTGAATTGTGTAGAAGTGTGTAATAGTTGGCGGTGAGCAGATGATTTTGCACAATCCTCAGGTTCATCATTGGCAACAAGTGAAGAGAATCCTCCGTTATCTTAATGCTACTTCAGATTTGCAGTTTCATATCTCAGCCCATGGTTATATCGACTTGGACCACAGAAGCCGAAATCGAGTAGTCCGGGTCTTGTTAAGTTTCTATCCCTAATCCGATGGAGATAATTTCAAGAGCAAATTCAATCAAGATCTATCAAGTGCTATCAAGAGGAAGAGATATGTACCTACTTTAGATATAATTCCTTTGTTGATTTATTTTTTTATTTCCATTATTTAAATCTTAATAATTTAGATAGATGTAGATATAGATAGAATTTCCTTCCTTGATTAGCAAGGAGTGGAAGCCTATAAATAAAGCCTTAGGGGCTGATTTCTATCAATACAATTCTAGAGAAGGAGAAGAGGTAGTAAGTAGAGAGAGAGAGAGAGAGAGCTTGTAGCCGAGAAGAGTTGGAGTTTGCGAAAGCGGTTTTGGCCTCGATCGGTTGTAAGTTTTGGTTATTTTTAATGCAATTTATGAAAAGAAAAAGACACAACTTTTGATGTCGGAAACCAAAGCTCTGATACCAATTAGATACGGGGTTAGTGGTAGGATTGCCCGATCTTCAACAATCAAACAAGAAACTCAAGAACGGAAGCAAGAACTAAACAAGACTCAACAAGACTATTAAGAATCAACCAAGAATGCTCAAGATCGACCAAGAACTCAAAGAAAACGCAGCAACTCGATAAGAAATATAAAGACTAGAAATCGACAAGAATCAAGAACAAGACTCGAATTCAAGAACAATAAAGACTTGACCGATAAGGACTGATTCGAACTAAAATAGAACGAGATAAAGACCCCATGCCTTCTTAGAGGGTAGGAATCAAATACCAACGACTATAAAGCTCGCCTCTACAACCTTACACAACCAAGTGAACAACTTGAAGGCACAAGGAGGGGACTCGTGAATACCAGGATCACCAAGTGTTGCGAAGTTGATGAACACAAGGCAAACCAAGCTGAGATCTAAACCAATTTACAATCGATGAGCTCCGCTTCTAATCGATCGACTTTCACTCGATGTGTTTCACACAAATCTGAAAGGTAACCCCATAAATAGACTTTCTTAGGAGACAAACATGGTTATTTGGATTTGGAATACCTTCTGGCATGGTCATGTATACCTCTTCATGGAGATCTCCATGGAGAAATGCATTGTTCACATCAAGTTGGTGAAGTGGCCAATTCTTTGCAGAAGCAATGGATATGAGGGTCTGTATGTGAATGTCAATGATCCCGCCCATCATCGTTTCACATGAATGACCGAATGCCACAAAGAAAAACATTTTATCATTAACTAACTTCTGGTTAGTGATAAGTTTCAATGGGATAAATGAGCGTCAAATAAACCATATATATACATTCGCAATTATGTAAGACTTGCTTCTGGCTAGCCATATGAGATATTGGTGTTCAATACCATACATATGTGTCATTGTTACTTCAGGTAACAAGATCAATGCTCTTCTGGAGCTATATGGTATTTATCCTGATTTTCCATTCATGATTGTTTGAGAAAACTTCGGGTTTTCAAATTTGTTTGACACTTATAAACCATAATATTCAACCATTGAACTTTGTATATGGTGATCCATTTATTATCTCGGAACCCTTAAGAAATAGTAGTGCACCTATTTCTTAAGTTTTCTTGATTTTAAACTTGCAAGATTTAGTGGACGACCGTAAAAGCCTTCATCTTTCAATGATTGGGCGAATTCTCGTATCTCAGGAAGCATGCCATCTTGAACGCAAAGTACTCGTCTTTCAAATCATCGTACATTGGATATATTTTTTCCTAGCCCAATGCAAATTTTCATTTTTTGATCCTCTTCTAAATCACTTGAATTGATTCATAAATCATTCAATCTCGTTCAATCTTAATCCTTAATGTGGAAAAAAAATGGACCAATGAAAAAAAAAAGTTTGGAAAGTTGGAGTATTAATAGAATTTCTTGGAAATCAAATACAATTAATGAGATGATTTGATAAAATTAGAAATTTTTGTCATTAATTAGGTTCAAAGAGACAAATATTTGTTACAAGAAAAAGTGGCCAAAAGGATAATTATTTCGTTACGGAGGGAGTACAACTTAATGCGAAGAGTAGTTTAACTATTAATTCTCGATCCCCTTACCCTTTCGCTGTTGTTGCTTTTGTTAACCCTCTACTTGCCTCATTTACCTCTTGAAAACCGTCGGATGTTTCACAATGTACATATACAAACTACGTCAACCGCAACAGCTTCTCCATATTGAATATTTGGAGAATATTAAGATGTATTTTGATCCAACAACTTTTCCATTACATTCTCCAAAATAGAGAATGAGGAGAAAAAATGGAGATCATTCCCTAAATTTGGAGAAAACTCTATATATTTTGAGTAAACTCCATAATGGAGAATCTGTTGGAATTCAACCTAAAAACCCACAAACACTGCATATTCCATACAAACCAAACACATTGTCCATACATAAAAACCTGCAATACCATGTCATGTTGTTCATCAACCAACCCAAAAACCCATTTCAGCAAAACAACCTACCAATGTACTTGCGTTGAAACACACAAACTGCACTTAAGTTTATAAACACCATGTTCAAACACAAACCGCACTTTAAAGTCTAGAATTGTGACCCAAAAGTTGCACAAACTAACCCAAAAGTGAAGCAAAGAAGTTGTGCAAGCTGTAACCAAGTTCTTGTTAATTGTCACCTACCTAGATCTCCAAGTGTTCAAACCTGCACTTCGGTAAGGAAGTGTCGAGCCATCAGCCTCTCAAAGCACTCCATTTGTTCCTTCATCTGATCATATTTTTCATTGGCTAGCTTGGCGTCCTCCTCAGTCTTCCTTGCTCGCTCATTAGCCTCCCTGACTTGGTCTTTCAGCTCTTGTCTTTTTTGCCGGGCCTAGAGTGGACCAATCAGCCCCTCGCTTGCTTGGAAGCTTCCTCACAGCCGCGCCCATCCCTAAATGAAGGCAAAGAAAGTGAAAATTACATAGATATAAAAAGTAAAAAAAATCAGATTGATAACATGAAAATGACAGTATGACATTAGTTCATAAAATCTGATGTTAAAGTTCCTAAAATCAAATGGATTTCATGCTCTTATTCAGTTGGATTTCATGCTGTCATGTAGCTCTTAAATGATGTAAAGTTATGAAAATCGGATTGTAAAGTTCCTAACTCAGTTTGAGATGAATCAACTTATATATAATTGAACTCATATTACAGCTTTATATAGTTTTATATATAACTGATAGTAATGATAATATATATAATCATCAAGATATATATATATAACTGATTAATTATTAAACTCATTTTAAAGCTTTATATAACTTGGTTTACCTTGTACAGAAATGTCCCTCCTCTCTCCAAAGCCCTTGACGATTATCTCACACTGAATGGCTGCTGGTATGACATCATTATCTTCTTCCTCTGGTCGCGAACTCACATAGTCGTCAATTTCCTGCTGCATAATTTCCTGGGAACACAAACAAAACATTAACATCCTACACAATAAAATCATCCAAGGAACTCCGCAATCACATCCTAGAAGTCAGAGATAGCTAAACTATCAGTACACATTCACCACAGTCGACTCGTCTTCATCGTCCTAGAGGTATTCGTCAATTGAAGCTTGCACAAAAGGGGCCAAGTGTCCGTCCTTGTAGAGCTGCTCTGCCCAGTAGCATACAGGTCTAAGCCCTGAATGGTGCTTGATAGGCTTGGGATTCTTAGTTCTGTTGAGCTTGTTGCGGTTGCTTATTGCCTCCAAAGACACAAGAACATATAAACATCAGAGAACAACAATACTAAAGCTATGGAAACAGTTGAATGAAAAAGAAACAAAAAAGCTAACCAGTTTGTCAGGGGCGAGGAACTCCTTCTCCACAAGGTAGCGTCATTGCTCAGGACGGAGTTTGAACTCAAGAGGTATGGCTGGGCCATGCTTCAAGAAGTGGGAATGACACTTGTACTTCCAACTGCGGTATCTTGATGCTGCCCGAGTCTCAATATACTTATTCAATTTTTCATCATTAGGAGATACAACGTACATATTTTACATAAATAAGAATGCAATTATATATATCAATTACCAGTTCTGAAATTTTACATGCTGTAATAAAAATTTCTTTATACTGGAACAACTAACTATCAGCACATATCAAACTTGATGATGAATTGAGCTTGATGAAGATTGAGAACAACCTTGATCATACAGAATGCAAGTGAAGAACACAGAACAAGAGAGATGGGCAAAGCAAAGTGAAAATGAATAGATGCAAGTGAAGAAAACAGTTTGTTGCATTCAGAATGCAAGTGAAGAACACAGAACAACTAACTATCAGAATGAATAGATGCAAGTGAAGAAAATGAACAGATGCAAGTGAAGAACACATAATGCAAGTGAAGAACACAAAACAACTAACTATGAGAATGCAAGTGAAGAAAACAGTTTCTTGCATTCAGTGAAAATGAAATTATCATATCATTATCAGACCATGAGAATGCAAGTGAAGAAAGCAAAGTGAACAACTAACTATCATTCAGTGAACAACTAAGTATCATTCATTATCAGCAAAGTGAACACAGAACAACTAACTATGAGAATGCAAGTGAACAACTAACTATCATTCAGTGAGAATGCAAGTGAAGAAAGCAAAGGGTATTTAACTCCTAAGACATTGACAACTAACTATCAGCAACTATCAAACTTCTCAAACTCCTCAAACATTATCATATATCATTATCAGACCATTATAAAATTCAGCAAATACCAAACTAAAAGCTACTATGAAACTCCTAAAACTAACAACAACTACCACACACCCAAAACTCCTAAAACATTATCAAAATTCAGCAAATACCAATCTCATAACACATTATAAAATCCAGCAAAATAAACACTTCAATTTATTGACAACAACTCCTAAAACAGCAGACAAAATAGTAAAAGAAGGGAAGAGAATAATTGATTACATCCAAACAAGCGGCAAGCGTATCCTTGTGCTCCTTCTCAAGCTGCTCGAAGGAGGAGGCTAGCATTGGCACATGTGTCTTCACATCAGTCCCTATGTCCCTGATCAGCAAGCTGTATTGGTTGAGCTCATGGTTTCCATGGAACTCCGACCACGAAATTTTGATCTTTTCAGAAACCCTCACTATCTGCATAGTCTTGTTACTCACCACGGTTCTTCTTTTCCCTACAAATGATGAAGAGAACGATTAGATAAACAAAGACACATACAAACCCTAAAATTTGGGGAATCAGAAATCCCTAAAACAAAGATAAACCCTAAAAATCTATATTCTCTCTGAAATCATCAAACAAAGATAAACCCTATAAAAATTGGGGAATCAAATATCCCTAAAACCTCTGAAATTATAAAAAAACCAACCTCGGATTAGTAGATAGACCTCATGGGGTGCTTCCTCAGCCTGTTCTCCAACGACGGACAGAGGGGGTGGAGGGGTGGTCGACCGAGCCCGTGAGGCACTGATTGACTCAGAGGAAGCCGGAGGGGTGGTTGACCGAGCCCGTGCGCCATCGACAGACGGAGAAGAGTCTAGAGGGGTGGTGATCTCATCTTCCACTGCAACCACTGATAGAGGGGGGCGGGGCGCCTGTTGGGTGGTGGTCGTCGGTGTTGGAGAGGAGGCCATGTTAAAAACTATACTCAATCTGTTTGAAAAAACATGTCATTTACTATTTATACACGCTTTTTTAGATGATAAAAACTATATAAAAAAAATTTCATTTTTATAATTTTTTAACAATTTTGTACATATTAATAGTAACTAGAAAATTATTAAAAATAAATATTTTATATAATTTTTATTATTTTTAAAAAGTGTGTGAATAATAAAGGGCATGTTTTATTGGATTTTTTAAATAATTTTTTTAATAAAATTTTATACTTAGCGTAATAAGTAAAAAAAAAAAAACTGTTTTTCTACACCTAAAAGCTTAATTTAAGGTTGGTTGGCCTGCAATAATAGAAGCAGCTATTATTGTCGGTTAGTGGAAAAAAGTGATTATTTGGAAAAAAAGAACGTATAACTTGGAATTTTTTTTCGAAATATTCATAAAAAATTAAATAATTACACAAATATTCAACGTTTCAAAATAATTACAGAAATATTTATTTTTTGCAGGTGGAGCAGAAAAACGCGGTCTGAATTCCAGAAAAAACGCGGTTTGAACTTTACGAAAGAAACGCGGTCCCAGACCGCGTTTCTATTATAAAATAAAATGAAAATATAAAATAAAATGACGAAGCTTACTTGGCACTAGAAACGCGGTCTAAGTGTTGACTGGGGCCCTACCGATCGGCTGTTGCTGAGTCGGATTTGACACAAAAGAGAAACGCGGTCCCAGACCGCGTTTCTCTGTTCGGATTCCAGAAAAAAAAAAATTGGTCAAAGGTTCTTTAAGGCTATTACAAAAGAAACGCGGGACCAGACCGCATTTCTAATGTACATAGCCCTCTGCGACGATTCCCCCTACCCTACCAGCTTAGAGGAATCAGAATCTCACCATAAAAACGTTGTCTTAGTCCGCGTTTTTAGGTTTATACATCACAAGAACTCAACTTCATCCCTTTCTATTCATCGTCCCTTTGCTCTTGCTTCTCTCGCATGAAGCTCTCAAAATAGTGTTGGTCGAAACCATCAATTATTCAATATATATACTCTCACATTGTTGCCTGAAGATTTGGTTAAGGTTTGTTTCACTCTCTTGATAGACTTTTGTCACTCTTATTTGAATGAATAAGATGTTTGAAATCTTTAATATTCATTCTCCCATACTTGTGCTTAAGATTGATTATTTGTTTTGAATCCTTAATTAAAAATCGCAGGATTACGTAGTTATTATTGTGAGTAAGATGTAAGATTATGTGTTTTGAATCTTTATCGTGAGTAAGATGTAAGATTATATGCTCAAGAATGTAGTTGTTTTATTGTTGTTGGAGGATTATATTGATTTATATGAACTTGTCTTTGTTATCATGAATAACTTGTTGAACTTGTAGGATTATTTAGTTAGTATTTGTTGATGAACTAACTTAATGTTAATGAAAATATAGGATGAATAAGCATAACAACATACCTCAGCAAGGGTTTGAACAACTGAGTGAGATATATGTGGATGGTCTTGGTGTTGATCACGAAGACGACTTGGATAATTCTGAAGAGGACGATGATGCTACTAGGGAGGCTCCGATTAGGGGCGAGACCTCTAATCCCAACTGGAATATAGTTGAAGCTGATCCAATGATAATAAACTTCATGGCCAGGGTTAAATTCACACTTCCCATTAGATGATGGAAGACAGTTTTTTCGCGGACAAATGTTCAACTCGCTGGAGGAGCTGAAATGTGATTTGACCGAGTATTTTGTGCGTATGAGTAAGCCATATAGAACGAAGAAGGCGAGTCAAGAATGGTACACAATTGTTTGTGATAGGAAGGACAGTTGTGGATGCACATGACGACTATCTGCTCGTCGTGTTGATCAAACTGTTGATATGTGGATGGTCGTCAAATATAATGGGCCTCATGCAGCCAATTGTGTTGGAGAGGTTTTGAGTTAGATAATCGTAAAGTCACCTCCAGTTTCATTAGAGGTGAGATTCTTGGGTTTCTTCGCAAGGATCAAGACACGAAGCCAAGTACTATACTTGAGCATCTGACTACAAGGTATGGGATTTCTGTCTCATACATGAAAGCCTGGAGGGCAAATTAAGCAGAAAGCTATTGCAGAGATCTATGGTGATTGGGAGGAGTCGTACACGGAGTTGCCAAGGTTCATGGATGCGCTACAACCTACAAATCCCTAATCTGATTTGGAGGTGATTGGGAGGAGTCGTACATGGAGTTGCCAAGGTGCTGGTAAGGGTACTAATAGTAGTTCTCGAAGCCAAGCCACCTTCACATACGAACCCCTAATCTGATTTGGAGGGGGTCTTTGCCCGAGCAATGTTTTAGCGATAGTTGGCCAATCTTAGCATGCAGATCCAGTAATTGTGAGACCATCAACACGTAACCCCAATATAACTGAAACATCTTGGAACGTGATAGTGGCCTCCCCAACATTGAAGTGGAAGGTGTGGGTCTCAGATCTCAATCTTTCTATGAGCGTCGTTATTAGCTCGTTGTCTAACTCAAACTGGGAACCAAGCTTGTAGATGCATTCGAATCCTGCCGCCTTTATGTACTGCATGACTCTATGGTATGGAAGTAGATCTCGCCCAAACTTACGCAAGTGCAGTCTATGTCGGATCACATCATTCGTCTACAAATATAAAACTGACAATCATAAGCATCTGATCTATTTGTAACGTTTCATGTAATTGTATACGTCATGAAAACAATACTCACATATTCCTCTCGATTCCACACATCAGTTGACCTATGAAGATGTTGTCTATGGAGCACCTCATTCACCAGCGGGCCGGGATGCACTTGCATTGCCATTTTTGCCTCCCTAAACAAAGAACTTAATTTGTTCAGAATCACAAATAAATTACATACTAATTTTTTTTTTATCATGCATTTCAAAATTATTTAACCTACAATCGCTTAACAATCAAATTCTATTTTTTACATCGTCTTCTCCTCTATATATATTTAACTTAATGAAATTCTACTCTTTTATAAAAAAAATTCTTATATAGAATCTATTAATATACAATTATTTTATTATGTTCTCAATCAAAACTTCCTAATCTTTCCCATATTCAATTCATACAATTTAATTCTTTCATGCCACATTAAATATACTCCCTTATTATTTCATGCCACTTAAAATATAACTCATATTCATACAATCTAATTGTTTCAACATGCAATTATCCCACAATTTCGGATCTGCAACTATCATAAGATTTCAGATCTATAATAATCACTAATTAATCAACATCCACAAACATTCAACTATCAAACCATTATTTAACCCCTACATCTCATCTCCTAATCCATAATTCTTCAAACCAAAAACAAATTAATAAAGAAATCACACTAAACTCGAATTATTGTCACAACCACACAGCTATCACACCATTTAAACAAAGAACAACCCTTAACATCTCCTACCTCATAATCGTTCAAGACAAAACCGGAAAAAAAACTAACCTTGAATCTGTGATACAAGGTACTCGAGCAAATAAAGGCCAATGGATGCAAATAACCTTTGAAGATGGAGGGGGATTACACGAAAAAGAGAGGATGAAGGATGGCGTTTGAGATTGAAGACTTGAAGAACCAGCCGGACGGAGAGGGACGAAGAAGATGAAGTGGAGAAAGACGGCAGTTTCTTTAGGGTTATTAAAAGAGAAACGCGGTGAAAACCCAAGGTTTACCTGGTACGTGGCTCTTGCCGACTGGGTTACGTGTTCGGGGTTTGCCACCGAAGGTGGGTTCCTCGTCATAAAAAGAAAAAAAGAGAAACACGGTGTGGATCCGCGTTTTACGGGTAAACATTCAACCACCGCTATGCCAAATGGTGGTAGCTGGATCCTTATATATTTCCTTGCTTTAAAAAAAAAATCTATAACAAGTGGGTGTAAAACATTGAGATGTTTTCTGGGCATTATTTGAAACTATAAAGTTATGAAACATACATTGCACATTACATGCTACAGTAAATAATTGTGTAAAATTTCCTATATTGTAATCTAATTGGCCAAATGCACAAAGAAACAAACAAGAATAGTTATTGGCTTAGCTAGTCAGTTTCTACTAAAATGGAATAAAAGAATTTCAGGTTAGGTGCTCAAAATTGGGAATACTGGTTAATTGCCCAAAGGGGTTATATACAAAATACAGGATAGATACTGCAATTAGGTGTCAGCTGGAAATTGGGTATTTTGAGAAGATTTTTTTTAAAGTAAAAAAATTGCAAGGGTCCACCCAAAAGCTGTCAATTTTTAGCAAAATTACCTGGCTGGTTTAATTATGAGAGTTGCAATTGCATGCCCTTGTTTTGATTTTTACACTAACAGCTCAAAAGGCAGACTCAGTTTTTACTGCAATTTGTAAAATTAATCTGCATCATGTGCAGTTAAAAGTGGCATCTGTGAAGTCTGAAAAAGAGGTAAAAATGGAAGAGTTTTGATCTGAAATGGTAAGTTAATGATCCAGTACGTTTAGAAAGGGACACTGCAACTTACTGCCATATATATGTATATACTGTATTGGTTAAGTAAAAAAGTTGGCCTATAAGTGTATATATATCATATATGAGAACATTTAACTCTTAATTCTGAAACTTTTGATTTGAATTTATGGAAGGGAGTTTAATTGATTGAATTCATTCCCCAACTCTCTTAAATTAATTAAAGAGTATTAAGTGTTAAAGTGTTGTAAGGCCACACCACACACATATATACTCAGTATATGACACACCCAACTGCTTCCTTGGAACTTCATTATTCCTGTGTGGGGGTTTAGGCCTCACTGGTCATGTCCCTTTCATCCCTCTCTTTCTCTATCCCCTACTTGTGCTTTTAATTTCTTCTGTAGTCTTTTACTTTCCTACAGTCTCACTTCAGTTTTCATTGCATTTTCTTTTTGTTTTTTACTATCTCTCTTCTATTTATAATTATAAGGATATACAAGTTAAGAAATTTTTCATGCAGATTTCTAAGTATTTTTTCCTAATTTAATTAATAATTTTTTTTTATTTAATTTTTTTTTTTTACTAAAGTTTATCCATTTGAACTTTGAGAAATCGGTGTTCTTAAATGGTAGCCTCACGGGCATAGGTTAGAAAGATCGCTTGTTTTTGCATTTTGTTAGTGGAAAAAATATTATCCAATAAAAATATTTTACATATATATATTGACTCTACATATTCAAGATGCATGGCCCATGTCAATTTTCAATATTTTAGGATCTTTAAAAAGATTTTAATAATTTATTAAAAATAATTAATTTGTAAATGCCACCCTTCAAAAATTAATTATAAAAACGATTACTACCATTATCAGATTTTTTTAAAACCTTATGTTATGTTTATCCTATTATCTTAAATAACTTTTTTAAAATGAATATTAAGAACAAAAAGTTAACATTTTAGGAGTCATATAGCCAAAAAGTTATGAATTTTGAGAAAAAAATGAATTTACATAACGTACACACAAAGACAACAATAATAAATAAATTCACGTACTTGTGCATGGATATATAGTTACAAATTGTATTCAATCATATATATATATATATATATATATATATATATATATATATATATATATATATATATCATTGAGAATTGAGACTTAATTGTATATCTTACCTTATATTATTAGATATATATATGCATCACTATTAATTAAATGCATAAATAAATAGGGGCATGGGGGAGCGCGTACGTGCCCCCTCTCATCCGAAAAATTACTTATCTGTATTCTTCTCCTCAATAACTTCATTTTGATATATAATACGCCAAAATCCAATTTATGAGTAAAAAGTTACTGATATTTGTATGAATAACTTTAATTTTATTTCAATAACTATAATAATTTTATATTTTACTTAAATTGACATTCACATATTATAATTATAATTCATCTTAATATTTTGAGACCGTGTGTGGGCCCATGTATGAGAGACATGAATAACATATATGTCTCATCTCAAAATTAATTGACAAATAGAGGAGTATGCCACCAACTTTACATATTGGCCAAACAATCTCAATATTTTCGACGTGGAACGCATTCCAAAATGTATAAGAAACCCGCATATACAAGGGGATACACTGGGATATTGTTGTTGTTGTTTCAACTTTGAATTGCTTTAGTTTTTTTTTTTTTTACAGATGAGATAAAGCTGTACATAGTTAATTTTATAAAGTGTGTTCTCTGACAGTAATTTCGACCCACAAATGAAACCGATGATGGAGTCGATCTCCTATATAACAAAGTGGTAGCTACAAGTGGGGAACTGAAAATATATATATCTAGGTGCATCCAAACAAGACCTTAGAAACAAGCTAGCTAGTATAGTCCCCCAAGAAAGAAAGTTAAGACACAGTCGTTATCTGAAAATATATATATGGATCTCTGATGATAAGAGTCTGTTTAAAGTATAAACGACCGAAAACAGCAACCCTTCATTCATGCAAACACCCCTCTTTCGCATTTAAAGGTTGGAATAATGGGGTCACCCCCTTCCCTTACTTACCCAACTCAATTTATTTAACAATGGCCTTACTAAGGACCACCTACCCTATACTCCAGTAGCGAATCGGTGTCTACCCTGATTCGGAAAAAAATATAAGAATATATTGTATGTGTTATATATATATAAAAGATAAAATATAATATTTTTAGTAGCTTAGTGGTTCAGTCCATCCCACTTTAAATAGGATTTAATCAACCTATTCAAATCTCACTAGCACATATTTTCATTTTTTTTCTTCAATCCATTTTCCATTATTTTAAAATGCTTATAATTTATTTGGTATTTTACAATTAAATAGAAATAATTTTTCTTACAAATTTAAGATATATATTATTATATCATATATTTTTTTAAAAATTATTTCTAATAAAAATAATATAAAAACTATTCATAAAAAATTGTGTAAATCCACCCCTACTCTCTCTATATAGTTATTCCGGCTGGCCCATATGGTATTGAGTGCCAATCTTTATCAACTATATACAACTTACGTTATGAGTTATGTGTAGCCCACATCACCATATTTATACATATTCGCTGCAGGAAGATGAACGTAATTGTGGCGAAGTCATGTATATTTTGAGCAAAATTCTACACATTAATTAAACAAATGTGGGGCAATTTTTTTTAAAATAATATTCTTTAGAAAATAACAATATTTTATATTTGGGCCAAAACGTGGTTTTGTAAAAATAAAATAAAATGCATCGTTAATTATTAAACCGTTGTACATTTGGGTCAAAATGTTACACACATTTTGTAATTTTTTTTTATATATGTATACCATTGTGGCATAAAATTACACATTGCAAATTTAACCCAACATTATGCAAATTTTTATATACATATATTATTATTTTTTACCTAAATTTATATGTCCTTTTTTTATAAAATCAAGTGCATTAGTTATCTTTAATGCTCACTCCTCAGTTATATAGTTGAATAGTTGAATAGTAGAGATGAGTAGCAGAGAAGGTTTTGTGTGGGGATTGTAGTCTGTGGATCATCTCGATCATTAATTTTCTTGAGGTGTGGTCCGAATTTCCTTTCAATTTAAGTCATCTAACTTTTTGTCTTATAAATAGCTGCTTTTTTAATACGCTCGATCTACTTTTTTTTTTTTTTTATGACGAAGGACTCAACTTTAGTGGCAAACCCCGAACACGTGACTCAGTCAACAAGAGCCACCCACCAGATAACGATGTACTCTTTTTTTCTCTCTCTAATTTTAGCTTGTAGGCAATTTTCTATTTTAAATTTGTACCGGTCCAATAATTAATGGGGTCAAATTTGTAGCAAATTTCCCAATTTTTGGAAGTTTGATGTACTCTAGTATGAAGTGTCGGAGTACTAATTAATTTTGTTGAATATTCTAACAATCTAACGTTTGGAATATTAGGTTATGGATAGTGATCGATCTAAATGATCACCGTCTACAAGTGAAAAATCCGAGCACTTCCTCAGATCTACATAGAGATCAGACTGAACGAAGAACAAAAATTGATCTGTTTGGAGGGAAACTGCTACACAGAGCAACTGACTCTGTTGTATCTTCTTCAACTGATCAACCCAATTTGGTTACACCAATTTATAACAAGATGACCAATTAGGGAAAAGACCAAAATGCCCACAACAACCTATAGATTCTATATTCCCTCCTCGGGTTGGATTTGGTGCAACAAGTCCTAACTTGGAACAAAAAAATTGATGTTGAACCTCACCAAGGGGTTTGGTGAACACATCTGCAAGGTGCTGCTGCGACTTGACAAATGTAGAAAACAAAAACCCCTCTTGAAACCACTCCCGGATATAATGACAGTCAAGTCGAAGGTGCTTGGTGCGTTCATAGAACACCGGGTTCTCGACAATATGTATGGCAGAGTTGCTATCACAGTGAAGAGGAATTGGTTTAGGAACTGAACAATGCAGAGCTTCCAAAACAATGTCCAACCAAACAAGCTCACTTGATGTTTTGGACAAGCTTCTATATTCGGCTTAAGAAGACGATTTTGAAACCGTTGTTTGCTTTTTTGTTTTCCATGAGACCAATGCCTTACCCAGAATACACAAAAATCAGTTCAGATATATGAAACTAAATAAACCAACTAGTAGATTTAGAATTAGGCTTTGTACTTGTTTAGACTCCTCAAAACCAGTTGAGATCCCCTGTACTATTTGTTTTGTCTCCTTCCTATACCTCCTCCCAACTTGTGTTTTGTAAAAAAAACAAAACGAATTAGAGTTTACAAAATTAAGGAAAAAGGGTGGAGAGAGGATAAAGATGTGAGAAGGCACAAGGGGAGACAGGGATTGTGGAGACAGTGGATCCCGACCGCTTCAAAACAAGGAATCTGTTAAAGTTCCTAGCTAGAATCCATTAATTAGAATCATGTCCTAATACTCCAAAAGTTAAATTCACAGGCAAAGTAGCTAGTACAATACCTCAACAACACAACTATATCTCTATAACCAACGTCTCGAAATCTATATATGTTTATCGCTGAAAAACCGAGCAACTAAATCATTTTACAATATATGTAAGTGACGATTAAACCTCATACAATTTTAAATGAAACTATTTTAATGATAAAAAGATGTTGATTATATATGAAGACATATATACAAGGAGCGCGCACACACATATACACACACGATATTTAATGTATCGATCTAAATGTCTTAAAAGACGAATACACGCTTAACAAATGCACCTTTAGGTGTGAAAAAGAAAGGACTGGGTCTTATGTGTGGAGGCTAGGAGTTTGATCATGTAGAGCCCTGAAAAGAAGAAGATAATGAAAGTGTGGTAACGGACACATTACATATAGACACTCACTATCATATATAGATACATACATATATACATATAACACCAAAGAAATTTATAAGGACCACTCATGATGGTTAAAACTTAAAAGCATTTGATTGTACACTCCCAACTATATAATATATATATAGCTAGGGTTATGCCCACTTCTTAAATCTTTTACTACCCCACCCCTGCAATGCAAATCCCCCTTAATTAATTTTGTTATGTACTTTTACTTACTAGTCATCTGTGGTTTGTAATTAAATAAATTAAATGAATCAAGTTCTAGAGGAATAGTTATAAGATAGATCTAATCTGACTATCTGACCCAAAAAATTAAATATATTGTCGAGTTGACTTGTGTTTCTGCAAATGTCGAATTATACCCGGGTTAGTTGCCCAAAAAGTTTACCCATTAACCTTTCAGAATTTTTTTAATTAACTTTGAATTAAACATTTTAGTTGATATATATAGATTATTTTGTGAACACTTCTTACGGTGAAATTGTAAAAAAAAATTATGCTTGAGATTTAAAACAAATTTTAAAGAGAAAAAAATATTCATTTATAACAGTAACAACCTGATTACGAATAAGTATGAATAATCATATTACATCACATATGAATAATTATACTCCCTCCGATCCAAAAAAATTGTCGTTTGACTTTTTAACACGTAGTTTAAAGAGCTAAAATCTATATAAAATATCAATTTTTTTTAAATTATTTTTTTACAACTTAATATTTGTTGGTAATAAGTATTAGATTATAAAAAAATAATAAAAAAAAAGTTAATATATTATATAGTTTTTAGCTCCTTAAAATACGTGTTAAAAAGTCAAGCGATAATCTTTTTGGATCGGAGGTAGTATTACGTTAAACAAATAATTATGGTATTGCTTATGAATAATCAGTTTGTTCACATTTTACACTATAAGAGGCGTTCACACCAGATTTCTCTCTCTCACACTACATATACATAGGGGTGGCCACGGGTTACGGGTCGACCCGTGACCCGACGGGTCGTACGGGTCAATGACCCGGCGGGTCCGGGTCAACGGGTCAACGGGTGGGGGCGGGTTGCGGGTTAGGGTTAGGGTCAGGGGTTTTGAACCCGATGACCCGGCGGGTCAACCCGCCAACCCAATTTTTTTTTTTGAAATTTTTTTTTTTTATGTTTATAATAATTATTATGTATATTATTCTTAGAATAATTCATAATATATAAACATAAACTAGTTTGCAATGTGCAATGTGGGTCAAAAGCACTATCACCCTTCCCTTTTTATAGATTTGGAAGACATCCCCTATTCTCTCAACTTTCAATGTGAGACAAAACTCTTGTCCCACATTGAAAGTTGAGAGATAGAATGAGAAGGGATGGATGTATATATATGTGTACTCCATCATCCCTTAACCCCCACTCTTCACTTTAAACTTTATTTCTTATATTTCTTATAATGAAATGAAGTAAGGTTTGAGAAGTTTTATATCCCTACATTTATATTGTAGTGGATGAAGGAAGTTTTATAAAAATATAAAATTTCTCATGTTTTTTTCCACTTACTATTAAAATGAAATGGATATAAAAATTCTTTACCTATCATTTTTTTTAAAATTTTTTTAGTCAAAAATATTAAAAAAATATTTTTTTTTTTAATTTGGGAATCTGGCGGGTCAACGGGTCGACACGGCGGGTCAACGGGTCAACGGGTCGACCCGAACCCGTCAACCCGTGGAATTCCCGGGTTAGGGTTCGGGTCGCCCTTCCCCGACCCTTGACTCGACGGGTCGAACCCGTGGCCACGCCTACATATACATATACACTGCATAAATAATTTCTTTCAGAATTATGAGTTGACGACTTACACACGTGTCTGTCTTTCACGAGGTCAACCAATTAGTTTAGACACTAATGGACAATGAAGGGCTCAAGTCTCATCTGGATTTCCTCTCCCTCGTTCAAAAGGACGTTATTAGGAGTGAATCATCGTAATTTAATTAATACCATCTAAAATTTTACTTTATATAAAATTAAAATTGTCCAAATTAAAAAAGGGCATGCTTAACACGATTGAAAAGTTGATTGGAGGATATGAATGAAGAAAAGTGGCATACTTGTCAAATCCGTGGACCATATTCAGAGTTTTGAAGTGAGTAAATAAATCATTCATGTGAACGTCGTTACCTTGCAACTACCACGTTCAGAAAATGTTTGTACATTTGCCCACATATATAATTCATAATTACCAATCATCTTTAATTTTAGAAATAATTAATATAGTCTAAATTATATTAAATATTAAGTCTGAAAAAAAAAATGCTTTCAAAATTTTGATTAAGGATTGAAATTGCTTATTCACACACACACACACACACACTTTAATTGGAATTTTGATCAAATTATTAATTTTTTTGTTAATATTAACGTACTTTGTATATTAATTTACCATTTTTAAAATTCACATTGTTTTTTAGTTTAATACAGTATTTTATATTATTCAAAGTCATTATTCTTAAAGTTTATAAATTTGAATGAATTCAAACTAACAAATAAAAATTCAATTGACGATTAAATTCATACTAGCCAGTACGTACATATGGTAACACGGAGCTGTTGAGGTAGCTGAAGTTGATAGGGAAACTAAAGTTGATGGATTAAGTGTGTTAAATATATGTTAAATTAGAGTTTTCATAAGCTATTAAAGTATTTAGTAACTATGGAGGGTGTGGTTAGATGTAGGTTAGGAGGTTGAGTTAGCTTGTGATGTTAGCCTTAGCTCGGCTAACTCTAGTACAGTTTAGGTGTGGTTAGATTGGTTAAAAGAGATCAGAATTGTACATAAATAGGAGTTGTAATAGCTTGCAAGTTGGTTGATCAATATACAGAAAATCCCAACAAACTTTTCCTTGCTCTCGTTCATGGAGGAAACTCCTTAGATATGTGTTTGTGTTGAATCTGGTGGAAGGAACAACCTGAATTGTTATTTCTTCATATGGTATCAGAGCTCTGAGGCTTAGGAAGCAGAGATTTCAGTTCGATTTCACTGAGATATGGAGAATGTTGAAGTTGTTGATAACGGAACTACGGAGAATTCAAACCAGAGCCGTGATGGTCGGAATTTTGGAACTAATCAGTCGGATCCACTGTTTCTCTCCAATTCTGATCATCCTGGAATGCAGCTCGTGTCCACGCAGTTCAACGACCGCAACTTCGATAGCTGGACTCGAGCAATTCGCATGGCGCTCGACGCTAAGATGAAGCTTGGCTTTATCAACGGCAAGGTTGAGAAGTCATCTGAGGTGCACGACGACTATAATGATCGTTGGCTGAGATATGATTTCATGGTGTCCAGTTGGATCATAAACTACATGAAGTCAGATCTGGTAGAAGGATTTATGTACACGAATTCAGCTCAGCATCTTTTGGAAGAACTTCATGAAAGGTTTGCTAAGAGGAATGCTCCGCTGATCTACCAAATTAAGAGAGAGATAAGTGAGATCAAGCAAGAAAACTCGTCAGTTTCTGATAACTTCAGTAAATGGAAGCGAGCTTGGGACGAATTGCAAGAACTGGAAGGAATTTCGGTCTGCAAGTGTGGAGGATTAAAATTGTGTTCATCCGGTATTTTGAAATTACTGGTAGAACGTGATGCAACCACAAAGCTGATGCAATTCCTCATGGGGCTATCAGACGCTTATGAAGGAATTCGATCCAATATACTGGCTATGGATCCTCTTCCGTCTGTAAATCGTGCATTTCACATGGTTTTGTAGATTGAATGACAAAAGGGGATCACTAGCTCTGGATCTCAGAGTCATGAAGTCTTAGCTGCAAGAAACTATGGAAATTCAAGCTCTAGGAGCACTGGAAAGGGAGCGACATCTTCCAATCCTTCTAATGGTGGATCTAGAAAAAGGATCACAAGAAAGCTAAAATGGAACTTTTCTGCAATTACTGCAAAGAGAGAGGTCACATAAAGGATATGTGCTTCACACTTGTTGGATTTCCCGACTGGTATACAGGTCCTAAACGTCCACAGGAGGACAAGATTGTTGTGAGTGTTCAAGATGTTGCAATTGATAAAACTCCTCTTACCAGCTCGATTAGGGATCCAACAACTGGAGATGCAGGAGCGACTGATTCCAAGCTTATCAACGCAGTGGTTGCTGAGGTTCTCAAGGCAATGAAAGGAAAGTCAATCATTGATTCAGACGGTCATGGAGCAATGAGCTCTGTGAACTTCGCATGTATATAGTGTCTTGCTCAAGTTCTTTTCAAAATGTAACACAGTGGCCGAGCACTTGGATTGTTGACTCATGGCTTCGGATCACATAGTGTGCAACAAGGAGATGTTTGACATGCTACATCTTCTTGCCAAACCTATTGTGATTGGATTCCCTGATGGTGTCACACAATCAGTGCGTTATTCGGGCTCGATCAGGAAGAACAACTCGGTTATTTTGAAAGATGTGTTGTTCATGCCGAATTTTAGATACAATCTGATGTCAGTGTCTAAACTAACAGATCAAATAGAAGAAAATGAATAGAATTTGGAAAAGCTTGGGGTGAGTAGCCATTGAAAATCCAATTTCAAAAGCTAATTAAATTAAAATCTTATATTTAACTTATTTAAAAATATAAAATATTAAAACTAAAAGCTCCGAAAAGCTACCTGCATTACCAAACGGACCCATAGTACCACCCCCACGTAATCTTTCTCTTTTTTGATGGCCTCTTCAATTAATGATTAAATTAAAATACACTGCCCTTCTACAGTATAAACGAAACTAATTACATTTCATCAATATTGAGCATTTATTTTTATCATTTTCTTATTGAAATTATCCAAAGCGAAATGAGATTCTATATCTAATATATATATATATATATATATATATATATATATATATATATATATATATATATATATATATATATATATATATATATATATATATATATATATATAATCCTAAAACAGCTGCGAAGGATATATGTGGCGGCCTCACATTGAAAGTGTCATGTGGCAGTCATTCGTTTAACCTACCCCCATATATATAAAATAAATATACTTAAAATCATTTTTATTAATAAAAATATTTTGAATTTGTTGACCAAATCATAACAACTTCTCCAAATTTACAGATTATTATTTATTCAAGATTTTTTAAAGCCAGAAAATAATAAATCAATATGTTACTAATAAATAAATTTCACTAAACTCCATTTATCTAATGTTTTTACATTTATCTATTTCAGGATCACAATCTCCATTGCTTTCCCGTTCTTGCACCCTCTTGGTATCACCTTCCCTATCTTTTCATGTCTTTCAAATCACCTTCTTCATGTATTACTAGGTTCATGTTTTTATAAGTAGAATAATGCATAACAAGAATAGGAATATGAAACCAGAATGGATCTTTGAAAGTGGTACTTAGGATCTTTTAACGATCATGTAAGCACATTTCCTTAGATCCATCTCATTTTACATTATTATTTTGAACAAGGATTACCTTTATACTGCTTCAGATTCCTTCACATATGATAATCAAATTCCCCATTTGTTATTTTCTTTGCAGTTCAGTGTATCCTCCATACAGAAGCAGTTTTTGATGTATACTTTTGCGAATCTTTCACATGCTTTTGTTAAGTCACTCATCAATTATAAATTATAATTACAAAATTCAGATTGCAGTATATTTGTTAAAGGTAAATCAAAATCCCCCTTTTTAGAGCTTTTTCCTTTCAGTGCCTTCATAGAATCCCAAATTTCAACTTCTTGATGCCTTGATAGTTTTTACTTCACTTTTTAATCAACTCATTAAATGAATTTCATTGATTTTAGATTCACAATACAATCTTTAAAAACTGTATACCATATAAATTTATCATTCACGAAACCAAGTATCAAGTAAAACATAACAACTTCAAAATAGAAACATTTTTACCTCACTCCTGAAGTCAACATCCCTAATGAAGAGCTAAAGCCTATAGATCATGCAGTCACAAGTCCTCATCTCCATCTCATTTTAGACTAATTTTACCTATGATACTTTAACATCACGTATACGAAGCCTATGCGGGATTTGAACCCTCATCTTTGTGATTTATGAAAACACTCTTCCAATTTTGAGTTAATAGGCTTAAACTCAGGTTCAGCATTTGTGTATTTTAAATGTCAAACAACATAAAACTATAAAAGCAATGCCCTTAATAATGTAAACAGCCAAACATGTAAACAGTAAATATGATGTGGGCAGCTTCTAGCACCATCGAGTTGCATCTTTAGCTCAGGTTTTTGCACATACAAGTTCACAAACCCGACAACAAGGATACCTATCCAACTTCTTTGATTCATTTTCCTGTCCAATTTTTATAGATTTTATTCTTCAATTAGAAAATTAATCTGATCTTCTTTAATTCAATCATACATGTATAGATGAAGCAAGTTTAGATGAATTTTATAAACTATTACCAATCTCAACCCCCAAAACCTCATAACTAATAATCTACTACCTACCATAGGAATGTAATCAAGTTCATTAGTGACAACAAAACTACTCCAAATCCACTCAATCATGCAACAACCATCGAATCGATTATAAGAGGGGTGATGTAACGGCCCGGGATTATGATTCCCGGGTTACGTTTCGAGGGATGAAACCCCTCGTTAGGATCTTGCGCCCCGAGTACAGGTTGAAGGTTTGAAATTCTATCCTAACATTTTAAAGTGGGATTTCATACCCAAAATTCGAAGGGATCGTTGGAATCCCCGGGGAAGTCCCCTGTACCTGTCATAGGTCTAAGCGTGGAAAACCAAAGGTCACACAAATAGCGGAAGTGAAGCATAATACAAAGGGGTGCCACGGCAGAGCCGGGTCAAAATATGATCAACCATTCAAATTCGAGCCGTAATTAAATTGGTGAAGTTGGGATCTCCACTCTCTCTTTCCGCCATGTTAGATCCAGTGGCCATGGACTCAAATCAGCATCAACAGTAGTAAGCATAACGGATACCTAAAAAATTTGATATGGGGCGGGATCAGATCGATGTCCACTTTAGCTCTGCATCCCAACCCTAAGCACACATATACGCTATACCTAATAAAGATGCTTCTAGATGCATGGCGGAATATTAACACACTAACATGCTCCTAAGATCAAGTGCATAATAATAATAAGGCCTTAGCACAGAATACCAAGTGATATGTCCCTCTCCTACCTCCACCCCCTTCCGATAGGGCGGAGACTGGCCAGCTCGTGAATGCATTCCATCATAATCGGGCGGCACGCATGCCTAACCCGCTCCACAATAAAGCCCGCAGGCATCTCATAATATAAGGAAGTTCATGACTCGATTGACTCAGGACGGGACCCGATGAGACTAGGTCGTCCTATAACCCTAGCAATGACTCTAGTTACTTCACAGATAACGGCCGTTCTGTTTACATACAGATAAAGAAATAGAATGCTCAACGATCGATGCAACCTAGCATGGTACTACATGGCATGCTGATCATGAATGCAAGCACCTAGTATATCATGCACCTAAAGCAGGGAATAACTCTATTCAATCTGAGTAAGTTCCGAAGAGACTTACCTGGCGGTGCAGAACAGCAAGACAAGCATTACGATAGATTAAAGATCACCTAGAATAGGAACACATATATAAGTCTACGTCTGATCATCCAAGCACTCAAGCATATCATTCAACGAGAATAGCAACCATATCGCAATCATCGTCCCGTCAAGTTCAACCATTCATCATATTGCCACATTCCACAAGACCATATCATTCTCATCATTCCATTCA
Organism: Persicaria maculosa; assembly: GCA_963922045.1. NCBI lineage: Eukaryota > Viridiplantae > Streptophyta > Magnoliopsida > Caryophyllales > Polygonaceae > Persicaria > Persicaria maculosa. The sequence goes on from OY998255.1 coordinate 64,455,526, forward strand.
GCCACATTCATGTATTTGCCACAATATATCCTCAATAATAATCCGCACATCACATATATCAAGTTCATCATATCCATCATATCTGGAAGCATAAATTAACGATACACAAGTCTAACACTTCATCATGCCTTTATTCAATCAATCACGCCATTAGTACGCACCAATCATGATATTAGTCAACCATTCACATCAATCATGCTAGTTAGTCACAAATCATATAATTCCCGAGTTAGTCCCGAAATTGCTTTAAAATCCGAATCAACTAGTTAGAAATTCCAATCCTTGAAAATGCTCATCAAATTCCCTTTTTAATTTAATTCCGATAATGTACTTCTAAATCTCCAAGTCTCATAATATTATATTGTCTTCTAATCACCGTAATATTATATCTTTAATCTTAAAAGAATGTTTTATATTTTAATCTCAATAATATTATATAATATTTCAAATACTATTTTCTTTAAACATTTTCATAAAATATTTCTAAATCCTTTAAAATCCCAACCATTCTCATTTGATAAAATCATCCATTTTTAGATTAACAAAAACCGACTTTATATTTATAAATCCAATACCGACCCTCCTTATTTTCTAACAATTATAAGCCAACCCCTTTTATTTCATAAAATACCAAACCGGGCCTCACTTTGAAAACAGGCCCAAAATCATTTTTAAAAAGAGGCTGGAAGAAGACCCGGCCCATACAAAAATTAGGCCCAAGGTAAATCTCCCATTCCATTTTCTGTAAAGCCAAAACCTCATTTTAAAAAAAGGAAGAGGGCCAGCTGATGACATGGATGCGTGGGCCCTCTGGTCTTCTTCTTCCCATTCTGATTGAAAGAACAGAGGAAGGCAGACCTTCTGCCCGAGAAGGAGAAAAAGCGATGGAGAGAGAGGAGGGAGAGCCGCCGGCGGGGGCGCTGAACTCCGACCCCTCGACACACACACACAAGACAGAAAGGGAGGGAAGAAGGAGAAGGAATAGCTCACCGAGGGGCTCGAGTTCTCGCCGGAGGTGCGTCGGACTCGATTCGACTCGTCGGCGATTCGATTGGGTTTCGTCGGAGGTCGAAATCGGGTTGTTCTTGGCCTGGGAGGGGAGCAATGGGGTTAAAGGTGAATCTTTACACCATTTTTAGGAAGAAAGGTGGAGGAAGAACTCACCCAGATGTATGGATGGAAAACAGGGGAAGGAGGGGCTCGGCGGTGGCTCGGAACAGCGCTCAGGGGCGAGCTCGGGCTGTGCTCGGGTATGCTCGGAAGGTGCCGCTACTGCTCAACGGAGAAGGGGAGGGAAGGAGAAGCTGCTGCTGCTCGATCTGGCTCGCGAAACAGGGGGAGGAAGAAGAAGACGATGGGGTCGTGGTGGCTGCTGTCGTCGCCGGCGAAGGCAGAGACTGGAGTGGTGGTCCGGCGGCTGCGAGAGAACAGTAAGGGAGGGCCTGGTGGCGTTGGTGATGGTGGTCCTCGGACCACGGGACGGAGAAAGGAAAGGAGGGGGAAGTGAGTTGGGGGTTTAGGGAGGTGTTTGGGTGGAGAGGTTTGTGGGGTTGAATCTCAGATTTAGAATGGAGAGGATAAGGTTTGTTGAGGTGGAGAATCATACAATTTTGGTTGGTCAAAGAGAATCAGACCATGAGAGGTGGGGTGGTGTTTGTTTACTTTGGGAATAGTGAGCTAGATGTTGCTTTTGGATGGGGAAGAGACAAGTTATGTGGTCTCCGAGAATCAATTTCAAAATAGGCTAAATAGCCAGAAGGTAAACCCTGGAACCCGTCTCTTGATCTCGTTCCGACCCAAATTGTCAAATCGAATTAATTTATCTCGTAAATTCTCCCTTATATTTCAAAATCTCAAGTCAAAGTAGCGAAATTGAAATCCGTCGGAAAAATCAGTTAAATTCATGTCGGAACTCATTTTAAAAGGTTTCAAATAATCCAAGAATCAATATTGCCATACCAAGCTAGTTTCCAAAATTTTATTTTAAGTCGGAAATCCGTTCCATGAGTTTTAAAATCCGATTTAACGGATTTTTCCTTTAAATTACGCTTTTAAAATTCATTTTAGTTTTCCTTTTTTCGAAAAATTAGGATTCACAAATACGAGCCTTTAGAGGTGATGCTTCGACAAAATAAAATGCAAAGACATGAATTGTTCGAGCATGGTATGAATCTTTGGTAAAGTTAAGGAGGAAACAAATAAATAAGAATCGTTACCTTCATCCCATAGTGTAATGCTGGTGTTCGATTTTCGTCTCTCTTTAATTTTTCAGATCGAAATTGAGGAAGGATCTTTTTCAAATCGAAATTGACAAAGGTTAATTGCAAGAATAACATCGAATCTCTGGATTTTATGAAAGCTTTGGAGGATAGACCATAGAAATTGATTTTAGGGTTTCGAAAGAAAGAAGATGACTGAATTGGGGCTGGTGAGAAAAGAGTCGTCTCTCTTTGATTTTTCATATCGACATATCGGAAGGATCGATTTCAAATCAAAATTGAGGAAGGGTCTATTTCACTTTTCAGATAGAAATTGAAAGGAAGAGGATGACTGAATTGGAACTGGGAGAAAGGAGGAAGAAAGGAGTCGTCGCATTGGTGTTGTCTTTTCATCGTTTTCTCCTCTCTTTTTTTTTTTTTTTTTTTTTTTAAATTTTCAAAACCTTGAAAGACCGATCCAATTACAAAGTGGTCCATAGTTCATACTCATACAATTTAATCCATTTACATTTACATTTTACAGCGTCTATTTGTACATGCAGTTCATCCGTTGATGTATTCGACATTTTACATGCTCTCCATCCAAAAGTTCTTAAAACCCTATTCACCTAAACTTTGTAGTCGAACTATCAAATTATTTAGTCTTACTTTCCAATCCATTAACACAACAAAAAATAATAGTAGAGGGCCACATTTTTATATCCTGTCCCGGGCATTTCAAATCTCAAACCCGACCCTGCTAGGAAGGTGAGACATTGACATTTTGGCACATATATTATATATTGATATAATATAAGCATTATATTTTTTTATCCAAATTTATATTATTTTGCTATATCGTTTTCATATTATTATAATAGTATAATATATCTAAAATACTCCCTCCGTTAATTAAAACTTGACGTTTTACTATTCACGCACGTTTTTTTAGGTGTTAAAAAATATATAAAATATCAACTTTTTTAATAATTTTTTAAACAATTTCATACTTATTACTATTAAGTTTGAATTTATAAAAACAAATGTAAAAAAAAGTTGATAATTTATATAGTTTTTGTCATTCTAAAAAAGCGTGCATGAATAGTAAACGACAAGTTTTAATTAACAGAGGGAGTATAATGTAAATAAATTATGGTAATATCTTCTATAAAATATAATATATTTTACAAATCCCGTACGTTACGCACGGGCACTACGCTAGTAAACTCTTAATTTAGAAGAGTTTAGGATGATGTGTCAATCTTAGAGGCATTTTAGGACTCTTGACCAATCATTATTTTTTTGTCATTTTTCTTTGATTTTCTTTTTTCATCTTTTTCATTTAATTTTATTTTTTCTTTAATTTTACTAACTATTGGGTTTAATTCAAAACATTGAATTCAATCTAATATAACTATTGGGCTTAACTCAAATTTATTTACTAACTATTTCGCTTAATTCAAAACATTGAATATAAATATTGATTATGGCACATCACATTAAAACAATGTTATAATGATATTGATATTATTATTACTGAGTAATTTAAAATATCTATATTTATGTATTATACTTTATATTATAATTTTTTTAAATAATTTTTTCAGATAATCATAAGATACATTTATTGTAATAGTTTGTTATGATTTTTATCTTAACATTTATTAATATTTATTAATATTTTTATATATAATATTTTAGTTTTAAATAACACGTCGTGACGCGGGAATCATACTAGTTATCCTTTAAACTAAAAGCACAAGCGATTGATTAATTTGCAACGCCCACAAATACCCTTTAAAATCAATCTTAAAAGTGATTATTTTTTTCCCTTCAAAATGTTACTTGTAATTAATGAAATGGACGTATATATTTATGGGATAATTAGGTTAATATACCTTTTTTTATTTTTAATGGGTAATTAGACCAATGGAAGTTTTTTTTGGTAATTGTACCTTTTTGGTTTTTAATGACTGATTTGTCCTTAAAGATAACTTCCTTAAATCACGCATAACTGACTTCTTCTTCTCAAATTAATTACAAGTAGAGCTAATCGCTCAATACGTTCTTCGAACAACAATCAATTTATTTTTGTGCTTCAAGATTGAAATTTAATTGGACAATTAATCGATTAGCCGTAATCGATAGAAGACCTAGTACGTATATAGTCATAATCGATAGAAGACCTAGTACGTATATAGCCGTAATCGATAGAAGTCCTAGTATGTATATGCCGTAATCGATACAAGTCATAGTACCTATATAGCAATTTATATATTACGGAGTTACGGAGAACTATTTTGCTGGACGGGCATCAATTACAAGTATATATAAATCTTGCCGCCATTGATTACAAACATCATCAACAAATTATTATGCGTATTTGGAACCTATTATTATTGAAATATTTGGTATGTATTTTATTGTAACATATGAAAACCCTAACAATGAGGTTAGTTACGATACAAATTAGATACAATTAATTAATTAATTACAAGAATGGAATTGCCTACAAGCTCCAACAAATTAGTTACAATATTGATTACAATTACAGGTACAATTACTTATAATTAGTTACAACTATCGTGCGTATTTAGGTTACAATTATTTAGTTACAATCTATCGTGTGTATTTATTGTAACCTAGCTATTACAACCTTAACAATGAGGTTAGTTACGTTGGAAATTAGGTACAAGTAATTAATTACAAGAATCAACCCACATAAAACAATTTAGTTATAATATTTTGACAATAATGATTACAAGTACGGTTACAATTAGATACAATAATTGTAAGCATGGGAAACTAACATCAGTTACAATTATTGTAGTGACATGAACATAGGCTTCAATAGGTTACAATAGTGGTAAAATGTAGGTTACAACAAAAGTAAAACGTATGTTACAATAGGTTATAACAAAAGTAAGTTACAATAGGTTACAGCAAAGTGGGTTACAATAAAAGTTGAAACCTTACTATATGATTTACATATATTACAATAACAGTGGGTTACAATAAAATATATGTTACAATAAAAGTTGAAACCTTACTAAAAAAAATTGAAACCGTACTGTGTGTATTAGTGTTGGGTTCAAATCAAAGCAAAATTGAAACCGTAAACCGGCCCTCCATCATACCCCACAATATATATATAAATACATATCGAAAACTTACCGTAAATATGAGTATGAAAGTATGTCGAACTGTGGTTAAGTTGGAGCTCCGAACAACAAACCGGAAGAACGACTCGAGGACCTTGTAGAGAGACACCGCGACTGTATACCCCTTCTCCCTTGTTGCTTTGTAGAACACTAGAGGCAATTAGATTTCAAGGGCGAGGGTTAGTTGGGTTGTACGTGTATCTTTCCTAATTTTGCTCGTTCTTATGTTTTTTTTTGCGTGTATATATAGAAAGATAAAACCCTAATTGCCTATCGTCGATCGCCTTCACAATAAAGAGGTAACACGTTCTACAGTTAAAAGAATAGATTCTTTTTGAGCAAAAAAGAATGGATTTTGAAAATAAGGGTATATAAGTAATATCCACCTTTAAAAAGTATAATTATCAAAACAAAAAACCCAAGAGTATAATTAGTAAAAGAAAACTTGAAAAAGGTATACTAGACTAAATTTTCACTATATTTATTTTATTTTGAGTTCCTTATCAAAATTTATTGAGTTTCGGGATATATGAGTCACATCTTACTCAAATAATCCCTTTGACTATGCAATTACTCACATATATTATATGTTGGCTCCATAGACGGATCTAGGCGGGGGCAAGCGGGAGCATACGCCCCCTCTTTCATCCGACGAACATTTATATTTGTTTTACGCGTCGATAGCTTCGTTTTGACATATTATAAGCCTGAATCCGATAAACGAGTAAAAAAGTATGCCCGTTTGAAAGTTAAACACAGATTAATTATTTCAAATGTCTTTTGATAAAACATAATTCTTTTATATTTTACTTAATTTGATATTTCGGCAATATAATTCAACCAAAGAGCTTCGAAACAAGAGGTTATATTACTAAATTCGATAATTATATAAGAAATTATGCAAGTTTAAAGTTTGTATATGTTGTTACACGTTATTGCATGCTAATAGAACAACAAGTTGCAGATTAAATTTGTAGGTTTCAAACGATATATTTTTTAGACGAAAAAATGTTGTTATCGATTAAAACGACGTCATTTTTTCGTTTAAACAGAAAAAAATATATATAACAACTACTGACACAATTTTAAATTAAAATATCGCCGTTTTGAACAAAAAAACATTGTGTTTTGAACTAAAAAAACGTTGTTTAAACTAAAATATCAACGTTTAATCTAAATATCATAATTTTGGTTCGCTAAACGTACTATAAAAAAATCTATCGAATAGTGAATCAATATTTTGTATAAAACTTCGCCCCCCCTCGATGAATTTCTGGCTCCGTCGCTGGTTGGCTCAGTTGATAGTAATTAATGAGCAAATTTCCCTCAATTTTTTTTATCAATATATATAAGAAATAATATAAATAATTTGGGACATTTTACATATTACCTTCCCCTTGAATTGGTAAATAAAGAGCGGTCATTCCGGGATTCGAACCGGGGACCTATGGATACTACCCACAAGTCCTTTTCGATGAGCCATTCCGGAATGGTTATATTACCTTCCCCAACTATCCAAAAAAAAAAATTTCTATATGCAACCAAATTCTTAGGCAAGAAGGTCAATTTTATCAGTATAAAATATCTCATAAATAATAGCAACAAAACAAACTAAGGTATAATATAAATAGTACAATTATATGGAATTAATTAAGAATGTGAGACCTCCAAATGAGAGTGAAAGTGTTAGATGAGAAATTGCTTGAAAAATGGGTATGTAGTGTACTATGTGGTCCAAACCCTAATCATATCACTCAAACAAATTAAGATCCATCTTTTAAAAGGCTTGAAAAGATGGCCATGTATATAGTATATTGCTTTGCCCGTAAATTGACAGTTCGATGTTTGGAAGTTAGGTGGCATTTGGTTAAATTTTTGTACATATGGATTTCAAATAACAAATCTAGATTAATTTTAATTTTCTAGATAATTAATTATAGATAGAAAGAGTTAACTGTCCATATAATATAACCTAATTAATTAAATGTCCATCATCTAAAATTTATTAATTAAATGTCTACCGGACACCGCGCCTAACAGCGGCCCGTGTCTCTCAATGTCGGATCTTCCCCAGTCAATTTTCTTGTGCAGCAAGCTCCCAGTTTCGCTCAAGAATTCCAGCTCCCCAATTTCACTCTCAAGTATTTACCCATTTCGCTCGCCAATTTCGTTTATCAGCATAAATTATAATTGGTTTATATACTTGGATTTATCATCAATGAATGTATATACTTATTTATCAGCAGTGACGGATCCAGAATTTTTGTTAGAGGGGGGCTGAAAATTACAAAGGACAATATGATCGATGCTCCTCGCTCGTTAAACAAGATTTTTGTCTATATGAACCAAATAAGTGAGTATAACTAATGTTATTTTCTAAATCCAACAAATCATTCAAACCAAACTCTATCAATATATATATATATATATAATTCTACTTAAAACTTCATACTCTCAATCCACAAATTGATTCTCGAATCCACAAATTTACCCCAAATTGCTACTTAAATCCACAAATTTATTAGCAAAATCACAAACCATAATCGAAATTTACCCAAATTGATTCTCAAATCCACAAATTCTAATCTAAATTAATTCTCGTCTCAACGAATTGAACTTAAAAACAATCTAATTAAAATTCAACTTAAATTAATCCTTGTCCATATTTTATACTCCTATAAGAAACAAATCCACAAACCACAATTCCAAATCACAAATTCACAAATTCATTTCTTACAACCACAATCACCAACCACAATTCCAAATCACAAACAACAAATTCACAAATTTATTTCTCACCACAATCACAAACCACAAACCACAAATTTATTTCTCACAAATCACAAACCCTAATCGAAATTTCCCCCAAATTAATTCTTAAATCCACAAATTCTAATCTAAATTGATTATCATCTCAACAAATTGAACTTAAGAACAATTAAATTTAAAGGAAGAAGAAGAAACTAACTAAAAAAGATTGAACAATGAAGATTGAATCACTTCGAAATTGCAAACCCTAATTGAAATTTCCCCAAAATTGATTCTCAAATTCACAAACTCTAATCTAAATTGATTCTCATCTCAACGAATTGATCTTAAGAATAATCAAATTTAAAGGAAGAAGAAGAAATTAACTAATCTCTTCGGCAGGGCTGGGTTGCCTTGGTGCAGGGTGCGGCGCCGGTGCCAGGGTAGGCCGGAGGTGGAGGTGGAGCTGGCAGCGGTGGTCGGGGTGGGAACTCGGGGTTTCGCTTTCGCTGTGTGCGTGAATGTGAGTTGCTGCCGCTTCAGTTTCGTGTCAATGTTATAAAAAAAAGTGGGCTTCTGGTGTTTTTTTTTTTTTAAAAAAAAAAACATATTCCAAAAAGGTGGGGTAATGGGATTCGAACATTCAAATTTAAAGGAAGAAGAAGAAACTAACTAAAAAAGATTGAACAATGAAGATTGAATCACTTCGAAATTGCAAACCCTAATTGAAATTTCCCCAAAATTGGTTCTCAAATTCACAAACTCCAATCTAAATTGATTCTCATCTCAACGAATTGATCTTAAGAATAATCAAATTTAAAGGAAGAAGAAGAAATTAACTAATCTCTTCGGCAGGGCTGGGTTGCGGTGGTGCAGGGTGCGGCGCCGGTGCCAGGGTAGGCCGGAGGTGGAGGTGGAGCTGGCGGCGGTGGTGGTCGGGGCGGGAACTCGGGGTTTCGCTTTCGTTGTGTGCGTGAATGTGAGTTGCTGCCGCTTCAGTTTCGTGTCAATGTTATAAAAAAAAGTGGGCTTCTGGTGTTTTTTTTAAAAAAAAAAAACAGATTCCAAAAAGGTGGGGTAATGGGATTCGAACATGGGATCAAACGTTCTGAATTTAATTCCTCCCCTATCCTTGCCGCTATGACAACTCGTCCTTGTAATACTGACTTACTTTATTTTTATATATTACAAATATTAACAGATCTATGAAAAATATATATACATTTTTTTCTCGAAGGGGGGGAGGGGGGGGGGGGGGGCTTCAGCCTCCCCGAGCCACCCCGTAGATCCGCCTCTGTTTATCAGCATATATCAACATATATTACAATTTCGTTTATCAGCATGTTGTCATCATATATATTAGAACACAATTATCTGCATACATTTGCTGATAAATTCAGTTGTCAGCTTTTATGTGTATTTACCATCACATGTATTTATATTTGTCATTATATTTGTCTTGAGTAATTCATTTCTCAGCATGGCAATTCATTTTCATTTGTTAGCATTTACACTAATGAAGATTGAAGTTAAAACAATGCTGAAAAGATCAGTTGACAATCGACAAATAGCTGACAAAGCATAACAGCTAGTTGACAAATGATGAAACATAAGCTGACAAAATGTCAATATCATCATGTTCCTTATTGAATATTTAACATATATCAGCATATATAATGAAAACTAAAAACCAACCAACTAGTATGTTACAACGCATATTACACAAGAAACTAGGATGTTCCCAATTACATAACCACCAAGGATGTTTGGAAAAATACACCAACCAGCCTAAACCACTAGAGTTTGAAATTAAAATAGCAGCACCCAGATATCAGCATATTTGACAGATTTTTTTAAACAAATACAAAAATTGGAAGCTCTATTTTTCCTTTAATAGATTTGAACACATAAGTTCATGATACCGAAACAGCATCTCTTGAGTAAACAATCTAACATCGATCTCCCCAAACACTAGAACTTCAATAGCCTTGACAGTAAAAATCCCACAACAAGCACTGCATAACACAAAAATAGGTAAGTCCATATACATGATGGTAAATCTCACAACAAGCACTGTATAACACAAAAATAGGTAAGTCCATATACATGATGGTAAATCTGAATAAGAAAGTGAACAAAAAGAAAGATTTATTATAATATACATACTGAGTTTCATCATGCATGATATCAGGTGCCCTCTCTATAGTAAATCTAGGAGTTGCTTCAAAGTCCTTGTATATCTGCCAGACTTGCTCAAATGAATAGGGAGTCACACAGCTAAGCCATGTAAACATTGCTTTAATTTATAATCATCAGCAACACACTTATATATATGAAAATCATAAACTATGACTTTACTTTCTAGGATATGAATTTCTAATGCGACCCAATCATTTCTTTGATATTTAAAGGAGTACAAATTTTGGTTATAGTTATCTAATCTTTGACATAATCTTTAGGATATAGCCCAATAAAATACTTAAATATAGTATTATCAACAGGAGGTCCTACATGTAAGGAAGCCACTGATTGTGGTAAATACCACTAGTAAAGCAATCGGTCTAATATAACAACATCCTCGAATTTGGAAGCAGTATTTGATATTCTCTTCCTCATATGCTGAAAATGCATATTATACATGTTTTAGTTGATTATTGATAATGCATATTTTAGATAGTTATTATAGGTAGTTCTAGTTGCATTTAGAGTAGGTTTATTGCATGTTTTATAGTTAATTTGCATTGTTACTTATTTGAGAATTCGAGCGCGGAATCTACACTATTTTGCGCTTATTATGCAGATTTACAATCCAAGCTTGAAGAGGGGCTAAGGATGGACTAAAGAAGGTTGGAAGAGGCTGATTTAGATCTTAAAAAGAACAAGGAAGGAGGATAAGAGGAGCCAAGGAGAAGAGGATCAGAGACAAAAAATAGAAAATGGAAACATGGGAAAAGTGGCACCCACCGCTATCTAACCAGCACCCGCCGGTCTGTCAGATTCAGCAAACGCCGAGTTTTATCTAAATAGTTTAGTTAGTTTATTATTATTATATTTTCTAGGGTTAAGGAGGCCGACTATTTTCTTATATAGGACGGTCCTCATTAGGTTTTGAGAGACATCTCATATCATCTCATCTATTATCAATTTCAATCGTGCGTTAGAGTATGAGCAACTAAACTCATTGTTCCGCCTGCAATTTGAAGACATGGTTGGTTGAATTGAGGCTTTGATTTCTATTGTTATTCCATAGTTATTTCATTACCTTTGTGCTCATATCGTTGATTGCTAATTCTTTCTTGATTGATCAACTCGAAAGAATTGCATTCTTGCTAGGTTTTAATTTATTCGTAAGAATAGTTAGACCGTAGTAGCAAACACAGGTAAGTGATGATCCCGTAAGAGCATCATTTGGTTGTGAAGGGTAATGACATTTGGTTAAATATCGGTTTCTAAGTTTTTAGGGTTAAGGAAGTGACAGGTCTTAACTTCAAATTAATTCGTGTGTTAAGAGGGTTGGTACTGCCATACTGCCAGGACTTTGGAAATTTGTGCTACGTACTTTATGTTAAATCCAAACAGGAAGATGGTTGCATATAGTGTAAGGGATTAACATTTCTGTGAGGAGTGTTAGTCTATTTAAATCAAAGTCGGAATAACATCAATTACATTCATTGCATTAGTATAACTAGAAATCAGGTCAAGGATCTTGAACACCAACCATTATTGAAAATTGCAGGTGAAGTGCTTTCATCCCATTGGTAACAAATTCACAATTATTTCGTTCTTTATTTCAATTGCATTATTTTGTATTTCTCAATCTTGTTATTTATTTGTTTTAGTTAGCATAAGAACATATCAAAACAGGATCTCTTTGTGGGTTCAGCCCCTTGCTTGCTCACTATAATATAGTTTGCTAGTTTGGGTTATTAATATTATTTTTTACTGGGATCAATGATGATTTCCACCCCGTCAATTATAATCAAAACTATTTTGTTTAAAATTAAAAAATATAATACACATAAATTATATATACTTCTTATACCTTCAAGCCATTTGGTTTGCCCAAATACAATTTCAAAAAAATCTTTCTTTCTCAATATGACTCCATAACCTTTGATATCCCTGGGGGACAAAACACGGAAAAAGTCAGCATAATAGAAAATACGAATCATAATAAATAAATAAAAACTTCAAATTCCAAATGAAAACCTATTCCCATTTATGTAAGAGTATAAAAACACATGATCGTCTTCAAATGAAAACCTATTCCCATGTATTTTGGGAACTTCCCCTTCTTTAAATTCTCATAGGGGCTCAAAGAGAGACTACTAGATACTGGAATAAGGCAAAAATGCTTTAATAATTCAATTTCAGCAAGAATATCAGCATGATAATCAAAGGAGTTAGCATTGCCAGCTTCATTCATAATATCAGTATATCCCCTGAAGGAATGTCAGCATCCAGTGCAAATTCCCCCTCATGAATTTCAGCATCCACTACTCCCTCATCAACAATATCTATTTTCTCCTTCACATTAATTTTAGCTTCTATCGTCGACCCATCATTTTTAACTCCTCCTTCACACCAGATATCATCAGCATTAACTCAAACTTTTTTTTCTAAAAATAATCCCTTCCTCTAACAACTTAAGCATGTTCTCCCACTTCAAACACAACTCCTTTGCCCATATAGGCGTATCCTCTTTGTCAGCTCTGAAAGTGTCTGTATCCCCCCCCCCCCCTCCCCCAATGTCAGCTCCCTTCTCCCCTTTATCAACTATGTTCTCATCTTTGTCAGCTCCCTCCTTCTTTTTGTCAACCTTTATAAAACCACCCTTCCTCTTCTGAATAGAAACCTCCGACCTTTTAGAGAAACCCCTCCTTAGAATTGCACCTGGGAGTGACTTACTCTTGTAAACTAAGATGTGTTACTAGATTAATTCCAAAATTTTTATTTTATTTTTCCATTTTAATGGGTAATATTTTTCGCTTTTGCCATTATATAACCTAAATATTAAACAATAATTTCAATTTGTAACGGCCCGAGTTATACAACCCGGGTTACGTTTTAAATGAATGGATAACTTCGTTCGGATCTTGCAATCCAAGTATGGGTTGAATATTTAAAACAAAGGATTAGTGGAAAAGTAGGGATTTCGCACCTTAAAACTGTGCTAAGTCCATTGGGGACCCGATGTTAACACACATGTACTTGTCCTAAATTCTAAGTCATGGAAGACATTTAAGTTCAAAACCATCCACCAAACAGTCATAAAACGGATACAAGGGTGCCATGGCGGAGTCGGGTCAAAATCAAAATACGGAATCGAATGAAATACTAAGTACCAAAACATCATAAGAGTGCAATAAATGGTGTCAGCCTCTCTACATATGCCAGAGGTGTACCCTCGCCAAATCAGCACGTAACAAGCATAATCAAAGTGTATATATATACCTAAAAGAAAGAACGGGGAAAGGAATCAAGTCGAGCCACACATGCAGGTCTTGGAGACCTCGCTGAGGCCACATAATATGCGTTATACCTAATAAAGATGCTTCTAATGTAGTACGGAAATCTTTAAACACTCCAGTATGCTAGCAGTTTATATAAGTGCATAAAACTGTAAATGGCTACCCACAAAGAATGCCAAGTGGCATGTCCCTCTCTTACCTCTACACCCATTCTCATTAGTGCGGACACCGGCATCGCTCGTAGTGAAAGCATGTCTCAACATATTCATTTGTCATATATCACACATATATCACACATGTCTCATATCTCATTTCTTATATATCATATCACATTTCTCATTTCATATTCTCGTATTCTCATCTCATTTCAAGTTCTCGTGCTCATGTCATATTCTCTATAGCTTTCTCATGATAAGACCATATGACTCGATTAGGAACAAACCTGATAAGACTGGGTCGTCCTATGACCCTAGCAAAAGACTCTACGACTCACAAGTTAACATTCGTTCTACCAAACGCATAGAGTAAACAAATGTTCAATCAGTTGTGCAAAACCTAAGCAGGATACTACATGATCATGCGAGATGCAAATGCAACACCTAACATAATATGTAACAACAGGCATGAGATTCCAACTTGAGTAAGCCTATAAGGAACTTAATTGCCTGGAGGTGCAGAACAAAAAAGTAAAGCAGTAAGATAGGTCAGAGGGCACCTAGCAGGCATAATAAACATATAAGTCTGTATTCAAAACACACAAGCATAGATAATCTCACATAAGTTCACATAATCAAAGGATTGAACATCGCATCTTATCTGCATCAACATCATCTCAATTGATCTCAACTCATCTCATAGCTAGTCGCATCATTCCATCATAACTCATCATATACCATTTTTCATATCATATCATATACTATATCATACGTCATCTCATATGTCATGTTCACATATCTCATCATCATCATAGCTTTTCATATCCATCAACTTTAAGAGTTCCATATAAACCATGTTTTGCACTATATATCCCATCATAACATTCATCATACTTCATCATTCCAATATCAACATGTTTGCTCTCATATCACATAGTATAACATAATCCTCATACTCAACACATTATGCTTTAATCATATATGCACATCATAAGATATCATAACATATCATATCACACATACTTCACATACTAACACATATATAACAATTCAACAAGTTAGCCCAAGTAAGAAATCCCTAAGTTTCCAAACCCTTTAAATCTCAAGTTAGGTAATTTCCATTTCCAAAGTAACCTTTCAGATATGTTTGTCCAAATACATATGTATCAAATCATAAGATCGAATAGTCAAACAACGTTCAGCCTTCCAAAACGTTTCTCAAATACCCATTGGAAAGCCAACTTCTCATACCAAGTAATTCATTTCGAAATCTCAAATTCACATAAAGCATATAGATCACATGTACAGAATTTAGGCAAAAATCTTCATTTAAAACACATAATTAAACCATAGTATAAAATCCACCCAAATCGGAACAAGAGAATAGACCAAATTGGCAAAAAGGGGATTTCGCCACAGCGAAACTTCAGCGAGCTCCCCGCAAGTTGAGGCTCTCATGGCCACGAGTGGCTTTCGCCGCCCTAGTTTTTTCATGGCGAAGCTCATCCTCCAGGGTCCAAACCCAGATCATACTCGCCGCGGCGAGAAGGGTCTATCACTGAGCGAGACTCATCCCAAGGCTCCTGAGTGGCCCGCAGCAACAAATGTCGTATGTCTTTCGTCGTGGAGAAGGTCACTCTGCACGGCTAGTATGTGCTCTGGTTCACCGCGGTGATATCCTGTTCACTACGGTGAAACCTGCAACTAGGCTCAGTTTGAGCTTTGTTGAAGCCTCCATTGTTAGACGTAGCTTTCCTCGTCCTTACCAAACCCTATCCCGACCTCAAAGAATATGTTAGCATTAAAATGCCATCAAAAGAACGGAGGGAAAGGAGAGGTTCTCACCCAAGGTCTTCTCTTTACCAGAAAGTCACTTGGGAGGGTTCGTTCGAGCTCGTTGGAGCTAGATCGTCGTCGGAGGTGGCCTAGAAAGTATGTTAGGGGGGTTAAAGCTCAACCTTTACGCAATTAGAAGGTGGAAGGAGTGGAAAACGAGGACTTACCAAGCTTGAAACCGAAAACATAGGGAAAGGTGGTCAAAGGGGCTCGCTCTCGGCCTTCCGGCTTCAACTAGGCTGCTGCTGCTACTTGTGGGCATCGGGGAAGGGGTGAAGTGGTTGTTGCTGCTGAGGGAGGAAGAGCAAGAGCTGAGCTTGGCTTGCTTGAACACAAAACAAGGAGGGAGTGAGCTAGGGAGCTCTCGGCTCTAATGGGGGAAAGAAGAAGAAGAAGGTGGTGGTGGCTTGGAGCTGTGAAGGGGCTGTTGTGGTGGTGTCTCGGTGGTGGTGGTCTTTCACGGCACAGGGAAGAAGGATAAGGAGGGTGAAATGAGGAGGAAGGAGGATGAAGGAGAACAATGCAAAAGAGGGTTTTTGTGTCTAGGGTTGTTGTGGTTGTCTTGTGGTGAGTGAAATGAGATAAGATCAACCTTTAAAGTGATAAAAAGGAGGGTTGTTGGGGCTTATTTTGGGATGCATCAAGGGAGGCAAGGGTTGTGTCTTGTTTTCCATATTTGGTGGGTACAAGCATGGGAAGAAGAAGATGGCAAATGTGGGTGTTTAACCCAAAATGGAAATGAGGAAGGTGAGGAGGAAGCTTCCTTGAATTCAAATAACATAAGGAGTGTAGGAGGGCTGAGATTTTCGGATGTCGTAGAAGGAAGAAGACAAGATTATGAGAGAAAGAAACAAAGGAAATGTGGTCCCGAAAACACGAAATTTGAATACCCGAAAACAAAATCCCGAAACCCACTCTCTCGACCTTAACCCGATTTAGGTCGAAATAAAACTTCAAATTTAAAATTACATTGAAATCCGAAGATATTTTCAAGTCCCGAGATAAGAAAGCAGAAATAAATCAGTATTTAAATCAAGGTTCAAAATTAGGTCGGAATCTGCTTTAAAGGGTTTAGAATAGGAGTATTAAATCGAGGACGAGGATTTTTCAATATCCGAAATCTGAGGATCAAATCCATATATAATCAAAATTATAATAAAATAATATTTAAAATTCAAGGTCCTTACACAATTACTTCTAATGATTCAAATTTTGATGAATAATGCTTCAAATTTTCCATTTTAAAATTAAGAAACACTATATCCCTAAGCAATACATTAATACTTATGATTTTGGTGAATAATGTTCAAAACTCAAATACTTGAATAATACTTTCGATTTATACTAATAATGATTCAAATTTCAACGAATAATAATCAATTGGGAAAAATTCAGATTATATACAAATAATCTGTCAAATATCATTGAATATTCAACAATATTGTCGAATAAGCACTCATTAACAAGTAACACCTTGTTAATGAATTGAAGGAAAATGTCAACGATTGAAGCTTTTAAAATCACCGATTAAAGCGAATCTACGTACATTATGAATCTGCGTCACTGGAGGCCTTTTGCCAACTACAAGAACATGTGTCACCAAGAAAGCTTCACCAATCTGTATATCGACTAAACGATGAATCTATTTATGTGATGAAGAGTCGATTTTGGTAATCCCCCGTCGATACATTTGAATAATCGTTCACCACCAAAATACTATGTGTGTATATGTATGTATATGTATGTATGTATGTATGTATGTATGTATGTATGTATGTATGTATGTATGTATGTATGTATGTATGTATGTATGTATATGTATGTATGTATGTATGTATGTATGTATGTATGTATGTATGTATGTATGTATGTATGTATGTATGTATGTATGTATGTATGTATGTATGTGTATGTATGTATGTATGTATGTATGTATGTATGTATGTATGTATGTATGTATGTATGTATGTATGTATACATAAAATAATCTTTTCTTATAAAATGAGTAATAGGGATACTGGTAGCGCACGAAATCTTCCACTCCTTCAGATCTCATAAGGGACGTGAGGGGTGGTTGGCAATAAAATTAGATATGGAGAAAGCGTATGACATAGTTGATTGGAATTTCACTAGAATGGTGCTGGAAAGATTTGGCTTCCATAACACATTCATCTCTTGGGTGATGGAGTGTGTTACGACGGTGTCTTTCTCCGTTCTCGTTAATAATGGACCCACTGACATGTTCTTTCCAACTTGCGGCCTTAGGCAATGGGACCCCCTTTCCCCCTGTCTGTTCATCTGGGTGCGGAAGTTCTAGCAAGACGACTCTCTGCAGAATCAGTTACTACCAACAATCCAACTGGCTTCTCCTTCGGTAGAAACGGCCCACGAATCCCCTTCCTTGAATTGGTAAACAAAGAGTGGTCATCCCGGGGTTCGAACCGGGGACCTATGGGTACTACCCACAAGTCTTTTCCGGTGAGCCATTCCGGAATGGTTGACGAATCCCCTTCCTCTCTTTCGCATACGACATCATTGTCTTCTGCAAAGGTAGCGTGGAAGTTGGACAGAAAGTTGGAACGATAATTGATGCATACTGCAAAGTTTCTGGGCATAAAGTTAATTATCGAAAGTCCAGTTTCCCACCAACAAAAGGAATCTCCAACACCAAAATTGCTGAGCTACAAAACTGCTTGAATATTACCAGTGAAAACTCACTGGAAAAATATCTTGGCTCCCCTATTATTAACGGAAGGGTTAACAAACAAACATTTGAAGATGTTATATGCAAGTCTAAAGAACAGCTTAGTAAGTGGCGGGCGAGCGCATTATCCCAACAAAGTCGAGCTGTCCTTATTGGTTCAAACCTTGCCGCAAAACCCATGTACATTATGAAAACTTTATGCTTCCATGCTCTGTACATAAAGAACTAGATCAGATCAATAGGAAATTTTTCTGGAATAAAGTTCTCCAGACCCGACCCCTCATTAGATGGGACAGAATATGTAGACCAAAAAAGTGTGGACGCTTAGGCATTCGTAAAACTAAAGAGATGAATGAAGCCCTCCAAATGAAGTTACTATGGAAGATTCTAGCTGAACCAAATAACGTGTGGGTTTCGCTGGTTAGACATAAGTATTTACGATCTGATTCAATTTTTTAATACAAAAAGGGTGGGGATATGTCCTAGCAATGGGCAAAACTAATTGCTTTAGTTAAAAATTTAAGACCGGTCTTATTTGGTCAGTCGGAAATGGTAACATAGAGGAAACATAGAGGAAACAGTCAGCAATTATATTTTAGGTGGAAAGTGGTGGTCAGAGAAACTTCTGTACGTTTTACCCACGAACATCGTCAATGAGATCCTGGACATCCCTCTGCCTATAACTTCTTTTGAAGATCGCTTGTACTGGTGGTCGGACAGAGCGGGTTAGTTTACAACGTCAAGTGCGTATAAGCTAATCACTTCGCCTTCGTCAAATCA
Organism: Persicaria maculosa; assembly: GCA_963922045.1. Classification (NCBI taxonomy): domain Eukaryota; kingdom Viridiplantae; phylum Streptophyta; class Magnoliopsida; order Caryophyllales; family Polygonaceae; genus Persicaria; species Persicaria maculosa. The sequence goes on from OY998255.1 coordinate 64,474,579, forward strand.
TGATGATATATATAAATGCCTGAATTTGGCAGATTGACGCTCCACCAAAGATAAAAAAAAATTCTTATGGAAAGTAACCCAAGATGGTCTCCCTACTGCAACTAGGCTTGCCTCTAGGGGTGTTTCTGTGCCTTCAACATGTAGTCTCTGTAATGGTGCGACCAAGGACAAGGTTCACCTCCTGTTAGAATGCCCCTTTGCCCGCTCCCTTTATCAACTTCCTTAGCGAATTGACTCAACCATAGCTAACATGATATGTCAAGATCGGGACATAAAACCTATCATATCCGTTTTAGGGCGACACCTCAATTCTGAGGCTAAAATGGTACTTTCCTTTGCTTGGTGGAATACCTGGTACACTCGGAACCAACTTGTTTTTCGACAGATCTCAATACCACCACGGGCCACTTCACTACAGTGCATTAAAAATCATATACATAATTGGAAAAAAAACCTACCAGTCGGATGTCGATCTAGATGTGAACACCACACAACTTACCAAAAAACAGAAGCCGCAACGCAAAAGGAAAATGGTTAAATATACTAAATGGTGCAAACCTCCTTGGGGAACCTTCAAATTAAATTTCGACGGTTCCTCATCATCTAATAAGGACAACACGGGTGGTGTCATTATTCGGGACTGAGAGGGCAAGCCTATAAGTACACATTATCAAAAGCTTGGTTCGCAAAGCCCACTAAAAGGAGAAGTACTTGCATTAAAGCTAGGTATCTAACAGGCCATCCATCTCGGTATTGAGAAAATCCATGTTGAGAGAGACTCATCAATAATCATAAATTATTTCAACAAAAACAATAAATATCCTTGGGAAATCGAACTGGTATTGTCCGATGTAAAACTTTTACTATTGACTTTGAAAGAAGTATCCTTCTTTCATGTTCCCCCTTTAGGCAATAGAGTGGCGGGTAAGGTTGCACACCTTTGCCACTCTGCCTGGGGAGTCGATATCTATAACGATTATGGTCTTCTTGACCTCATCCACAAGGATGCTGCCGGGTAGAGTCCGCTCGCCCGAAATCTTTCCTAATAAAAAAAAATGTATGTATTTATGTATGTATGTATGTATATCAACGAATAATGTTACTTACACATTTAAACAATTTCACATTTACCATAAATCGGAATATTCCCCACCAAAATACTACATCTTAATGACTAAAGATAATCGATCAATCTTCTCATTAGATATAATGAACTAAAATAATCGGTATTCTTAATGACTAAAGATAAAATCATTCGATCAAGGTACAATATTTATAAAATAATTCATGATAAAATGATAGATTTTGTAACCACTTAAGATATGATATGGACACATAGGATGACACATGGATAAAATAGATGAGGTCATTCTCTAACGTTGCTTAAATATATTGAATCGTCTTTAATTGACTTGTCAAAAAACTCAGGTCAGATTGCACCAGAAAACGACATATAGGTGAATTGCACCAGATGAGACTTCATGTCTCTATTTACATATATTATTATATAGATATAGATATTAAGCATTTGTGGGCATCCGCGGCCGTCCGATTCAGTATAGTAGGTGAACTTAGACAAGGAGTATAACCATGAAATGTGCTTGTCCTAATCCACACTCGTAACACTATAGATAAATATTTGAGAAAATTTCCGTCGAAGGCGCAAATTTTCTCCTTAATTTAGTGATTGTCTCCCAAGTCCGACAAATTGGGATTTTGTCCACCTAAATTTTTTTGGACAAAATTACCCTCTAATTTACCTCCTTTTCAGCACCAAAATTAAAATTGCCCCTAAACCTAATCTCCTTCTCTCTCTCGCGCTCTTCTCTCTTCTTCTGCCCTCAAATCTCCATCTTCCACCGACTGAGAGCTTTCAACTCCTTTTCATGGCTGCCTTCCTCTTCCACCACTCCCCCAACACAGATCCTCGCCACAGCCGCCCTCCTCCTCCTCTCCCCCACCACAGATCCGAAGATCGACGGCGAAGATCGATTGTTTCATCAATCGACACAATCACCTCCCTCCCTCCACACGAGATTGGCCAGATCGAAATCGCTCCGACACAGCCACCTGCCTCCGATTTGCCTCGTTTCTTGCTCCGCTCCCGCAGGAAAATCCAGGTGGAGGTGGTGTGCGAACGATTTTCCAGAAGTTCGTTCGCAGAGGGGAGGTGGAGTGCAGATCGATGATCGATTGCAACAAGCGGCGGTCAAGGAGGCGATCTCCGAGCCAGTGAGCCACCGATTGAAGATCTCAACCTCCGAGCGACCATGGCGGCTCCTTTCTAGGTCTGCTGCAACAGATCCGAGTCATGGACGACAGCCGGCAGCAACAGAACCGCCGGACTGCAGCAACAGATCCGATCTGAGAGAGCGAGAGAGAGATCTGAGATCTTCGATGAGTTTCAGCAAGTTTCCATTTACTTAGCAGACCACCAATCTTTCTGCTGCTATGTGAGTGTCTCATTGTTCCCTTTACTTTGAGTATTTAGCTTCAGTATATTCTAGTGCATTGGGTGTTTTATAAATTTTCTCTTTTGAGGATTTAGTTTAAATATCTGAATGTGATGGAAACTTGATTATATTGCAGGATCAAGGAGTTCATCAACTAAGACAAGATGTCCAGGTATGTAAACCTGTTTCTTGTCTCGTTTCGCAGTTCAGTAATGGTTTAGATCTTCTTATGCCATACTGGGAAGCTCTCTTAGCTTCACTGTTGCCAAGTACATCAATTTAATTTTTCTATATGTAGTCTTGATGATTTATGTTGGTGAATTCCTCATCGACACCCCTGTGCAAAGACTAAACAGAACTGCTGAAATTGATCTTCATTCTATTTTTTGTTTTCTTATAATTTCCCCTTTGAGTTTTTTGTTGTCAAGTCAGTTTTTATCATTGATTCAAAGTTCAAGACTAAGAATAGTTGACATTTATGTCTATTTCACTTAGAGGTTGGGAGAAAAAAATGGACATTCGATATCATCGTTTGTAAACTGGAGAGTACTCTCATGAACTAGTGTTTTGAATACTATTCTTCGGTTTCTTGAGTTAATTTGGAGGATGTTATAGGATTTCATGAATACTTGAAGAATCTGCTCTTCTCGTTTAATGATTTTGTGATGGAGCAAAATGTGAATGTTCTGTTTATGAGTATCTCATTGGCTTGAACATAATTGGAATGCTTAATTTAACATATCTTCAAAAACTTATGTCTTGCCGTAGATGATGTAGAGGCGCATATAACAATCTGAACTAGATTTAGCTATCAGCTGACAATTCAATTCCGATTTGTACCCTTTTTACACCAAATCTTACATTTCTAATTCTGTTTCTTTTTTTCGCACTAGCCTATGTAAACTCTTGATTAGGAGAGAGGAGATGTAGTTATTTTCCTAGTATCTATTATAGTATATAGTTGAATTTTATGCGAAACTCGGTGCCCGATTTCAATATTTCAGTGACGATGGAACTGCTCCTGCTCCCGCTGAGACCCCTGCCCCAGCCCCAGTCCAGGCTCTAGGAGAGCCAATGGACCTCATGACAGGACTGCAGCTCGTGATGAACAAGATGTTTCAGCAATAGGAATTCAACTTTTTTTTTTGTCAAAGATTGGTATTCAGCTAGTCTCGTTACAAAAGCATATGTTATTTCTCCTCAATTTCAGCAATTTTGACGGATGATGAACAAGTATTCACAGGTTTTTGAATTGTTATCTTGATTTTCAATTTCAGCAATCAAGGTAATGGAGCGGATTGGAGCTGTGAGAGCTGTTCGTGGGTTGTATGTGCAATGGAGCCAATGGTGTTGCAATTTTTAATGCTTTCTTACTTTCCACTATATTTCTTTCTTTTTTCTATGTCATATTGCATTACATTAAAAATACAATTTGTTTTAAGCATTCTCGTTAGTAGCAAACAGTTGATTTGTGGTTAGCTTGCTATTGTGACTGAGTTTGCTTTGTTGAGATCTTTGGATTGCTATTGTAATTTCAACAATTTCGTTTGCATTGCTGAAATATATGATTCGCATAGTTTTATAGATAGGTAATAAAGAGTATGAGTGCTGAAACCGTGGTTTCGGCATCAACAACATTGCTGAAATCAGGGTTTCAGCATCAACAAAAGCAAATTTTTTTGTGGGATATAAAATGATGAAATTAATTTTTATTAGCAAAATTCGTTATGCTGAAATCAATTTTGTGGAATTTGCAAATTGCATTGTTATCATAGTGGCTCACAGGATACCAGCTGTCATGGACTTCTTCATTGAGTACATAATGCTTGATGGTGTGAATTATGAAGAGGAACATGTTCACCTGCTTGACAACTTGCTGCAAACAATGGACGTGGTGAGTTTGTTTATTATGTTAACAACACGTTGCTGAAACCGGGGTTTCAGCATCAACAACATTGTTCAAACCACAAACAACGTTGCTGAAACCGGGGTTTCAGCAGCAACAACGCTGAAATCGGGGTTTCAACAACAATGTTATGGAAAGAAATTTGGAGTTAGACTCGTGAGAGGAATATTTTTACTCTTTTGGTGAGGACTCTTAGTTTGGTCCTTCTTTTTGCTGAAATTGTTGTTGCTGAACTTGCTTTAAAACTAGAATTTGCTGAAATTGTTGTTGTTGAACTTGCTTTAAATCTCCTTTAAAAGCCTCTTAGCTCAACGGTAGAGCAATGTGCTATGCGCAAATACGTGGGTTCGAATCCCGCATAGGCTAAATTTTATATCCCGTAACACGGTTTCAGCAACAATTTCGGCATCAACAACAGTGCTGAAATCGGGGTTTCAGCAACTCCGGTTTCGGCAACATGAAAAAAAAACAGTAACACGAAATAGAGGGTGGCACAGGAGTTTCAGCAACTCTGGAAACGCGAAAAAAAAAACGAAAAAAAAAGCGAAAAAAAAAAACTGCTGAAACAGAGGATGGCACAGGGGTTTCAGCAGTTTCGCGGAAAAAAAAAACTAAAAAAAAAAAAACTATGGCACAATTTCAGCAAGTTCGTTTCAGCAGTGTCAGAAAATTGGTAGACATTTTGCTAATATGGAGAGGGTGGAGGACAATTTTTTAATATAGGCAAAAAATATGGCCTGTATAGTAACTGCCCCTAAATATTTTAGGTAAAATCCATCACAAATCTATCACGCGCCCACATTTACTCGAAAAAGCTCCTCTCTCTCATAATCCAATCGGATGAAAGACCTTCAGGAATTTCAATGACTTCGAAATGGGAGTAACAAATCGATGTCAAAATCCAACGTTTTTTTTTTTTTTTTTAATGACGTGGAGGTTCCGAGGTTATCAGCTAGTCTTTTACGGGCCAAGCACTAGCCTGCAAAGCACTCAAGCCGGGTAAGCCAAACGGCAAGCCGCAAGACAGGCTAACCCATGCCAAAGCAAACCAAAGCATGAGTACCCACTCAAGCACAAATTGCTTCTAGTGGGATTTAAACTCTTGACCTCATTGTAGTGAGAGGCACTAGAGCAAGAGGTCATTGGTCAAAATCCAATGTTATTGATCACAAAGCCCCAAAAAGAAAATCGTTCGAACACGAGGCTTCATACAGGGCAATTCAATAGACCCCGAATTATTTTATGGTGTTTATTTCCATTTCCAAGTGCACTCACAATAAATTTTAAAAGTTTAAAATAAAAGTTTCTTTAACATACTCTTTCAACTTTACCTAGATTATAAATACGTCCCTATATATGATTTACTAGTGTAGATCCCGTCCCATTTACAGAGAATACGTTAATCTAAATATAAATTAATTTTTCCTCCAAAAAATAATATAGATATAAATAAAATTAGTTCGATAGATTATATATAATCTAAATATCTTTTATTTAGATTCTCTCAAAATATAAAATTCACATTTATAAGGTAAACGTTTTTTTCTTCTAATCTTTGGTTAATTAAATCTCATGCAATTTAATTAGATAGTTGATTTTTAAAAAAATTTCAATATTCTTTTTTATTAAATATGTAGTATATATTTATTACATTAGTCTACTAAAATATCTATGCACGGATGAATTATGGCTATATATTTTGGCTATATAATATTTTCAATATTTATTTTGGCCTCAAAAAATAATATAGATAGAAATAAAATATCGATTGTGTTATATAGATAGAAATAAAATAATATAGATAATAATAAAAAATAATATAGGTAGAAATAATATAGATAGAAATAATATTGATTGTGTTATATTGATATACTTTTTTTCTTATATAATATTTACTCATTTATAAGATTCCATCTATCCAATTATATGAGTAAATGGTAAAATAAAATAATTATTTTTATTAGATTTTCCTTTTTGACGCGAGAAAACTTTGCGAGATGCACTCACGCGCCGCCACATATGCAAATGCACGTGTCTCCACGTAGGCAACAATGCATCGGTTTTAGTATATGTACTAGTGCAGTACCCGTGCCCGAGGCACGGGAGTATACGAACACATTGTAATCAATATGTATATGATGTAATTAGTTTTTTTAACTTGCGATCTTGTGACATAAATTTATAAAATTTGTCAAATTCATAAAATATTATATGAGATTAAGTAATTTAGTATTTTTAGGCAATTTATTTTCATATTTAGATTATTAACCATAATTATTTCGATTGATATTGTCATTCCTCATTCCCGTCTTGATTTTCATCATCCTCTTCATCACTTCCATAGTTTATTTAATATATGCAAAGTATTATATTCCCCTTATAATCCTCTTTATCCCCATCTACATGCTTGTACACACCAAATATTGCAGGTTTGCCTTCTACATGCTTATAATAGTATAGTAGATCTTATTATATAACTTTCAATTAATTCATAAGTTCAAAGGTTTTTATTCAAAAAAAATACACATTATTGTCTTATTTTTATGTGCAAAGATTGTTTTTACTTTTTGTTTTAATTATCTTCTAATCTTTTAGAGTTTCTTAGTTCTTCGCCGTAATAAAGGTCATTTATTATTGATTATGTAAAAAAAATACTCTAGCTAAAACAACATTTTACTAATGAAAGAAGAAAATATAGATATATTGATACATGTAGAGAAAATGAGAAGAAAGAAATTGGAAGTACAAATATGATATCTCTTTGGAATTTGAAACGCTCTGAATGGAAAAACCCCTCCAAGCTAACCCTAATGGAAAACCTAGCCGCCGCACCTCTTATTCTCAGCCAAATCCAAAATCGCAAATCCGACTGCAGCTCCAACTCAATCGAATTCACAAGATCCATAACCCAAATTCCAAAAGAGGGATAGATGATTCGAGATTCATCTCAAACAAAATTTAAAAAGCAGACAAAAAAAAGAAGGAAAAAGTGGAAGACGAGATGGAAATCTAGGCTTATTTGCTTCATCTCCCTCCTGCGCCTCCTACGTGTTCCTTGCGGCGGCCGTTGTTGGTCGGAGGGTCGAGCCCTTGTTGTATCAGGGCGGATCTCGGTTCTGGTTGGGTGCGGCCGGCTTGGCCCCAAGGGTCCGGCCTCTCCTTGTAGGCGCCTGGATCTGATTGCCTGGCGTCGTTCCCCCCTCTCCCCTTCTAGTCTCCCCCAGATTTGTCTCCGGTGGTGCGCGGGTGCTCATCTCCCCCATCGAAGACCCTTCTGGCGGCGGCGCTCTATCCCTGCTGGTGCTCAATCTCCCTGTCTTCTCTGGCATGGTGTCGCTGACGCTAGTGCCCACCCGCCCATTATCCATGAACAATCAACCCACCCTCAGAACCTCCCCTCTCCGGCGGATCTGTCTCTACATCGCTATGCCCAGCGCATGAGGCTTCCTTGCTTCTGCCGGTTGTCATGGCTGATGTGGAACCTCGCCGGACTCCAATCGTTTTTCTCAACCTCACAAACTAAACATCAGGCCTCTCTCAGGCCTCCCCAAACCTTAAAAACAAACTTTTACAAACCCAAAATTTCAAACCCCAAATCTCAGTACAAACCTTTTATATCAATCTCCTGCAATTTCAAAGTTTATCATCTTAATCTTCCCTTTCTGCAGACTCGCATCCTTGCATGCAACTGGAGCCATCAGCATGTCAATCCAATGATAGCTCCCCTTCCGCAAACTGATGTCACGGAGGGTGAGTTCGGCGGAGATTCATCAGCCTGTCATCCCTCTTCTGGATACGGAAAAAAACAAGGCTTCTGGACAGATAAGTTTAATCACAAACCCCTCCTCGCTCTAATTCTTGACGTTTATATATATGCATATGACTCTACTATCTTTTGTCTGAATTTTATTCTCCCATACGAATCTCTATTGCCTCATGATTTCCATTACTATATTTATTTTAAAAGCATCTGTTGCATTAAGCGGAATCCTCCCTTCCATACCCCATTGAATGTTGCTCGTACTAGTAGTGTGACTAGATATCCGCCTACCGTTTATGATATCCTAGCTCCTTGCCGATTACTCTCCCACTCGATTTTTATGTCTAAGATGAAAGTTTTGCCATCTGCATGTCTATATTGCCATTATCATCTCTGTAATTGCAAATGTTGTCCTTTTCTCTGTTCATCCTTAGAGGAACTTTTCTATGTCCCAACTACATTTATGTACTATGATGCTACTTTCTATTCTCCTTCTGCTATGAGGAAATGTTATAATTGGCTAGTCTTGAACATGGAATGTAAAAACAAAAAGATGATCGAGTGTTATCAGATCAGATTCAATGGTGGTTCTTTTCCACTTGTTGAAGATAAAAGCTTATGCATAACTGCATATACTAGCACTCTGTCACCGTCAGGTAAGGTCCTAGCTAGTATATTTTTCCATTTAGTGAAAATTTTTCCTTTTAGTCAGAATGTCTCACTCACAATTAATAAACAACTTGGATTGTCTCTTGGTTGCTCCTGGTACTTTTCAAGCCCCACCGGGAGTATCCACGGTATGATCCTTTTAGATCGTAATAGTTTGGATTACCTGTCTATCTATATTCTACTTGTCTCTCGTAGCAGCAGAGATGGCTCTCTCATTTCCATCTTATCAATGGGAAAGAGACACATAAATGTTTGCAGGGATGTAGTTACATACAAGACGCCTATGATGGGATACTGGGAACACTCAGGTATGATCTTCTCCATGCATCTCCCAACAAACTTCAAGCATTGCCACACAGGTCTCGTTAGGGACTTGGTGGAGGCATGCTGCACAAACCTTATTACCAAACCTTTACAAGCAAAACTTTCAACAAATCTCCTTGCAACAAGTGCAAGACATACGCTTAAATTTCAATGCAGATCTCAAACCCACTAGTGGACTCAAACTGATCAAAGAAGATGGCACTGGCATCCTCATACCAGCAAGTCTCATGTCAGGGAAACGTGGATCTTTCTTAAACTTCCTGTATGTTTAAACCAAAATAGCAGCTCTCCATGCTAAAAGCTCTTCATCAATGTAATTCTTATGATTAAAGTTGCATACTGGAATGTAAGGGGTTCTAGAAGACCTCTCTTTTGGCAAGAAATAAACAATCTTAGAGCTACAAATCACCTTGATGCCCTTATGCTTACTGAAACTAAAGCTTCTGAAGCCCCGTCGGATGAGATGATCAAAGCTTCGGGGTTTCACAAAGCTCTCAGTGTCAGTGCTAAGGGTCACAAAGGTGGCATCTACTTTCTCTACAAAACAAAATTTGAAGACCTAAGTATAATTCTAGAACAGTCTGACAGAATTATTATGATCAAAACAACGGTGGACAAGCATGATTTTGCCTTATTATTTGTCTATGCTCCATCCGTTGAATCAGAAAAAACTCATTTTTGGGAAGAAATTTTTTCGATAACTCACAAACACTCTCTTCCAGTTCTCATCTTTGGTGATTTAAACGATATAGAAAATGATACAGAAAACATAGGGGGAGCTACTCCTTCCATATCCAGATTTAGACGATTACAATTTGTCAAGTACGAACTTGATCTCCAAACTGTTCCCTACACTGGCTCTCCCTTTACTTGGAGGAAAAACAAATCGAACTTTAATAATACATATGAACGCTTGGATAGAATTCTGGCTAGTCAACAAATTTTCAATTGGTTTCCAAAGATTCATACGAAACATCACTCCTTCTCTAATTCTGACCACTGCCCAATCTCTCTAGAAATAGGATCTCGAAACCCTACTAAAGGTGCTCCATTTAGATTTGAAATGGCCTGGACGACAAATCCTATTTACGAATCTATGGTTCGACAAGTTTGGCGTAATAATTTTAATGGCTCCCAAGGCTTTAAACTAATACAGAAACAGAAACTACTCAAACGGAATACCAAAAACTGGTGCAAATCTCAAACCAGTAATACCACTAGGCAACTTTCTCAAGTCGAAAACCAAATTCTTAATTTGCAAAATCGTTTACCATAGGGTAACATTAGTAAAAAGGAAGAAGAAAAGCTAGCGAGATTAGAACTCAAGAGACACAGACTCTTAGAATGCAACTATAAGTTCTGGAAACAAAGAGTCAAAACAAACCATCTTCAATTTGCAGATAGGAACACGAAATACTTTCAAACAACGGCTAGAGTCAGAAACTCAAAAAGACCAATTAAATCTTTTACAACAAAACATGGCAATATCCTTTATGACAATGACACCATTACTGATCAAATCACAAATGAGCTTTCGGAAAGATTTATAGGTATGCATCAAAATCAAGTTAACCCAGGAGATGTTTGGAACATCCAACCTCAAATAACATCAGAGGAAAACCGAAACCTAATATCTCAACCGACTACAGCTGAAATCAAAACTACTATATTTGAAATGGCAGAAGACAAATCCCCCGGCCCGGATGTATTCCCCCCAGAATTCTATAAAAAATACTGGCATATAGTAGGACCCTCTTGTTGTAAAGCAGTCAAAGCTTTCTTCCACTCAGGACAATTATTGTCGGAAATAAACAAAACCTTTATTGCTCTAATCCCCAAAACTGATAACCCTACCACAATCAACCATTACAGGCCGATCAGTTTATGTAACACCATTTACAAAGTAATCACAAAAATTCTGGCTAACAGGCTGAAACCCATTCTCCCCAAGCTCATCAACCCTTTTCATGGCGCCTTTGTAGAAGGGAGATCCATTCAGGATAATACATTAATAGCTCAAGAAATATTCCATAGCTTTCATAAGAAAAAAGGAAAAGCTGGTTGGATGGCATTAAAACTCGACATGGAAAAAGCATACGATAAAGTCAACTGGAGCTACATCAAAGCGGTTCTTCATAAGTTTGATTTCCATCCTCTATGGATCAACTGGGTTATGACGTGTCTCACAACTTCCTCCTTCTCAATTCTAGTTAACAATTGTCCAGGTAAACAATTTAAGCCTAACAGGGGAATTCGCCAAGGAGACCCACTTGCACCCTACATCTTTGTGTTAGTAATGGAAGGTCTAGTGAGAGAACTGCACAAGGAAGCTTTGCAAGAGGATGCGCTAATCGGAATCAAACTCACCAAAAATGGTAACCCTATACCTTTCCTTACTTTTGCAGATGACACGATTATTTTTGCTAAAGCTGCGCATACTAGTCTAAATACCATTCAGAATATGATAAACAACTTCTCCAACCTTTCGGGCCTCACTATTAATTATAGCAAAAGTTCTCTCCAATGCTCTAAGAATGTAAACCAAAACCTAGCAAGAGACCTTGCTCAAAGTATGAGAATTCCAATCTCGAGTACTCTTGAAAAATATCTAGGTATTCCGATAATCAACGGCCGAATTAAAAACTCGGTTTTTGAGGAAGCCATCCAAAATCTTAAAAAACAACTGTCCAAATGGAAAGCCTCGAATCTGTCTCAAGCAGGCAGAGCTATCTTAATTCAAGCCAATCTAAGTTCTAAAACTAACTACTTGATGCAAAATTTTTTGCTCCCTAAAGGAATTCTTAACCAAATAGACCAAATAAACAAACATTTCTTCTGGAATAAACTTCACTCGGAGAGATACACCCCTCTAATAAGCTGGGATAACATTTGTAAGAGTAAAGCCCAAGGTGGATTGGGCATTAGAAAAGCCGAAGACCTAAATATAAACCTCCAGTTTAAATTACTTTGGAAACTTTACACTAATGAAGATAATATTTGGGTTAGAGTCATCAAAGAAAAATATTTGCATGATAGCAACATCAGGGACCAACCAAATCAAGCCACCTCTTGGCAATTTGGCAGACTTTTATCTCTTAGAGAAAATTTTGAGAAAGGTCTCCTTTGGATTATAGGAGACGGCAACCTCATAAATATTTGGAATGACCCTTTGGTTCCCAATAAAAAACTTAAAAACTACATGGGTAACAATGACCCGAACATGAAAGTTAGTCACCTCTTTACCCCTCAAAAGCTCTGGAATAAGCCTCTCATTCAGAGTCTTTTCCCTCAAAATATAGCTGATTGTATTTTATCCCTCAACATCCCAACATGGCAATCTCAGGATAAGCTAATTTGGGCGCCTAATCCTACAGGAAAATTCACCACCAAATCTGCTAAGAAAATTACCAACACCCATGACCACAACATAGAAAACCATAACTGGATCTGGAACCTAAACCTCCCTCCTCGCCTTAAAAACCTAGTATGGAAAATTAAAGTAGATGCTCTACCCACGACTAATAGGCTTAATAGGTACATCAACAGAGTACCAAACACCTGTTCCCTATGTAACCTCGAAAATGAGGATGCCACTCACCTCTTTACGGAGTGCTCCTTTGCTAAAGAACTAATAGCCCAGTTCGAACAAACAACAGGTAAGTTCTTTCGCAACCTCTCCTTGCAAGGTTCCCTGTGTGACACCATTAATCAAATCAAGCATGCAAATCAATTCTTCGAAGATCTAGTGGTTATTTGGGAAGTTATCTGGGAAACTAGAAACAAGTTAATTTTTAAACGCACAAGTCCAGACACTTTTGGTAACATGATTAAACGGATTAATAAAAATATCCAGGACTGGCAAGAAACAAATCCCAAGAGTATTAATAAAGATATCAATAAGAGGAAAAAAAGGTCTAGATCTAAATGGACTAGACCAGAAGGAGCCATCTACAAGATTAACGTAGATGGTTCCGTAAAACCCACCGGCATTAGTCAGGTGGGCGGAATCATTCGTGATTCTAGGGGCCATATTACTGAGATCTTCTACCAGGAAGTAGATCAAGGTACAGTTATTCAAACTGAAGCAGCAGCAGTTCTAATAGGGATGAAGAAAGCTCGAAGATTAGGCTTGAACAAGATTGTTGTAGAAGGAGACAACCAAGAGCTGATGAGAATTCTTTCAAAAGGAAAAGACAGCAGATTGGAGATTATGCGCCAGACAGAAGAAATCAAGATCATGGAAGCAGACTTCGAAAAGGTTGAATTCAATCACATCTACAGAGAAGCGAACAAAGTTGCGGATTATATAGCCACTAGGGGTATCATTAGTGATAGATCTACAATCCCTTTTAATAGGGAACTTTGTACCATCATCCGTCAGGATGATCCCGGAGCGCGTTTACATTATTTGTAAATAGCTCCGACTGTTTGCCTGTTGTAAAAAAAAACATGCTTGTTGTATACATATATACATGTAAATGTATTGAGTTATTGTTTTCTAAAAAAATTGAAAAAGTTATAGTTTGTTGTTATTTGATGAATGGTAAATTAAAATTGATCAATCTAGAGAATCCAGTCACTGTCAAATGAGATGATTGGAAGAAATTAGATTACATATTAACACATTATAAATAGGATTTTAATTATTTTATTTTGAGTAAGTATTTGTTAGGATCAAAATTGACGAATAAAATAAACATGCATATGTACAAATAAATTTGTGAACATACCCACCAAGATTTAATGAACATTTTTCAAAACTAATATGGATGTGTTTGTGCATGTGTTCAAATTAAACACAAATTTAGGTGGTAAATCAAAATTTAAATTATAACTTAAATTTTTTTAAAAAGAAATGATTAAATTATATATAAGGAATTATATTTTAAATATAATGAATAAAATTAATAACACCAAATATATCGGAGTGTCAACTAACCAAATAAAGAAGTTTATGAAATCTCTTGATTTTCTCCTTTTTGTTAAATTTATTTATTTTTAAATAATTGTAAATTAGTCTATTGATTATTAATTATAAGAGTATAAATTAAATATCACTCGACAACTTTAACTAAAAAACAAAATGAATAGATAAATTAAATACAATAATAAAATTTTCACGTATTGTTATTTTATTAATATAATATCATTCCAGCTTATGTTAATTAGTTTTAATTTTTAAATATCCGAGTATCATGAAATCCTCAAATATCTTGACCAAAAAAAATAAAAAAAAAATTGTTTAAATTTTATAAATTTATTAATTCAAACAAATCTCGTTGTTATGTGTTTTCAAATCATTGGTTAAAAAGTATTGGATAAATTAATTTAAATTTGTTAATAATATATTGATTTATTATTTTTTGGCTTCAAAAAATCTTGGATAAAAAATAATCTGCAAATTTGGAGAAGTTGTTATGATTTTGTTAACAAATTCAGTATTTTAATTAATAAAAAATGATTTTAAGTATATTTATTTTAAATATATATATGGGGTATGTTAAGTGAATGACTGCCACGTGTCACTTTTAATGTGAGGCTGCCACGTGTATCTTTCGCAGTTGTTTTAGTATTATACTAGTATAGTTCCCGTGCACAAGGCACGGGTTTTTTATTTAAAAAATGTAATTGCCTTCATATAAAATATATAAGTTGTAGATTTTTTAGATATATTTTATGTTTTACATACAATTTGTAATTAAGGGAAAGTTTTTAATATTCATATCATATTAAGTTTACAAATGTCATATCACTAAATATAGATAACTATTGTTTTTATCTCCTTTTAGTTAAACATGTAATAGATAATAACATTAGTACTCTCCCTCTCTAGAGATGACTTGACCTGTAATTTTTACATTCAAAGTTAGCAAAAAAAAACACATATAAACTTAATTCAAAGCATCTACATGTTGAAAATGATAAAAATTAAATGTAGAGATTCATATTAGAAATTGTGTAATAAAAGGTGGAAATAGCCATTTGATTCATTCTGAATGAACCATTAATAAGTTAGAAAAAACCTTGGAGATAATAACTAAGAAGGCAAAACTAAATTTTCATTTTTATTGCATATAATTAAGGAATTGAATGATCAATGAAAAAATTATAAAATTGAGATCAAGTTAAGCAGTTACTACAGTGTAAGCATCAAGCTGACATTTCAATATACGTGATTATTTTGAATTGGGATTAAGCCATATGAGCTTATCTTTTTTATATTGTATTTAAAAGTGAAAATAGGTTCAAACATAGTTAATTGGAATCTATTGCCAAAAGAAGCAGTGGTAATGAAAACGCGCACGTTTTTTTATAATGCTAAAAACTATATAAAATATTAACCTTTTTTGTATATTTGTTTTTATAAATTCATACGTACTTAATTGCAATAAGTATGAAATTAATAACAAAAATTATTCAAAAAGTTAATATTTTACATAGTTTTTAACACCTAAAAAAGCGTGCATGAATAGTAAAACGTCAAGTTTTAATTAACGGATGAAGTATTAGATAAGATTTCAAACCTAAATCATGTGAAAATAAATTACAATATCAGTAAACGTTTGGAAAATGGATATTGTCTTAGTAATACGATGATAACTAAAGCAATGTGAGTTGGTATAAAAAAAAAGCATTTGGTTTATTTAGATGTTATTAAGAAAATGGGTGAAAATACTATGATTTAGGAGGATATGTATGTTGGATGAACCAACATATATAAATTTTTTGCATATCAAACAACTTCTTCACCAAATTATTTTAAATAAGTTTTAGTTTTTAAAAAAAATCAAACGAAATGGCCAATAAATTTGTTAGATTGATTTAAAATCTAAAATATTGAATGATTATTATTGAATTTATGCAAATAACATAGTATTTTGAAATATAAAATTTGAATCAAGATCGAGATTTTCATTATCAATAGACCATGAGCTCGATTCTAATTCCCCATTTTGTTTGATGGTTTTTCCTCTCCTTATTTCTTTTTCCGACCAATTGAATTGAAAGTATAAGTTTAAGATCCAATAAATATGAAATTTCAAAATCCAAAATATTTTAGGTTAAAGGAAACTATTTACATATTTTTTGAATTCAAAGTATAAATATAGGTATCAATTCTCAAATCACTCAAATAAAATTTGACATAAATTTTGATATTAGCTCTTAGCTCTAGAAAAAATGATAGTAAAAAAGAAAGCATTCACATGGTATTTGATTTGGATAACAAATAAAAATAGTTCTCTTTGCCTCTCTTTGCTAAGCTTCTGGGGGTGTTTCTGGGCTCCTTCTTGCCGGCATGCAGATTCCTCCTTAGGAGGTTTGATGCATGTCTGGCCTTTTCCTTGATAACCAAATTCTACACTACAAATCTTAACAGCCACACCTGGCACATACCTATAAACTGTCCAACAGACAACCATAACAAAGAGATCTCAATCTCAAAGAACCAATTAATGCCCATCCCTGTTTTCTTGAATGTGGCTTGGCTGCATTCTTTATTGCAGTGGCGTGGGGGAAACCTTAAATTTGAACTCCTGGAGCTCCTCAAACTTCCAGAGTTCCAACACTCTACACTTCCTCTTTGGAAGTGTAAAAAATTAGAGAATAACCTTCTCAAACCCAAACCTTTCAAACAAACCATGTTTACCCCTGGACGGACACCTTCAACCTAATGCAAGAAGATACCCTCACAACCGATGTTTGGATCAGGATCCCTGGTTTGCCACACCAGTTCTACACTGCAGAAGCCATAGCATACATCCTTGAAGCTGGCGGAGTGGGCAGCTTAATCAGGATCGATCAAGCCTCCAATATTTGCAACAAGATGAGGTTTGCACGTGCTTGTATCAAGGTCTCTCTTCTCTCTCAACTTGTCAGCTTCATATGCATTAGAAAGAATGAGACTGAGTCTATAAAATTGCGAGTTTGGTATGAGGATTTTTCTGATGGATGTGGTTGCTGTGGAGGTTACGACCACATCTATGAAGACTGTCCTTTAAATGCCCCTAGACCTCGTAAATTCAGCCTTATCTTGGAAGAAAACCCACAAATGGACCTCCTTGTCCACACCCCTACTAATGCTATCAACAGGAACCCCTCTGAGCACAGGCTTCTGGGAGGTGGAAGTGCCTTTGTCCCTTACTCCCTCCAGGAGGAGCACTTGGTTTCCCAAACCATGTTGCCCAGGCAAGGTGACTTTGGCCTCCTTCCTGCCTCAAGCTCTATCCAGTCTTGTCCCAAATTACCTCAGCTGCCTACTGCCACTACTAGCTATCCTAATGATCTGATTAACCAGCTTATTTCCCTCAACAATGCTCATGTTGCCAAACTTGCTGCTGAGTATAATACCCCTCCCTTTGCTATTGCTCCCTCCATCCTCCATACCATTCTCTCCTCAAACAATCCTACTGCCACCAGCAACAATGATCTCACGGAGGGAACTCTGGAAGAACTGCTCAAGGCCCACCAGAAAGGTAAGATGATAGCTACGGATGCTGAAGATGAGACTGAGGAGTCAAGGCTATCTATCAGATCGGATCACTCTATGGTGAGAAAAAAGGGTGGCATTGTCATTGGCCGCTCTGAGCAAGACATGGACCAAGACGAAAGTGAATCGATCAAACGTAGAGATGAGGAAGAAAACAGTGAAGCTTCAACTCCAGCCATGAAGAAGTCCAAAAAGAAGAAGAATTGATGATCAGTAGACATGTTTCTACCTGGTGCGGGGAGGAGCAGCTAAGCCTGCATATCTTAAATCTAAATAACTCTCTGCCTTTTTGCTTTGAAAACTCTATGCTGGTTTTATGTCCTATGTTGGACTTGGGTTGTAATCTAAACAGTTTTTGTGGTTTTTGGATAGGTGGCTCTCCTAATTTTTCTACTGGAGGCCCCCTTTTCCTAAACCACCTTGCGATGATGGCTATCTTTAATCTTAATTGTTATAACCATATCAACTGTCAACTACTTTGCCTGCTTCTGAATACCTGTTTGGCAAATAGCAGTTTAACATCTTGCAGGGCCAGTGAGAGACATGAACTGAATGATGACAGTTGGTGGAGTTCAGGTAAGTTCTCTTCTGTCTTTATCTGTGGAAAAATTCAGCTTTGGCCCATGGAAATCTCTGATTTCTTGTGGGCTGCAGGCTACCCAAACTTTACCATCAAACTTTATCAAGCCAAAAGCACCCTCTGTTACACCCTTGCTCGAAACAGATCTCCCACAGGCAAAAAGGATTTAGCAGTTCAACAACACCTTCCTAACTTGTGTGGAAGTGTTAAGCCCAACCACAGCAACAGAAGATACAGAAGAGAAGTCATGACCATCCATAAGACAGTACCAAACACAAGAGGAGACATGCTCAGCACCAAGGTCCTGAAATCTTCCCATTCTACCAAACTAGTAAACTGTAATGTTGAGCACCTGTTACATTGTTGTAAACTCTACTCAATAGCTTATCAAACCCTTGATTGTATTGTTAAAGACATTAATGATTAATATAGCTTATTGGAATGTAAGGGGTACGAAAAGGCCACTCATGTGGCAAGAACTCAACCACTTTAGATTCATCAATAATATTGACATTTTAGTTCTCACTGAAACCAAATCAGAACTAGCTCCCTCTGATGTACAACTAAATAGCTCTGGCTTCCATAAAGCCCTTTGTGTTCCTTCCATTGGACGCAAGGGTGGGATCTGGTTGCTGCTTAAAGCCAAATTTGAAGACACCTGCAACATCTTGGAGCTGAAACAAAGGGTAGCTGTCGTTAAAACAACCATAGAAAAACATGAACTCATCCTCTTCTTTGCTTATGCTCCGTCGGTGGAACAAGAAAAGGATGATTTCTGGCAAGACATTTTTAATACTGTTAACAAATATATGCTTCCCATTCTCATCATAGGCGATCTTAATGATATAGAACTAGACACAGAAAAGATTGGAGGCTCCCTTCCCAGCACCAGCAGATAGGAAACTACGAGCTGTTAAAGATGAGCTGGGTTTACAAACCTTACCATTCTCGGGCTCGCCCTTCACTTGGAGGAAAAACAGATCCTCACACAATAATACCTATGAAAGACTTGATCGAATTCTAGCTAATCAACTTATTCTAAACTGGTTCCCTAACCTCTGTATTAAACATCACCCATTTTCTATTTCAGATCATACTCCTATCTCCCTACAAATTGGATCCCAAGCTAAAAGAAATGGAACTCCCTTCAGGTTCGAAATGGCTTGGACCACTAACAGAGCCCTTGAACTAATGATCAAGAAAGTTTGGAGCAATAAGCTCTTTGGCTCCCACGCTTTCAAACTTGTACAGAAACAAAAACTTCTTAAGAGGAACATCAAAAAATGGTGTAAAACAACGCTTAACAACATCACAAAACAACTAGCAGAGGTGGAACTTCATATCAAGGATTTGCAGAGCAAAATGCCTTGGGGATGATGTTTGGAACATACAAGCACAAATAACATTTCTGTAACAGATGAACAAAAATTGGCTAGGCTAGAACATAAGAGATATCGTCTGCTTGAATTCAACTGCAGATTCTGGAAACAAAGAGCTAAAACTAAACACCTCCATCTAGGTGACAAAAACACCAAATATTACCAAATAGCAGCTAGAACAAGAACCACCAGAACTTCGACAAGATCCTTTACCACAAAACAAAATGTACTACTAACTGACCAAGAGCTAATATCCAAACACATTACTAATGAAATGGCTGACAGATTCATCGGTCACAATCAACCTACCTTATCTTTGGATGATGTTTGGAACATACAAGCACAAATAACACCAAGTGAAAACAACCAGCTAACTCTTCAACCCACAAATCTGGAGATAAAAAACACTATCTTCAGCATGGCGGAAGATAAATCCCCAGGACCAGATGGATATCCTCCAGAATTCTATAAACGATACTGGAATATCATTGGATGTTCCTGCTGTAAGGCTGTAAAGGCCTTCTTTCATTCTGGTCAAATGCTATCTGAAATCAACCACACCTTTATAGCCCTCATCCCGAAAACTGATAACCCAACTTCTATAAATCATTATAGGCCGATTAGCCTATGCAATACAATTTATAAGGTCATATCAAAAATTCTGGCTAATCGTCTTAAACATATCCTCCCAAAACTGATAAACCCCTTCCAGGGAGCCTTTGTAGAAGGAAGATCGATACAAGATAACACACTAATAGCCCATGAAATCTTCCACACATTTCACAAACAGAAAGGAACTAAAGGGTGGATGGCTGTGAAATTAGACATGGAAAAGGCTTATGATAAAATAAACTGGAATTATATTCGGTTGGTCCTTGAAAAATTTGGCTTTCACCAAACTCGGATCAACTAGGTAATGACATGCATAACCTCCACCTCCCTCTCTGTTCTAGTTAATAATATCCCTGGCACTCAATTCAAACCTAATAGAGGTATTAGACAAGGAGACCCCCTTGCACCTTACCTTTTTGTCTTAGTTATGGAAGGTGAAGACTCCACCTTGATTGTAAGATCTTGAGACCTAACGTGCAGGTGATCTAAAGGATGATGAAAGACAAAAGGCTGGGTTTCAAGGTCTTGAAACCCAGACTAAAATGTTTTGATCACTTATGCATTTGTCTATTTCAACTTGTTCTTTTACAGGAAAGAATTCGAGGCCAATCTTTTTGGGCCTAAATTATATTGGGCTATGAGATGTGACTTGGGCTTTATCGATTTATATATGAGTTTCTCATCTAACCCATTTTATGTACTAGATACATTATGCATATTCTTTCATGATTTCACTTTTCATACAAGGAAAGAATCTATTCATAGTTGATCATGCTTGATCATGAAGAAAGTCGAAGGAACATCTTGGAAGGCACACAAAGGATTTGTTTTGGAAGGAATTCAAATGTCTTGGAAAGAATTTGAAATTCAAACGGTTCTCCCTCCAAGAAACTCTACAAGTGTTCCTACTATAAAAAGACGAAGGCTAAGAAGGATGGAAACTAATCAAGCAACCAAGCAAGCACTCAAGCATTCATAGCATCCTAAAGCATTCGTCAAGTTTCTCTTACATTCTCCTAAATTCTAGTTGGTGATCATTGTTTAAGAGTTGAGAGAAACACTAGCACTTATTGTACAAGTCATTCATTTTACACTTAGAGTTTTCATACTCGATCAAAGCACACTTGGTGTGTGGTGTGAGCTTTTATTTCACTTGTAAGGTTGAGAGCTAGAATAGAAGCGGTGAGGCTTTGTATAGAGAAAGGGAAGTTTCTCTAGGAAGTTCTAGGCTCAAAGGAAGTGAAATAAAAAGTGTTTGAATCCTACGGATTGGATAATCCTAGGCGGTGACGTAGGCAAGTTGGTGCCGAACCTCGTTAACAATTCGTGTGTTCATCTTTTATATTCCGCATTTACTTTATCACATTCGATTTTACTTTGTCAAGTTCTGATAGCCTATATCAAGGTCTTGACAAGTTGCACTAAATTTCTATTGTTGCGAAAATCGTCCATACTCTATTCATCCCCCTCTTCTAGAGTATTATTCATCGCCTTATAGACTCTTCAGAAGGCTTATCTAGAGAATTACATAAAGAAGCACTCCTAGATGATGCCCTAATAGGCATAAGGCTAGCTAAAAATGGTACCCCAATCCCCTTCCTGACTTTTGCTGACGACACAATCATTTTTGCTAAAGCAGCACATATCAGCCTAAACACAATCCAGAATATCATAAATAGCTTCTCCAATCGATCGGGTCTTACTATTAACTACCACAAAAGCTCTCTGCAATGCTCAAGAAATGTGAATCCGAATCTCACCAAGGACTTGGCTACTCACATGGGTATACCAATTTCAAAAATAATTGAAAAATACTTAGGAATTCCCCTTGTAAATGGGAGAATTAAAAATTGTGTCTTTGATGAAGCTGTAAATAATATGAACAAACAACTAACTAAATGGAAAGCTTCCAGTCTTTCACAAGCTGGTAGAACGGTTCTCATACAATCCAACCTTAGCTCCAAGATCAATTATCTAACGCAAAACTTTCTCCTCCCAAAAGGTATTCTTAATCAAATGGATCAAATTAACAGGAACTTCTTCTGGAACAAATCAGCCTCAGACTCCTATATCCCTTTAATTAGTTGGGACTCAATCTGCAGAAGCAAAGCCTTGGGCGGACTAGGTATTCACAAGGCAGAGAACCTCAATATTTCTCTTCAAATGAAACTCTTGTGGAAAATCTACAATAATGAAGATAGTATTTGGGTAAGACTCATAAAAGAAAAATACCTCAAACAGGATAATATTAGGAACTATGTAAAAAAAGATACCTCCTGGCAATTTGGAAGATTACTCTCTTTAAAGGAAAAATTCGAACAAGGTCTTTTTTGGCTAGTTGGTAATGGCAGGAAGATAAATGTGTGGGCGGATCCTTGGATCTCAAACACCAGTCTCAAGCAGTATATGGGAGCGCTTGACCCTAACATGAAGGTAGACTCTCTTATGAATGACATGCAGCAATGGAAATAGGAGGAGATCAAACAAATGTTTCCGCAGGACATTGCCAACAAGATTCTACAGATCAAGATCCCTCAATGGCACACAAAAGACAAACTGATTTGGAAGCCGGATGCAGAAGGGATCTTCACTACCAGGTCGGTAAAAAAAATCTTAACTCCTTTACATAATAATGACCAGTCTCATAACTGGATTTGGAAACTTAAACTTCCTCCTAGAATTAAAAATTTCTTATAGAAAATCAAGAGTGATAGCCTTCCAACTACAAGTAGGCTTAATAAATATATCAATAGAGTCCCAAACCAATGCTCTCTTTGCAACCAGGCAAATGAGGACTCTAACCATCTTTTTAGTAGCTGCACCTTTACTAAGGAACTTGTGGCTTTCTTCGAACAAAGTTCAGGTATGTATTTCCAGGGTCTGAATTATATAGACCCGCTTCACACAAGATTAGAAAATATAAGGGATAACAACAGTAGATTTGAGATTCTAATCTTTATTTGGCAAGCTATCTGGGAGACCAGAAATGATCAAATTTTCAGGTCTAAGAAGCCACAAGGTATGGCTGTACTTGTACAGAAAATCAAGAAAAATATCAAGGACTGGAACATGGAGGACGACCAAGGAAAGGAACACAGGAGGAGAGGTAACCGGAGGACAAAAGCCAACTGGAAGAGGCCCCCGAGAACTATCTACAAAATTAATGTAGATGGTTCTTTTTCCCTATCTGGAAAAAGCCAGGTAGGAGGAATCATTCGTGATTCCAAAGGACAGATAATTGATCTTTTCTTTCAAGAAGTCAATGCTAGATCGATCATCCAAACAGAGGCTTCTGCAATGATTTTAGGCCTTCAATATGCAAGGCGGAAGGGATTGCATAACACCATTATGGAAAGTGATAACCAGGTTCTAGTTAAGGCGGTCAATGGCACACAAGCTAGCAAATGGGAGATTCTGAGGTAAGTAGAAGAAATTAACAACATCAAAGAAGAGTTCGTCTCGGTTGAAATCAAGCACATCTACAGAGAGGCTAATTATGCAGCAGACTACATAGCTAGGAAAGGGGTCATCTGTAATTTAGAATCACTCCCCTATCACAGGGATCTTTGTAACATCATCCTTCAGGATGATCCGGGAGTTGGGTTACTGTAGTAGTAACAGCTTCCACTGTTTGCCTACTGTAAAAAAAAAAACATGGTATTTGATTTCCCCTATCATGAGTTTTTATATTCACAATCAATATTTTGTCTTGTAAGATAGTTTGTTTTAGTGGATATATAATTAAAAACAGAAAATGAATTCTTGTCATATCTTTTTTAACGTTATATTAACACGTAACTCTAACAAGGTGATTTATTTTAATTTTTATATTTAATTACTTAATGAGTTATAAAACTATATTTTAGATGTTAGTTTAAGGTGTTTACAATTTTAAGTAGATAAATTAAGTCAATTCTAATCTTCATTTGAGGAAATATTTTACTAAAAAAAAACTAATTTTGGGGTAAAACCAAACTAACAAAGATATTAATTTTTATCGCAAAAGAAATGAGAAAATATTATGTAATGCCAAAATATAATATTTGTAAATAAAAATAATATGAAGAAGAATAGATAAATATTATGTCGTGTCAAGGCTGTGTACCAATAACCTCTTGCTCTAGAGTTCACTATCTTCTAATAGAGTAATAGATAAATTGTATCTAGATTACCTCTATATAGTTTTTCTATTAAATTTTTAAGATGATTTGCTCTTAAATCAAGAGCAAATCAAGACGATTGCTCTTAAATCTCGATATATTTTACAAATCAAGCAAATCAAGACGATTGCTCTTAAATCTCGATATATTTTACAAATCGGTTCAAGAGTGAACCCTAGCTTATATACTATTATAATGATAAAGGGGCATAATAGTCTCGATGTATTTTACAAATCGGTTCAAGAGTTTCTAAAAGCCATTTCCTCTTAAATCAAGACGATTCACTAACCAAAATAATTTATTCTAAAATAATGTTTAGCCAAATTCTGATATTAAAATATTTAACCTTTAAACCAACTTCACAATATCACATTAAAATAATCCGGCATGGGTTAGTTTATTTCAAAACCTTATTCTACTATTTTAAATAGATTCCGACACTCGACAATTTATTCACCAAATAATATATTTTAAATCTAACTATTTAAGTAACTTCAACCAAACAATCAATTAATTAAATAGCCAAATAATTATTACATTGGAAATGGGTAAATGAATTATAAATCGCCGTTCAAAAAAAAGAATTATAAATCAATAAATCGTTAAATAATAACAACCCTAAAATAAATAAGTCATTAAATAATTAAATAATTAATAAATCAGAACTAAATACTAACAATTAAATTAAAAAGTAATTAATTAAATAATAAAGAAAACCAACCCTGAAAACCGGTCCAACATACCCAACCAAATCGGACCAAATAAATAAATAAAATATGATAAAGGTTTTTACAAATTTGTATTTTGAAAGGATCTTAACAACTATTCAATTTCAAATAATTATTTTGGGTAAATAATTAATTAATTTAATTAGTAAAAAGTAATTAATTATAAAGGTGGGACCGTGATTCATGAAAAGTTGTCACATAAGCCTATTTGTAAGCAAAAATCGCCAAGTGACATCTTTAACATGTGATTTAGTATTATATTAGATAGATATTAGATACTAGTGTAGGTCCCGTCCCGTGCACGGACAATATGTTGATGCAATATTACAAATAATATAGATAAATTCCAATAAAAAAATAATCTAAATATAAATTATGTTTTCCATCAAAAAATAACAAAGATCTAAATAAAATTATTTCAACAAATGATATATAATCTAATTATTTTTTATTTGTATTCTCTCGAAATATAAATAAAATTCATATTTATAAGGTAAAAGGTTTTTTTCCTAATATATCGCTAATTAAATCTTATGTAATTAAATAGATGGTTGAGTTTTAAAAATATTTTAATATTCTTTTTTTTATTAAATATTGTATGCAGTATATATGTAATTACGTTAGTTTACTAAAATATTTATGCACAGATAGATTGTGTTATATTGATATAGTCTTTTCCTTATATAATACGGAGTATTTACTCTTTTATAAGATTCTATCCAATTAATCCGATAGATTTCTTTTTTGACGGGAGAAAGCTTTGCGAGATGCACTCACGCGTCGCCATGTAAGCAGATGCACTCACACACCGCCACGTAGGCAACAATGCATCGGTTTTAGTATATGTATATAGATTAGATACTAGTGTATGCCCCGTTCCCTGCACGGGAATATATTAACACAATATTATAAAACTTCACTTATTATCTATAAAAAAATCCTATTATAAATATAAAAATAAATAAATAAATAAATATGAATTACATTATGATAATTAAACTAATAAGTGGAAATATAAGATTAAAATTAATTTAGATCTAAATAACTCATTCTCCTAAAAAATAATATAGATATAAATAAAATAACCATGAAATAATTAATTTTGATATAAATAATTATTTCCACAAAAAATAATCGATATATAAATAAATAACACCTATCAAATATTTGCTACTATGTAACTATTAATATTTTTGGTAATTATGATCACTGTTCTAAAAAAAACCATTCAAGGCCCACCTAGACCCCCGCCTAAACCCCTTACCTCACCCCTCCGCCAAGGCCTTCAAGGTCACCAAGACCCGCCTAGACCCCAAAGACCCGTCATAAAATTCGTCTATAAGACAATTGGGTGAACCTAATTTTTTTCTTAGCTCCCGTCAATTAAACTAATAAGTGGAAATATAAGATTAAAATTAATCTAGATCTAAATAACTCATTCTCCTAAAAAATAATATAGATATAAATAAAATAACTATGAAATAATTAATTTTGATATAAATAATTCTTTCCACGCTAAATAATCGATATATAAACCGTCCATATGCCAAATTTATATATATACCGTCCATTGGAAAGATTATTTATAATCCAGATGAAGATACACTTATATGGCAATTTGTATATCTGTATATGCCAAATTTATTACTATTATTGTGTTTCATTATATTGATATAATTATTTCCTTATATAATATTTACTCTTGTATAATATATTCCATCTATTCAATTATATGAATTAATGGTAAAATAAAATAATTATTTTTAATTATATAGATTAGAACTATCTTATTATTTTTATTAGCTTTCCTTTTTGAAGGGAGAAAGTTTTGCGAGACGCACTCACGCGCCGCCACGTAGGCAGATTCACTCACATGCCGCCACGCAGGCTTCAATGCATCGGTTTTAGTATATGTGTATATATATATATAGAATAGGTATATTGTGCACAAGTGTTAGGATGTACCTTGTGCACAGATCTAGACCGTTAATTGAGAAAAAATGGATGGATCAGATTAATTAGATGTTTTCTGATTTTTTATTAATTTAAAAAATATGGGCCCCATAAAAACCCTCATTCTACCCCAAACAGCGCGTGTGTCACATCTCCTCCTCATCTTCTATTTCAAGCGCCGCATATGGCCATTGGAGGGGAAAGACGACCTCGGGCGGTCGGCGAAGGGAGCTCAGGCGAGGCGGAGGCGAGCCCCTCCTTCTTCTGCTCGTCGGCAAAGGCGCGGTGCGCGGCTCTGAGTTGAAGCCGAGTTGTGCGGTCGAAGGGTCGAATCGAAGAGACGCCCATGTTCTTCGGCGGCGAAGAAGGTTGAGCCATCTTCTTCGGTTGCGTCCCAATTCAAGGTCGATGACCGTCGTCCATCGTCCAGGTTCTACCGTACGCTTCCATTGAGGGGATATTTGGCCGCCGATTCGACCTTTCCTCCCGGTGATTCAACCAGTTGAGGTCGTCCTTACACATATCCTGGGTGGCTGGCGCTTGGTGTGAAGGCCTTTAGCGGGCGTCCTTGTGGCGATTCGATCGAGACCCAAGTAACAGTAAGCGGAGGACATGTGCAACTTTCCATTATTGGCCTGCAGTGATTCAATCTAACCCAGAAGAATAAAATTCTTAGCAATATTCACACCCAAAATTGAGATCTATATAGCGCCAAGGAACAGGGTAAGCAATTTGGGTTTTGTTAGTGTTCATCTATGAGTTTATTTTATATTTTTAGGGTTCATCCAATTCACACTCAAAACTGGCGAATTTGGTATAGTTAGTGTAAATTATTCATTTATACTTGGAAGATTATGAGTATACATATGCCCAATCTTGACTTTTTTTTTTTTGAATTTCAGAATCGATTAGTTGGAATTGGGTTCATATGTAGGTTGAGTTGGAAGATGATTATTATGAATGCAATTTGAGTTTTAGGCTTGGGATTGAAATAATATTCAACTAATTTGTTCATTATTTCTTTCTGTTTTAAAGATTACTTATTGTTTTTTTTGGATGATTATTCGGAGATACAAGGGTATTTTTTGCGAGTTTGATACGGGTTAAGTTTTTTTCTAGCCATTGATGCAATATTTCATTATTCAGTGTTGGAATTCATGTTTAGAAAAGAGTCTCTAATTATTATTCGGTGGAATACAAGTATTATTCGGTGAAGATCTGAAGATTAATCACGACACTTTCAATTTTTGAAGTATTATTCGGTGAAGATCTGAAGATTAATCACGACACTTTCAATTTTTGTAGAGAAATATGAGATGGGTAATATTATTTGTTACACACCTGAAACATTATTCGGTGGAATACCAAAATTATTCGATGCATCATTTGATTTGTCGATTTTTGGTTACTAGTGGTAATAAGTTAGTCAATTATTCGGTGAAATCTATTCCTCAGTATATGAAGTCTTCGGTTTGGCAATCAACACAAAAAAAAAACATTCATCTCACGAGTATAATTACACAACTAAACATTATTCGGTGAAATATGAAGCATTATTCATATATATATATCATAAGTATTGTTTAGTATTGTGAGTTTATTTTATCTGAAATTGGTAAATAAATAAAAAAATATCATTATTCGGTAGAATATGATAAATTATTCGGTAGAATCGGTAAAATTTTAAAACGAAGGAAATCAAGTAAAAAAAAAGTAATATATATCCATCGTTTAAAAAAAGGAGACTCATAAAAAAATTAATTTTATTTTATTTGGTGGGGCCACAATCTCCGTTGTGTTTGTTTTTTTAAAATCAAACTTGCAAATGGAGAGTAACTGATTTTTTTTTTGCAACCGGGGGCATATATTTGAAAAAAAAAAGGAAAACAAAAGAAAAGGCAAGGGTGGAGTGGGGGATTTGGGTAACACGCTTCAATGGGAAGGGAGTGGGTTTTTTTTAGCTACGTGGGTCCCACTATTTTAAAAGGAAAATAAATAAAAATCCTTTTTAATCCTAGCCTTCCATCTTCTTTAAATCAAAGGCTAAAATTTGTGCACAAGATATATCTTAAGAGGTGTGCACTCTTGAACCACTCCCTATATATATATATATATATATATATATATATATATATATATATATATATATATATATATATATATATATTATATATATTAGATATAGATAGATTAATCATAACGAACCGCTCTGCTTGTAGATACCCTAGCAACCGCTCTTTGCCCAATCATGTTTTGGTTTCTCCCATGTTTTATTAATAATAATAATAATAATAATATATTATGAATGAGAAGTCACATGTGTCAAATAATAGCTTCGCTTCCTTAATTATACTATTTTTAATCAGTTGAATTTTTTTTCATATATTCATCGATATTATATAGCTATATATGCTCAAGAAAAGACTTTACTACATTTTTATTTAGTTTCACACTTAATCAATATAGAAATATATGTGTAAAATATAATTTTATCCAAATTAGTTAGATATTGATATACTATTACACGATCAATATATTTTATATATGCTTAAGATCATATTTATCCAATTTTGTTAGATATATATATATATATATATATATATATATATATATATATATATATATATATATATCGCTATATTTTTACAAGATTTTAACAATTTTTGTTAAATATAGATATATTATATTGTATTTCTTTTATTTGTAATTAATTAAACATATTGATATAAATTAATTTGTTAAATGAGTGTTAATACAAAATTTATATTTAAATATAAAAAAAATGAAAGAATATATATATTACAGTGGTAATTATAATGGTAATTAGGGTTAAAGTTTAATCATAACTTTTTTATACTAGGATAAGATAATATAAAGATGGAGGGCGCATCTACGAAATCTACGGGAGAGTTGCTGTTTGTGAGTCGCCGCCATACACAACGTAGTCGTAACCTATAAAGAAAAGAAGAGGAGAACTTCAAATGGTGGCCCATTATTTAATTCTTTCCAACTCCCTTTTTTAATCCATCACAACTTACCACGTTATATGTCGAAGTTGTAAATTAAAAATCATCACTTCAATATACTCTGTTAACAATTCACCACTCATTCAGGCCAATTCTTCCATTTAAAGGGAGCTAAAAAGTGCAAAAATTCATGTTTATCGCTTATTTTTAATATTATTTCATACTTAATTAAAGGGTATTGATTAAAAGAAATAACGAAAATTTCGCGAGGTACCTTTGAGGTATTGTAATTTTCGCGAATGCAATTTTTGCGAAGTATACAACTCTTATGGATTCCTTAAAAATCTCACACCAGTCTCCTGGGTTTTCGATCACTCCCCAATCCGGCGTCCGGGACGCATCTAGGACTTCAACCTCCTAGGTTTCTGCTCATGGCTCCGCCAATTGCTCCGCCCAGATCCAACACAATCATCTCCTATCTCGTTGTCGATTCTGGAGCCTCGCCGCAACCCCTATTCTTCTCCAAACTAAGCCCGTCAAATCCTCAAACCCATCCACCGCCTGACCATGGTTGCTCATCACCAGTTCACCACCGCCATCTTCGTCGACGTGGTCCCCTTCCGGCAGCCCTAGCGTTTACTCCCCTCTCCGGCGTCTTGAGTTCCTATTTCTTAGGTTTCCGCCCATGGATCTACCCATATCCAACCGCTCCTAGGTTTCCGCTCATGGCTCCGCCCATTGCTCCGTCCAGTGATCGATAAAGCTTGGTTCGATTGAGATTCGTGGTCGATCTCAAGGGACTGATCTGATTTTAAGGGTGGTTGTTCGTGAACGCAAACCCTAGATCTGGAAAATTGAGACTTTGTGGCTCGATTTTGGCATGAAGATGGACGAAATTGAGAACTCTAGCATAGAATCGACAATACACATGCTCAATTTGGTAGTTTTGACTGAATTTTGAGATGGGATTTGAGATTTGGGGCTTTTCTGTTGGTCCTCGCTCTTGTTCAACGAAGAATAAAGGATATTTGTGGCTGGTCTCTCTTCTCTTCGCTTCTTTCTTTTTCTTTTTCTTTTTTAATTGAAAACTAACGGAATCGGTTAGATTTAACCCTGAGGGCACGAGGCGGAAAAATTCAAAACTTCACGGGTACCACGCGAAATATGCAAAAGAGTTGTATACCTCACGAAAATTGCAATACCTCAGGGGTACCTCGTGAAGTTTCCGAAGAAATAAAGTAACAATTTAGCTTGATTTGAACAAATCGTCATCATTGAAATTATATATATGTACGTGTGTAAACACCTCTTATAGTATAAAATTATGAATGGGTTAATTATTCATACGTAACAATATAATTATTCTTCTGATGTAATGTGATTATTCGTATGTATATAATTTGTTCACAAATTACACTGTCCCGCGAGGGATAAGGGTCGCGCATAATTGGAAAAAAAAAAGTAAATCCCATCTCACAAAATGGGTACCTAAAAAATGGGTACCCCAGAAAGATACATTGATCGAAACTTGGTTGAAACTTTTTAACATCAAGATATGTTGTAGATGTAAAACAGAGATACCCAAAGACCCTAAAGTGATCATAAGATGTAAAATAGAGATACCCAAAGACCCTTGAGTGATCATAATGTGGTGCTGAATTGCTGATTGGAAGAGAATTTCATAAGGAGATTTGTGCTGTAAAAGAAGATTTAAAAGGCATTTTGTGACATAGGTAATTGTGATTATACTTTCTCCCCAAAGCAAAATACGCAAACAAGATTGAATCATGAAAGAACTAGCCGCCTCTAAAATGTTTCTGTGTCTCTTTTCAACCCTTGATCTCATTTTGTTGCGGTGTGTAGACATAAGATTTTTTATGTATGATTCCATGTGATTGTAGAGAATTAATGAACCACTTGAGAATAAGGAATTATGTCTCCTGATCAGTTCTTAGACGGTTCACTTTGACATTAATGAACTGATTTTAAATCATAACAATGACATTTTGTAGATGAGTAGAGACTTCACTTTTTGTTTCATAGGGAATGCCCTCACTTCTTGACTTTTGTCATCTACTATAGCCAAGAAGATTCTGAAACCTTCCATAGTGGGTGAATCATACAAATCCCATACATCACAAGGCAATAGCTTAAACATGAGGTCAACAATACGTAGATGAGCTTGTAGGAAAACAATTTCTGGTTTAGATAATGGACAAATAACACAATTGTAATCAAATTTTGCATCATTATTATTTGTAATAGAGAATAAATGTGTTTGCCATAAGCTAGTACTGTTTGACAAGATATATTTATTTTAGGCAAAAACAAAGGTAGAGATGACATTGAGGTAAAGCTATGAGGTAATTATTAAGATAGCAGAAGATCACTTAGAACTTTCCCATTAGCGGTTAAATCCATGTAATACATGCCCTTTAGGTATCTACCATATGCAATCATCCTCTTCCTTGCTTGGTCTTGGATGACACAAAAATCATAATTAATAATATGAAATCTGAATTCCCTTGCCAATCCGGTAAGAGAGAGGAGGTTGAAGTGAAAACTAGGAACATAAAGGACATCATGAAGTGTGAGATTGGGTAAATTCACATATTAGCGAAGTTGATGACTAATGGGGTAGTGATATATTGGTGTAGGATCTATTAGTAGAGACCAGGTCATATGGTCTGTGGTTGTACTATCTGTGATCTTTAATTTGTTAGTATGAATATAATTGAAATAAAGTTTACCTACAAGATGTTACTCATGTAAGAAGTTGTCTGCTTGCCTTAGAATAGAGATGATGGAGCCTAATAGCTTCTGATAATTTGCTTATAGAGTTCTTGCTCCAATTTAGGTACTGTTTGTAGTGTTGAGGAACATTTGTGCAACATTAACCACAACACATTTTCCTTGGGAGCATTCGAAAATGAGTTGGACTATAGGCTTGGGATCTGGTCTGGTCTTGCTCTTGTAATGCCAACTGGGATAGCCAATCAACTCCCAACAATTATCCATTATGTGATTGCCAGAGCAGTGACCACATCTGTCCCAACCCTCGTGTACTTCTCTTCTGATCTTCATGCATAGCTATCGGTGCAGATCTCATGTGTTTCTCTTCTTCTTGCTTGGCAAAAAATGCAGTTGTGGCTTTGCATCATTCTTGCTTGATCTTTTTATCAAAGTACTTTTAGCTTTGTTCTCCTTGTAACATCAATGAATGGGCTATACTAAGCGTTAGAAGAGGTGTGTACATGAGGATGGTCTCCGAGCACTATCATACCTCTCATACAACCCCATTAAGAACTTCATCAACTTATTCTCAAGATCTGCATCGGCAGCTTGCTTTTGAAGATCACATTCACATTTACCACACTTACACTTGATAGGAGGAACCAAAACAACTAACCTTCACCATAATGCCTTCAGCTTAGGCTTTGTTTCAGCACCATCATCTACATTATATTTTCAAAGCTTTTGATTTTGATATTATATAGGTTTAAATGAAATAAATATAAGATTTTAGTTTAATTAGATTTTGGCACTGAAGTTTTTCAACAGCTACTTAGCCAAGCTTTTCAGAACTTTTGGTGTTCAATTCACAAGTTTCCATTAGTTACTCTAACAATTAGGTTTACCAAACATCATACTAGCTTATTAATATATATTTAACACAAATAATTCATCAGCTACCCCATCAGCTATCCTTTGACCAAACAGAGCCTTAATGAAGTACTCAATCAACTCAGGATCATCATGTTGACATTCTTGAAATTCTCGTTTGATCTCAAAGATCAACGGACCATTTTTTTTCTGACCATAGTTCTCTTCTAGATCTAACCACATGTCTCTTGCAGTGCCGTACTCATCTGTGGTGTTATATTTGTCCTCTGATACAATGTTCATCACTTAGGAACACACCATATCCTTATACATATCCCAATGCAATGCATTCTCGACAGTTCTATTTATAGACGATCCATCAATTAACAACAATTTGTTCTTCACCGATTCTACTCCATCTACGATAATTTTATCCTATGAGTTGAATTACGGAAAGATTCATATGAATGTTATCCGATGGATGTATAAACAACGAAATTTGTAGATTTATCATGGTGATTTGAGTTCCTCTTCGTCGATATGTAGTAACAGACTCTAGGATAACTGGTGGTGATCCAGAGGTCATAACTGAGATCGATCTTTTTTAGAATTAGAGCTAGATCCGGTTGATTCACTTATGTATCAATACAGTTCTCAACAGGTGGAGTTGGCCATCCCTATACAACTGGTCGAAGATTGAAGCTACTCTCCTTATGAGCCTAAAGCAAAGCAATATCAATAGTGTCGATCGCATAAGGTTGCCCCTTTAGACTTCAGGGATAGGGGCGAGCGTCGCTTGGTCTTCATATGCGCCGGCCCGTGACACAATGGTGCTCACAACTTATAAGCTGTCTCTAGTTAGCATAAAACCAAGCATTTTTGCTTTCATTGGGATCAGTCACCTATAAACACCTCTAATGAGCCGATAATGTAAGTACTTAACAACTTTTGCACTCATTTTCTTAGTTACAACAAATAGCTTTTTAGACTTCATTGGGATCAGTCACCACATATATGGCTCCCTATGAGACATATATTTAAACCCTTTATCTAGATTATAAACTATACGTATCCGTAAACATGTGAAAGGTTAATCTATTGAAGTTTTCAAATTTCATTTATTTCTTTGACTAATGTGTTGAAGGAGCTAAGCGATAGATCGAAGATACATAGTTGAAGTCAATAAGTTTTAAATAAATTAACATGATACATAGAGCAAGGTGTACAACATTTGAGATTTGAGAGAATTAAAAGGCTGAAATACGGAGTATGTTTTTTTTGCAAGTACAAAATAGCAGTCTATATAGTAAAGTTGTTTCTTCGGTCAGTAACGCGCAGTGGTAACTGCCATTTACTATAAGCTTCCATTTCTGACTGTATGTTCTTACCTTTTGATATATATTTTATTATTTTTTGATATTTTTTTTAATAATAAGTATAATATTATCTTTAAAAAATTAATTAAAAAGTTTCTTTAAAAAAACTTGTCAAAAATTCAAACAATTTATATTTTGAGATGAAAGGGGTATTTACTTTCCTTTCCAAAGTAAAGCATGTATAAGAAAAAACATATTAATATTAATAATATTTAAAAGTACATGTCCAAATTAGAAACAAACTCAAACAACCCATAAACAAAATCCATAAAATTAGGCTACCATTCTTTGCTTCATCTTTCACTTTATAATCTAATCGTAGTTTTTTTGTTTTGTTGATTATTTTTATTATTACAAAAATTATTCCAAGACATTGGCTCTGTTTGAAAAAAAAAATAGTTGATTAGGTAGGTGAAAGTGAAGAATTATTTGTGCTAAATATATATGTGTTAATAAGCTATTATAGTGTCCGGTAAACCTGACTATTAAGATAGGTGATAAAAAACTTGTGAATAGAAAATAAAAAACTCTTAAAAGCCTAGCATCGATGAGTAGCTGTTGAAAAGTTAACTAAACTAAAATCTTATATTTAATTTATTTAAAACTATATAACATCAAAACAAAAAGCTCTAGAAAGCTATCCGATGATGTACGTCATACAGATCCTTTAGCCGCGCAAAATGAGGTTGGGACTTGAACCATAGATCTTTGTTATTTTCCTCCTTTCCTTTATACTCCCTGTAACGAAATAATTGTTCCTTTGGTCATTTTCACAGTTTTTAAGGGACCTAAAATTAGAAAGGGAAAAAGAGAATCTAACATTAAATATAATCATTATCTCCCTCTTTATTAAACACTATAATGAATATTTCATTTTATGGCTCAATTAGCCCATCTTTGTACTCCCAAGGGGTGAAGTGATTGCTTTTTCCATTTACCTATACAATGCATTTGACCAATACCTTTTCCCTATACAATGTACATTTAATTATCGGGGTAAATTACGCCACTAGTCCCTAACGTTTCGTACTTTTTTCTTGTTAGTCCCTAACCTTTCATTCATTCTATTCAAGTCCTTAACCTTTTATACCTATTTCATATTAGTCCTTAAACTTTTATTCATTCCATTCAAGTCCCTAACCTATTGAATTTGTTGCAATAGTAGTCTATATTATTTTTAAAATTGAAAATCAATTCAGATATTTTATTTTAAAAATAATTTAGACTAAAGTGTAATTTTTAGGCGAATCCTTAAGATTGGTTAAGAAAAATTGAAAAATTTTAATTAAATAATCCCATTTTTAATTTATTTTTAATACCTATAATTTATAATTTTTTAGTAAAAATACACCCCTTTGTCCAAAAAAACACACACAAATTTTTCCAAAATATCGTGGTTCAATTATTTAATACAATAATTTAGATCAATTAACATTAGAAGTATTCATTATTTAAAATCTACAAATCTTAGGCATTCACCTAAAAATTTCCGATTTATTCTAATTTTTTTTAACTAGAAATAGTAATCTTGGTAATTTTTAGTCACACACACAAAATGCACAAATAGGAGGTTTTTAAATTTAGAAAGTGGAAATTCAGTAGATTTCAAATACTAAAAATTTCTAAAGTCAATTTATCTACAATTTGATTAAATAAAATTAACCACACTATAGAGTGAACTTATTTTATTTATTTATTATTATTATATTTAGAAGTTTATGAAATCTTATTTAATTAAAATTTTAATACCTTTCTTAACCAATCTTAAACATTCACCTAAAAATTACAATTTAATCTAAATTATTTTTAAAATAAAATCTCTTGTTTTTTTTTTCAATTTTAAAAATAATATAGACTAATAGTGCAACAAATTCAATAGGTTAGGGACTTGAATGGAATGATTAGAAGTTTAAGGACTAATATGAAATAGGTATAAAAGGTTAGGGACTTGAATGGAATGAATAAAAGGTTAGGGACCAACAAGAAAAAAGTATGAAACGTTAGGGACTAGTGGCGTAATTTACCCTTTAATTATCATCTAAAAATGGGAAGATTCACTCAAAGGGGACAATTATTTTGTTACAAACAAAATGGCTCAAACGGACAATTAGTTCGTTACGGATTGAGTATTACTTGAGTTAGATAACACTTTTATTTCAAATATCATTTAAAGATTTTATATTACCTTTAAAATATATGTAAAAAAAAATTATATGTTTTTTTCGGTCAGGGGGTGTTGTAGCACTCCCGAGCACCAAGCTCCGTCCCTGTTAACATATACATGGATCTTGACGTATATATGTAAATGCAATAACATATGCATTGATATTGCATCCAAATGAATTTGGTCCATACACACTGCAAGTTGGGGTAATACGTACTAGTACATAAATACATACATAATTAATAAACAAAACACGTTTTTATGACAAGGAGTGAAGGCGATACATATATATAATTATATATATATACACATACACAAGTAGAGATCCAAAATGTGGGGGACTCTCCTTTGAGCTTTAAATCCGAAAAGTTCCTGTCTTTCTCAAGCTTCAACCCCCCATTGTAAGTTGTGAGGAACAACCTGATTGCGACTTCTCCTTCCTCTCGAACAGCTCCCCAATCTTCCTCCGCCTTTGGATGGATGGCTCTCGGTTCATCACCACCATTGAATCATGATGCCGACACATGTTGGAGCGGTCATCGACCATCGAGGGGTCGGCCTAATTAGAGACGTATGTCAAGGTTAAATTGAATGCTAGTGTGTAAGGCCAGTGAGAGCGAGCCCTACAGACTAGCTACCTCCTTCTAAAAGGAAAGCTAAGGTTGTCTTGGTATGTCCTCAGATTGGCCTTTTATGTTCTGTCATTGTTTATTGGGATTTTACATCCCCCTTTTTATTTTCTTATTATTTAATCTAATTATAGTATTTGTCTTTCAATATTTGCCACTTCTCGATCTCCGTGCCCTTTTCGATCCCACCGACTAATTGACTCCGGTCTTTTGGTAAGACGTAGCTGATGGGGTAGTTGAAGATGATAGGGTAACTGATTAATTAAACAAATTATCTATAAAAGTATATTAAAAGTATGACAATAAACATAAAAAATCTGAATGATAATGTAGAAATTGGGCAAATAACGACCAATAGATCTATCTAATGATATAAAATTAATGTTCATGTTTATTATTTATATTGACACTTAATTTATTATATGGTTAATGTATAATATAAAGTTTTTTAAATTTGTTACAATTATTATTTTAAAAAAAAATTGGACCATAATTTTTTTAATTAACAAATACCCTTAATTCTTTAGTGGTTTTAATTATTTCCTTATTTTTATTTTTATGCAATTATTATGTTTATTTGAATAATATATTAGTTAGGAAAAATTTTCAAATAGAATATTAGGAAAAATTTCTTCCACTAATAAATTTAATAATTTTTTAATTAAGAGATTTATTTTAGTTAGATCGATATTACCAAATTAAAATACTTATAGAGTAATATATAATATTGAATAAAAATATCTATAAATACATAGATTATCGATTTTAGTATATCTATCTATATAGATAAATTGTGTGTGTACAATTTACCTTCACTTGATCATATCTAGAGGTGGATATAAGTTGCAATAATGTTTTAGAAGATTTTTTTTTTTGTTCAACATAGGGACCACGAATTGAGTGTGACACGGACCAATCATAAACTCCAAATGTCTACTAATGTGCACACCACACCCTTACTTCTTGACGTTTATCTGTCCTTTCAACGTTATATGTACACATTCACTTTATACTTGTTATAAATCGTTTTTTTTTATATATTTGTTAAATTTGCTTTGTAGTGAAGGTGAGTTCAAATGCTAAAACTATTGGTTTTATTCTGATAAAACAATGCTAAAACTCGCAAAATTATATACTCCCTCTGTATCGTAATACTTGTTGTTTTAGCTCTATACACACTTATTAATAAAACATATCTTTACTTTACTTTTATAGCTTAAAATACCTAAAAGAAGTAATTATTACCTATAAAAAGAGCAATCATTACCTATAAAGACAATAATTATAGCTAAAACAACAAGTTTTTTGATAAAATTTTAACACCCTAAAACAACAAGTATTGCGATACGGAGGGAGTACAAAACAATCTTTGACGGCGGGGTCCGGTAGGGCTAAGACGAGTTGGAGGGAGGTCGTGTGTGCGGGGTTCCATCTCAAAACCAATTGACAATTAGAAGAGTAGCCCTTCAACCTTATATGTTATTCAAACATTCTCTAACCACATTCCAACACGCCCCCTCAAGTGTAACGACATTTTTAGCCAACAAGTTACATTTGCCACATGCGCTTAAATGGGAACCAATGCTCATGACATATCAATATGGCCAGCAACCCCACTATAATCCAAAGCTCAGACCGAAACTAGCTGAACCTCGCTCTGATACCAATTTGAAATGCAGATTGAAGAGAGAGTTCAAACACCGAAATAGAAGACAAACTTGTATTAAATGTTTCAAAACAAGTTTACAACCGATTCAAAACACAAACAAGTAGAGAAATGAAAGGATCGATTAGCCTCAACTAGGACATCAGTCACCAAGAATAGAATCAAAAGGCAATCGAGCTTCAAATCTCACTTGCTCACAAACTCAAGGTGTTTGGATGTGAAGGGAGCTCAACCTACGTTCAAGAGCACAAGGGAATTGAAACCCTAGCAGAGCTCAAGAGACAAGGGAGGAAGGCCATGGACAGCTCTCAGATTTCTCTCTCTCTTATCGGCGTTTAGGGTTGGCAAACCCTCCTAAACCCGAGCTGAGTAGTACGACGTTATTGAAGGCTCAACGGTCGAAAATCTAACTGCAAGTGAGCTGAGCTTGTGAAACAGGCCGAGCTTAAAGCCCAAAGGCAATATAATCAGCTACTCACTCCTCATAACATACAAATACAAACACACGTAGAATTACATAGGCTAAGTGAGATAAGCCTAACAAAATTTAGACAATACTGTCCCTCCTTCGTCATCACTTGTCTACACTAATGTCTTCCATCTCATCACTTCTGATAATGGTTATTTGTTATCGATTTTTTGCTTCTCAATTCATCGGATTTACCCGATAATCTAATTTATCAAATTACTTTTCTTTAAAGAGAGAGAGATTGGTAGCATGTGGAGAGATGTATAGAGATCGGGGTGAGCTGAAGCCCATAAAATGTGGCCCAAATTGGCCCATGATTGAGGCCCATTTATATCAGAATCCAACTCGGCCCATCTAAACCGTTTCTCCGCGAGCCGGACTGTTAGGTAGTCCTTCCCGGTGAAGACTTCGTAGCCGGGCACTCCGATTTGTTCTCATCAAAGCTTGAGGAAGTTCCCAAGGTACATTTTTCAACTCCTTTCCATTTCTCATCTGATCATCCATTTTTGTGCTTCAAATTTTCTCGTTACATGCAATCCTAATGGTCGAGAGGCGGGGCACGTTCGCCGACGGAATCTGAAGGGCGGTGGGAGTTGATTTTGATGAATTTTGTGTTCTAGGGTTTAGGCGATCGGCTTTTTCGTTGAAATAAGTTTCCCGTGTTCATGATCATTGCGCTGCTCGGTGACCTAGCTGGTTGATTGGTGTGGGTTTGCAAAAGTTAAAATTCAGGTTTAAATGCCTAATTTCAAATTGCTTGTTGGAAATTTGCATTACTGTTGGTTTTTTTCTACGACAGATTTGTTACGAGTGTCAGTCGTATTAGACAATTTCTTGTTTTAGTTCGCGTTTTGTTGCCTCAGTAAAATGTCATAAGAATTATCGCACGCTTGAAGTTTTGCATTAAAGATCTTTGCTTTTTACAGATCGAGTCATTGTGGAATTAATTTTGTTGTATTTGAATGTATGCATTAAATCTTTGTAAAGTGGTGATGGAAATCCTATGTTTTAATGCCAATGGTCTAGGTGAATAGCTCCATTGAGCCTTTTGTATTTCATTCATAATGAAGTCTGTCTTCCATTTTGTTGAATCATAAAACATCAAATCCTGTTCCTGATTTGCTGTTAAACATTGCTTTTGATCCGTTGTTTTTTTTTTCAGATATGTGGAAATGAAAGACAAAAAGACCACGTCTCTGTTCCAGCGTATCTTACTAAATTGTGGAGCTCAGGTTCGTTATTTCGTTCATCTACTTGATCAAATATGTCAAAATTTAATAGTTCAACAGTTTCTTCGTTCCAAATAGTTTTAGGACTCTAGGGAGGTCAGGATACGATCTTCAGTCCACTGTTGATTTCATACATCCATACTATGGCCTTTAAATTAGATATGTGCCATGCTGACAAGAGTCCATGTGAATAGAATACTTGTAAATTATGTTGTGGAGTGGTTTAATAGTAGGTAGGTGATAAAAGGAGCAAGAGTAGAACATAGGAGAGTTTGTCATATGAGATACGTGCAAACTCACATTCTTTTGTCCATGTAAAAAAGCAGTCTAAGTTTCCAACTTTATATCTTTTCCTCAGAGCAAAGGGTACGGAAGTTGCATTGCTGCAAAGATCCCAGAAGTTGAGCATGATATGTGCCTTAAGGAATTTTTGGCACTGAAGCAGTGTATGCAGAACGTGGTATTTTTTCTTTACCAAGGAAAGTATTGGATTCTTTACCTGGCTTTGTGCGTTCCCACTTCCTAATATGTAACAATTTTGCTTGCTAGCTCAAAGGAAAGGCTTAATTTGCATCTTCAAGGGTCGTGTACTTGTTTAGATATTTGGCACTAAAGTTTTCCAGGAGGCAGGAGACTAGCAGTTGTGTGGTAGTAAGTTGATCTTGTGTCTGTTGAACAAGACTAAGGTGAAAATTCTTGAACCTTTTCTCTCTTCATTTAAATTTTGAAATTTGAAATGATATGCTCTTCACTGTATTTTCTCATCTCATTCTACTGATTGATCCATCTCCTTTCCGTGCTCTATACTTTTTTCTCCGACTAGCTATGATCCCAAATTCCCAATATGTGGTCATGCTGAGATTTTCAGCATTTGTAGATAATTGTGCGTTCTTTGATCTAAATGCAGAAGATAAGAATTTGAGGCTGATAGTAAAGACATAATAAAATGCACAGTGAGTCATCAAGCTCCCAGTCTAGTAGTTCCTTGAATGGATCCGGTGCTCTATCACATGTTTGTATCCAGTATCCACCTTTGAGATGCAGCATTTCTGGGTCAAAGGGATTTTTCTATGATGATGGGAACAAGATACTTCTCTCTCCAACATCTGATCAGGTATATTGTTCATAATAAAATGAAAAATCTATTAACTTTATCTGATGTCCTTGTTAAATATCCTTATTTGGTATACACTTCTCTTGAATAGAAATTCATAACTTTATACTTGTCTCTAGGTTCTTTCGTGGAAAGTTTCACCATTTGATCCTAATGCTGTACCTACATCAGATAAAATCAGTGAAGGACACATTGTATCTCTTAGATACTCCCTAGATACTCAGATTTTAGCAATTCAAAGATCAAACCATGAGATCCAGTTTTGGAACAAAACGACAGAGGAGACTTTTAGCTACAGGTGTAGGCCTGAGACGGAGAACATACTTGGATTTTTCTGGACAGACTGCGCCAGTTGTGACATCGTAATTGTAAAGAACAGGTATTTTTCTTTGAAGCCTAATGGATGGACATTCAGGAATTATGTTTGAAAAGATTAAAAAAAAAATGTTCTGCCCCATACTTGGAATGTTATGTTCTGCTATTCCTGTTAGTGTACTATACTTAATGAAGTTCCTATTCACATTATCTATATTAGCCATACTTTCAATTATGATGGTCCATC
Organism: Persicaria maculosa; assembly: GCA_963922045.1. Taxonomy (NCBI): domain Eukaryota; kingdom Viridiplantae; phylum Streptophyta; class Magnoliopsida; order Caryophyllales; family Polygonaceae; genus Persicaria; species Persicaria maculosa. The sequence goes on from OY998255.1 coordinate 64,517,369, forward strand.
ATGTAGATAGTTGCATAGACTTTGATCATTGTCTCCTTGTACAACCCCTTTTCCTCTGCTGGGCATAAAATGGGGTGCCTCAATGGTAATATGTATTCCCTGAATAAAAGTTTTGAAGGATTCCTCATTCCTGAAAGAGGAATCGAAAAAATGATTTGTTTTTAGTGTTTTATTGATACTGCAATTGTCCTAACAACTAGCTACTAAAGCCTAACATCTGGTAAATTGAGAAAAACCGTTGCTGTTGCTGAGTATCAAGTGGCATTACCATGGACCGGGCTTGTGACCTTCCACAGTTACACCATATATGTAATGAACCTATCCTCTTGTTGTGATGAACTTATGGTGGGGATTGGGGAAATTGTTGGTAAGAAACAATTATTGGTAAAGGAACTGAAATTTGCAAGATACATCCTACGCGGGCCTTCTAATTCTAATACAGCTGCAGTTTTGCAGCTTTGCAAATGCAAATGCAAATGCAAATTTGCATATACATGGAGTTGGCTCGGGGAATATGTGATGCAGTGCTATAGCGTGCCAAGAATTCTCTGTTTTGATGCTCTGATTTCATATTGAACCGTTCTCAAGCATACTGGTTATCATTTTAGACTCTCAAATCTCATAGTCTATTATCTGGAGTTGTTTGAAACATTGGATGTCCTGGCGTGAATATTAAAAATTTATACCGGATCTGCTTCAATAGTTTCAGAAATGTTTTAGGGTTGTCTGAAAAGTAAAATGTTGAGTCTGTTTGTCTATGTTTTCTTCTGTCAGATATCAAACGAATTGCACTATCTTTTGCTCTTTGCCTCTGCTGAAATGCTCAAAGATGTTTTATTATTTGTTTGCAGTGGTCTTGATTTATTGAGTTACCGTTCTGAGTCAAAAAATCTCCATTTAAATGAGTCAAAGAAGATGAACGTGAGTTGGTATGTTTACACACATGAAAGTCGCCTGGTTCTTCTGGCTTCTGGATTGCAGTGCAAGACTTTTGTGGGATTTCAGGTTAGTGCTGATTCACCTTTAAATACCTGCATCTGTATGGAATATGATTATTGAAATAGATCTTGCATTATTTTCTGTTGTCTTCTTGTTAGATCTGACCCCAGTTGTGCATATTCATCTGAATGCTTTTTGTTGGCTATTGGCTATTGCTTCTCAGTTTATGCATTATTCATTATTGATCTTTCTTTTTGCACAGCTTTCAGCTTCTGGAATCATTCGCTTGCCAAAGTTTGACATGGTAATGGCCAAGTTGGACACCAGTAGTAGGCCAGTGCTGTCTGCGGAAGATATTCATATCACCACAGTGTATGTTTTGTTTGTGTTTTGGAACAAAACTATTTGTTTCTCTTGATTCATAATCCTTTTTTGATGTCCTGGACATGCCAATTTATACAGATATGGGAGGATATACTGCTTGCAAGTTGATAGGGTTGCTATGCTACTACATTGCTATCGGTTTTACCGCGATGCTGTTGTACAGCAGGTACATACTTAATTGGAAATTTACTTTGTTTTTTTCTATTATTTGTTTACTGAAATTTACCTTGTTTAAACAGTACCAGTATTTAAATTAGGCTAAAATCAGTTAAGATGCCTCGAAACAAAGAGATAGATATCATGTGCTTCAAATTAGTTCCAGTTTAGATGGAAAAATATCTGATTGTAGAGACATTTCCATGATACCGCATTTCTGATGCTGCTTCATCCATACTCAACCTACAATTCCTTGCAATTTCAGGGCTCTCTACCAATTTATTCAAGCAAGATCGCTGTGAGTGTGGTAGATAATGTGCTGCTTGTACATCAAGTGGATGCTAAGGTCGTCATACTGTATGATATATTTGCAGATTCCAGGGCACCGATTTCTGCTCCGCTTCCCCTTCTTTTGAAAGGCTATCCTAGATCTCCCTCTTCCTATAGAATTGAGGGCAAAGATACTGCAGTTTCAAATGCCAGTGACACAATTGATCATGAGTTGGTCCTTTATGGAGATGAGTGGACCTTTCTTGTTCCTGACCTCATATGTGATACTGCAAAAGGACTACTGTGGAAGGTCCAGCTGGACTTGGAGGTATGCTTTTCATTTCTTTACTTCAGCTTTTACCGCGTCATACTTGACTGTTGCACTAAATGCCTTTCACCTTTCGCAGGCAATATCTGCCAGTAGCTCAGAAGCGCCACTGATACTAGAATTCTTGCAGCGGCGTAAGTTGGAAGCTAATAAGGTAGCATTTTATATGCTCTGTTGGAGATGATTGCTAGCTTCACATTTTTCCATTACCATTGTTATTGTCAAGGGAAACTGGTCATTGGAATTTGCCTTTGTTCTTTCTGAGAGTTTGTGAGGTTTCCTCAGAAGTTCTCTAGGATCTTAAACAGCTTGAGTAAAAATGACATCTTTGCTCAGATTATTCAAGACTTCCTTTTTTTACTTTGCATGATGCCAAACCTGTGAAATGTTGAAGCCTTGATGTTTATTGTTCTCTCTTATTCAGGCTAAAAAACTGTCCTTGGCTATAGCAAGGGCTATCATATTGGAAAGGAGGCCAGTGACTATTGTTGCTAGAGCAATGGATGTATTGGTGACGTCTTACTCTAATGCAATTAAGTCAGGAATTTATTTTAAGGGATTGTTACCTGCTCCATCTCCAAATGCTCCACATGTCAGTAGTCCAAGAATGTCTACCAATGATTCCTCTAGGATTACAGATCCACGGGGGAAATCAATCCAGACTGAAGCTTCTGCTAATCAATCTTCAGTGCGTTCAGATTCGGACTCTGAGGACGAACGAACTCAATTGCCTGGACCTAATAATGTTCCATTGGACACTAATCTTACCGAGCAGCAGCATGATTCTCAAATTACTTCAGCCGCCATTTCACCTAACGAGATCTATCAGCACGTGTTTGCTCTAGTAGATGAGGAGATGACAGGAGATCCGGCGTATTTGATTTCCATCATTGTTGAGTTTCTCCGTAGGTATGTTGTGAATAGTGTAGAGAATACTAACTGATGTTTATTATCAAACATTAATCTTGTGTTAGTTTGGTAATTTCTCTCTCTCAGTATGATCATTGTGACGCATGTTAACATGTATTTTTCTTGCTGCACGTGTTAATGTATATTTTTCATACTGCACATGTTTTTCCTCCTTGAATTTCTACTGTCTTTCTTACCCTAATTTTCCTCTTTGTTTTGGTTGATGCAGTGCAAATGTGGAAAGAATCAGAATTCATCCAAACCTCTATGTGCTAACTATACAACTGCTATCACGCAGCGGAAAATATGCTGAACTGGGCTTGTTCATCATCAATAAGGTTCTTATTCAATCTCCCTTTTATATTCCCTACATCTCAAAATAAATTTCAGTTTTAGAAAATTTCACACTTATTAAGAAGCTATTAAATCAATCTATTTTACACAAATCAAGAGAAAAAGAGGGCAAGAAGACTTCTTTTAAATTTTCCAAAACATAAAAACTACAATAATTATCTTGAAAATGTAAATTATGTCTTGAAATTGTGCTAATTGTCAGACAACCATCTACACATCTCGCACCATGAATCTAAAAAATTGAATACTTAAATTCACAGTTCCAGTTGGCCAAGTGTAAGATGGATTCTCTTTTGCAGATTATAGAATCCTCAAGGGAAGTTGCATTACAGCTTTTGGAATCTGGTCGCCAGCACTACCAAACCAAGAAGCTGGGAATGGATATGCTTCGACAGCTATCCTTGCATCAGGAATACATATTGGCATTGGTGAAGGATGGATACTATCTTGAAGCACTGCGCTATGCCCGTAAACACAAGGTAGGCTTTGTTTTCTACTGAAGATTTACAGCTCCACTTTCATTCCCAGAACACATGGTTTTCCACCCTGTGACTAATGTTATAATCTTTTTTGCTCGTTAAGAAGCAGATAGATTTTGCTGTGCATATTATAAAGGAATACCAATCCTTCTAATTAGTATGTAGGGAAGTTTGTGGTTGATTCCTGTTCACGATATTAAACCACTAATTGGACATGCATTCTGAACGTTTCAGGTAAGCACAATTCGACCATCAGTCTTTCTTGAAGCAGCCTATGGTTCAAACAACTCGCAGCATCTAGCTGCAGTTCTAAGGTTCTTGTCAGACTTAATTCCTGGGTTCAAGAATACATCGGATCATGTCGCATATTGCCACATCCTGGGCGAGATGAATTCCGCAGTCACTGCTAGTTAGGAGTCGTAGAACTGCGTGCCCCCATCATCCTCAGTTGGCTGAGCAATTAAGACTAGGGTACGGTCCCTGCGAACACTTTGACAGCGTGGGAACCTGGGTCCCGAAGCTTCAAGGTTGATTAATCTCATGTACTTTTTGTTGGAAGGATAACGTAAATGAAGACATTTCTCGTGAACTCCTCCGGCTCCACTGCTTAATCTGTTCTACTACCCCATGTGAGTGTGACTGACTGTGATTTCACAGGGAGGGTGGGGGCAGTTCAACGATGGGAGTTGGAAATTCATCCCAACGAGGGTGAAGAAACAAACAGTAATAATACATGTAATATCATATCTGGATCGTATCTAGTGTCTCCTTTTTACAGATACTTTAAATTGTTTGTTTTTTACAGATACTTTCATCTCAGTAGCCTTTGCCCATGGTGATGTTGTGACAGGACTTAAATCTTGATCTTATTTCATCAAATAGATACGGAGGTAACATATCCGCGTCCAATACTTGGATATAACACGACACTTTGTATGAAACTTGTCTCTTCGATCTCTTATGATGATTTCAAGTTTATGGTTAGTTTTATTAACTCAATTAAATTGGTATTTTAGGTGTAAAACTTTAGACACAAACTTGTCAATTGTCATGGTAGTGTTAGGGTTGTTTCATATTCGGAAATACAAATTTAGAATCCATTTCCTTGTCATGTCTACGTCATATGCTTTTTAGGATAGAAATGTCATTTTATCACATCGTTTATGTGTCTTGTATAGTTGTATACAATTCGTGTTGCACCGTGGCTTCCATGACTGATAAACGAGACCAACACAAATTCAGACTACTTGGATTTAGGGTCGTCTCACGTTAAAATCATAGGTTGTAAACTTGTAATTATATATTAAGGGCGGTTTGGTTAACTAGAACCTAACAAACACTTTATTAGAGTTGGGCTTGAAAAAAATGATAATAAAAGGGGGTTTGTTTTTATGAAAATATTAAGATCAAAGTGCAGCAGCAAGCAAAAGATGATCACAGATCATCCAAAAACATAAATGACATAGGACAAACTCATAAAGGATAATGAATGCCTCTCATTGGAGGCGGCTGCAATCCCAAAACCCTACTAGAAAGGGAACGAGGCAGCTCTGAAATATATATAGTCCTTCCTACAGCTGTACATGTGCCTTGCACATGATGAAAACGAATGGGACAAGCCCTTATTACACTACCAAACAGAATAGAGCAACAACTGTAATGAAATAAGGAAATGCAGGTGAAATGAAATGAAATGCAGTGAAAATAAGGTGGTCCAAGCTGTGTGGTCCTGGCTGTGATGAAGGCCTTATTTTCTGGCAATGCATCAACACATGATGCACCATCATATAACTTCATACCCCCCCCCCCCCCCCCCCCCCCCCCTCAAGTTGGGCTTGATATGAAGCCAACAAGACCCAACTTGAGTGAAAGGAAAATGTGTTGCTTCTCTCCAAGAGGCTTTGTCAAAACATCTGCTATTTGCACACCAGTCCGACATGTTGAGGCAAGACAAAGCCTTCCTGCAACTTTTCTCTAACATAATGACAATCAATTCTGAGATGCTTTGTTCTTTCATGGAAAACTGGATTTTCAGCAATGTGAATAGCAGATTTATTATCACAATAGAGAGGAATAGGCATAGGTATGGGCATGTGTAATCTCTGTAAGACACCTTCAACCCAAACTAGCTCACTAGTGGAAGTAGACAGGCTTCTGTATTCTGCTTCAGCTGAGGATTTAGAAACTGTCACTTGCTTCTTAGTTTTCCATGAGACTAGAGATTTACCAATGAACACACAGTAACCTGTGAGAGACTTAGCACTGAACTGGCATGCAGCCCAATCAGCATCACAATAAGCAGTCAAGATAGGTAATGAGTCTCTGGCATAGTGTAAACCAACTGATAGAGTGCCCTTCAGATATCTGATCACATGTAAAGCAGCATCATAGTGAGGCTGTCTTGGCTCAACCATGAACTGGCTGAGATGTTGTACTGCATAGGATATGTCAGGTCTAGATAAATTGAGGAAGAGCAGTCTTCCAACAATTCTTCTATACTTTTCAGGATCAGGTAAAACTAAGCCTGAGCAGTGGACAATTTCAGTCCACGTGGTAAAGGGAAAGGTGCAGGCTTACAGTCCAACATGTTGCAGTCCTCCACAATGTCTAGGATGTACTTCCTTTGATGTAGCAATGTGCCCTTTCTATCATGCATTATCTCTAGACCAAGGAAGTACCTAGCCTTGCCAAGATCCTTGATGGTAAAGGCTTTGTGTAAGGCTTCCTTGGTAGATTTAATAACTGGTTCATCATCACCTGTAATCAGTAAGTCATCAACATATACAAGTGCAACCACAATGCCAGAGGAAACTTGTTTGATGAACAAGGAATAATCTTCACAAGATTGGACAAATCCCAATTTCACTAGAAATCTGCACAACTCTGTGTTCCACTGTCTAGAAGCTTGCTTAAGACCATAAAGAGATCTCTTTAACTTACAAACTTGACCTTTATGAGCCAAGGGATATCCCTCAGGAGGGATCATATACACTTCTTCTTCAAGTTGACCATGTAAGAATGCATTGTTCACATCAAACTGATACAATGGCCATTCTTTAATGGTGGCTATAGCAATCAAAATTCTCACAGTTGCAAACTTAGCAACAGGAGAAAAGGTATGTTTATAATCCTTTCCTTTAATCTGATTATACCCTTTGGCTACAAGTCTTGCCTTATATCTCTCAATTGTGCCATCTGGTCTATATTTAATCTTATAGACCCATTTACTTCCAATTGCCCTCTGTCCAATAGGAAGATTAGTAAGTTCCCATGTGTTGTTTTCCTCAAGAGCATTAATCTCAGTGTTCATGGCATCTATCCATTTAGGATGTTGAGCAGCCTGTCTGTAAGTATATGGCTCTGGCTCACTAGCCATGCAAGCAAATGACTTCAAAATCTCAGGATCACCATGCATCTCATCTCCAAGACATTCAACTAGAAATGACTGAGACAAAGATGTCCTATTTCTGTCATTGTTACAGACAAAATCTTGATACCTCCTTGGTGCTACATGTTCTCTGGTAGATCTTCTCAGTGGAGGGAAAGCATCTAAATCATTTAGAAAATCAACTGCTGTAACATCATTGTTCCCAGTAGAACTCATAGAATCTGCAACCTGTGAAGGCATGGATGGTGAACTGATTTCAACATTCTGGTTTCCACCATGAGAAGGAAAATCTATTTCTGTAACCATCAGAGGTGTCTGCAAGCTATCTTCTCCATCTAGAGCATGATTCACTAATGGTAACCTGATTTCAGTTACCTTTTGACTAGGTGATTGGTCATCTAGTTTGTCTTTGAAAGGGAAAACATCTTCCCTACATATGACATCTCTACTCACAAACACCTTTCTTGTTTCCAAGTCTAGGAGTTTGTAACCCTTTTGACCAAAGGGATATCCAAGCAAGACACATTTCCTTGCCTTTTCCTTCATTTTATCCTTTTTATCAGGTTGTATAGGAGCATAACACAAGCATCCAATCACCCTCAAATCCTCATAGGTAGCAGGCTTCCTAAATAATTTTTCATGAGTAGTGATCCAGTCTAGGATCTCTGTGGGCATCTTGTTGATCAATTGAGTGGCAGCTAATAAACATTCACCCCAAAATCTAATGGGAAGCCCTGCATGAATTCTCAAGCATCTTGCAGTTTCTACAAGATGTCTATGCTTCCTTTCCACTCTCCCATTCTGCTGAGGAGTATAAGGCACTGATCTTTGATGAATTATTCCTTTAGAAGCAAACAGCTCAGTACACTGCCTTTGTAAGAATTCAGTTCCATTATCAGTTCTCACATTCTTAATTGAACACTCAAAACTGATTTGAAACATGGGCCATGAAGTCAGCGATTGCATTGAACACCTGCAATTTGTTCTTCAATAGAAAGGTCCATGTGACCCTTGTGCAATCATCCACAATAGTAAGAAAGTATGAATAACCATTATAAGTAGCAGTATGATAAGGACCCCATAAATCCATGTGAATCAATTCAAAAGGCCGACTGGCAATATTTAAACTCCTTTGAAAAGGAAGTCTATGGTGCTTAGACAAAGCACATGAGTCACAATGGAAATCATTCAACTGCAAAGAGCTAAACATTTTTAAATGTCTTAGCTTAGACAAAGAACTATGCCCAAGTCTGGCATGAATAGTCTCAAGATTCACACTAACTTTATTACAACTTTTCAACAAAAACTGATCCATTGATCCTGCTGGAGCTGGTTCTGAGCAAATCTTATATAAGCCATGCCTTCTGATTCCTATCAGCAACACTTCCTTAGATCCAGGGTCCTGGAAGTAACAATGAGACTTTGTAACAACTATCATATCAGTGTCATCAAGAATCTTTCCCACAGATAATAACCTGCGTTTAAATTCAGATACATGTAGAACATCATCCAATGTGACATTCCCAGTTAATTGTAACATTCCAACATCAGTTACAGATTTAATAGATCCATCAGGCAGCCCTATATGAACTTGCTTGTTCAACTTTCTCTTGTTGAACATGCTTTGAGAATCATAGGTCATGTGATCAGTAGCTCCAGTATCAATTATCCATTCATCAGAAAATGTTCCTTTAGAAGCTATATTGGCATTAGTAATAGAGAGAGTACCTGCAAAGTTTGCAAAAGACCCACTGCTACTCTCATCTTGTCCTTTTCCTCTCATCCTCTTCAAAACTTCCTGATACACTGCATTGACCATAGCTGTGTCAACATTCCCATCAGCATTGTCCTCATCTAGAGGACTGTTTTGCACCTGATTGCCAACTGACCCCGCTGCATTTGCTGAACCTCTGCCATTAGTCCCATTTCTTTCCTTTTCTTTCAACTCTCTGAACCAATCTGGAATACCATGCAACTTGAAACACTGATCAGTTGTGTGTCCCTTCATGCCACAATGAGAACACTTAGAATTCTGCTTTATCCTTTTCAGTTCACTCCAGTCCTTCCATTCTTTCTTGAATGGAGGATTGCTGCTATTGCTGTTGCCAGTCCTTGGAAGTTTGTACTGAAAGGAACTCCCTCCTCTATTAGCTGCCATGGCACTAGAGTCACTAGAGATCCCTGTAGGACCAGATGTGCCATTTGATGCTTCATTTCCCCTCTCAACTTGCTGGAGAATATAATAAGCTTTGTTGATGCTTGGTAAAGGATCAGTAGGTAAGATAGAATTCCTGGCTGCATCATAGTTATCATTCAAACTCACAAGAAACTGCATCAATCTGTTCCTTGACTCAATCTCTTCAAATTTCCTTTTCAGATCACACTTACAGGCAGCAATAGCTCCACATGAGCACTCTGGTATATTCTCGAGAACCTGTAACTCATCCCAGTTTCTCTTGAATACATTGTATAGATCTGCAACACTCATGTTTCCTTGTACAATGTTACTAAGCCTTTTCCTAATCTGAAAAATAAGAGGAGCATTGTACTGGCCAAACCTCTCTAAAATCTCATCCCATAATCCTTTGGATGAATTAACAAACATCAAGCCTTCAGCAATAGATTTACTCATGGAGTTAAGCATCCAACATCTTACCATATAGTCTGCACGGATCCATTTCTCCAGATCAGCAGCCCCAGTAGCTGGTCTAACAGAGGATCCATTGATGAATCCCAGTTTGCACTTTGCTCCAAGAGCCATAGTGACACCTCTGCTCCATGTCATGTAGTTCTTTCCATCAAATGGAATATCAATTAGTTGAGCCCCTGGATGATCAGAGTTAGATAGATATAAAGGATCCCCTGGATTACCTTGATTAGCCATTTCTTCAACTGATCCTTCTTCTGTTCTGTTCCTTCCACCAGTAGTAAACATAAACTAAGCTGGAATTACTTAAAGGAAGCTGTAAATCATCAAATAAAGCCCTCAGGCTCTGATACCATATGAAAATATTAAGATCAAAGTGCAGCAGCAAGAAAAAGATGATCACAGATCATCCAAAAACATAAATGACATAGGACAAACTCATAAAGGATAATGAATGCCTTTCATTGGAGGCGGCTGCAATCCCAAAACCCTACTAGAAAGGGAATGAGGCAGCTCTGAAATATATATAGTCCTTCCTACAGCTGTACATGTGCCTTGCACATGATGAAAACGAATGGGACAAGCCCTTATTACACTACCAAACAGAATAGAGCAACAGCTGTAATGAAATAAGGAAATGCAGGTGAAATGAAATGAAATGCAGTGAAAATAAGGTGGTCCAAGCTATGTGGTCCTGGCTGTGATCAAGGCCTTATTTTCTGGCAATGCATCAACACATGATGCACCATCATATAACTTCATAGTTTTACCCCCTCAAAAGAAAGGTGTTTCGGGTCTCAAAAGTTCGGCCCATTTCGTTACCACTCGTTTTTATTAGATTTAGTTGCTTAATGTTGGGAATAAAAAAGTGTGTCCCACATTGGTACGTGGGGCAAATCAAATACCAAAATTTTATAATTATGAAATCCTACACATTGGATTAAACTTTTGTGTTAGAAGAGTGAATTCTAAACTTATAATCAAAAACAAAATAAATCTAAACTTTTGGGGTACATTATGCATTATATTATAAACACTTAAATACTAGTATTTAGTTACACATTTTATAATATGTTTAAAATAATGTAAATTTTAAATAAAATACGTTATAAAAACACTCACTATTGCTGAGAGCTTATAATTATATTGTAAACTTAATATAATTAATTGATATAATTTATAAAATGTTTTATTTAAAATTTAGATTATTTTAAATACATTGTAAAAGATCAAAAAATATCTTAAGAATATCAAATTGAATTTTATTTGGAAAAAAAAATCTCTACAAATTAATACAAAGAATAATTTTCAAATAAGAATATTTAACCTGCATTATCTGTACATAAATTAGAGGGAAAAAATTTTTGTTTAGAAAACTATTTTTCGAAGGGTATAATTTCCACATTATACAAAACGAGCCTTTATAACTTCTAAAATGCGTTTTTTCAACCTTATAACCAATTACTATAAATATTAAGAAGGAACAAAACCATATACTTCAATGGGTAATAGTGGCGAAGCCAGGATTCTCGGTCAGGGGGTGCTAAAAAAATTTCGTGAATTTTTTTTTTGATGTATAATTATTAAGAAGATCTTTTTAAAAAAATATTGAAAAAACACTAAAATTGTGATTTTTTAAAATGTAAATCACGAAGAATTACTTTTAAAACAATATTGAAATAAAAGGTTAAATGTATTATTTAAACATAAATATGATATTTTTTAATGAAATACTTGATAGAAACAAAAAAATATAGAGAGAAATATAGTAAAATAAATAGAAAGTGAAGGAGTTGGGATTTGAACCAAGACCTTTTGATTTTGATTCTCTCACCCTCATTCCTTTACCACTTGAACTAAATAGCACGCTTGTTCAAAAATCATTTAAATATGTTATATTACCTTAAAAATACTAAATATATAGGGGAAAATTTTTATCTTTTTATTTTATTTTATATTTTCAGTCAGGGAGTACTCGAGCACCCCAAGCACCCTGGCTCCGCCACTGATGAGTAATATATGAAAGCACCAATTTAGCTAAAAGCCATTAAACATGGAGTAGCTCAACCTAACTACATAAATGTATAATAAATTTGAAGTCAATAGATGGATAAAGCTTTGTCATATAGAAACAAATAATGAATTATATGCATCGCAAGCTCATAAACTTAATATTCCATCCCCTCTTCAATGCCGACACATTGTTAATGACTTCTTGTTTTTCTTAATTTCGTTCACCAAATATCAGTCAATCATTTAATTGTTAATAAATATGAGTTTCTCTAAAGATGTGAAGAGATTTGAAAAGATATTTCGAGCCTACAATTCAAGGCTTTTTGAATGAGCACAAATACGGTGAAGTGGAGGCCGAAGAAGAGGTGGGAGGAGAAGAGGAGGTCGAATAAGAGATGGTTGGGCAGAAACGGGTGACGGCCCAAGAAGACCGCAACTAGGTAGCGAAGACAGAAGATGAAATCTAGAGCACTATTAGCGAAGAACAAGAGGGAAATGAAATTAGGGGTGGGCACAATCCCGCAAATTCCGGTCCGGTCCCGGACCCGTCCCGATCCCGTCCCGTAAAAATGATGCGAGTCGGGACGCGGGACGACCCGGTGGGATCCCGCAAATCTCGTCCCGCACACACACACATAATAATAATAATAGTTTGCATATATATATATATATATATATATATATATATATATATATATATATATATATATATATATATATATATATATATATATATATATATAGTTTGCATATATATTACATACGTACACACTATAATATATATTTCATACACACTGTTTTTTTTTTGGTAATAATATTTCATACACACTATATAGTAATATAGTGTGTATATATATACTACATACTGTAATTTAGTCATATATAGATATACACTACATCCTCCAATGTAAGACCATATATATACACACTGCATCGGTGTTTATATACATGTACACACGTATATATGCGTACGCATATATGGGAACCTGCAAAATATAAAAAATTATACATATATATGTATTACGCCTTTGAGAATCGCAATATATTTATAAAAAATTTGAGTTTTTTTAATAATTTTTTTATTTGTGGGACAAGGCCGGTCCCGTCCCGGTCCCGGTCATGTCCCGCAAAAATTATGCGGGACGACCTCCGTCTCGTCCCGGTCCCGTTCCGTTCCGTCCCGTCCCGCGCCCACCCCTAAATGAGATGATTTTGTTCGCGCTAAGGCAAAGAGATTGATCCTGCCCAAAATTTTGCCCTTTTTATAAATTAAAAAAAAATGAATGTTTAGAAGAAGAAGATGAAAGAAGAAGTATTATATAAAAAAAAATGAAAGAAGAAGACGAAGTGTTTCTAGTAATATAGACGTACATGTCAAAAATAATATAATCATCTAAAAAATTGTCATTTATTCATATCAAATAAATGTAAACGTGACTGATGGTATCATTGCAAATACATGAATTTTACATTATTATAACAATAAGGCAAGCTTTAAAAGTCACATTGAAAAATAATACACCTATGAATACGATTCTCTATATATGATGATTGAGAGCAATCAAACTGATACATTATGAAGTCTACAAATGAACATGCACTATATTTTTTTTGAACGTTACTGATAAATTACATAGGTCTCATATTGTATAGTGGGCCTAAAGGTCTAATATCTTGTAACCTATATATATCATTGTCTAATGAATGAAACCTTCAAGGAGGACTTTACACCAATCTCGTGATCTTACATGGTATCACAGTCTTTTCTTCAGCACGAAACCCTATTTTGATCCTCCCGCCCTAGTGCCCCACCCCTCATCTTCCGTCGTCGACGTCGTCCCCTCGCCGCCGATCTCTCTCTCTCCCCTCGCCTCACCGGCCTCCTTCTCCCTGTCCTTCCCTACCGCCGCCGTCGGCATCACTGAACCACCTGCTCCCTCTCTCTCCTTCGCTCACCGCCGTTGCAAGTCTCCTTCATTCTCCTCCCTCGCTCGCAGATCCGAGCCCCGCCGCCGCACATCCGAGCCCTCCCTCTCTTCTCCATGCTCGCTATCCCCCTCCCCAGATCCAAGCCCCTCCGCCTCTCCTCCCTGCTCGATATCCCCCTCCCCAGATCCGAGCCCCTCCGCCCATATCCGAGCCCCGCCGCCACACCCCTACCTGTTCCTCCAAAAAAAAAAAATGTTCTCCTCCGACATTAGTTGCGGCCGCGGCATAGGCAACAACCGCTTCTCTATGCAGCGGCCGCGACATACGTGGATTGGTGGCCCTCGTCCTTGGAACGCCGCCCCTCGATGGTCCCTGGTGCCTGGCTTCAACCCCCATTGGATGCACTTCGGCTCTCCTGCCCCTCGACATGCCGGTTCTCAGGCCTATCTGACATCGTCTGATTAAGGCTATGTTCCGCCTGATGGGCATCACGCCTTCTCCTCTATGCAGCCGACATCTCCCGACTCTTCTTGGTACATGGACACTGGTGCCACCTCCCACATGACGAACTCCTCAGGTAACCTCTCATATATTTTCTTTAAAGGCCCTGCACACTCTATTATCGTCGGCAATGGTAGTCGTCTTGCTACTTCGGGGATTGGTCACGCCAAATTACAGACCCCAACCCACCCACTACACCTTAACAATGTCCTCATTGCCCAAAAGATTGTCAAAAACCTTATCTCTGTCCGTCGGTTCACTACTGACAATAACGTTTCTCTTTCGTTTGATCCCTTTGGTTTCTCTGTGAACGATCTTACTACGGGGGTTACTCGCATGAGATGTAACAGCACCGGAGAGCTCTACCCTGTCACACCACCTCCTGCGTCCAGTCAGTCGTGCCCGGTCGCCCTCTCGGCATCATCGTCCAGCCTGTGGCATGCACGCCTTGGCCATCCCAGTGTCGCCGTTCTACATGTCCTCCGTTCTCAGAGTCTTGTCACCTGTCCTAAAGACCTACACTCTAGTTTATGCTCTTCCTGCCAGCTAGGCAAACATGCCAGACTGCCGTTCCAAAGGTCTTTGAACCCCACCCTTGCTCCTTTTGATATCATTCATAGTGACATTTGGACATCTCCTGTGCCTAGCAAGGAGGGTCACAAGTACTACCTCTTGTTTCTTGATGATTACACTCATTTCTTATGGGTCTTCCTATTGCATTTCAAGTCCCAAGTGTTTCCTGTCTTTGCCAAATTCCATGCCTACATCAAAACACAATTTCACACATCCATTAAATGTTTCCAATGTGACAATGACCGTGAATTTGACAAAAAAGACTTTCACTCTTTCTTCGCCACAAATAGGATCTCCTATCACTTGTCTTGCCCCTATACTTCCCAGCAGAATGGCAAGGCTGAAGGAATCATCAGAACCATTACCAACATGATGCGCTCTCTCCTCTTCCACGCATCCATGCCCCTTTCCTATTGGCCTCACGCCTTATCAACCACATGCTATCTCCTCAACATTCTACCATCTACTACCCTACACCATCGCTCGCCAACTCAGGCACTTTATTGCACCTTGCCTAGGTATGATCACCTTCGTACTTTTGGGTGCTTGTGCTTCCCAAACCAGTCCTTCACCGCACCTCACAAGCTTCACCCGCGCTTCACTCCTTGTGTCTTCCTTGGCTATCCGTCTGATCATCGCGGTTTCCTTTGCCTCGATGTAAAGACCCATAAGCTCATTCTGTCCCGTCATGTCACTTTTGATGAGTCTCGCTTTCCATTTTCTTCTCCTCCTCTCCCCTCTTCCACACCTCTCGTATCTCAGTCTGAGACAGAGTCTTCTTACCCTCACTTTCTCCTTCCCCAGAGCTCTCCCGATGCTCCTGCCTCTCCCCCTACACCACCCCCACCGCCACCCCCTCTTCCTACCACCAGACCGCACACCCGCAGCATCTCTGGTGTTTTCAGACCTCGTCTAATCGTCTCCATGAACGCCACACATCACCCTGCCATCCCATTCCCTGCGTCCTCTCGGATGCCCCCCCTCACACCCGATGCCGCGGCCGCAACATCATGCTGCGGCCGCAACACATCAACCTGCCGTGAGCGCTATGCCGCGGCCGCAGCATTCTGCAGCGCCCGCCGCACCCTCTCCTGCCGTCCCCACCGAATCCCAAACACCTTCTGCCTCTAACCCGACCTCCCTTTCCCCCATCCCCACCTCCCACAAAAAAACCCTCCTCGACCTGAATTGGCAGACGGCTATGCTCGACGAATACAGGGCCCTTACAAGGAATGGTACTTGGGTTCTGGTTCCTCGCCCTCCTGAGGCGAACGTCATTCGCTGCATGTGGCTCTTCCGCCACATGTTCCGCTCCGATGGGACGTTGGAGCGCTACAAAGCTCGTCTTGTGGTCAACGGTCGATCTCAGCAGGCAGGTATTGATTGTGATGAGACAAGCCCCATGGTCAAGTCTGCCACTATCCGAGTGGTGTTGAGCTTAGCTTTGTCGCGACATTGGGCCATTCATCAGCTGGATGTCAAGAACATCTTTCTGCTTAGCCATCTGAATGAGACAGTTTACATGTTTCAGCCGTCGGGGTTTGTTGATATTGATCGTCCCAAGCACGTGTGTCTCCTGAAGCGCTCTCTGTATGGTCTGAAACAGACTCCGCAGGCTTGGTTCCAGCGCTTTGCTTCTCATCTACTATGCTTGGGCTTTGTTGGCAGCCGCTCAGATACGTCTCTGTTTATCTATCGCAGAGGCACAGACATGGCCTTTCTGTCACTATATGTCGACGACATCATCCTCATCGCCTCTTCTGATGCTCTTCAAACGTCTATTATTTCACAGTTGAGTGCCGAGTTTGCCATGTCAGATCTGGGTCCGTTGTCTTACTTCTTGGGGGTCACCGTGCAGCGTAATGCGTCTGGGTTGTTTCTCTCTCAGAGTAAGTATGCTGCTGAGATTGTTGCTTGTGCCAAGATGAGTAACTGCAAGCCTGCTATCACCCCTGTGGATACTTCCAACAAGCTCAGTGCTCACTCTGATCCTCTGTTTGATGATCCAACGTTGTACCGGAACCTCGCCGGTGCTTTGCAGTATCTTACGTTCACTAGGCCAGACATCGGTTACGCCGTTCAGCAGATCTGCCTATTCATGCATGCGCCCAGGGAACCGAACTTTCAGGCCTTGAAGCGGATCATCCGGTACATCAGCGGTACCCTCGAGCTGGGCACCACAATCACCCCTTCCTCTCGGCATGACCTCGTTGCTTACACTGATGCGGATCGGGGTGGTTGTCCTGACACACGTCGCTCCACGTCTGGCTACTGTGTCTTCCTCAACGACGCCCTTGTGTCGTGGTCCGCGAAGCGTCAATCTGTAGTGTCTCGCTCTAGCGCCGAGGCAGAGTACAGAGGTGTCGCCAACGTCGTCTCCGAGTGCTCTTGGCTGCGCAATCTCCTTCTTGAGCTCCGCTGCCCTCTTCATAAGGCCACCCTGGTCTACACCGACAACGTCTCCGCCGTCTATTTGACCAGCAACCCAGTCCAGCATCAGCGAACGAAGCACATTGAGCTCGATCTCCACTTCGTTCGGGACAAGGTTGCTCTTGGATATGTTCGTGTTCTTCATGTCCCGTCCTCCTATCAGTACGCTAATATCTTCACCAAGGGTTTACCTAGGCAGTTGTTCCTTAATTTTCGGTCCAGTCTCACAGTACGGGACCCTCCACTTTCGACTGCGGGGGTTTGATAGATTACATAGTCTCATATTGTATAGTGGGCCTAAAGGCCCAATACCTTGTAACCTATATATATCATTGTCTAATGAATGAAACCCTTTAGGAGGACTTTACATCAATCTCGTGATCTTACAGTTACCACCCTTAAGAGTCATACCGTTTTTTTTCTAGGTTTTTCGTTTGATAGTTCACCATCTGTCGACTCCGTCGGTCTATCGATGTGTTAGATATATCTGACTCTCGAAGTCTTTCCTTATTAAAAAAAAAAGAGTATGTGTTGTGTCATTGGTGTTTTTATTCTAATCACGCTTTAGTCGAATCCATGTCACTCGTCACACACGCACACGTATATATTATTATATGTGGTTAAAACATGACGTTTTATTATTCATGTACACTTTTTAGATGTTAATTAAAATCTATATAAAATATTAAAACTTTAATAATATTTTAAAATATTTCATACATATTACTATTAAGCATGAATTTATAAAAACAAATATAAAAAATTGATATTTTATATAGTTTTTATCATTTTAAAAAACATGCATAAATAATAAATGATATGTTTTAATTAACAGATGGAGTAATATTTATCATTATACTCAAATTAAATTGAATAATATTAATCAATAATATAAAAGTAAATATAATCAATTACCGCGTAGAATTTCGATATATATACTTGTCCGAATCTAACTACTTTGGTACGTTAACTTCTTGCCTACTGTAAAAAAAAAAAAAAAAAAAAAGGCAAGGTTCACCTAAACCTCTAATTAAACTTAGTAATGAAGCCTAATGATAAGCTAAATGTATATGTCACAAACATATGGATGGATTTATACAACAAATTAAGTGTCCCGACTAGAAGAATAAGCATAAACAAAAGTGATAGAATTATAATTAATCATAAAAAAACAAATAATAATCGAATAAAGGTATCTTGCCAATTCAATGATAATCTATAATTCTATATGTATATGAAATTAATTAATTAAATGGATTGCTTAACTTCTTAATCCAGTATGATTGAGTTTACAGATTGGTTGGGGGCATTGGGGCCTATGTTTGTTATATTTAAGAGTACCATTGCATTATTATTTTTAAATCCGAAGAGTATGATTACGTATTGAAAGGCACGTTTCTACCAACAAATAATCATTCACTTATTGGGTCCAAAATTTTGTCCTTAATTGCTTTAAGTATTACTCTCTCCATTTTATTTTTTCTTTTATTGGTTATAGATATATTTTAAATAATTAAAACTATATAAAATATTAACTTTTTTTAAAAATATTATAATTCCTTATTTATTACTAATATGTATGAAAGTATAAAACAAATTATATAATTTTTATCATGGTAAAAAACATGCATAAAAAGTAAAAAGACTTATAAAAAACAGAGGGAGTAAGGACTAATCATAGAATGGGCGTTTCAACTTAAAACTTTAGTCCAACAAAAAATTATTGCCCTATGCTATGAAAAATAAACATGATAATCTCGTATCAGATTGTTGGGTTATTTTTCTTAATTATATAATGTTAATTAATTTTATGATGAAATATAATTAAATTTATCAACAAGGACGGATCTAGGGGGATAAGGAAAACGTACTTCACCCCTCTTTATCTGATGAATTATATATATATCAATAGTTTCGATTTGATATATAATACACAATAATCCAATCATTTCGTTGACAGGGCATTCATGAATATGCATGAATGCATATATGAACCATGCATCTAGTGGATTGATCACCATACACAACTTCAGCACCAAAAACATACGGAGTATATGCTATTGTTCACCAAGAGCTTTAGTCACACATTTGCAAGTTGTAAACCTGTAGGTATAGTGTGTTTGTAGGAACTCTTCTTGTTGTCTCTCACAAACAAAATGGCAATCTATGCAAAGATGTTTTGTCCGTTCATGGAAAATTGGGTTTGCAGCAAGGTGTTATGCAACCTTATTGTCATAATAGAGTGGAATTGGGAATGAAATATCTATCTAGAGATTGTTAGATTTGACATCTCCCTAAGTTTTTGTATATGTAAACACTATGGCACTTGTTCTGGTCCTAGCTGTAGAGACAAGGGCCAACAGTTCGGGTCATGGCTTAAACCCCGGGCCTGCTAGGTCTACCTGGTTTGGGTTATAAATCCAAACCTAATGGGCCAGTGGCCTGTGTGTTGTAGCCGGCCCGATCCTCAACCCTTCAACGCCTCTATTTCGGAGCTAGGGTTCTGGAACGCTCCCCTTCAGCTCTTTATAAGCTTAAGAGCCTCACTGTTCATGGAGTGCTCTCTCTTCGAACGGTAAGTCTCCACAAAACCCTAGCGGCGTTTCCAGAAGGATCCTCTCTCTGGTGGCTGAGGTTGGTGGCTTGAAGATCCTTGGTATTCAAGGTCTTCTGAGGAGCTCCATTGCTTGGACTGAAGTCGGCGTCTCTAGACCAAACCCTTGAAGGATCAGATCGGCAACTACCATGGAGATTAGAAGGGAGTTTCCTTATTTCCTTTGATCTTTGTTGCTTGTTGCCTCGTTTACTTTACTCCTTAGGATTATCGTCTTCGATTGCCTTTCTTGTACCCAGATTGATCTTATATATTGGATTTAGGGTCTCGACTCATGAGGCCCCGCGGATGTAGGTGCAATAACCGAACCGCGTAAACAATCTCTTGTGTCCCTTGTTTTATTTTGGTTTTGATTGTCTTTGGTTTGCTTCCGCTATGTTTAATCATTCGTATTTGTTACTCAAACTCGTTAAAACGATTTTAGAGATCATGAAGAACACATTTAACCACACCATCTGATCTCACTAGTTGTCATTGACATTACTTACCATGTTTGTTACAATTGAACAATTCACTTGAGATTAACCTGCATAACTTTCAATACTTTTTGACAAATTGAATTCATGAAAGGTTGATCCATGGCTTGATGACCTTTATTAGCTTTGTCAACCAAAGGAGTGCCCTCATCAGAACCTTTATAAGCATTGTTAGCAGAACTCCTAGATTTGCCATCTCATGGCTTGTACCAATCTGGCACTCTATGAAGTTTAAAACAACTACTAACCACATGACCTTTAGCCTTGCAATGAGTACATACCCTCTCCCTTTTATCCTTCTTGTAATCTTTCTTATTGTTGTATTGAGAGGATCTTGAAGCCACCAAAGCAAGGTTCTCTGAGGGAGGCACAGAAGCAGGAACAAAACCAGAAATCGACCCACCATTGGCCAATTCAACTCATATAACTAAGTAATACCCCGAAACAATTTTGTCTTCTCCATATTCTCGACCCAATTAAATGAATCTCCTAACCCCATTAAAAACTGCATAAGGCTTAGCCTCAACTACCTTGCTTCGTCACTAATTGACATGTGTAGGTATCCATTGCCCCTTAAGAAAACTCGGGAAATCCTTCAATACACTATAGACTGTAGCTCATCTCAAATCCTCTTCAACTTTACGAAATACTTAGCCACATATTTATCCTTGCACATTATATATAGAAATCAATTCTTTCTTCAGTTTAAAAATTAAGGGCGGTGCATTAGATTGTCCATCTCTCCAATAACTCGTCTCTAGTATTTTAAAAATCGCACCTAGGCGTCGTCTAAGGACTAGGTGATTGGTGACCCCCTCCGCCTAGAGTTGGGCTGACACCTATGTAAGTCCTAGTTGCTAGACGGACCCTACCGAAGGATCCGCCTAATTCTTTTTAGAACATTGCTCATCCGATCCAAAGGTTTTTTTTTGCGAAATCCATATACATAAAAACTCTCAAAAATGATATTTGTTAGAGATGTGAATGAGACCAAAGTGTCCCACATTGGAAAGTTGAACATATCAAGCCCTAGTATATGAGTCGGTGGGCTACTCCTTCTATTGCCAATTGGTTTTAGAATGGAACCTCACTCGGCTTGTGTGCTAGGCTACTAGCGCATGTGCGCCCGTGCACACGACCCCCAGTCATCGGTCCAAGTCGGACTTTGATATGGTATCAGAGCGGTTAGCCTAACGGCCCGTGTCGATCCTGGTCTGGGTTACCCAGTTGTCCAAGTCTCAACTAGATGGTCATTCCTAGTTGGACTTGCGGGGGCGTGTTAGAGATGTGAATGAGACCAAAGTGTCCCACATCAGAAAGTTGAACATATCAAGCCCTAGTATATGAGTCGGTGGGCTACTCCTTCTATTACCAATTGGTTTTAGAATGGAACCTCACTCGGCTTGTGTGCTAGGCTACTAGCGTATGTGCGCCCATGCACACGACCCCCAGTCATCGGTCCGAGTCGGACTTTGATAATATTGACCTTGGAACTTAACAACCAACACTTTACCGTGTACTCCACGTGCATCCATCTTTCAAGATTTGCATAACTTGGTGAGGCCTTCAAGCAAGAATTGTCAATAAATCCTAGCTCAGCTAATGCGAGCCGAATGCCTCGACTTTAGCTAAGAAAATTCGCCCTTGAAAATTGAAGAGCGGTCGATTGTGCACCAAAGTTGTTTGAATTCGCTAACACTAGCGGATCATTAGACCTCGCTTGTGAAACAGATTCAAAACCACGATCACAGAGATTCGAATCCAACTAGCTAGTCCGACATAGCTTTAGAACAAAAAAGAAGAAGAAGAAAATCAAAGCGAGGAATCATAACGGAGCCAGGAAACAAAGTTGAAGTTTAGATCAACTTGAAAACAGTATGAATTGAAAACGAATTGTTTGCTCTGATACCATGACAAGAGTTAGATCACCGTGAATTTGATGATAGAGCTTGTAAGCTTAGATCAAGAACAATAAGGAATGCATAAGCCAAGTAAGGTTCCTTCATAAAACCAAATGACAATAGGAGAAACTCACTAGCTTATATACTAAGGCTAGCTTGTCGGTTTATATTATTAATGTGGTACTCTTTTAATCTCTTCACATTCTCTTAACATAATCCTTCTCTAAATCACAAAAGGTCCTTAAATCTATCACCTTACAAATTTTACCCAAGTATACATACATACATGTCATTATTTGGGGGCGTAGTACAAATTAATAAGGTGGCAGAGACAATGGGAAACCAATATGTACAAACTACAAAAGAGTAGTTGGTATACTTCTATATTTTATTCATCTAAGTAGCTATAAATCAAAGGCCCTTTAATAACAACAAGAAGAAAGAAATAGAAAAAAAATTTCTGCACCAAACTTAGAAAAGAAAGTGATTGGTTTAAAAAAAAAATTGGGAAAGGAAAAAGAAAGAAGAATATTTATACGAAAGAAGAACATTTACACTGACTATTGTCAAAATTCCATATTATTGTTAAATTCTTGATAAAATCTTATGAATTTGGATAATAAACTGTATGAAATTGAGAAGATAGATAAATCTTTTAACTATTAATTTAATTATTTTTTAGGGTTTAAAAATTAAGTAACAATTCAACTTCATGAAATTTGAACAGATGAAAAACAATCAATTGCAGATCATTATGTTATTATTTCAAGGCATGAATATCACAAATTAACAGATAAAAGAACAGTATATCAACATTACCCCTTTTTTTTTTTTTTTGAACCGGGAATAATTCAAGTTACCAAGCAACCTTAGAAACTCGAGAGACCGAAAAATCGGTATCCGGAAGAACCGGGAAGGACAACACACAAAGCAACAGCAAACCCATACAACAAGAGAAACAAACAAAAGGAGACTTGGGACGATTCCGGGATCAGGAGCTGGTTGAGGGGGCAAGACGAAGCAGGAGCGCAGCCGCGGAAAACAGTCTACGAGGCTGGAAGAGGTGACACAGGAAAGACCTGGGGAACAACAGTGGAGGCCTCAGATATGGACTCGAACGACAACGAGCCGTCAGACCTCGATCACACATCCACAACCCATCCGCAACCAAAGGAGACGAACCACGAGGGCACCAAAGAGAGCTCAATCAGCACATCAAGAAAAAACATCACCAAGGAGAACCTAATGAACAGTTTCTTTGTTGTGAAGACATGGTCGAAACTCGAAAGATCAAATGAAAGCGGGTCCAAGTAACCTCGGAAGAGGATAAGCTGGGGTGGGTGTTTACTCATTCAAACTCTAGAAAACAAGTTCTAGAGAGAAGAAAGAGAGAAAAACTTTCGGGTTATGAATTTAAAGATGGTAAACATGGCATGCAAGGTCACGCCAGGGGAAAGGAAGACCTTGCAGACCACTAAAGTCAAGAGGGTAAGCCCCGACAAAGAGCCACTGGTACGGCCGGCAGGCCAAAGCGCCACCAGACAATATTAATATTTATAGATAGATAAAAAAATAAAAAAAATTATTTATAAAAAGGGACCAAATTTAAACAAATAAATTTCCCCTTTTTTTAATCTAATGATAAATGAACAATTTTAATCAATAAGACTAACTCTATGTTTAAAAATGCACATCATTTTATGATATTTAACGCAAATGGTTAAATGTGTATTTTATTTACATCCATATCTAAATAAATATGATAAAATTAAAAAGGGAAATGAAAAACTTTAAAACAATCAATAAAAAGGGTGTTGCTGTTCCTACTACATGTACTTTGTGCAATCAATCATCGGAAGATGATATTCACCTTTTCATAAAATGTTCCCTCAACAACTTTCAACAACAATTTCCAAGGGAAATATCCAAAAAAGTCAACTCCCTTATATCATGAAGACTCCACCTTTATTGTAAGATCTTGACGCACTAACATGCAGGGTGACATCAAGGGTTGATAAAAGACAAAAACACTGTCTTGGTTTCAAGGTCTTGAAACTAGGACTATGCATTCCACTATATTGCGTATATCTTATATACTATACCAAGTTCTAAGATTGGGCCTTTTATATTATATCTATCAAAAACTAACCTACAGGACTTTATTTGATGAGATGAGCCTATTTTGAATGAGCTTGAATATCGAATGAGTTTTGGGCTCACATCCATTGAGAAAGATCTCCCAAATGCCATATCGGATCAACTAATTAAGGAAAGAAGAATTCTTGAAGATCAAGGCTTGCCGATTTGCACCAAAACAAGGGGAGCGTTTTCTGGAATTGGAAGGAAGTATTTTTGGAAGAAATTCAAACATCAACGGTTTTCTTGGACAGCTATTTATACGTTGCAAATGGAAGACGAAGATCATTGAAGCAAACATTCATCCGAAAGCATTAAGAAGTAGCAAAGCATTCTCTCTTATACTCGTTGAGTTTAGTGCGGTTGGTTTTTGAGTGTTGAGAGAAACACGGTCGTTATTGTACAAGTCATTTGTTTCACTCTTTGAATTTCATACTCGTCATAGCACACGTTGGTGTGTATTGGGTTCCTCTATTTCACTTGTTAAGTTGATAGCTAGAATAGAAGCGGTGAGGCTTTGTATAGGGGAAGGGAAGTTCTCCTAGGAAGTTCTAGGCTCAAGGAAAGTGAAATAAAGAGATTTGAATCCTACGGGTTGGATAACCCTAGGCGTGGACGTAGGCCAAGTTTTTGCCGAACCTCGTTAACAATTCGTGTGTTCGTTTTATATTATGCATTTACTTTATCTTATTCGATTTTGCCTTGCCAAGATCTGATTGCACATCAAGGTCTTGAAAAGCTGTGTTGCAGACTGTTTTAAGTTTTCTTATATTGCGAAAATTGTGCATACTCTATTCACCCCCCTTATAGAGTATTACTTATCACCTTATAGACTCTTCATATCAGAAAACAGAGATATGAACCAAATTCTTCAGCTACTGGGTGTTACTATCTCAAAGGAAAATAAATAGAACGTAGCAATTAGATGGTGGACCCTATGGTTCATGATGAATCAAATAATTTTCAAAAACGCCAACATTCCATTGGCAGAGGGCCTTAGGAAACTCATTCTGAAAAATATCGGAAATTGGAAAAGAACCAGTAAGCTGAAACTTAATAAAGATGAGGAATCTACTATCCATAAAAAGGAAAAGGTCATTCTAAAAACACCAAAAAGACCATATGCAGGAAAAGGCCTCCTATGGGAAAATACAAACTAAACTTTGATGGATCATATGTATCGGCTTCAAAGAGCTCTATTGGTTACATTATTCGGTACTGGAATGGCAACCCCATCAGCATTGATGGTAAGGTTATCGGCGGCCAATCTCCTATTATGGCGGAAGTGATGTATAGCAATCGGCTAGGCCGGCCAATTGCTAAACTAATCCGTCGATCTTGCTTAAGCTCCTTGAATCTCTTCTCGATTTGAAAAAAACTAACTAATTGCTAATAAAATAAGCTACGGTATAACCTTAACTAAATTATGTTACTTCTTAACTTAAAAAAATTCAAGCAATTAAAAACTAATAGCAAAACTTAATTAACTTGAAAGCAATTACAAGTGATGACAGGGGAAAGCAAGGAAACGAGGACGCGAAGGCTCGCAGGAACAGGATCCGGGTTCACCGGTGTGGCCACGGGAGCGCAGGAGGCAAGCTCCTCAGGGCGCTGGGCGTACGCGGGTAGCTGAAGACGCGGTCGATGCCGAGGAAGCCGGAAGCGCTTGCAGGGAGCGAGAACGGAAGCAATCACGCAGAGCCGGGAGTGCCGAGCAAAGTCGAAGCCGCGGAACACCGATCGCTGGTGCCGATGGTGCACGCAATCGAAGGCGAGTGCGAGGGTGCGCACGAGCGCCTCGCGCCGAGCGTCGAGGCTAGGAGCGACGCCGAGCCCAGCGAGCACCTTTTGGTTGTGACAGTTTGGGGAATAGGAATGTGTTTGGGTTAGCTGTTGCAGAACAAGGATGATGGTGATTGAGGTTGAAGATGGTGATGACTGGACTGTGGTACCGAGAGACTTAGAACGCAAGAGCAATAAGGCTTTTGGGATTGATAATCGAGAACCCTTTAATCCTATAAAGGGGTTTCTCAATTCTATTCAATCTGCCTTAATTCAATAGAACTACAATGTTGAAATAGAAAACCTAAGAACCAATTCTACCGTGCAAGATAGAATTTAGGTTTATAAAGATAGAATTTTAATCCTAAAGATAAATAAACCTAGAAGATAAAACTTAATCTAAAATCCTAATATATGAAATAATAAAATATGATAATTAAGAAAGCCTAAAGATAGACTCTCCTAACCATCTTATTTAATCTAACTAAGAAATACTAAAAATAAGCAATTCTATAATTAGACTCCAACTAACATAGGAGTTACTAAAAATAGAATATATTAAAAACAAGAAATATAAATAATAAAATAATTAACTCCATTTCTTCAACGACTCCCAAGGTGGAGCCTTCTTCTTTCGCTTGAGGATGACATCATTCTCCTCCATTTGAAATCGACTCGTCCTCGAGTCGTCGCCTGGATCAAGATCGTTGTTTGACCCACGGAAGGCCAGGTTGACCCGCATCATTCTCCCCCTCTTATCTTCGATTCATCCTTGAATCGAGTCAGCGATGATCAGCGAGGAAGGAGCAGCAACCTTCAAAGAAGATGATGGAGGAATGGGTGGAATAGGTGCTAGGAGAATTCGAGGTATAGGAACCCCAAAAACAACACCTTCATGCGCGATCGTTGAACAGACTTGATCGTCAATAAGAATAGGATCAATGAACACACAAATCTCAGCAACTGGAACTTCATGAACATGCCCAAGAGGTACAATCGCTAACTCTTGAGACACGTCATCAAGTACCTCATCCTCGTCAACGGAATCAATATGCTCCACCTCCTGCACAATACTGCAGTCGACTTTAAGTACAGATTCGGAGGTTTTCCCGGAGGATTCTGACAGTGCATGACCCACCGTTGCAAAGCTCGTCGAGTCAGCTTCGCAACAAGACTGAGTTGACTCGATTCCGAGTTCGGAGTCAACGGGAATCTGCGAAACAAAATCATCGCGCAGTGCAGTCTCTTGGCCAACGAAAGTATCCGAAACAAACTCCTTTACCTTCCCGTCGGCCGTATAGTAAAGAAAAATCACGTCCACATCGGGGGCGGATATCTCCGAGATCTCAGAGGTAGGTGACGCGTGAGGCTGATTATCAAGAAGTTTCTGAATATAAGCCTTCCTCCAAGCGTCATCAAGCCAATTAGCTTGCCGTTGGGCCGCTTCCTCCAACTTTCGTTTTCGTTCCTCCTCAACTTCTTGTTGTTGGAGAAGCCAAATCTGACGGAAGCGACGTTGTTGTTGTCGTTTCTCCTCCTCAATTGCGGCTTGATGTTGACGCTCAAGGAGTTGTTGTTGTTGTCGATGGGTCTCTTCTTGCCTTTGAAGCCAAAGGTGATGCCTTTGAGCCTCTTGTTGTCGTTGACGCTCTAAAGCTTGTTGTTGCAAAGCTCGTCTCTGCAACTCTCGTCGGTGTCGTTGTTGTGCAGCCCATGGATCGGGATCATCATCCCAGTCGCCTCCCCAAATTTCCCAAACCATCAAATCAAAATATCAGTATCATCAAAGAAACAAAGAGCGTAGCATAATCCGTCTCTGAATACCAATTGATGTATAGCAATCGGCTAGGCCGGCCAATTGCTAAACTAAAAGCGTCGATCTTGCTTAGCTCCTTGTATGGCCGTGAATTGATGATCGCTGGACTAGACTCGTAACAAGTTGGCGTTGGAGGAAATTAATTAACAAGTTTGTTAATCAATCTTCAAGTCTACCCGCCATGGACGTGGGTGAGCAGCAACAAAGCTTAAAGCTTGGTCAACGATTGCAGCCGGCTAAATATAAGTAGCTAGGATTGATCGGCCGAATGAAATAATGAAAGGAATGAATTGAGAATTCAACAATTTCAGTCCAAAATTGCGGCTTGACCCAAATTGCTAATCGAATGTAATTTTGATCGGAACAATAGAAAGTATACGAACTGAATATGGGTTATACGAAACGGTTTGGATTGATAATCGAGAACTCTTTAATCCATAAAGGGGTTCTCAATTCTATTTCAATCTAATTAAATCAAAGTGCATAACATGAATTTATAGAAAAACTATGAGAGATCTAACCAATCCTTCCTTGCAAAGGAAAGGGGTTTGGATAGATTAATTCTATCTAAAGATAAATGAAATAACTTTAAGATAAATAAATCCTAATGAGATAAATATTTAATAACTTGGTGGCTAAGTATTATATCTAGAAGAGATATAATTAATTTCCACCTTATTTATCTAATTGCATGAAATAATGACATAATTAACTAACTGAATTTCGTCCCATGCACAAGGAGCTACTCGGCCCACTCGGCCCATGGTGTTGTCGAGTGTCCAAGCCTATGTCGAGTAAGGTTGGATCATGGTGGGTGCAGACGAGTCTTCATGAGCTCCGTGTGTGGACGCAGGCTCACTTCTTGTGCTGGCAGTGTAACCTTGAGCCAAGTGATCCAGGGTGGCCTGAACCCTTGCTCTAAAGTTCCATGGTGACGGACAAGAAAGGCCTTAGTTGCATTTTGAATCTTCTTGGCCCTTGCACGAGTGACAAGGCCATCAAATGGAACCTTCATGTTGTCCTCAATGTCACCAGGAGTCATCGATAATTGCACGGCATCATTCTCCTCCACTTGACTTCGATTTGTCCTCAAATCGTCGTCAGAGTCATCGTCAGGCACGAACAAGGATAGATCGGCGACGTTGAATGTAGAATGGACGTTGTACTTATCGGCAGGGAGATCCAGCTTGTATGCATTAGGACCCATCTTCTGAACCACTCTGAATGGTCCATCACCCCTGGGGTCCAGCTTAGATTTTCGTTGTTGCGGAAACCTTTCCTTCCTGAGATGCAGCCAGACCAGATCACCAATGTTGAACTGCACATCCTTGCGATGCTTGTCCTTCGCGGCCTTGTATTGCGCAGTCTTCCTCTCCAGCTGCACTTTGGTACGGTCATGCAAGCGTTTGATGAAGTCCACTTGCTTAGCATATCCACAGGAGTGAGTGGATTTCGGCCATACACCACTTCGAAGGGGGTCAGCTTAGTTGCAGAGTGCCTAGACCTGTTATATGCAAATTCTACAAATGGTAGGCAGTCTTCCCACCTCCGGAGGTTAGTTCGCAGCATGACTCTAAGTAGAGCCCCAAGAGTTCTATTTGTGACCTCAGTTTGGCCATCAGTTTGTGGGTGACAAGAAGTAGAAAATAGCAATTTTGTACCCAATTTAGACCATAGAGTTTTCCAAAAAGACCTTAAGAATTTAGGATCACGGTCAGAAACTATAGATAATGGCAATCCATGTAAGCGAACAACATCTTTGAAGAATAAATGAGCAACATGCATAGCATCATCAGTTTTATGACATGGGATAAAATGAGTCATTTTGGAAAATTTGTCTACAACAACAAATATGGAATCATGACCCTTAGAAGTTCTAGGCAATCCTACAATAAAATCCATAGAAACATCTTCCCAGGGTGCATTAGCAATTGGCAAAGGTTGGTATAGACCATTAACATTAGATTTCGATTTGGCTTTAGCACATGTAACACAACTTTTGACAAATCTCAGCACATAATTAGACATTTTAGGCCAAAAGTAATGTTCCTTAAGTCCAGCTAATGTCTTTTCGAAACCACCATGTCCCCTAGATTCATGAATTTCTTGAGTTAACAATCGGCGAATAGAAGAAGATGGGATACAAAGCTTGCCCATCTTAAACAAATAACCATTATCAAGAAAATATGAATCAACTTCACCTTTAGACACACATTGAGCATATATAGTTTTAAAGAAACCATCAGAAGCATACAGTTCCTTTATCATAGCAAAACCCAAAACATGTGCATCCATATTGTTTAAGAGGACATACCTGCGTGATAGCGCGTCAGCTACCACATTATCCTTTCCCTTCTTGTGGTGAACCACATAGGAAAAGGTCTCTATAAACTCCACCCATCGAGCAAGTCGCCTGCTGAGCACTGCTTGTCCTTTGATGTATTTGAGAGCTTCATGATCCGAATGAATCACAAACTCCTTAGGCCAGAGATAATGTTGCCAAGTCTGTAAGCAGCGAACCAGTGCAAATAGCTCCTTGTCGTAGGTAGAATAGTTGAGCTCAGCGGTGCCCAACTTTTCGCTGAAGTAGGCGATGGGACGCTTGTTCTGCAGCAGGACCCCTCCAATGCCAGTGCCAGAAGCGTCACACTCGAGCTTAAAAGGTTGAGCAAAGTCAGGTAACTATAGCACTGGGGCGTGTGTCAGGCGGTCCTTGAGAGCGTCGAAAGCCTTTTGATGTGAGTCAGTCCAGCGAAATGTCACATCTTTCTTTGTCAGCTCATGTAGGGGGGCGGCAATCAGGCTAAAGTCTTTGACAAAACGTCGATAGAAGCCAGCAAGGCCCAAGAATGAGCGGACATGAGTGGGTGTATAGCAATCGGCTATACACCAAATTGATGTATAGCAATCGGCTAGGCCGGCCAATTGCTAAACTAATCCGTCGATCTTGCTTAAGCTCCTTGAATCTCTTCTCGATTTGACAAAAACTAACTAATTGCTAATAAAATAAGCTGCGGTATAACCTTAACTAAATTATGTTACTTCTTAACTTAAAGAAATTCAAGCAATTAAAAACTAATGGCAAAACTTAATTAACTTGAAAGCAATTACAAGTGATGTCAGGGGAAAGCAAGGAAACGAGGACGCGAAGGCTCGCGGGAACAGGATCCGGGTTCACCGGTGCGGCCACGGGAGCACAGGAGGCAAGCTCCTCAGGGCGCTAGGCGTACGCGGGTAGCCGAAGACGCGGTCGATGCCGAGGAAGCCGGAAGCGCTCGCAGGGAGCGAGAACGGAAGCAATCACGCAGAGCCGGGAGTGCCGAGCAAAGTCGAAGCCGCGGAACACCGATCGCTGGTGCCGATGGTGCACGCAATCGAAGGCGAGTGCGAGGGTGCGCACGAGCGCCTCGCGCCGAGCGCCGAGGCTAGGAGCGACGCCGAGCCCAGCGAGCACCTTTTGGTTGTGACGGTGGGGGGAATAGGAATGTGTTTGGGTTAGCTGTTGCAGAACAAGGATGATGGTGATTGAGGTTGAAGATGGTGATGACTGGACTGTGGTAACGAGAGACTGAGAACGCAAGAGCAATAAGGCTTTTGGGATTGATAATCGAGAACCCTTTAATCCTATAAAGGGGTTTCTCAATTCTATTCAATCTGCCTTAATTCAATAGAACTACAATGTTTAAATAGAAAACCTAAGAACCAATTCTACCGTGCAAGATAGAATTTAGGTTTATAAAGATAGAATTTTAATCCTAAAGATAAATAAACCTAGAAGATAAAACTTAATCTAAAATCCTAATATATGAAATAATAAAATATGATAATTAAGAAAGCCTAAAGATAGACTCTCCTAACCATCTTATTTAATCTAACTAAGAAATACTAAAAATAAGCAATTCTATAATTAGACTCCAACTAACATAGGAGTTACTAAAAATAGAATATATTAAAAACAAGAAATATAAATAATAAAATAATTAACTCCATTTCTTCAACGACTCCCAAGGTGGAGCCTTCTTCTTTCGCTTGAGGATGACATCAGGAAGCACTGGCGCTGAGAGTTGGGGTGGAAAAGGCTAGAGAACTAAAGATTAACAATCTAATTGCCGAAGGAGATTCCAAAACCATTACAGACTTCTTACGAAAACATGCAAACTGCCCCTGGGAAATATAACTAGTAATGTCGGACGTTATAACCATTCTTCAAGGAATAAAAAATATTGGAGTCTCTCATATTCCCTGTATTGGTAACCGGGTAGCGGATAAGATTGCACACATTTGCTACTCTACTAGGGGACCAGATTTATACCTTGATACAGGTCTTCTAGGTCTCATCCGACAGGATGCTTTCGGATAGGGTATTCCCATCTGAATTATTACCTAATAAAAAAAAATAAAAAATAAAAATTGACCAATACTTTATTGAAAAGTGATAAAAGTTTTTGCAAATGAGGGTGGTGATGTGCTTATATTTGAGTACTTTTTGTGCAAATGTGCACATTTTGATATCCAAAAGTGACAATTGAAATACAATTTATATTAAAATGTGCATATTTAAGCATTTGAATCATACCATTGAAGTTAGGCTAACACAAATCTCACAAATTCTTGTAAAGAAATGCCAGTTTTATTATTCCACCCAGTGTTGTTGTTGTTGTTGTTGTTGTTATTATTATTATTATTATTATTATTATTATTATTAACCAATTACTATTTACAAGAAATTAGTGGATAGCCGAGATACTATCTGGGCACCCACTCCCTTAGCGATGATAAAACCGAGTCTAGTGAAAATATAAGCGGCAACACGAGCCCCGACATCCTGAGATACGGAGAATTTCCGAATCCGCTTCAGCAAAGCAACCACATCCGTATCTAACTCCCCCAACGAATAGAAGGAGAAGGGTATGAAACCATAACCAGTCGTCGTGCACAAATCTCGATACTTGACACACTTACGCCGAGTAGCATCAACAACAACACAACCAAGCACAAAGTCAGACATCCCAGACTGCGTCAAAGGGGAGGATCCCGTCAGATCGACACAAACATCCCGCCCTCTGTCCCAGGAATAAAGTAGCAAATCCGCCGAACGAAGAGGATTGTTATGCCCATCAATCAAACCAATATCAACCTCCTTACCGACAGAAATCCCAAACTTGTACGTAGCAGATATCCAATAAGGTGTCGCGAACGAGGTTATGTCAATGTTTAATTCCCACGGAATCAGTGCAAGACACAACATGGTCACCGTAGACATCACCATCAAAGACCCAAGAACAAGCGGAACATGGTCTGGACACCGCGAACAATGGAACTCCCAATCGATAGCTAAGCACACTGCGATAGGTCCTTCCATTCATAGTCTGCCCCAACCCAGAAATAGGAACTGCACGCAACCAATCAGATGAGTGAACACCCTGCTGAGACTTCCATAATGCCACCTGTCGTGGAGTCAATGAGAAAACAGATTCTGATGTAGCAGCAACCTTCCTGAAATATATATCTGCTAGTTTCTTCATAAGTTTGGGGGCAGCGATTTCACTAGAATCGCGTAGAAGATCAGAACCCGTGACTTCATTAAAAGAGCGACAAGCATCATCAAAAGTAGGCCCAGCAGCAATGATACCAGAAGAACGTAAGATCTTAGCCTGCAACTCAGCAAACTACAAATGGGACGCCAAAAAAGCATAATGTAAGACATCACCAGCATCATACACTCCAAGCCGACCAAAATGAAAAGGGAATGTGGCGAGCCTCCACGGCCAATCTCCAAAACCCAGGCCCAAACGCAGTGACAATACGTTCCAAACTAGAACGGAGTGCGTCGTCAAAGGAAAGTTGGGCCGACCCAAATACACGCGGAGAACAAGTACGCAAGGAAAAGTAAAGCTTAGAAATACCCGTACAAGCCCAAAGCAGAAGCAACTCGCACCAAGGGTCATCAATCCTCGCGACAGAATCCATAAGCTCTATGGTCCTAGTCACTCTCCTTGCCACAAGTTCGCTGCTAAAATTAGAGCATACACTGACAGCCCCCCCCCCCCCCCAACCAAAACATTGACACCGCGCAATGGCCGAGCAATAGGGGGGGATCACCAGGAAGCCGACTCCTAGGGTCTTCTGTAGGCCAAAAAACCTAGGTCTTATCCACATTAAGATGAAGACCAAGGCAGGGACCATCTTCCATAATCAGATCCAAGACCTTCCCCACAACCAAAGTATCCTCAACAACAGTGTCATCATTTAAGTACGAAGCCTTCAGACTTAGGTCAAAAGAGTCTCTGATCTTGCACACTAAAGGATGCAATACCAAAGTAAAGAGCAGAGGTCCCAACGGATCTCCTTGCTGAACCCCCCGACAAGACCATAAGCTATGCTCCTCATAATACAGTCGGGCAGGACTAGAGTAACAAAACTCCACCCATCGGGATAGAACCGGGCAGTGACGGCGAACTTCCTCTAACATGGCCACACGATCAGCTAAGTTGAACGCATTCTGGAAGTCGACCAACAACATGGAGAGACCCTCCTCTCCACCACGAGCCTCAACGAACCGATTCAAAGCATGCAGAATAGCCTCTCCTCCATCGGATACCCCGACCCCAAACTGAAGGCCTGAAAATAACCAGACAAAGAAGGACCGACCAAACAAGCACCAACCTTAGAGACAAGGCGTCTCCAAATAGTGCCAAAAGCAATATAGAACGTATACCTCCACCTAGCTTAACAAGCGGGGTGAGCGGAGCACTACCAATATACTCACCTAGAGCTTGCGGACAACAACCCTCAAGGAAAAGATTGACAACCCGAGTAATAGAGGAGATCAAATCATCCGAAACAGCGACAGCTGCTCCACCCAAACAATCCAAAAGATGCTGAACACGGAACCCATCCCTCCCACATGACGTGCCACGCGGAAAGCTCCGAATCATATCCAAAACACAGGTCGAAGAGGCAACGAGAGGATGGTGATCCATAGGTAAAGGTGATAAGTTGGGAGATGGGGCAATGGCGTGCTTCTCCTGTAGAGCCGCAAGAGTGGCATCAGAATAAGGAGCAATACCTGATGAAGAAAGCACTCGAACATCGGCAGTGTAGTGACCATCACAAATCTTCCTCCGACATTGTCGCAGGTTAAGCTCACTCAAATCAAGGTCCTCCTCCACACTAAAAGAAGGGGGAACCTTAGCTAAGGTCTCATGTAGAAGTTGCAAATTGCCGTCGGGCACACCCCAAGCACGAATAGCATTGACAATACTCTCCTCCTGACGATGCCGCTTGACGACAGTCCTACACTCAAAATTAATCCGCATGGAAAAGGTCTTAAGTATACAAAGAGGCATCACAAGCAAGCGAATCCAGCAGGAGAGGTCGCCCGGAGAGTCAGCCACAACATCTAATGCCTCTTTTAAAACCCGCGAAAAACCTAAGCGACACTTAGGAGGGATAGATCTCACAGTGCGTAACCCCATGGAAAACAAACGGACAAGCGTAGATATAGACAAACCAACAGGCACAACCCCCACATCAGACAAAGGAACCGACAGAGACGGAGTTGGAGGTCTGGGAATATCATAAATAATAAAGCGAACAAGGCCATCACCACAGTCTGGAGGCTCCACAGAATCGTCATGAGTATGACGACACCGAGCACGAAAGGTATGCGTTTCCACATAGCCAAACCCCCATACGCTTGAAAGTTATCTCAGCATCAGAATAAATAGTCAAACTATTAGAAAGAGTTTGACGAGTAAGTGTCTGAGCATCACCACTGCAATGTCAATCACGAAGGTGGTTGAGCATGAGTTTTAACAAGACCTCTACTGCCACCACCAAGGCACCCACAAAGACCCACAAAAGGACAATGGTACCGAACAAGATCCGACATTAGATTAAACACGCCAACTTAGATAAAAAATCAAAGAAAATCAATCCACTTCTACACGTTGACCTTCGAGCACCTTGAAATTGATCAAATGAAATTGGAGCCACTTGAGCATAAGAAGAAATGAATTCCACCGATCATTAATTAGAGTTGTGAAGATATCTAATTAAGTATTCACAAACAATTCGAGAGCAATTGCTTTGGTGTAGCACGTACCCAGCACAGACACACCACAATACAAACAACGCCTCAACAAATCACTACAACCGGTAACAAACCACCATGGTATGGTTCTCCCCTAGCGAGGTCCTTAGACCTATCTAGAGGTGACCATTCACCTTTTATTTTCCGCACTTTATTTTTAAAATTATATTAAATTAATACAATTTACCTTTAAAATAATAATAAAAAAAAACAGTACAGCAGCACCAAGATGCCGCCGCAAATCAGACATCAACAACAACAACAGTAACCAAGGACCCGGAGAAACGCTCAGACCACCAAACCTTGGCCCCGAGATGACTGAACAATAGCCGGACCAGCAAGCAAAGACCAAGACGACAGACGCGATCAAAACGACCCGACAAACACCGAGATGAAGAAAGCAAACCTGAAGAGATGTGGGGCACCAAGACGCCACCCCGGACAGATCGACTATTGACAGTCGCTGAGACGCGGGACACTGACCTGAAGAAGGAGGAGAGGACGACTCCGGGCGCCGGGATGAGCCGAAGAAGACGACATCCCCTGATCGCCGATCGATCGCTTGCCCTAGCAGAGCCTTATTATTATTATTAGTATTATTATTTTTTTAAAACTCCAAATAGTATAGAAATCAAACAATCGAATATTATTATTATTATTATTATTATTATTATTATTATTATTATTATTATTATTATTATTATTATTATTATTATTATTATTATTATTATTATTATTATTATAAGAATGGTAACTACTTATTACATGAAATTGGATGGGAGCCGGCTAACAAGCTGAACTCCGCAACCCTTCTGAATGCTAAAGGCAACCCTAGTCAAAACATGACAAGTATCCCTACTATATCCAGGTAACCCTCTAGCCACTCCACATATCCGCTTGAGAAGTCCTATGGCATCATCTCCTAAGTCACCAATCGTAGAAAAGGAAAACGGTATAAAATGATACCCTTTGTCTCCGCAAACCTTCTCATACTTCTTCATTTTGTTATCAGCCGCCACCCTGACTGCCTTACCTGGGTTGAAACCCAAAAGACCAGAATTGCTAAAGATAGAAGTACCTGTAACGTCGACACAAGTGTCTTTTCCCTGAAACCAGTTGTAGAACAAAATATCAGCCGGACGAAGCTCCCCTCCCTTGTCATCAACCATACCAGTAGCCGCCTCTTTACGCACAGAAATCCCGGCCTTTAGGCACTCATCATACAAAGCATCACGCACCATATTATGACGGTGTTTAACACCGATGTCAGCAACACATGCAAGGGCATGATCTCCCCATGAATCCAAAATGCCTTTCTCACAAGCAGGACATTTGGATCCAGCCTGGAACAACTCAATTCCAAGACGATACTTAATAATAGATCGAAAGGTGGCGGGGTTCATAACCTGACCAAGACCGGGTATAGGTGCAGCCTTTAGCCATTGTTGGGCCATAGGGAGCTTCATGCTTGCAATCAGAGCTTCTTGCCTCCTAGTTAGAGCAAACTCCATCTTGAGGTGCTTGTCGACATGTTTGTAATAACAACTAGCCAATTTCTTCATTAGACAGGGGGCTGGCTGCATCACACATAAGTCCAAGCCCACCGCAATCAATAGGCATAGTATAAAGGCGCCACTACAGAGGGCCAAAGCCTGACCCCCCAAGCGTCACTATATGCTCAAGTGACCCCCTCAAAAACTCATCAAAAACACCTTGCACGTCTATGAAACATGAAGGCGGGGTTGTTCGCATCGCAAAGTAGAGGCGAGAGACTCCCGAGCAAGCACGCAGAAGCAATAACTCACACTGGGGATCTTCCAATCTCCTGATAGCCTCCATCAGGGCATTGGTTTTCAAAACCCTCTTCAACAACACCTCATTAAAAAAGGAAGGATCTAAGCTAACAGGCCCACCAAGGAGTTTAACCCCTCCCACGGGGCGTGAAATATGCTCAGGAAAAACCCCAACTTCCTTACAGCGTGGGTCCAAACTCGGCCAGAATATTTCTGTCTTATCAATATTAAGGTGAAGTCCTAGGGACGGGCCATCCTCTTGGATAATGGACAAAGCTCTGCTAACCATCAAAGTGTCCCCAATCAGCGTCCCATCATCAAGATACCAAGCATTAAGCTTCAGCTCGCAACTATCCTTAACCTTACAGATCAACGGATGCAGTGTAAGCGAGAAAAGAAGAGGTCCAAGAGGGTCACCTTGCTGAACTCCTTGACACGAAAAGAGGACCTGGTCACCATAATATAAACGAGCGGGACGAGCATAGCAGAACTCAACCCAATGGGCGATAAAAGGACACCTATGGCGAACCTCCTTGATCATTGCAATGCGATCAACCAGATTGAAAGCATTCTTGAAATCAACCAAAAGCATAGTCAGACTATTATCATAACCCTGAGATTCCACTAGTCTGTTAACCGCATGCAACACTGCTTCTCCACCACCCGAAACCCCCACCCCAAACTGTGCATTTTGAAGGTAAGGCCCAAGGGTTTTACCAGCCTCGTAACAAATTGATGAAAAAAGATTTACATAAAGCTAGTTGGAAGCCTCGTAACAAATTGAGCTCCAACCCCTTTTTGAATAGTAAAGCCAACTCTATGAAATATAAAATCACCATTATCAGACCCTGCCCCATGACTTTTCGTAACCAATTGGATCCGCTTCATAAAACCAATAGCATCATCCCCCAGTTCTCCAAAAGTAGATAACGCAAATGCCATGAAACAATACCCCTTAGTAGCACAAATATATGCGTACTTCTTCTCCTTTCTTTCAGTGGCTTGAGAGACTGCCTTGCCGGGTACAAATGAATCATTGACTCTAGTTGTGAACGATGAAGCCCCAACCACATCCACACAAGTGTCTCTACCCTTGTCCCACCCATAAACCAACAAATCTCCTGGCCTCAACTCAACACCATCTTCATTGCTCATACCCGTATGCGCTTCCTTTTGAACTGCGATGCCCGCTTTGTAAAAAATGTCAGCCAAAACATCTCGGACCATGTTGTGTCGGTGTTTCGTCCCGATGCCTCGACTGCAATGTAGAGCGTGATCTCCAAATGAGTCCATCCTATCAAGCTCACAACTAGGACATGTCGGATAGCCACTAAACATAGGGATCGAAAGATGGTATTGGAGGACAGAATGAAACTGGCGAGACGGCATGGTTTGAGCTAGACCCTCAATGGGGCTAGTCAACAACAAATCATGCGCTCTGTCTCCTCTCACCGCTTGCAAAACATGCAGCTGCCTTGGAGTCGGATTGAGTGTGGACACTAAGTTGTCATCAATGAACTTGAAATATCGATCCGCCAATACTGACATGATTTTTTTTGGGGGCGGGGGATACAAACAAGTCATCAATATCCGAACCAACACAGGCGACATACCTCAAGATAGATTGGGTGAGGACGCTGTCAAGCCAACTGTCCGGGCGTCCAGAAGGTGAAGACACTGACTTACTCAAATAGTCAAAATAGATGTTTGGAGTTCAGCCGTTTGGAGACAAGATGCGATGAAATGAGCCTACAAATTGGTGTAATGTTAGACAAATTGGTGTAATGAGCCTACAATACTAGGAAAATTCGGCTTCTCACCCCGCTTCTCTGGGTGGATAAAGGAGTGCATAACTACGGTCACATACTCGGTTTTGGTAAACAATGAGCCTACAGACATAATTACACCGCAACGTGGATTGCGACAAGGCGATCCCCTTTCACCGTATCTATTCCTAATACTATCGGAAATCCTAGGCAGGGGATTACAAGTTGAATCTGCCAAACCTAAAAGTCACATAGGAATACAAATAACACGCAACAGAACAAGAATACCTTATCTGGGGTTCGCGGATGATATTGTCATTTTTGCATCAGCCACACAAACAGCCTGCCAGCAGATTAACAAGATCCTTACAGAATATTCATCACTCTCAGGACAACGAGTAAACAGATATAAATCACAATTTCACACATCATCAAATGTGGTTAGACCCCAAAACCAACTCATTAACAATGAGTTGCAGATTGCTTACACAAATAACCTAGGCAAATATCTTGGCTGTCCTGTCTTATGCGGTCGCACAACCAAAGCAAATTTTGAGGAGCTAATAAACACCACAAAGGATCAGTTACAGCGTTGGAAGGCCAATGGTCTTTCACAAGCTGGTCGATGCACCCTGATAAAATCTACACTATCGGCCAAACCACTGCACCTAATGCAGTGCTTCTTATTGCCGAAATCAATACACACAGAACTTGACAGAATAAATAGAAATTTTCTTTGGAACAAAGGACCTAAACATAAGCCTTTAATAAGCTGGTATGAGATCTGTAAATCCAAATCTAGTGGTGGCTTAGGCCTACACACATCAGAAGATATGAACAAAGCGCTACAACTCAAACTACTATGGAAAATTTTAGCAGAACCACACAACCCTTGGGTGGTGTTAATCAGAGAAAAATACCTCAAACAAAGAGAGCTTCTACACTATGACCGGAAGGGGTCCACATCCTGGCAATGGACCCAATTGACAAAACTAATCCCTCTATTCAAGCAAGGTATCCGCTGGTCAATTGGCAATGGACAGAACATTAATTTCTGGCTTGATCATTGGACGGGAAATGCACCCCTTATTACTCTATTATCTCATTCTGATCAAATAGATATCACCATGAAGGTAAGCCAACTAATAAAAGATAACAAGAGTTGGAACTGTGACAACTTGAATCGTCTGAATGCCAACGGTTTACCAAGGGAAGTAATCGAAAGCATTAAAGCAACCCCCATTCCCAAACACATACACATAGACAGACTATATTGGAAATGGAGCATAAATGACTGGTTCTCTACCAATGCAATACACATGTTAGGTAACCTTAAACAATACCAAAAATCAAACATGACATGGATTTGGGACTTAGACATACCACCAAAGATAAAAACATTCCTTTGGAAAATCACAAAAAATGGTATACCAACTACCTCTAAATTAGCTTCAAGACGATTAGGGATTCCTACCGACTGCCCGCTATGTGACTCTAATTTCGAGGATATCCCTCATCTGTTATGGAACTGCCCTATTACAAGGGACACAATACTCGCCACGGATCCAGTTATGTTCAGGAAAACCGCTGACGCATTTAATGTTGGCTCTAACCTCAATGAAATACTACAAGACATTAAAAATAATTTAGGCAAATCCCGCTTCTCCACCCTTGCCTTTGCCTGGTGGGGCATCTGGTATTTCAGGAATAAGACACTATTTGATAAGATCCATCCAGATGTGCGATGCATAAAATCTTTCATCAAGGACCAAATCACACTTTGGAAATCAACTAGTATTATAGAAGAAATCGGCACCAAGGAAAACACAGAACACATAACTAAAACTATAAGTAAACAAAGACACAAAGTAAAATGGAAACCCCCTGCGATGGGAAAATATAAACTCAACTTTGATGGGGCTCTTTCTCCGTCAGGTTCTGCCTCCTATGGCTTTACAATTAGAAACCACTCAGGAACCCCGATCTATTTTGGTTGTGGTCCTTGCCCGATCCCTACTGTTGCTGGAGCTGAAAGCTATGGGGCCTGGCAAGGTATCACAACCGCCTTAGACCTACAAATAAAGGACCTAGAAATTGAAGGCGATAACCTCACTGTAATCAACAGTCTAAAAGGTATTGGGAAACCTTCGGGAGACTCTGATATGATTGTCTCGGACAGTCTAGTCTCTTTAGGTTTCCTCTCGTCATATGCGATTCGTCATGTCTTCCGTGAGGCAAACCAAGTTGCAGACCGCCTATCGCATCTAAACTTTGCCTTACACAGTCATAACAGCCCTGACGATTCTTTGCTTTGTTCCCTCATCCGCAAAGATACCCTTGACTTCTAGGGCTCCCCTAAAGCCAAATTATTTCCTTTTCAAAAAAAAAAAAGGTACTTCTATATGATTGTATCTTGAAGGAGCCTACAAATTGGAAAAGAAAGGCCTATAAATCTGTAATGCATAGAACGTGTCCCACTTGCGAGATACTACGTACTACGTAATATATACCGACGCGGTCCTAATCATCTACTCGATCCCACCCACACTAACGTTAGAGCCTCTCTAATTTGATAGTTTTACAAAATTTTGGATGTTGATGATTTTTTTATCCAAAGAATTATTTATCTCATTTTTTTTTTGTTTTGAGAAGTATCTCATTCTTTCAAATAGGAAAATAATTGAAACAATATACTCCATCTATTTTTTGCAGTAATTTTTAGTATTTATGTATTTTTTAAATGATAAAAATTATAAAAAATATTATTTTGAATTAATTTTTAAAAATTTGATACTAATTAGTAATCAGTATGAAACTATTTTTTTTAAAACTTTTTATTATTTAAAAAGGGTATATAAATAGTAAAATTTAATTTTAAAAAACCGAAGGGAGTAAATGTTTTTCTAGATTTACGAAACGAAATAGAGTGGGATAAAAAAGAAATTTAAAATATAGTTATCTTTTTTTTTGTTGCAATGTTTGAAGATGTTCTTAACGGCTAAGATGTGTTCTCATTATAAAGGTAGAGTCTTCTAACCGTTGGATCACCAGTCCTTTAAAAAGCCAGTAAAGCCAGAAATAGAATGCTTCCACATGCCAGTCACGTGCGCAAGCGCGTGTGGTTCTTTACTCTACTCGCGCGTGTAGGATAGTATACGGTGACTTATATGCTCGGGGCACGTGGCCACCACTCATTGGTCAAAGCCCCGCTAGCACTTGCGATTCTTGTGACTCTCCTCCTCTCTCGGTCATCTCACCTAAAGTCTGCGCCCTGTATAATATGGCCGTGTAATCCGACAAAATTAAAAATTTAATTAAAAGTAGTAATTTTTTTTTAGTAAAGTTACGTACTTAATTAACGCCCTCTGTCTCCCCCACCTTTGCTCTCTCAGCTTCTCTCTCCCTGTCTATCAAAAAAGTTGGATTTGTGGAAAATTGGTATGACTTTCAGTATCGCTTGGAAGGCAAGGAAGTAAAGCTGAGCGAACCAAACCCTAGCAGGGGAGAACAGCTCGCATTTTGCTCTCACTTGATTATGATTGATTCTCTCTCTTGCTGTTCGTTGCTGTTGTTTAGATCTCTGAGGATCTTCGGTTAAATAAGCCTGGTTTTGTCTGCAATGTGCGATTAATTTCAGGTGAGTGGCCTCTAATCTGCTATTAACAATGGAGTTTTGTGCGTTTTTTGAACTTTTTTGTGGGCTCGGAGGTTGAGCGTTCACGGCGGAGTTTGGTTGGTCAGGAGGCGGAAATTGAAGCGGCAATGGCGTCAAAGCAAGGGTCAAAATCGAGGAAATCGGTGAAGCCGGCTGCGTCTTCTTCGACTACTACTTCGTCCAAGCAGTTTCCGGAACCGTCGATTGACAGCCAGAGTTCTCCGGCGGTGTCTTCCGCGAGGAGCAAGCAGCAGCACTTTCAGTCGGAGAGTGCGGCTGCGGATGTTGGGAGATCTAAGGAGAATGTCACCGTCACCGTCCGGTTCCGGCCTCTCAGGTCCCTTGTCTCTTTATCTCGAGGTCTTTCAGTTTTTGTGAGCGCTGTTGCAATCGATTCCGGAGTTCTCTCTCTTGCTTTTTAGGTTTTACTTAGCTGTGAGTAATTTGAGTTTGTTTTCTCATGCTTGGAGTAGTCCGAGGGAAATTCGACTTGGGGAGGAGATTGCGTGGTACGCGGATGGTGAGACAATTGTCAGAAATGAGAACGATCCTACAATTGCTTATGCATACGGTAACTGGAATTCCATTCGACTTTAGTGTGATGTTTAATTCTTTTGAGAGTGGCTAAATGCCTTTGACCCTTCCTCCTATGATTAGAAACAAGCTTCTAGTGTAAGATAGAAAGTTGAACAAGACAAATGGGGAAGCGTGTTTTTGCTCTATAATATTCCTATGATTAAAGTTTGATACAGCTGGGCAGTAGATAGGTTCAATATCTCTGCCTTAAGAGTTGTTACTTCCATGGAATGAAATTCATGGCTCTGCTTTTGTACACTTATAATCTCTCTTCAAATACTTTTTTTTTTTTTTTTTTTGGTTGTACTCTTGAATTCCTCTTTGATAAAATACTGTGTATTGTTCCTTTCACTTGGTTCTCAAATACTTTTGCCTCTATGGAACCATTTATCGCAAATTGCTATTTTCCTCATGCACATTCATTACTGCTTTTATTTTAACTGTTTAAGAAAATTAACAATGTAGATATGATTTCCAAGTTGACTGTGAGATAAAATTTGGCAGAATAGGCAAGACATTCTGCAGTGCAGATATAGCTTGGTTTATTCTGTGCTATTGCCCATTTTGTTTGGCAAAATTAAAATAAATAAACTAGAAAGATATATGTAGACATCCACTCCCTTATGTCCAAGTTTTGACTGCTATATGGTAGGCTGCAACTTGGTTAATCGTCCTTTTTGTTACTTTCTCTTTGAAATT
The DNA here is from genome assembly GCA_963922045.1 of Persicaria maculosa. Taxonomy (NCBI): domain Eukaryota; kingdom Viridiplantae; phylum Streptophyta; class Magnoliopsida; order Caryophyllales; family Polygonaceae; genus Persicaria; species Persicaria maculosa. Next base: position 64,561,978 of record OY998255.1, read on the forward strand.
GGTTTGAACTTAATTGTGATTTGGTGATCGTCTAAATCTCCATGTTCTTCTCAACTCAAATGCAGAGAAGCAGATACACATTGAAAATATAAATGCCGAGAGTTTTGCACTTTAAGTTCTACATGAACGAGAACATTATGATGAACTTAGTAAATCATTCATATCCTTGACTTCAAAACTCTTTCATTTATGTCTATATAGACAATAATCATGTTGCCAGTCCAATGTTGCTAACTTGAGGATTATAATGCACAAGATATTGTGCACACGAAACATGTTAAAACAACCTTTACTTTAGTTGGTCTATTCGTTCATTTGTTCAGTTGTGGCTATATTTGAATAGTATCAATTTTGGGCCTGACATAAAGTCAAGTGGCGATGATAGAAGAACCATTTTATGATGCCAATTTATGTCAGTAAACAGTTTTACAGAGAATATATAAAATGTTAAATGCTGTTGATATCCAGGGAGGATTAAGTTAGCAAGTGCTGAAAGGTGTCATCTATGAAGTAGTTGGTTTTGAAAATTAAGCTTTTTGTGCTCTAAAATCTGTCTAAGGGTACTGAATAATTTTTAAAAGTGTAAGGTTTTTTGAAACAAAAGCATTCTTTTTTTTTTCCCCTTTCGGAAAAGGTTATGATTGTGTTTAAGAAATCTCGACCAACTATAATTCAGCTATGATTGGGTTTGAGAAATCTTGAAAAAACTATAATTCAGTGGAAAGGAAAAAACTATTATTCAGTTTGAGATGAGATGATAATGTTAGCAAACTTTCTGGTATGGCCAAAGAATTCAAAAATGATTTTGAGGATTTAGCATGATTGTAAAATGTATTGTCCTTGGGTTTCTCTTGTATGGTGGGTGATATTCTCCATTTGCCTTTTTATTTTATTTTTTAATATCCTATGTTTTCATAAATGTAGATCGAGTATTTGGGCCTACCACCACAACACGCCATGTGTATGATATTTCCGCTCAACATGTTGTAAGTGGCGCTATGGAGGGGATAAATGGTAAGGACAACTAATCTAGCACCCATCTGGCCATCTTGTTGCCAATGAATGAAATATTGATACAGTATAATTTAGCAACTTAACATGTTACTTAGTTATGGAAACCCAATGACAGTATCAATGATAACTTCCTACTACATGATATTGTGTTCTGATATCTTATGAAATTTTTGGCTCGGATATCACTGATATAGGCTTCTTCTTTTTTGCCTAGGCACTATTTTCGCTTATGGTGTTACTAGCAGTGGCAAGACTCACACGATGCATGTAAAGATACTCTTTGCTTCATCCTTTGCAGTTCTTAATAAATTGTTTTTATAGCATGGATCCATTTTTCATATATTATTATGCCCTTCTGATGATGGCTTGGTGTAAGATATACCTTAATTCTAATATTTGAAGACGTCAAGTTGCTGTCAGCATGTTAGATGTGTTAAAATAAAGGCCATCCAGCCCGGAATTTACTTTATTTTTATTTTTATTTTTATGGATCTATTTTGGTTGTAATAGTGGTTAGCCACTTCACGTCAGGTAGGCCGAATAAGGGGGTAAGACGTTCCCTCACATGTCTGGTTCTTCTCTAAACCTTGTGATGGTTTTTGCTTTGTTTCTCTTTTGTTTGCTTGCTCCGTGACTAGATTTGTGTTCATGCTTTACTAGGGTTCTTGTTATATTTCGTTCTGGGTCTTTCGGAAACACTCTCTCGGGCGTCCCGGGGTAAGAGTGCGTACATCCTGACCCCCCAGACCCTGCTTAATTGCGGGATACACTGGGATGTTGTTGTTGTTGTTGTTGTAGTTAGATGGATGTTAGCTATTTCTCTGTAGGCAAGAAGCTTTTATTGATTCAATTTTGGCATCATTTGTAGGAAGTAGGAGCCACGGCAGCTGCTATCCACATGCACATATAAGTAGCTTTGTAAAAAAAAAAAAAATCAACCCAGTATACCCTGCCAAAGCGGGGTGGAGGTGGGGGTTCAAGGTGTATGCGTCCTTATCCCGAACAAGTGGAGAGCATGTTTCCAAGAGACCTAGATATAAGTAGCTTTGTAATATACGGAGTAACAAATTGAAATACACCTTAGCCTAATTTGAATCTAGTCAATTGTATATTGTTTTGGTTAACTGTATTTTTGTGGAAGGTTGTGCGTTTTCCATTATTATGCCAACTCTGATGCTTGTTTATAAATTATAGTACCAATGCAATTCTTACTAATTTCTGGCAATTAATACCTTTCAGGGTGATCAGAGGTCTCCTGGAATTATTCCATTGGCTGTGAAGGACACTTTTAGTATTATCCAGGAGGTAAATTATGCACATTAAAAATCCATTGACATTATATTGAGATAGCTTTTCTGATGTATATCTCATATTCATGTATTTTAGACACCCAGTCGAGAATATCTGCTCCGTGTATCATATCTGGAGATATATAATGAGGTATGTTTTTTATACTGATGGCATTTTTCTAAGTTCGGTTTATTACGAGGCACGTATTTGAAAGTTTGATCTTAAACGGATGTGGAATGCTTACCAAGTGAAACATTCCTTAATGACATTTTGCCCTTTTTGTCGCTGCCTCGTATGAATTGGATTCTTTCTTATTGATCTCTGCTGCTTATATTCTGCACTTTCTAATGCTTCTGGTTGAAAAGAAGCAGGTTACTGACATCATTGTTGCACACCTTTTCATCCCATTTCAGGTTGTTAATGACTTGTTGAATCCAGCAGGACAGAATTTAAGAATTAGAGAAGACAATCAGGTAAGTCATTGCTGGTTCTAGAGCTGCTTCTATGAAGTGTCTTTTGTTCTTGTGTTGCTTTTTAATGCAATGGCTAGCAAGTCACTTTTCTCCTCTCAATATAATTATTTGATTTTGAAAAACTTTATATAGTATATTAGCAACTCCTTCGAGATCAACATTTAATCATAAATGTGGAAGCCAGTGATTATTTCATGATCAATACTAATCATGGATCTCTGCGCTGACTACTAGTTGACCTCTGTGAGGACCAACATTTTGCTTTTCCTCAGGACCAGTATTTTTCTTTTCCCTGCAATTAAGATGAAGATAATTCTTAACTTGAAGTCTTGAACAAACTGTTAGTGAATAGAATAAAGACATAAAAGATGTTGAGTTTCAAAGGTCATAATCTTCACCGAAGACTACCTGTTCAGTTTCTGATATAGATGTGGCTACAAGTAGCCTGACATTATTAAATTGTTGGGTTGAACCTATGTTATTCAGAACTTGATAATTGGCTGCAGGGCACATTCGTTGAAGGGATAAAGGAGGAGGTCGTCTTGTCCCCTGCTCATGCTCTTTCACTTATTGCAGCCGGTGAAGGTAGAATTATTTGTACATTTACTGCTATTTTTTTTAATCTTTTGTGCTTATATTTTGTATGTATATGAATTGGTAGTTGTGCATCTCTGTTATTGTGCTAGTTTTTCAAGTTCCATTGTTTGAATCATAAAATGTATTCATTTATAAACATATCTCTAATATGTTTGTAATTAGGATTATTATATTATAAACTGCTAGGCAGTGTCAATTGTGCACGGTGTTCTAACTTCTAAGTATTCTGCATTATGACACCATAAACTTTTGTCATGCCATATATTGGAAGGAAGCTTCTTCAGGCATGGCTGCATACCCCAACCTGCTTATGCATGATACAAATATGACTATTACTTCTTAATGGCCATTTTGGCCTCTTAATGGATATTTTCAAGGTCACATGTTATACTTATTAGAATTTTATAATAAATATTATTATTCAAACTATTTCAATTCTATATAATTGGTAAAAGGTGTCTCCTCTCCTGTAGTCCTCCTGTTGATGACTTGTATTATGTATCACGCTTAAGGTCGTATTTGATGTATCTTTATTTAAAGATACAATTCCAGAATTTTGACAATTTGGCTTTTGATGACAGAACACAGACATGTGGGGTCAACTAATTTCAATCTCCACAGTAGCAGAAGTCATACAATATTTACCTTGGTATGTTGCTTAAACCTTGTGTGAAAGCAGTGGCTTATAGTAGCATTGGATATCTTCTTTATTTCTCCTATTTTGCATGAAAAAATGATTGAAACCTAAAGATGCTTGATTGTCCGTTTGCACTTATTTGTGGACACTTTAGCGTTCTTTTCACTGCATATATGAGTAACCTAGATCCTAACCAACCATTTGTCCATAAGACTAATCAGGTTTGTACACCAAAAAGAAGGGGGAAAAGAGGATTCTTTTTTGTTTGACACCACTTTATCTCAGTTCTTTATTTGTTCAATCTTTTCACTTGTTAGTTGCTAATTGATACTGTTGTATCTTGGGATACCTTTTTACAGACAATTGAAAGTAGTTCTTGTGGGGAAAACAGCGCAGGAGAAGCTGTTAACCTATCACAATTGGTATGTCCTCTTTATCTGACTTTGGACTCGCACTAACATATCCTGTGATTTTAATAGCATATTCTACTCCAGTGAATATACTGTTTCTAACTTTTACTTGCAGCATCTTATTGACCTGGCAGGTTCTGAGAGCTCTAAAGCTGAAACCACTGGTATCCGACGGAAAGAAGGATCCTACATAAACAAGAGCTTGCTTACTCTTGGAACAGTGAGTGCAGATGTTCAGTTGATGCTAGTGTTCTTAACTTACAAAGTCCCAACTAGTTTTGCAGCTTTTGCTTCGTCATTTTGCAAAAATACTCTCTTCACTGTTTGTGTTAATGTTGAAGTGCAGGTCATATCAAAGCTAACTGAAGGTAGGGCCACTCATATACCATACAGGGACTCCAAATTGACAAGACTTCTCCAATCTTCACTAAGTGGTCATGGCCGTGTTTCTGTAAGTTCTTGGGAAGACCAGGTTTTGAGTACCGATTGCATCCATGTCCCGGGAATTTATCATTTAGTTAAGAGTACTAATGGGGTGTACACATGCTACTGATGATCATACAATCATTACATTTGACACATGTATGTTTATAATCTGGCAGCTAATATGCACTGTTACACCTTCCTCAAGTAGTTCGGAAGAAACACACAACACATTGAAGTTTGCACATCGCGCAAAACGGATTGAAATCCAAGCAGCACAAAACAAGGTATTTGTTCTTGCCAATGTTTGTATATAGCGTTTTTGAAGTTCTTACTTTAGTAGTAACTGTGAAGAATCAAACAAATCTGCAGATTATAGATGAAAAGTCACTTATAAAGAAATACCAACACGAGATTCGCATGCTAAAGGAGGAGTTGGAACAATTGAAGAAGGGCATTGCCCCTCAAGTAAAAGACATTGGAGAAGATGACCTTGTATTGCTAAAACAAAAGGTATTTATCATGTAATTTTTCAAACTAATTTATAGATAAACTGTTATAGTGCTTGTTAACATATGCCACGGCCCTTTTTGCATATTAGTGGATGGAAAATACATTGTCATCTGACTTATTTGTTGTATGATATTTGAAGCTTGAAGATGGCCAGTTCAGGCTGCAATCAAGATTGGAGCAGGAAGAAGAAGCCAAGGCTGCACTGTTAGCTAGAATCCAGCGGCTGACAAAGTTAATTTTGGTCTCCACGAAAGGCTCACAATCATCTAGGTTTCCGTTGCGTCCTGGAGGAAGAAGAAGACATTCTTTTGGTGAAGAAGAGGTTCCATATTTTCACTTACTGAATTATCGTTCCTCGCATTCTATTTAGTCTCTGTTAAGAAGCTTAATTTATTTTTGTTGTTGTTTTAAAATCATTTCTCTGATTTATTATGTTTTTCTGTTACTGGATATGCAGCTTGCTTATCTTCCATATAAAAGGCGTGACTTGATTTTGGATGATGACAACCTTGACTTGTATATTTCACAAGAAGGGAGTGTTGAAGTGGCTGACGATACCTTGAAGGAGGAGAAGAAGTCTCGGAAAAATGGACTGCTTAACTGGTTGAAGATTCGAGTATGTTGCAAAATATTTCTGTTCAAGAAATTTACTTGTACCGTGATCTATTAGATTAGATGACTTATTTAATGAAAAACTCAGCATAAATACGAGCAGCAACACCGATGCCTTCAACCAGTTCATATGCATTCACTAATAAGTAACGACGCAAAAATTTGAGGGTGCAAGATAGCATGATAGTATCCACTGCCTCTCTATCATTTCAAAGAAAGTATATTTAATTGAATGCTTTCAATGTGTATGTTACCTCTTTTTATTTTTTTGTCTGTATAATTGATCGAATGTTTAGGAACTCTAAAGCAAAACAACAATGAATGATAATGTCCCTTCTGGGACATTATCATTCATTGTTGCTAGGGCCTTAATTGGGATAATCCCAAAAGTAAGGGATATATTGCTAGGGCCTTAATTGGGATAATGTCCATTTGGGATACCATATCCAATATAACCCTTACTTTGGTTAGTTTACACAACATATATCCTTTGCTTTGACACATATTTCATCAAATATGAGAAGTTCAGGGTAGTGTCTGCAGGTCTGCAACTACCCTAAAGATTGTGGATATTTTCTGCAGCTTTCCTTGAAATGTATCATTCTATGTGTTTTTTTGAGAGGTGGAAAAAAAAAACCCGTCTCCAGAAGATTAGTTTCATTAATGCATGCTCCGTTAGGGCTTCTTCTGATGCGTATCTTCTATTTGCATGATCTTTTTCTACTGCAGAAAAAAGATGGTAGCTTAGGGAGTGGCACAAGCATCAGTGACAAGTCAAGTGGGGTAAAATCTAATAGTACGCCCTCAACTCCACAGGCAGAAAGCATGAATTTCCAAGCAGAATCCAGATTTTCTCAGTCTCTTTTGACAGAAAGCACTCCATCTGCAGAGCTATTGCCTGAGGCTAGACAGGGGAATGAAGTTCCTGAGGACACTTATTCAGGACATGAGACGCCTTTGGTATAAGCCTCTTCTACACTTTGATCTCGTTCTTTTACATCAAATGCATGATTTATTGGGTATGCAATTGTAATACAAATTTCATGGTGGACGGTTCTTTATTATAATATTATATCCCTCCACAAACATGCTCTCGCCCACAGTTATGCCCCAAACAAGAAGAAAAGAATAACACATTCGAGTGTAAGCAAAGCTTCTGAATTATATAGGCTACAGAGAGTTGTTTATTCAATTCCACGGGGAAACTAGGATGCCCCAAACGTGCTCTTGCCCACAGTTATGCCCCAAAGAAGAAAAAGAATAACACATTCTAGTGTAATAAAGCTTCTGAATTGTAGGCTATGGAGAGTTGCTCATTCAATTCCACAGGTAAATTAGGATGTCTTAAGGAATCTCAGCATCTTATGCAGCAAACTTTGTGATTTCTGTGCTAGGGTGCAGTAAAAACAGATTCAAATATTGAATGGGAAAATGAGAGAGTACAAAAATAGATATGCTTCAAACTGGGACTAGTTTTGATTTGGGAACCCTTACAGTCCGTTTACCCTGTCAATAGAACTAGCTGACTATATTCATCAGGATCCGTGGTCCTAGTAATGGAAGGATCTGATACATGGATTATGGATGTGATGACATTTTTTCCCCTTTTGGATTTGAACATATGTTCACTTTGTAATTGCGTGGCTTCAATTTACATTCATGTATATGGACATTCTTTTACTTCTCTCTTTTTCCAGCTTTGATGTAAATAGTTTCGACTTTTTCTTTCTTTTATTTGTGAGACTTCTAGTTAACCTGTGACTTTTGATTTCCATTATTTGACTGGGATATTTTAAAATCTTTAATCCATGGAAGAAAGAAATAGAACTCTTGAATACACTGATGTGTAACTTTCCATTCCTTTATTAAAATCTGCTTCCATGTCATCCTTGCATCAGTTCATATTTTCTGAAATTTATCTCATGGTTAATTAGATAGCAGGCTGTTCATGACCTAAAATTGTGTTATTGTTGCCAGACAAGTTTAAAATCGATAGACCAAGTTGAGCTTTTGAGGGAGCAACAAAAGATTTTGTCTGGAGAGGTTGCCCTTCATTCAAGTGCTCTGAAGCGTTTGTCCGAAGAAGCTTCTAAGAATCCCAAGAAAGAATATATTCATGTATTATCTTGATACTTTTCCTTGTATTGGCTTCCTTTCTTTTACTTAATGTTAGATTTATCTGACGTGCCTTAAATTGAAGGTGGAAATGAGGAAGTTAAAAGATGAGATGAAGGCTAAGAACGAACAAATAGCTTATCTAGAGAAGAAGATTGCTGATACCATCGTTACTTCGGACATTAAGATGGACAAAATCGAGATGTCACGGGTAATTTAAGCTGTCAGTGTCATTGGCTGAGCTCATACTATCTTCTCTACGTTGACTAATTGGTTTTGCTTTCTGTGACAGACTATAACTGAACTCGTGGGTCAACTAAATGAGAAGTCTTTTGAACTCGAGGTAATGCAACCCATGTTTTTGGATACTTGCATTACACGTACATACCTAAACTTATACAGAGTATAAAATAACGGTTTATACTTTGTGCTTGGTTCCCTTGAACTTTGCACCCCCACAAACATAGAATAGAATATACAGCATAAAACATGAAAAATAATGATACATTTTATAACATAATCCAACTAGTTCAAAGAAATAGATGGTGTTACTGTACGTTAAATTTTGGCCTTGGCCTCTGTTGTGGGTATGTCATTCAATGATACATTTATGCTTGTTCACTGTACATGCGTACGGTGAATTATAATGTTTTTTAATCCTTGTCTTTCCTTTAGCAATGTTGTTTCAAGTGGCATGTTATCTATTTGTTATCTGGTTATCCCATTTCTGAACTGAATGGTTTCGTTTTTTCTTCTTCACAATTTCTAGGTAAAAGCAGCTGATAATCGTATTATCCAGGAACAGCTGAACCAAAAGGTATGTCTTACCATGCCTGAAGTATACATTCTTCCCATTATTGTTCAAAAGTTGGTAGTCAGTACTAATATAGTGAATATATTTATCTTCTTCCAGATTTCAGAATGTGAAGAGTTGCAGGAGCAAATGAAGTCCCTGAAACAGCAGCTGTCTGATGCATTAGAATCTAGACAGCTAAACCCATTGCTCTCTAATTCACATCATAAGATGGATGAAGAAAGTGCACTGCTCAGAGATATGGGTGAAAGTTTGCTTCAAAAAGAACATGTAAGAAAGTCTTGTTCATCAGGAACAATTTAGATGGACTGTTATTTTATAGAGCTGCTAGTAAAAATGCTATGATCTTGTAGCCCTTCCATGCAAAAGTTTTACGTTTTCTGACAACGATGAACAAAATAACAGCAAGATGTGGGCTTTTACTTTTTATGCGCACAGGTAGCTGATCCAACTACTTTTGGAAAAATATTCTGAATATTGCTTCTCCCAACGTACAGATTTAGCAGTAACTTTCCACCCTGAAAAAATTATGTTGTATGCTTGAAAGTTGGTTGACAGCTTTTGCTGAATGGTTTGTTTTGAATGTGTTCTTATTGTGCAGGCAAGTGAAATTGAAGAGTTGATGCATAAAGTGATGGAACTAACAGAGTCAAAGGAACACCTAGAAGTACGAAATAAAAAACTAGCCGAGGAAAGTACATATGCCAAAGGCTTGGCATCCGCGGCTGCTGTTGAGTTAAAGGCACTCTCAGAGGAAGTAGCCAAGTTGATGAATCAAAATGAGAGATTGTCTACAGAGCTCACAACTTTAAAGAACTCGTCCAACCAGCGGAAATCCAGTGGGTCAAGTACCCTGAGGAATGGCAGAAAAGATAACCACACCATCAAACGGCACGAGCAAGGGCCATCCCCTTCTGAAATGAAGAAAGAATTAGCCCTTTGTCGAGAGAGAGAGCACGCCTACGAGGCAGCTCTTGCAGAGAGAGAACAAAAGGAAGGCGACCTGCAAAGGGTAGTTGAAGAGTCCAAACAAAGAGAAGCATATCTTGAGAACGAACTCGCTAACATGTGGGTTCTTGTTGCAAAGCTCAAAAAGTCCCATGGAGGCGCAGAATCCGATGTTTCGTCATCATCTGGAAGAGAGAACGTTAAGAATGACAGCAATTGGTAAGGGCTGCCCCCTCAAAATTCTTCCTTCATTCGACATGTTCTTCCCGTTTTGTGTGGCGCTAATTTAGATGGGAGGATTGTTGGGAAGAAAAAGGGAAGCTGTGTATATTTTTGTTTAGGTTCATGTTGGGGGGTTGTGTTGAAGCTTTTTTGTATCCAGGTTCCTTGTCACAGTGCTTGCAGTTTGTGTATTGTGCAAATTACACTTCCAGATCCCATTGTAGTTATACCACCACTCTGCCCTAAATATGTGGCTCCATGTTGTCACGTTGTCTGAAATGAGAATGATTTGGTAAGAACGAATATGAAACTGCTGGCAGGTTTGTAGATGGCAATGTTTCACCCAGTCCAGTCCGTTCGAATCCGAATTCATTACTTGAAAGAGCACTTCACATTCGATTTTAAAAATTGATATCATCTTCCTTAATCAATTGAAGCACAATAAAAAGCTCGTTTTCGTCTCGGGGCTATCGGATTTTGGTATGTTGCCCTGTTTTTTAGATACCATTGGAACAGGACATGTTGGGTGGATTTGGGGTGTCTTTGGATTCTAAATGCATTATGATTATAATACAAAATGATAAGGCGGTGTTTGGTTAACCAATTTTTTAAGGTGTTTAAATTATAATGTTTTTGGATTCCACGATATATTAATTAGAATACAATTATTTTATCTTAATTTATGTGATTATTTAGTTAAATTATGATTTTAACTTAGTTTTTACGAGATTTTTATTTTTACTACCAAACGGAGACATAAAACGAGGTAAAATAATTACATTATAATGAAAATGCAATGAAATCCAAACACATCCTTGGATTTATATATTTTTTTTTCACTCAACCACCATCTGTCATGAAAATTTCAGGACCCCGCATGGTTTCAACATCCACTCAGGCCGTTTGGTAATGAATTTCTAAGAATAAAAAATGGGAATCTAAATGGATGATTCCCAATTTAATAGTTTGATATGATAAAATTATGAAATCGGAATTATTCTCAGCCGTTTGAACCCGGAGAAATCTGGGAGACTGTCAAACAGATGGGTCCCTACAAGGCGTCGGGGCCTGATGGTTTCCCGGCCATTTTCTTCCACCGTAATTGGGAGTTAGTAGGGCCCCAGGTCGTGTCGACGGTGCTGGGCATGATCAATGAAGGAGATTTTCCCACAGGAATTAGTGACGCCCTCCTAGTGTTGGTCCCTAAGACGCAGACGCCCACTCGCCCATCTCAATTCCGCCCGATAGCTCTCCTTAATGTCGTCTTCAAGCTAGCAACGAAGGTCATCGTCAACAGATTGAAGCCGATCTTAGGAGACCTCATCTCACCCTCTCAAGCGAGCTTTATCCCAGGACGACAGATCATCGACAATGTCGTCATCATTCAAGAAGCGCTCCACTCGATGTCAGAAAGGCGTCAGAGAAAGTGGATGATGATCAAGGTAGACCTTGAGAAAGCCTACGACAGAATCCGGTGGGATTTTCTTAAGGAAACTTTAATCAGTAGCGGCCTCCCGGATCGTCTTGTGGAAGTGATCATGAAATGTCAAACCTTGGGATCCTTTGAGATTCTAATCAATGGTGACCGAACTGCGGGCCTTCGAGGGGTATCCGCCAAGGCGACCCTCTCTCCCCCTATCTGTTTGTACTCTGTATGGAACGTCTCTCCCACATCATTGAAGAGGCTGTTCAGAGAGGTAGCTGGAAACCGGTTAAGGTTGGGGAAGTCTCGCTTTCCCACGTTTTCTTTGCTGACGATCTCGTATTATTGGCTGAGGCTTCCGAGGATCAAGGCCGGGTGGTGAAAGACTGTCTAGATCGATTTTGTGCTAGCTCGGGAGAGAAGGTTAATTACAGTAAAAGCAATGTCCTCTTCTCAAGGAATGTTGCGGCTTTGTTCAAGCAGAGGACGAGTAATGTGCTGTCGATACCCACGTCGGAGGACTTTGGTAACTACTTGGGCGTTCCGACAGCTTGTGGGCGTATGACAAGTGGTAGATATAATTATCTCCTAGACAAGGTATCCTCAAAGCTACAAGGCTGGAAATCGAAGACACTTTATCTCGCATGAAGGGTAACGCTTGCCAAATCAGTCCTAACGAGCCTCCCTTTGTACACCATGCAATCTAGCTTTGTCCCGAGAGACATATGTGATGCTATCGATAGGAAGGTACGTAGTTTCTTATGGGGCCCAACATCGGAGAATAAGAAAATACACCTTCTAAATTAGGAGACAGTCACAAGTCCTATGAACGAGGGGGGCTTCGGAATACGATCGATGAGGTCGACAAACCAAGCCACCTTAGCAAAGCTTAGCTGGAGACTACTTCAATCGCCATCCGCACTGTGGAGCCGTGTGATCCGTGGAAAGTATCGCAGGGGCAGATTGGACGTGGACATGTTCTCGAAATGCTCCGGTGCCTCGAGAACTTGCAGAAGCATTACACATGGGGCGGAGCTTCTCACACCAAATCTGAGGACAGCTATAGGGAATGGGACCTCAACTCTCTTTTGGATACACCCATGGCTCCTCGAGAGTCCCTTGGCTGACTTATCATCTAAGGAGGTGCCGGAGACGTTGATTGGGGCTACTGTTGCGGAGCTCTGGCAGAATAGTAGCTGGGATTGGGAAACCCTTTCCCAATTCCTCCCAGCTGATGTCCGCTTATGTCTTCAGTCAGTATATATTTCAGCAGATGTAAACGCGAGAGACAGGCTGGTGTGGGGACTCACTCCTTCCGGGGACTTCACCACCAACTCGGCTATTCGTATTTTGATTCGGACTAATACCAATACTCCCCGGAACAGCGGCTGGAGGCACATTTGGCGCATCCCAGCCCAGCAAAGAGTCCGATCCTTTGTCCACCTAGCGGATCACGATGCCTTCCTGTCGAACAGGACTAAGGTCCGACGCCACATCTCCAACTCGGACGCCTGCCCCCGATGCTCTTCAGCTGAGACGGGCCTCCACACGGTCCGCCAATTGCCGACTCAAGACTCCCTGATTGTTGGGCTGCCCCTCCCCTTAATTGGGTCAAGCTGAACATAGATGGTGCGTCCAAAGGTAATCCGGGCTTAGCCGGAGGTGGGGGTGTGTGCTGCAGTCCCACGGGTACCTTCTTATTTGCTTTCACTTTCAAATGTGGGATTGCAAATGCATTGAGAGCGGAGCTATGGGCAGCGTTACATGGATTGAGGATGAGTTCGAGGATGGGCTTTCCGAGAATCATCATCGAAACTGACTCCTCGGTCCTCAGCAGCCTCCTTCGGAACAAGCTACGGGACACACAGCCGGATATGTATATCATCTCGGAATGCAGACTGCTGTTGGATTCGAACGTATGGGAGACCAAGATCAGCCAAGTTCGTCGCACTGCTAACTCTGGAGCGGATGCCATGGCTCAATGGGCCATGAATGGTAGTTCCGATTATGAAGAGTTTTTTGAGCCCCCTCCCTGCTTGTTTAATTTTCTGAATTCTGTTTCTTCTGTTTGAACTTTATTTGATTCAATAATTTTTTTACGGTGCTGTAGCCTCGTCATTCAGATCAAAAAAAAAATTAGGGAATCCTCCAATCTAACTAATAAATCTCTCAATTATTCATTATTATAGTTATTCATTATCATATTATATTTATACTTATTATTATTATTATTATTATTATTATTATTATTATCACAATTTTATTATTTAACACTCCCTCCATCTCATATTAAATGTCGTTTGTCTTTTTCTGCACGCTTTTTAAGGAGCGAAAAACTCTATGAAATATTATTTTTTTAATTAATTAATTTTATATAATTTGATACTTATTAGTAATAAGTATAAATCATATAAAAAAAATTAATTAAAAAAATAATATTTTATAGAGTTTTTTGCTCCTTAAAAAGCGTGCCGAAAAGTAAAACGACATTTAATTTGAGACGGAGGGAGTATATATTATTATATTATTATTTTAAATAATAATAATAATAATAATAATAATAATAATATGGAGTATTAACTATTAATAGTATATTATATTTTTAGTGCTATTATTAGTTTTACTACTATTTTATTATTTAAAATAATTTTATTAGAATAATAATAATAATAATAATAATAATATGGAGTATTAACTATTAATAGTATATTATATTTTTAGTGCTATTATTAGTTTTACTACTATTTTATTATTTAAAATAATTTTATTAGAATAATAATAATAATAATAATATGGAGTATTAACTATTAATAGTATATTATATTTTTAGTGCTATTATTAGTTTTACTACTATTTTATTATTTAAAATAAATTTATTATAATAATAATAATAATAACAATAATAATATAGTTCTATTACTATTATTAATACTTTGTCACTATTTTGTTATCTAATATATAATTTATTTTAATTGTTAATAATACGTGTCGGGTGGAAAATACTTCGCTTGAATATTATGAACCAACCCATCACCGGCTCACCCATTTAATATCTTAATTATATCAAACTCTCACCCACTTTATCGGGTCGGGTGGTTCGATAATTTTCATTAACAAAATATCTATTATCAGTATTTTATTAAAAAACGCAGCATATTGTGAGAATTGTATTAGCTTTTTTATATACTACTAATAAATAAACCGATAATTTTCATTAACAAAATCTTCTAACTTAATAAAAAAAAAACATATACGTAGTATTTTTCATTAGTTTTTCTACCACTTATACCTATATTTTTTACTGTATTTATTTTATAAAAGGACGGAATGAAGTAAATACGTGCTGAGTCTGCTGACTGAATTTTGTACAAGTCTGACTAACCGGAGAAGGAAAAACTGAATAGTCCGTCGCAGTCAAAAGTCAAAACGAAGAATCGATATATGATGGTGGGAGCATCCTGCCCTTCTGCCTTCCATCCATTTTTCTGTTGGAATGTGGGACCCTCTTCCCCTCCTCAATTCTTCTTCCTTTTCTTCCTCCGATTAATATTCCATTTCGCCCTGCACACTAAACTAGTACCTACACTATACTCCGTAGTCTGTTTCATAATAAATGTCGGTTGTATTTTAATGTATGCTTCTTAAGAATATAAAAACTCTTATTACCAAAAAAAAATATATATATAAAAACTCTATAAAATATTATTTTTTAAATCATTTTTTTAAAAATAATTTTTTTTTTTTGAAGCAAAATAAGAATTCAGTTCTCTAGACAAGACTAGAAAAACTGAGAGACCAGACAAGCCGGTAGATGGAATAATCATCATGTACAACCAAATAAAAAACAGAAACAAATGACAAAAAGAAAATAACAGAAGCAAATGACAGAAAAGAAAATGCGAAAATAAATAAACGTGCCAGTAATCCTACATCATAAAACAAAGCCAACATGCCAAACGAACAATCAACCAACGGAGGACGCACACAGAGAACTCTGGGGACTCTAGCGGACATCTCAGATCATGGACTACGAAGAGCCATCAGATATCGATCGTAATTCCACGACGTCTTCGGATACAGCAAATTAAACACCGTTCACACAAGGCCTGCATCATAACAAGAATAAACACGACACACTAGACCGCAAAACCTACCCCAAGCCAAACCATTGCCCAATAAAAAACCACAACCCGTCTCAAACCCTCAAGGACAATAATGAGATCGTAAGAGACTACTAAGTAGTCAAAATAGAGGCGACAAAGATGGGACAAGGCATAAAAATTAAACAACAATACAAAGACAAGGGGAACGAAGGACGGAATTAATGGAATAGAAAACCCAAAACAAGCAGTCGGCCAGCAAAGTCGAGTCTTCAACAAGGCACAAGGCCAATTCTTAATTTTTTTTCCAACAAAGCTTTGAAGCAAACGACATGGGAGCTTATGGTGGCTGGACAGACAAAACAAGCTCAAGATGGAGTCGACACCAGTAGAAGGAGGCACGGTGGAGCCGTGGAGGTGGAGGATTGACCGGTGGGTGGTTGTGGAGGCGGAGTCCCTGGTGGCGAGCAGCCGAGGCGGTAGCAGAACGCCATGGCGATCGAAGCTGACACCAGTGGGAAGCTAAAAAAGCGGTGCTGAAGAGGCCATGGTGGCGGCCAAAGAGGTGAAGGTCGGAGACCTAGGTAGGCGGCGGCGCGGCTCATGCAACGGTAGCAAGGATGGTGGTGGCTGCAGCAGCAACCAAGACCGACGGAGGCGGAAAGCTAGGTTAATAGCGGTGGTGGCGGGAAGGAGGGTGAGGACGAACCATGATAGTGGTGGCTTGCCGTCGAGAGCAAGAAGAGGCCCGGGAGGGTGGTGGCGGGATTCCGGTGAAGGCAAAGGCTAATTTGAATAATTTCATACTTATTAGTAATAAGACTAATAAGTATCAATTTTAAAAAAAAATTAATTTTTTTTGGTTTAAAAAAAAGAGTAATAATATTTTGTAGATTTTTTTACTTTTTTAAAAATCGTGCATAAAAGGCAAACAATATTTATTTTGAAACGGAGGGAGTATATAATTTATGAGGTTTCACATATCACGATTTATTCATTTAAATTCCAATTCAACATTTTAAAAATGCAATCAGGGAATTTCATTATATGTATATTTATATCTTGGACAGTGATTTCCTACCATATTAATTTACACTAAATATGAAGAGGGATATATGATCATGCAATAACTAGCTAGGTACATTTTTAGTGGAAAAAGGGGTACGCATACTGGTATTTTTTTCCCCTTAGTCCCGACTTATAAGCGAGTTCATGTTTTCAAAGAGATTCGAAGTTCGACGATTGGATCTCTTAGTATGGGGTTTAGCTCCTAGGGATGACAATGGGTCGGGTGATGGGTGGATGATCTACTTCCGTCACCCGATCCACAACCCAAAACCCTTCACCCTACCCGACCCATCACCCACTAAATATTTCACCCGCCCTGTCCATCCATCACCCATCGAGTGATCGTGTGGATTGGGTGATAATTCGGGTGAAATACAAGATATCAAATTTTTTATTATTGAAAAACATACGTTGAACACATCGACGAATAAACATTAATTAGGAGCACATTGCATGCACGTTTCTATTTTAATTAGGAGCCAATTGCATTGCATATCTTCAAATAAAAATTGCATAACTTACTTTATTATAAGATATTTCCATTTTAATCGTTTTATAGGTATATTGATTTAGAGTTTAGGGGTATATTGTTAATTTCACATATAAAATATAATTATAAAACATAAGTCGGGTGATGGGTGAGGAATATAAGTCGGGTGATGGGTGAGGAATGTCTTCACCCGAATCCGACCTGACCCATCACCCATTAAATATCCGCTTTATTTCGGATTTTCACCCACTTTTTCAGGTCGGGTGAGACGGATATCCGTCGGGTGCGGGTGAAATTGCCATCCTCATTCAGTACCTTGATCCCAATTCAATTAACCTGTGTCATTTTATTTAGTGAAGTCGGGGGTCGTGTGCACACACGTGTGTCCTTGCACTAATAGCCTAGCACATAAGCCGAATGGATTCCATTCTAAAACCAATTGACAATAGGAGGAGTAACCCACTAGTTTATATGCTAAGGCTCTATGTTTCATATTTTCAATATGGGACATTTTTGTCTCTTCACATTGTTTTTCATTCTCTCAACATGCTTGCGCGCCCTGGTCCAATGGTCCGGATCCTGCGAACCAACAGTGATTGTTTCCCATAGTATAAGCTAGTAGTGCTTGCTTATTTGATGCAGATGGGACGGCCAGACCATTACACTTATAATAACTGATTAGTTAGCACAAACTTTATTTAGGGCTCCAATTAGGGTTAGGGTTTGTAGGACCGTACCCAGAAGCAATTTGCATCATTTTTATCCAATACAAATTAAAAAAGATTGTTGATGGAAGATCGATGCTATATTGGCCCAATTTTATCCTTATTGGAGCTTGCTGTCCTCTAGCAGTAGCACCACCAACATCGTATCATCACCTGAGTTGGAGATCGAAAATGTAGGTTCTCCGATCCGTGTCATTGGGCTGCTGTTAAGGACGGACAATGCAAACGTTCTAGGTGCTTAATGTTGGAATAATGCTTAAATAAATGTTTTATAAAAGGTTTTAATTTCCGCAATCCTATTCATATTTAAAGAAAAGGGGAAAAATAATTTTAACTAGTTTTGAGGGTTTTCCTCGTCTAAGGAGGTTGGTGGGAGGGAGTGGGGATGAATGCACGTTCTCCTCGTCTTAAAGAAGGCCTTTGAGGGTTTTTGAAGAGAGTCGGTTTTTCCCCTTCTTCCTCATCTCCTCCATGTGAAATGGTTCTGAGTTCCTGGTTGATTCCATCTCTTCGATTGCGAGTGTACGCTTTTGAAGAGCGATGTGTAACCTTGGGGGCGATGCCAAGAAGCCGATTTGCATCGTGGTCGGGATGAAATCGCTTCTAAGGCAGTGAGTTCAGATATATACCACGCCACAATAATTTGTGTTTTTGAGATAAGTTTTCTACTTTGATTTTCAATGTGTTTGATGAATCTTTCAATAAATTTGTGGTTTTTACTAACAATTTAGAAGCGATTTTTATTTGTCAGTACTTGCATCTTTTATTCAATTTGGGAATTGTGTTTGTCAATTTGAATCGGTCGGGAATTTAGGGTTCTGGTTCCGACAAATTGAAGTCGGTGATCGACTAGCCGATAGAGGAGATTGTCAAGGAAGAGAAGGCTTCTTCTCTCTACGATATGGATGGCAGTTAATTGAGGGTCTTCTAACTGCTCGACTTTCATGAGAGTAGGATGTCGTTTCCCATGGCTTGATCTACAAGCACCAAATACATGGCGGCGTCTATGCCACCGATCCACAAAACCGCCTCAACAATATCGTCAAGGCTGACCAAGTGCAGCCACATGCGGTGCAGCGTGAAGATCGCACAACGGCGGGAACCCATTCCGACGTTGCGGTCGAAATGCAATCGCAAGAAGCGATCGCCGCATCAGGACACCATGATCTAGGGTTGCGGTCACGATCTTTGTTTTTGATAAAGTCCTGTTGTTCGATCAAGGCATTGAAGCCGCTGGCTCTTTAGGCAGCGATGGGGTACCTCTACTCCGAAATCGGGTTTGTGAAAGATGAATTAGACGATTATCTTTAACTTCAATTGGAGAGGCATCTCGACTGGGAATCTGCGATCATACCTAGGAGTCATGAAAGTCAATGTAAACAGCAAATGAAAGAGGTCATGACTTCCTTCTTTAATCTGTTTGAATTGCTTCTCGTCACAATCGTGCACACTACTACTTTCTCTATAGAGTTCAGTATTTGTGACTTAATTAATTTTAATTTCTAAATTAACTAATTGTCTAGTGCATAATTGACATGACCACATTGCTTACATTGGACTGAATTTTGATGTGTCAGTTTTGATCGTGTCTGTCTACCTTCACCATGTTTGTGGGACTGTCTGGTTGAGATGTATGTGCTCCTCAATCTTACCCTATCTATGGTGGAAAGCCAGTGACAAGAATGGTCCAGCGTCGTTATCGATAAGTCATACTCGGTGCACTGCCGACGTCGGCTACTACATGGCCAAAACGCAACCACTTGATCAGTCCTAAGTCGATGCGATATCAGATCTGAAGAGATCCGAGATCGAGTGGAATTTGCCCTTCCTCTTGACTGCTCTGGTGGCGGAGGAGACGAGAGATGAGGCGGTGAAGGCGGTGGATCCTGATGTTTCAAAGGGAGTCCAAAACTGAGCCTCGATCTTTTGCGGGGCAATTGACTTCCGGTTAGTGTGACCATGTGCTCTTGAACTTGCAAAGGTAAGTAACTTGTCTTCCTCACTTGCTCAGTACTAGTGGTATGTATATGTTTGAGGTCAATGATATATATATATATATACATGGTGAATGGTTAATTGGATCCTAAGTAATGGTATATATATGTTGACTGTTGAGCTTAGTCTAATTATACAAATTAGTAGATTTATTGCGAGGTGATGATATATCTACTTGATTTAGTTGAATAATTAAGGGAAATTATTTAAGCAAAGCTTATATGAATTAAACACCTGGTTGTTGTTTATATTAAGTGCATATGTATGTCATCTTCAATGACATGAATGAATAAATATACCCATCATGGATTGTCTTATGAATTCCATCATAGTTGAAGCATGAAATTCATTTGGATTTATGAAAGGTGAGAAAAGCATAATTAATCATATATGAATGTGCTATATGTTATGGAATCGTCATTACGTTCTATTTGCTTTTAATGGGTATACTCCTAGCATAACTTGTGACATTTCATGATGTTGTGAGCAAAATATACAACTAAAATGTGGATGGAGTTGTATCGAGACGTCATTACGGAAGCTGGTTGCTAGGGTTGGTTGAGGAAAGATGGCTGGTTAGATTCGACTAAGAGACGCTCTAGTGCCTCTACTTCTAGGTCAAGCGACATGTGATGACATGACCTTACGTCGAACCAATTCAAGCTATGAATAAGTAAGTCTACTTATATGCCAATGCAGATAAAGTAAGTTCAACTAAATTATTATTGATATATATCATATCATTCTTTAACTTGGTTTTGCTGATCAAAATATATGTGATATGTGCATAAACTTGCTAAATACCTTTTTAATCTGTAATTGAGAGGACCACTAGATTGCTTGGGTTAACAAAGATTGATCTTTCTTTTTTAGAAACTCTAAAAGAAAACGTGGTAAAGGTGCTATATCACATTAGATGATCTTTAGACATACCAAGTTGCATGCATTGGCTAAGATCAAAGATGTAGTAGGAAGAATTGTTCTTGATATATATATATATATATATATATGAGATATAAAACCAACTTGAATAGAACAAAAATGATTTAGATTCGGTAGAGGTAGGAAGTAAGATGCCACATGAGAAGTTAGACAAACCCAATATAAGGTGTGGAAATGACTTAGAGTCTATCTAGTGTGCATGAGAAATGTGGGGGTGTTTGACTAAAATGGTGGTACTTTCCTTTAAGTGAGATGATGTTGGATCTAATATGATTGATTACATATATAACTTGTTGGTTATGATGAGAACAATTGCATTGTTTATGTGCTTAGATGATATATACGTGTGAATATCATGATATTAAGTTTTGTAGCAATGTTTAATTTAAGTAAAATCATAATAGTATTCATACCTATGTGCTCATGTCTGCATCTCTGTCTTTACTTGATTCAAATGTTGCGCTTGAACCTAGTGAGTCTAGGAAGAGTAATAGACATATAATTGAAACTAGATGTGATTTTAAGTTTGAGAAAACTCTGTTGGATGAACTCGTATATGTGAATCAAAGTGATGTACCTCTTATTTATGTTCTTAAGTTAGAAGATGAACTTAGAACACATAAAGAGGTTATGAGTCCAACTTATGCTAGTTTCTTCTAAAAGATGCTATAGACAGTAAATTAGAATCTATTATGTGTATCCCTTCTTGGGAACTAGTTGACTTGCCTAGAGGTATCAAAACCATTAAGTGTAAATGGATCCTAAAAGGAATTTTAGAACAGATGGTTCTATTTTAAGGTTTAAGGCAAGACTAGTGGTTAAAGGATTCATAAAAATATGAAATTGATTTCGTTAATACATATTCTCTAATGATTAAGATTGTCATTAATATTTATTATTTGCTTTAGCATCTAATTATAAATTGATAGTGCATCAATAGATGTTAAACTGTATTTTAAATGACAATCTAGAGAAAGAGATATGGAACAACCTACGGGCACGTGATTCCAAGAAAAGAGAATTTTGTTCACTTAATAAATCAATATATGGCTTTAACCAAGCATATTAGAAATGCTCTGAACCGTGTTGAAGTTTTTGGTTTTGTGTACATAATGCATGTTTTATACCAAGATGTATTAC
This sequence comes from Persicaria maculosa, assembly GCA_963922045.1. NCBI lineage: Eukaryota > Viridiplantae > Streptophyta > Magnoliopsida > Caryophyllales > Polygonaceae > Persicaria > Persicaria maculosa. The sequence continues at coordinate 64,583,929 of OY998255.1, forward strand.
ATTGTTTACGTGCCTTTCACTAGTACAGAATGGTATTCTTACGGCACAAATTTCTCGGGGGTTTTAAAAAACTCCTGAGAAATAAATCTCGCAAGGGGGTTTTTCTAAAAACTCCCGTTAGATATATTTTTTTATAAAAAAAATAAAAGTCGGTTATATTTGGATATATCTTCTACAGATTCATATCTTTAGAGAAACTTCCCCGATTGCTTAAAAAAAATACTTCCCGAAGCAAAACCTAAAAATCGATCTCGCTTACTCGTTCGAATCGAAGAACGTCCAGACTCCAGAGGGTCGCAGAAATTTCCATTGGTTCTTCTCTCCTCTAGCCCTCTTCGATCAATTTTGGTGCTGATCGAACATGTCACCCGAAATCTACAGAGAATTCGCTGCTATGGAGGGTCGACGGAGACACTGCTTCGCTCCTCTCAGGTTTGTCGTTCTCTTCTGTACCTAAAGTGTCACTCCTCTCGCCCTATTTCATGAATCTTGTTGATGTCGTTCTCTTCTGTACTGGAGAGGGTTGCTCGAATTTAACTACATACTGAAGAGGGTCGCCAAAAATTGCATTGGTTCTTCGCTTGTCTAGCCCTCTTTGATCACTGTTCTTGCTGATGGAATAGGGTGACCCGAAATCGACAGAAATTTCGCTGTTGAGGAGGGTTGACGGAGACACCGATGAAGTGACTTGGCTGATTCGCTCCTCTCGCTCTCAGGTTTGTGTTCTCTTATTATGTAAATGTATTTGGCTCCGGTTGGATGAAAGAGAGTCTAACCTAATCCCCAATTTGGTTGCAGACCTTCTCTGTTTGCATTGACCTCTTTGTGAAGGGTCTTATCAGGTCGTTTTTTTCTTGCTGAAATTGACCCATTGTACTCTGGTATCTCTTGCTCTCTATGCTTAATTTGTGATGGTGATATACTGATATGTGCTTGATCAATGTTTAGTTTCCATTGGTGAAGAAATATATCATATGGGATGAGATTGAATGCTCTTCTCGATGAAAATTCCCTTTGTTGTGATTGTTTCATCGCGTTTATGTATGATTCTCTTAGCACCTATAGGTTACAGGTTTACTTGTATCTAAGGTGTAACGATGGATGCTAATTGAGCACTAGAAATCCACCTACAATTAGTATGGAATTAGAGAAAAGAGTTGTGAGGAATTGTTTCTTCTTGATGCCTTTCAATCAAAAGGCAACAAGAAGACCAGTTGAAGTAGGAGATTTTGTCGATTCTACCTATTCTGAATCTTGCTTCACTAATAGTTGTTCGCTCTTCTTGCCCTCTTTGATCAATCGTGCTAATTAAGGTTGTCTTCTCCGATCGGTTATCTGGTAGAAATTGTACTCGGTTTTGTCGTTTCTCTGGCTGAAATTGTACACATATTGTTTATCTGGTTGAGATTTGGATGATATCTACTCATTGAATCTCTCAATTTGGTTGTAGGTCCTTCTCTGTAAGGAATCTCGGTTTACAGTCTTCTTTGGATTTTATCTCTCTCTCTCTCTCTCTCTCTCTCTCTCTCTCTCTCTCAACTTGTTGTATATCTTCAAATGCTATAAGCTGATGTGCTGGAATTGTAGCAAGCATTCAAGAGGTAGTTTTCATATTCCTTTCATTTTTATATGTTAAATCCATTTACTTTTGAATTCTTTGATTTATGATATTTATTCTTCTCTTCTAAATAATTCACTCTAATGCATCTACAAATGACGATATCTTATATATGTCTGGGTTCAAACTACCGACGACTCCATTCAACAAGTGGAGCAAGCAATTGCAAAGTTTTGCCCATTTCATCTTCCATGAAATTCACATTGGGAAAGTCAGTCAAGCTACTTTGAGCCAGATTCTTGATTATTTTTCATTTTCATCAAGAAGTTGGACACTCTAATAAGGTCCTACTCTCCTTTTCCTTGTATCTTCTTAATTTTTTCTACTATTATTTTTATTTAATGTCTTTGTTTGAAATTTAATTGAATACTCTGTATGAGATAGGAGGGTATAACTCATACAACATTTTTAATTATTATGATTCATGAGTGGTTGACCTTGTTGTTGTACAAATCAACTTTCCTTGCTCCTTGCTTCTCATGCTTTCTCTTATGTTCCATTAGTAGCAGTGCTATTATGTGGAGATTTTTAATTCTTTCTCTTTGAACAGGACAAAAAAAAATAAAGCAACTCTACTTTTGAATTCCTCCTACTTTTGAATTCTTTACCTTTATTCCATTCTGACCTTATGTTTTTTTTTTTCTGCATTTACATATATTATACAGTATTAAGCTATGGTACATTTTATGGTTAAAATTTTATAGGGTGTAATCTCATATAGAGAACATGGTGTGGCCCGTGGAATAATGAATAGCAATGAGCCCCTCCAACAAGAACCATATCTTTTTGATCAAGTCATCGTGTTCAGTTCGTGGTCGAGCAGATTATCATAAACATGTAAATCATCCTAATGCTTTCTTTCCCCAACCTCTAGCCATGCATGAAATTATATATTGTTTAGCTTTAATATCGATAGATGAATATTAACTAGTCTGTTTGTTTGTCTGAAATAAAATTGTATACTAGTTGTTACATCTGTTATAGTGATCAATAACAGTTACTAGCTAGATTAGTGGTTGTTTGATAGGTGCTTTTATTATTTTAAGTGCTACAGTTTATGTAATTAGCAGAACTACTCTTTATTTGGCATCTTTTGGCCGAATTGCAATATAGGGTGTATAATATAGGGTCATGATGTTATTTTGGTATTTGGTGTAGAGTCTCCAATTTCTTTTGCTTTGGTTCAAACCGTGGCTTCCTACCGGTTCAACGAATCGGGCAGGAAGCTATTTTTTTTATAAAAAAATACAACATTTCTCGGGTGTTTTTTAAAAAAACTCCTGAGAGAGTTAAAGGTAAAAATACCATATTCGATTCAACTATCTCTCGGGAGTTTTTTAAAAAACCCCTGACCGAGAATCGTTTCTCAGGAGTTTTTATAAAACACCCGAGATAAATTTCTCAGCGAAGCGAATAACAGGAGGTTGAAAACTCCCGTATGGTTTGTAAAAAAACCCCTGAAAGACGTTTATTCTATACTAGTGTTTATATGTATGAGATGTTGATATTTGACACTAGCATGCATATGATAAATTAAACTAAAAATTTGATTCCTCTCGCTTTGAAATGAAAGATATGGGTGAAGTTAATGTGTTTCTAAGTGTTAAAGAAACTAGAAAAATAAAATTGCTTCATTCCATTATGTAGAGAAATGTTGAGAAGGTTTGATATATTTATCTTTGTGCCAGTATAATCGAACATTCTAATTATGATGATGTTATAGCTCCACTAGTGGTTTTCTTTTGACATTATGTGGTGGTGCTATATTGTGAAAATCATCAAAATTGTCATGTTTGCTAGATCGACTATGAAATGTATATGAGATCATAGTTTTAGATTTAGCTGGGCAAGAGATTGAGTGGTTGCGAATGTTACTGGCTTACTTACCTTTGTGGGGGCATGAAGCTCTATCTAATCTCTACATTGTGACTCACATTTGCTTTTTGTGTAGCTAGTAGCAATACATAAATTGGCAAAAAGAGACACACAGATTTGACATGAAGCTCTGAGACAGCTGATTGCGAACGGTGTCATCTATTTGGAGGATGTGAGGTCCAAGAGGAACCTGATGATCTGTTGACAAAAGGACGGAACATGAGACTAGTCCGATCCTTGAGTTGTCTAAGGGAATGAGATTCAAACCCATATGAGGAGAGATACACCACTTCTCATTCCCATGACAGGTGTATTGAGAAAGGTTGAGTCACGTACTCTTAATGAGTCCATAGCCTAGAGTTGGGTGGTCCTATTGAGAAGGACTTGATGAATTCACCGAATATAGAAGAGGATGAGCGCAAGGCTCTTAATGGTTCCATAGCCCTAATAAGGGTGGTCTATGTGAGATAGACTTGATGGAGCTACCTACGAAAGTGTGAAGGGGTTGGTCACCTTCTATGGAAGACCAGGGTGGTCTTTCTAGAGCACTCTTCAGCACCCAATGTATGAGATAACCACATACATATTTGAGGATCTTATCCCGGAATCACCAGGATCATGGTTGAAGTATGTGCTGTTGAGATCACCTCTCGAGTCTAGTAGTTCAAGACTTGTTTCACTTCTATGACGAAGGAGGCACTCAACTTCACTATGTGTTGGTTCAAGACTTGTTCACCAACATTTAAGTATCTCCTCCATAAAACCAGCTCAGAATGTCGTTTTTGAAGTTGCTTTAAAAACCCATTTTTCTCGCATTTGTGGGGGATTGTTGGAATAATGCTTAAATAAATGTTTTATAAAGGGTTTTAATTTCCGCAATACTATTCATATTAAAAAGAAAAGGGGAAAAATAATTTTAACTAGTTTTGAGGGTTTTCTTCAACTAATGGGGTTGGTGGGAGAGTGGGGATGAACGCACGTTCTCCTCGTCTTAAAGAAGGCCTTTGAGGGTTTTTGAAGAGAGACAGGTTTTCCCCTTCTTCCTCCTCTCCTCCATGTGAAATGGTTCTGAGTTCCTGGTTGATTCCATCTTTTCGATTGCGAGTGCACGCTTTTGAAGAGCGTTGTGTAACCTTGGGGGCGATGCCAAGAAGCCGACTTGCACCGTGGTCGGGGCGAAATCGCTTCTAAGGCAGTGGGTTCGGATATATACCACGCCACGACAATTTGTGTTTTTGAGATAAGTTTTCTACTTTGATTTTCAATGTGTTTGATGAATCTTTGAATCAATTTTTGGTTTTTACTAACACTTAATATGTGTTAAGTGTTTGTGCAAGGAAAAGTCAAGGCCGCCGCAGCCAGGAGATCATGAAGCATTAGTATCATTATGTTGGAGTTAATTTATGATTCCAAATAAAAGAATTGAGTCATTGGAGAACTGGACTATTGAAGACTGGCCGAGCTGATCCACCATTGAAATGGGTTTTAGGAGTATGGAATGATCAAGAAGCTTTTATATATGGAAGCTTTAATGGGCTGAAGTTAATAATCAGCTGCTACAAATGTATATGAAGTGGGTTTACAGACACAAACACCAGAAACAACGAAGAGAGCAATATATTAAAACAGCGTTTTACACCCAAATCGAATGACAGACGAATGAAAGTAAAACGACAATCAATTAGCCTCAACTAGGACACCAGTCACCAAGGCTAGGACCAGAAGGGCAACGAAGGTACCAATCTCTCAACTCAAGTATTTCAATTAGTGTGTTTGGATGGAAGGGAGCTCGTTCAACGCTCACTAAGCAACTAGGGAGAACAAACCCTAGGAATCGCCATAGGAGGCAAGAACAGAGCAACAGTAACCCTAGCTAACAACTCTCTCTCATATGATTTTAGGGTTTCATAACCCTTAAATATCAGAGTCACAAGCTGAGCAACATTGCCAGAAAATGGGGAGCCTCAAACATGTGCAAGTGGGCTCAAAGCCCATGGGCTTTTGAGATCACAAATTGGGTTAATGCCCAAATCTCCAATTCAATCAGAAGCCTATGCACACATTTATACCAACACTTAGAATTAAAATACAAGCTAAGAGATGAGCTTTACAATCTAGATTAATCAAGATGATAGAACTAACTAGAATCATCCAGTGCTCATTTGTATGGAATTTGGTGATGATCAACCAAGACATGGGAATCTCTCTCTCTCTCTCTCCCCCACTCTCTCTCTCTCTCTCTCTCTCTCTCTCTCTCTCTCTCGGTAGTGTTGTGTTGAACAAGGGTGTACAAGAAGTGAGAACAACGTGAGCAAGTGTGAGAGTGTGAGTGAGTGAGAGTTGGTTAGGGTGAGTGGTCTATCTCGAATAAGCTAGTGTGTGAGGGTTACGGTGTCTTGTATTTTGTGAGTTGTACAAAATAAGTTTGTACAGTAATATAAATCCTTGTTTGTAAGGAGAGTTTTTCCATTCGAGTCAACTGGAATCGAGTGTTAGCTCCCCGTTTTTCCCAACACATTGTACCCAGATAGAGGTCATGTCCCTTAGGAACATGAGATTTGGCTCAAGTGGAGAAAGGAAAAAGGACACATATACATACATGCATTCATGCATGCATACATTCAAGCCACATTTAAGAGGGAGAACTAAAAGAAATCTGGGTTTTCTTCTTTGAATTCATTATTTATGATTAATATATTTCTTGCTCTTTTTTCTTTTTTCTTTTTTTTTTCTTTTGGGGGTTATGGATTTGATTTTGCAGATGAATTCACTACGGTTAACCTACCTAGATCATCGCCTGAATGGTCATTTGGTCACCTTACACTTCAGGTGATGAATAGTCGTTGTCTGAGTGGTGTCGCTTCAATGTCGTCCCTAGAGTATTTAGCCCAGGGACTTCACAAAGTTGGTCGCCTGAGTGAATTTCAGGTGACAACATTTTTGTATTCGCCTGGAATTGGCGAGGCCATTAAAAGTCCCTCCTAAGTGTTTAGACAACCAGTTATGTTCATAGCTTGAGTATTTAGGATGTTTGTAACCAGAGTTTTGTTAAACTACGGGAATCTCCCGGTAGGCCCGTGAGAAACGGAAGACATGTCGGGTTTATTTTGTTTTTGATCATGAGATTGAGATCCGCCCTTTCTAGCTTCCCTTATACTTTGTCTTATTTTTTTAGGTAATAATTTGGGTAGATAGGTCTATCCGATGTTAGAGTGAATAATTACAAATGAGCCCTTGGGCTTATACATATATTACATCTAACATACTCCCTCAGTCGAAACAGGAGGGAAGCAGATCGATAATGATACTAGATCTAAAATCAAGAAATAGTGGCCGAGGCAAACCCTTGGTGAAAATCGATGTCAACATACTAAAACACGGGACGAGGATGGAAGACACGCATATGATTGACCTATGACAACCTTTTCACGAACAAAATAGATATCAATCTCAACATGCTTGGTTCTTTGATAGTGAACCGGGTTGTGAGTCAATGATGTTAAAATTTGGATTCTGGATCGGATCGATAAAAATGTGTAAGGATCGGATCGTAGAATCGTAAGATCCCATCACATGGATGAATTTTTTTTAAATTTATGAAGTTAATATGTTTCATATTAGATAAATGTTATGTTAAATCATAAAAATACCCATAAAGATTGTAAAATTTTAAAAATAAACTAAATATAATATAGACTAACTAAATATATTGAAAATTCTTAGATTTAAGTGTAAATATATATATTAGAAATTTCTTATAATAGACATTTTATATGATCGTTAGAATCGTAAAAAATGATTGGGATCGTTTTTCCATTTTTGGATCGTAGAATTAATAGTTCGAACTGTAGGACCGAATCGGGATTTTAACAACATTGGTTGTGAGCAAGGTAAGCTAGCGTTCTGTATACATAATAGACGCTTGAGTAAGAGGACAATGAAGCTCAAGCTATAAGTTACGAAGCCAAGATCACTCATCAACAACATTGGCAACACCACGATATATGTATGCGCCCTTAGCCTTATACATATATCTAATTAACACCCAATAGCATCTTGTAGTTGGATGTAAGGTCACGAAGACCAATATTGCTATATGTTGAAACCGAGATTCGATATAACGAAAGTGATTTAATGCGGAAGCGAGAGATAAGAACAAGAAACTCAAAACAAACGTGCAAGAGCAAGAACAACACCAGAGTTTTACGAGGTTCGGCAAAGAGATGCCTACGTCCTCGGGGCCTCAAGAACAGGCCGAATCCACTAGGTAATGTTCAACAGAGGGTTACAATCAAGCAATGCAAAGGTAAACCCTAGATCTAAGCATGTACGAGTTTCAGAGATACAAGAGAAGAAGATCCCCCTGTGTGGGATGACCGGAGTTCGAAGATCTCTTCGAAACTCCCAAACCCTAGATCTCCAGACGTGAGATAAGCGGCAACCAAAGCCAGGAGCTTAGCCGCGCCACCACCAGGAGATCACCGAGAGCAGCTAACGCCTTCGTCGTCACAATCGCCGGGGAGGAGCCAGGAGAAAACCCTAGAAACCCTAGAACCCTTTGAGAGCGTTTGAGAGGAGACGGAGGAGAGAGAGAGCTGAACTGAGGTTTCCAGGAGCTGCTAGCGAGCTTAAATAGCTAGGGCAACGGATCTCAAGTGAAGCCTAGACAAAACGCAGCGCTTCATCAACTGGACCAAGGCCGCCAAGCTCGCTCCAGCGTCAGAGATCACATGGGCTTGGGAATGGGCCTAAAGCCCACATCCGGGTAAGGATCTCCAAACATTATATCATACATATTATACATATATTATACACCATAGGTTATACACTATACTCCACAAGTATTCATTAGACTCGTTAGAGGATCAAGTCGATTTCTCGACTCAATACGACTCAGTCAAGTCTAATTATAACTTGTGCATCCATGTATACCTATATATATATATAATATATGTTATATGCATACTCATCATACACTCATACATGATTACAAGCACATAACAATATTACATGTAACACATATGAAAGCAAGACATAGGGAAATATAACACATAGCATTGCAACAAATCACCCTCTATTTTTCTAAGTCTTGCTCCAGGCAGACTATAACCTAAACATAGTGGACTCAAAGCCATCCGTCATCAGCCCAAACATGCAAGGATCACCCATGGAAATCCTCCAAATGGAGGAAGTTCCTGCAGAACACAAATTTTTCATAAGGAACAATTTTAGTGCCAAAATCTGCAGGATTATACTTACCATCAATTTTCTTAACATGTATGACATTATCTTCCACTTTCTCACGAATAAAATGGTATCTAACATCAATATGTTTAGTACGCTCATGGTACATGGGGTCCCTGCAGAGATAGAGTGCACTTTGACTGTCAATGTGTAAGACAGAAGTGTAGTGCTTCCTCTCTATCTCCTTAAGGATACCTTGCAGCCAGATGGCCTCCTTGCAGGCCTCTGTAGGTGCTATGTACTCAGCTTCAGTGGATGAGAGAGCAACGATGGGTTGCTGCTGGGATTTCCAGGAAACACAATTGCCTGCCCATGTATACACATAGGAGGTAATAGATTTCCTGGTATCCTTGTTAGAAGCATAATCAGCATCCACAAAGCCATGTAGATTATAAGAGGAGGAGTGTTCAGCATATAACAAAGACAGGTTAGCAGTTCCAAGTAAGTATCTTAACAGATATTTCATAGACACCCAGTGTTTCTCAGCTGGTTCAGACATGAACCTACTGAGAGTGCTAATAGCAAATGCAAGGTCAGGACGAGTACAAATCATAGAGTACATCACTGAACCTACAGCAACATCATAAGGAATGGATTTCATAATATTCAACTCAGCAACAGACAATTTTCCTTTTATTTTAGTGAGATCAAGATGAGCACCTAAAGGAATATTGTTAAACTTATCACCAGAAATATGAAATCTTTCAAGAACCTTATGCACATAGTCACACTGATGCAACCATAACTTCTTATGCTTCCTATCTCTTATAATAGACATGCCTAAAATCTTTTTAGCAATGCCTAAGTCTTTCATGTCAAAATGCTTTTGTAAGTTCTTTTTAATATCATGAATAGCATCAACAGATTTAGAAATCAGCAAGATGTCATCCACATATAAAAGCACATAAAGCACAGGACTCTTATTGACACCCTTAAAGTATAAACAGGTATCAAATTTGCTCCTTTTAAACCCTAGACTGAACCTCATGCACTTGTCAAACTTGATATTCCATTGTCTAGGTGACTGTTTCAAACCATAGATGGATTTATTTACCAAGCAAGCATGATTAGGATGCACAGAATCAATGAAGCCCTTAGGCTGTCTCATATAAATTGTCTCATCCAAGTCACCATGAAGAAAAGCTGTCTTAACATCCATTTGTTCTAATTCAAAAATCATAAACAACAGTCATGGCAAGCAACAGTCTCAAGGTTTTATATTTCACAACAGGAGCAAATATTTCATTGTAATCCTCACCCTCTCTTTGGGTAAAACCTTTAGCAACCAACCTAGCTTTGTATCTAGGGGGGTCAGACTTAGAAATGCCATCTTTTAGTTTGTAGATCCATTTACAATCAATTAATCTAGCATTCACAGGTTTAGGCACCAAAGTCCAGGTTTTATTCACCCTCATAGATTCTATCTCATCATTCATGGCATGTTTCCATTTAGCAGAGTGAATACACTTCATAGCTTGTTCATAAGTTTCAGGAGTAAAAATCTTCACAACATCAGAAACTAAGCAAGCAAACTCAACAATGTTATTAATGAACCTTTTATTTGGTATAACAGTCCTAGGACTCCTATCCCTAGTCAACTTCCAATTAGTCAAGTCATGCCCTTCAGTGGCTGAAGAACTAGAGGTACCAGAACCAGACACAGGCACAGAAATAACAACATCATCCTCATTCACAGAAATAGGAGAAGTAGAAGAGGAATTAGGTTCATTATTTGCTTCCCCACCCAATTGGTGAGGTTGCACAACATCAATTTGCATATTATCAGAAACAGTAGCATCATTAGAAGTAGACAGAGAAGAATCATGAGTAGAGAGAGTAGAGGAAGAAGAGGGAGAAAAACCACTGTCAAACTCATCATCTGAATCAACATCATTGTGCTTAGGCACAAAGAATTGATCCTCTTGTACCTGCAAGTTAGTATCTGAGATAACAGGAGAAGCTTTCTTAAAATGAAATTCATGCTCATTGATAAAGACATTCCTACTCACAATAGTTTTATACACTCCAGGTTGGACAAGAAGCAACTTTTAACCCTTAACCCCTTCAGGATAACCCAATAGCACACATTTTTGGGACCTAGGATTAAGCTTACCTTGGTTAACATAAGAAAACACAGTGCAACCAAAAGGTTTAATGTGGTCTAAGTTTGGCTTTCTTTTAATCCATAACTCATAGGGAGTTTTAAAATCAATAACAGAGGAAGGTGTCCTATTTATCAAATAAGCAGCAGTCACAACAGCTTCACCCCAAAAACAATGTTTCAAACCAGAAGAGATAAGCATGCATCTAGCTTTTTCAAGGAGAGTCCTGTTCATCCTCTCAGCAGTACCATTCTGCTGGGGAGTTCCAGGAATGGTTAAGCGTCTCTTAATACCATTAGACTTGCAGTACTCATTGAACAAAGAATTACAGAACTCAAGGCCATTGTCAGTTTTTAAACATTTAACAGTAAGGCCAGTTTCATTTTCAACTCCAACTTTCCAGTTTTTAAAGGTTTCAAAAGCCTCATCTTTAGTTTTAAGCAAATAGACCCAGACCTTCCTACTGTAGTGATCAATGAGAGACATGAAATATCTCTTATGACCTACAGTAGGAACAGGAGAGGGTCCCCACAAATCAGAATGGATATATTCAAGAGGTGCAGCAGCAACATAAGATGAATGCTTAAAACCTTTTCTAGCATGCTTTCCAAGGATACAATTTTCACAGAGATCAATCATGCAAGGTTTGGAATTGATTATGCCAGTTTTGTGAAGGTGTTCTAAGCCTTTATTGCCAATGTGACCTAATCTATTATGCCACAACATAGTATCATGCAGAGACATAGTATGCACAGAAGCAGTAAAGGCAGAAGCAGAATAATTCAAAACAGGAGTAGCCAACACTTCATAAAGACCCTTCTTTCTAAAGCATTTAATGACAGGCTTCCCATTTTTAGAAATAATCCTAACACCATTTGAACTGGACATGTCATAGTGTAATTCTTCAAAAGCACTTTCAGAGAGCAAGTTTCTCCTTAAATCAGGAACCCATTTAACATCCTTAACAATTCTAATCACATTATCAAACATCTTTAAAGCAACAGATCCAACACCTTTAATTTTAAGAATAGAGTGATCACCCAGCATGACAGTACCAGCATCAAAACATTTAAGCTCAAAGAACCAAGATTTATGAAAGGTAGCATGCATAGTACACCCAGAATCCAAAATCCAAGTAGTAGAATCATTGTCACTTAATAATGCAAGAACTTCATGAGTAACATAAGGATGGGATTCACAAATAGCAGACACATTAGGTTTCTTACCAGCTTTAATATCCCTTTTCTTCTTAAAACAGTGTTTCTCAAGATGACCAGTTTTATTGCAGTAAGTACATAAAAGATGAGATTTATCAGGTTTTTCACCACTGGATTTATCAGAAGACACAGAATCAGATTTATTGTCTTTATTTTCCTGTTGCTTAGGTTTTCTATTGCCTTTGTACTTAGACTTCACCATAAGAACCTCATCTTTAATTTCAGGTTTAGGGTCAGTCTTATTTCCATTCACAGCTTTAAACACTTTCAGATTTTCATTTTTCTGTATGATAGAGTCAATAAGCTCCTTTTGAGTCAACTTATTAGTACCATACTGAACAACATCAACAAAAGTAGTAAACTGTGCAGGCAAAGAATTAAGCAACAACACACACAATTGAGTCTCATCAACTTTGTCACCACATCTCTCCAGATCTTGGGTAATAGCCAAGAATCTGTCAAGATTTTCAGCAAGAGTGCAAGTAGTAGACATTTTATAATTGAAGAGTTTGTTGAAGAGATTTACCCTACTTGGTAGTGATTTTACCAAGTATAATTCTTCCAACCTTTTCCAGAGCTTTTCAGTGGTTGTGCAAGTAAGAACTTGCCTAGCCACTTCGTCTGTCAGTCTCAACATAATCTCAATGTGTGCTACTTTATCAAGACGTTTTAGATCCTTCTTTTTGTCTTCTTCGACATCTTCTCCAGAGAGCACTTCATAGCAGTTTTCTTTGATTAATATGGCCTTCATTTTTACCTGCCACATTGCAAAGTCAGTAGTGCCATTGAAGGGCTTTAAACGATAGGATTCACCCATGTTTATAGTCAAGAACTTAAAAAACTTAACAAAACACAGTAAATCACGCAAAAGATTCAAGAAAACCTTGAATCCAAGAGCAGAGCACAGAATCGCAAACACACAAGCCTAGATCTAAGCAAACAAGGCAGTGGTATGTCGTGTAGGGGGGGTGCTGCACCAGCGATGTCGCCTTTTAGGTCAGCCCGAGGCCCTACACCTGTAACCTATCCCTAGAACTCAACAATGAGCCAGGAAATTGGAAACGCGACACTCAAGCTCTGATACCACTTGTTGAAACCGAGATTCGATATAACGAAAGTGATTTAATGCGGAAGCGAGAGATAAGAACAAGAAACTCAAAACAAACATGCAAGAGCAAGAACAACACCAGAGTTTTACGAGGTTCGGCAAAGAGATGCCTACGTCCTCGGGGCCTCAAGAACAGGCCGAATCCACTAGGTAATGTTCAACAGAGGGTTACAATCAAGCAATGCAAAGGTAAACCCTAGATCTAAGCATGTACGAGTTTCAGAGATACAAGAGAAGAAGATCCCCCTGTGTGGGATGACCGGAGTTCGAAGATCTCTTCGAAACTCCCAAACCCTAGATCTCCAGACGTGAGATAAGCGGCAACCAAAGCCAGGAGCTTAGCCGCGCCACCACCAGGAGATCACCGAGAGCAGCTAACGCCTTCGTCGTCACAATCGCCGGGGAGGAGCCAGGAGAAAACCCTAGAAACCCTAGAACCCTTTGAGAGCGTTTGAGAGGAGACGGAGGAGAGAGAGAGCTGAACTGAGGTTTCCAGGAGCTGCTAGCGAGCTTAAATAGCTAGGGCAACGGATCTCAAGTGAAGCCTAGACAAAACGCAGCGCTTCATCAACTGGACCAAGGCCGCCAAGCTCGCTCCAGCGTCAGAGATCACATGGGCTTGGGAATGGGCCTAAAGCCCACATCCGGGTAAGGATCTCCAAACATTATATCATACATATTATACATATATTATACACCATAGGTTATACACTATACTCCACAAGTATTCATTAGACTCGTTAGAGGATCAAGTCGATTTCTCGACTCAATACGACTCAGTCAAGTCTAATTATAACTTGTGCATCCATGTATACCTATATATATAATATATGTTATATGCATACTCATCATACACTCATACATGATTACAAGCACATAACAATATTACATGTAACATATATGAAAGCAAGACATAGGGAAATATAACACATAGCATTACAACACTATAGATGTCTATACCCCTAGCCAACCAGTTTATTAGCACCGTCAACATTAACCAGCCAGTTTATTAGCATAAAATTTAAAATTTTAATTTTAAAATTAAACAAATATATATATAAAAAAAGCTTTGTTAAAACATATAAAAGGATTGCCATTACAGACTGCCAGTGCCAGGCAATCGTACATAACCTTTGATCGATGCCTTTCAACATCTTACCCACAAGCAACAAGAAGGAATAAAAAAAAAAACTAAAATGATCTTGAAATTAAGCTATATATATCATTCTAGTTATATAATTCCATACCTATATGGAGATTTTGATACATTAAATCCACATAATTAACCAAGAGAGTAACTTAATTTCCAGTTTCGATCTACTACAATAAATATAATTTGATCTTAGATAATTAACAAACCAAGAGATCGACCGGATATATGCTTTTACTCGACCGAGGAATCAACCTCTTCCTCCTCCTCAGTATCGAAATCCGAACTCGTTTCTTCACTCTCCTCGGCCCCTCCCTCTCCATTGGGGACCCCATGACCATAACCATAACCACGACGACGAGCAAGGAGCCCTCCCGGCATCGGATCCATCACTCGAAAATGGGAAGGTGGGGCAGCGGCAGCGCTGGGCCCACCCTCTGCCGGGCTTTGACTAGCAGCATTCGCAGCCTGAGTTAGCCAAGAGAGCTCATAGCAGTGTGGGCCCACCCACTTGACTGCCCTAAGGGGCACCGGGGAGAGGGCCCACGTCCTCCTCTCGTTACGATGGTCCTCTGATCTCCGACCCCTCGAGAAGGCTGTCTCGATCTTGGATCTGGCCGGTTTGTGTTTGAGCCAAATCTTGGGAGGGAGGTTCTTGTGGACCTTGTAGTGACTAGATAAGCCCTTGCTGGTTCTGAATTTCGTCCCACAAAAGCTGCAGGCGAACGCCGACATCTTGGCCGGCGCCGGTGAGGCGGTGGTTGTGTTGGTGGCCGGCTGCGGTGGGTGGATCGGAGGGAAGGTGTCTGTGGATTGAGTATATATGTGTGCTTGAGTGTGAGTTTCAGTGGTATTTATAGCAGGTGGGCCACAGGGCCGGGCCGGGCCGGGCTAATTAGGGCTTTTTAAACCACACATCCAATGGTAACGAAGGAGTAGAAGAATGTCAAACCACACATCCAATGGTAACGAAGGATTTAACAATAATATTCAGGTATCTATATAAACTCTTAATTTAGAAAAGTTTAGGATGACATGTCAATCTTAGAGGCATTTTAGGAGTCTTACTATTTTTTTTTTGCCATTTTTCTTGGATTTTCTTTAATTCTCCTTTTTTCTTCTTCTTCCTTTAATTATCTTTTTTCTTTAATTTTATTAACTATCTATATAAACTCTTAATGTAGAAAAGTTTAGGATGATGTGTCAATCTTAGAGGCATTTTAGGAGTCTTACTATTTTTTTTTTGCCATTTTTCTTGGATTTTCTTTAATTCTCCTTTTTTCTTCTTATTCCTTTAATTATCTTTTTTCTTTAATTTTATTAACTATTGAGCTTAATTCAAAACATTTAATTCAATCTAATATAACTATTGGGCTTAATCAAATTTATTTACTAACTATCTATATAAACTCTTAATTTAGAAAAGTTTAGGATGATGTGTCAATCTTAGAGGCATTTTAGGAGTCTTACTTTTTTTTTTTTTTGCCATTTTTCTTAGATTTTCTTTAATTCTCATTTTTTCTTCTTCTTCCTTTAATTATCTTTTTTCTTTAATTTTATTAACTATCTATATAAACTCTTAATTTAGAAATAATTGTAAAGTTTATTTTATTTTTATCATAACATTTATTAATATTTTATAATATATATATATATATATATATAATATTTTAGTTTATAAAAAACGCGCCATGGCGCGGGAATCGTACTAGTTTCAATTGTTTTCAATTCGTGAAATTTAATGATAATATTGATTCAATTCGTGAAATTTGATTATTTTCAACGCTATTTCAATTGTTTTCAGTTTGATAGAATGAACATTGTTGGATTCGATTATTCGCCTTGTTTTGCGAATAATTATTACTGGTCGGATAGAAAATGGAAAACAATTGAAATAGCGTTGAGATTTAGACCTAGCTTCCATCCCGCGGGACTATTACTGGTACATCAGCACCTCTGATTTTCTTCTTACGATTAAATATTTATAAAACATTATATTAAACGATATCAAAACATAACTTATGCAATAAATTTGGTTATTTACTCTTTATTGGATAAATTAGTGAAAAAATATTAAACATTATGTAAAGAAGAGTACTTACTCTTATATGATATACTAAAATATAATTTATTAACAAAACGCGCAAGGGTGTTGGTAACCGTTACAATTTATTTATTAAAGTTATGTGTGTTTCAATTTTTTTTTTAAAAAAAAAAAGTTAAAATCAAAATCGTTCGTTTTTTCAAAATACATTAAAAAATTATACTCCCGTATTTAGAAAACGGGAGTTATAAAATAGTTGTACTCCCGTGTTTGAAAGAGGGGAGGTGTAATTAAAATTGTACTTCCGTTTTTTAAATACGAGAGTACAACCCAGTTTTATAACTCCCGTTTTTTAAAAACGGAAGGCGAAACTAAAAGTTGTACTCTCGTTTTTCAAACACGGAAGTACAACTTATATTTTGAACTCCCGTGTTTCAAACACGGAAGGCATAAATTAATTGTCCATTTACCCTTCTGTTTTCAGGGCACGGAAGTACAAAGCTTTTTTGGGTGCCCACATCAAATCTTTTGTGGTGTAATTAATGGACGCGTTTTCTAAAATAGTTTGTTTACCACAATTTGTTCAATTCATATCACTTATAACCTAATACATACTACCATTTTTTAATTATAATTTTTTAAATAGTTTAACAAGTTTTATAATTTTTTTTAGCAACCTAAAATAATTTTGTATAATATCGAGTGTTACATCAAATTGTAATAGATAATCTCTCCAATTCATATGATTTCCGAAGTTCAACTCTAACGGATTTGTAAAACTTAATTTATTTTTAAAAAATATCTAAATAAATTTAAATGTTAACCATTAGATTAAAAAATAGTTAAAATTTTTGTTAATTAATTTCATACCTGCCGTTGATAATCAACTTCAATTCATATCATCTTATTTAATTAGTTTTTCACTAATATTATACATATAGTACTCAATATGTCTCAAAATATAGGTCATTTAATTTTTCATCACATTTTTAAGGAGTTAAAAACTCTATAAATTATTATTTTTTTTATAAAATATTATACTCATTAATTAATTCATAACTCTTTAAAAGTGTGTTGAAAAGTAAAATTATCTATATTTTAAAATGAAAGAAGTACATGTTAAATCACGGTGGGTCATATTCGACGTGCGCACCAACCAAGCTGAGCACACAAGCCAAGTGGGATTTCATCCTAAAATCAATTGGTGTTAGGTCTGTGTGTGCAGCTAGGTGAGATTGCTACTGTGGATCGCACTTTGCGAAAGTGGTACTGAGCCTCCTCAAAAAATCCCGCAAGGGGTTTCTAGGGTATGGGGCCGCGAAGCGGTGGGGCCAGTCACTATAAAAAGTTTACCCTACCAAAGTTTTACCCGCATGGGTTTAGCTCAACTGGTTACAGGGGCGACATTTGGAACAAGAGACTAAGGATCGAGTCTCACCAGCGGCAGGGTGGGAGCAACCTCTCAAATGAGGAGCTCCTTGTGGGGCATGAGCACTGGTCTTGACCTTTGTGGTCGGTTGAATCACCATGATTTACCTCTTCTCACATTCTTTTTCGGGGTGAGCGATTTCACCTTTTAGAATAAGATTTGAATTTACCATTTAATCAATATTCCGTATGAAATATCATATTTCACATCTTTCCACAGTACAACAGTATATCATAATTACCCATAACTGAAATTGATGCCTTTCCACATTTTTTTCGAAAAAAGAGACAATGATATATACTTCCTTATTTCCCCCTCGAGAAAACACGGTGATTGAATTTTTAGAAATACAAAACACAGCAAGGTTTGTCAGTCTTGTCTCATTACACTATCATGTGTAACGTCTTTTTGGTATTGTATTTTTCCCCTAGAAAAAAAGGTAAAATTTATTTCCTCTTTTGAAGATATCAAATGCGTAGATGAATGGAATTCAAATTGTATATCATAAACTCAAAATTATTCCATGAATTTACTCTAAAATCCGAACCATTTTAAGTTCAAAGTTCAAATAGGACGCATATAAAATAATAGATTTATAATTTAGCTAAAATTATAAAAATTAACTATTATTTTTAAATTATAAAAATTATTATGGGTGTATTTTTTTCAAAAATATAAATAAACTCTAATAATATATAATAATAATAATAATCTTTAATTAATTATGTATGGGTGGAGAAAATAATTTGGAGTACTAGTACACGTACCGTATATATAATTTATTTCCATATTGACTGAAAACTCATAATTTGTACAACAAACAAGTGAAATGAACGGAAAAACATTGAAGTGTATTCAATTTTGTGTGTGCGATGGAAGGATGTATTCGTTGCTCACCGGCGCCATTCACATTAATTTTTTTTTTTTTTCGCGGTGGGAAAATCGGAATAATGGTTGGATGGTCATCATGGGCCGAGGGAGTTCTATTTGACAAATGTCAGGAGGACTCCATAAAAAATAATACTAATATATATATATATATAGATTTATTTTTAATTTTTAATTAAAAGCAAGTTAGTTTTAATTAGGATAACACACTTTTCATTAGATAGATCGATAGACAGATGAGAACTAGTAATTTAGCTAGAGTTAATAGATAAATCATGTATCCAAATATATTAAGAGTTAGTAATGTTTAATTATGTTTTTGCCATTGAGACGCTCTCCAATATTAATGTTTTTTATTGCCAAAAATTCAAAATCCACTAGAAATTTATTTAGTACATTGACCTAAGAGTATATTGTCCTAGAAAATTTTTCAATTATTTCCAACTGAAAATGTTTCTTAGAGGTTTTTTTGGTCGAAAATGTTTCTTAGAGTTTGTGAACTTCCGAATTACTTAATAGTAACATAGTCGTTTAATACAAATAGTTCGTTAATTTCGTTAGATTTGGTTGTCTTAACGACATTTTAACGAATATCCACGAGCAACAACTTCAACAATCATTTTCAACTAAAACATTCGATAGAGTTTGTTATCTTCTAAAGTTTATATCTACTTAACGGTAAACTTTTAACCTAGTCGTTTACAGCAAATAAGTCGTTATTTTATCATATTTGGCCGTTTTATAACAAATTAATTAATATCCACGAGTACTATCTTCAAATTCATTAATCATTATATTTTATATTTCTAGAATTTGTGTTCATAAGGTTTTATACTTCGTAAAAACATGTAACCAACTAAAATTTTGTTAGAAAGCAGTTGCGGATAGGTATAGCTGATGCTACTGATGGGGTATTTGTATAAAAAAAACATATGTAAACTTAATTAAATTATTCATATATAAATATAATTTTAACATTATCTCATTTAAAACTATATAATACTAAAATAAAATTTTCTAAAAATTACTTGCTTAATTTGCCAAGAAGCTTAAGCAGTGACTGACCGATGACGGCTGGACACTTAATATAATTTTAACATCATGATAAGATTCATCCACCAAATTAAATGGTGAGTAGCTAGTAAATTAAGGTACATGCTTTTGGCATCGTCGGAAATTAATAAAAATACAGCTGATCAGTTTCTTTCTGCTCGATATATACATACACTAAAATTATAGTATTTATTATTTAAAAACCTAAAATATGAAAAAAATAATAATCTAACGATAATGTGAGAATTACACTTATATTGATCAAAATAATGTGTGGGACATATAAAATAAGAATTAATCTAATTATAAATAATTCAGTTTACCAAAAAAATAATGTGTGTAAAATAATAGCTATATATCAAATAATTAATTTTGAAATAATTTTTTTTAAATCTAGATATAAATAAAATAACACATATTAAATACTTATCTATTACAGTAATATTTTTTATAAGTATATACGTATGGTTATGAAATAGTTTTAGTTTATATTTTTATCAATTAAATAAAAAATATATAGATAGATTGTGTCTTATAATATTTTTTTACAAATTGTCAAAATAAGGATCGGTTTCCATTAAAAGTTGAAATTAAATATATAATTACCATAGACCAGTAATTCATATTTCTAACAAAAACAAAAACAAAAACAAACCGCCATAACACATAGGCCATAGCAAACATCCTAGTTTTTCCTCCATAACCCATACATGATGATCGATCGATTGGGGAGAAACAACATACTACAAAGTACAAACTTAATTAAACTTATAACTTAGGCAAACCCTAATTAATCAATTATGATGATTTCCTTCTTAACTTGTTTAATTATGTTTTTAGGAATTGGAAAATTCAGATCGGGGAGGACGTGCCCGAAACCCGGAGGGGGACCGAATTCCGCCAGCGCCTTGTCAGCAACTCCAGATCCGGCGTTGGACGACGGACCAGCTCCGTTGTCGTCCTTATGAACCCGAAGCCCTCTGGGCTCCTGAGCCCTACCCACCGGGCCCGCGGGCTGCTTCCTGAAATGTATCAACCAGCTGGCGTAATCTCTAAGCACGGGGAGCCCGGCCACCCCCAGAAGCCTAGCCCCTGGGCCCGTAGCAGCTGCAGGGACCACGCTAGAGGATCCAGCCTGAAACTGGCGAGAAGCAGCCGGCGGGAAAAAAGCCCTAATTGGCGTTGCCCTAATGGGCTGAGGGGAGCGGGCTCGGGCCTTTCCGGCGGGCTTGACACCCATGGCCCGAACGGGCTTTGGGGGCCTCCCAGCCTTCTTCCTCTTAGGCAGGGAATCAAGGCCTTGGAGACGGGCCATGATCCGTCGCCTTACCTTGGAATTTTTGGGGCCGAAGTCGATCCAAGTCTGGTCCGAAAGGCCCCTGTGCACAAAATAGTGCGCAGAAAACGCGAATCGATTGTCGAACTCTTCCCCGCAGAATGTGCAGCGGTAGTCGGTGTCCGCCTGCACCACCACCGGTTGTCTGCGACGACGCACGTTGGGCACCGGAGGAGCACGTGAAGAGGCGGAGGAGGTGTGTGGGGCCATGGTTTGGTGTGAGTAGGAGGGAGTGATTGAAGTAGGTGGGTGGGGGGGAGGTATTGGTTTCAGTGTGGGGGGTTTTATAGGTGAAATTTTAGGGGTTATGATGAGCGACGACCCCGACAATGTGAGGGCCGGTGGGGGGATGACGTGGATTTAGTATTGGAGATTAATATCGACATTAAATGCAGCAATTTGAAGAGAAAAAGGATGGTGCATGTGACGGGAAATTGTGGATTGCCTTTGCCTCTAAAGAATATAAAGATGATACCAATCGATTTGAATCGGGGTGAGTAGTGAGTTGATACGAGACTTGAGATTTGGTCTTAAATTATACTTCATTCGTTTCAAAATACATGTCATTTGACTTTTTAACACGTATTTTAAAAAAACTAAAAACTGTATAGTATATTGTCTTTTTTATTATCATTTTTTTACAAATTAATACTTACTACCAACAAATATTAAACTGTAAAAAAATAATTTTAAAAAAGTTAATATTTTATATAGTTTCTACATTTTTAAAATACGTGTTGAAAAGTCAAACCACATCTATTTTAGATCGGATATAGTACTGTATGTTAATTTGAAGCTTGTAAGGAAGCATCTTTCTTACTTAAAATTCGAAGACAAGTATATCTGACTATTGATAGATCGTCAATCGACGAAAAGCCGTCGAAATATACAACATAATACGTGCAGGAAAATCGGCAGAGCTAGTGTACCGTATAAAGTAAGGGTGAGCACAAATCCCGCAAATCCTGTCCCGGTCCCGTCCCGATCCCGGTGGGATTTAGGACAAAATAGCGAATCCCGTCCCGATCCCGTCCCGCAAAAATTATGCGGGACGAAACGCGGGACGATCCCGGTGGGATCCCACAAATCCCGTCTCGTCCCGCATATTATAATAATAATAATAATAATAATAATAATAATAATAATAATAATAATAATAATAATAATAATAATAATTTTTATAATAATAATAATAATATTATAGAATAATAATAATATATTATTAGTATTATTATTTTGAGAAAATATTATAATTATAATTATAATCATAATCTTCCATTTATAATAATAATAATGTTTGTTTATAATAATAATAATATTATTATTTGAGCAAATATTATTTATAATTATAATTATAATAATTTTCAATTTATAATAATAATAATATTATTGTTATATAATATTATAATATAATTTAATAATAATATTAATTTATAATAAAATTATTATTATTATTATTATTATTATTATATCATATTATATTATATTTTTTCTTGTAAATTATAATTATTTTATAATAATAAGAATAAAAAAAAGTAATATTATTATTATTATTTTTTAATTATAACGTGGCATTATTATTATTTTATTATTATTATTATTATTATTATTATTATTATTATTATTATTATGTTAATAATAATAAAGTTCTTACATGAAATTAGATCGGAGTCGGCTAACAAGCTGGGCTCCGCATCCCTTTTGAATACTAAACGCAATCCTAGTCAAAGTGTGGCAAATAGCTACAAGAGGCAAATAGCTAAACACGGTATTCTTCCCAACTATCAATCGATAATGATACAATATTTGGTGAATCTCGTCTCAATTTCTTTCCGTCCCGATTTAGTAAGATAATGTAGCCAAATATGTTGAACATTATAATTAATTATACAATCATTGTATGAGTTAATAATAGTGTTATAATATTATTATTATTAATAATATTATTATTGAATAATATAGTTGAGAAGAATACCGTATTCAACATATTATACAAATTAATGAATTATAAAAGCATTTTTCACTTTGCAAATTTATATAATATTTTATTATTTTTATTTGCGGGACAAGGCCCGTCCCGTCCCGATCCCGTCCCGTCCAGACACCATCCCGTCCCGATCCCGTCCCGAAAAAAAAGTGTCAATCCCGTCCTGATCCCGTCCCGTAAAAATTTCGCGGGACGAGTCTCGTCCCGGCTCAATCCCGTCCCGTGCCCACCCCTAGTATAAAGGAAGAATCTAAGCAATGGTTTGTATATGATCGAATGAGAAGGAGACTACATAAATGGTTTATAATAATAAAAAAAGAAGAAGATGATTTGTTTCCAAAATAAACACAAGTAATTAATTGTGTGCAGTAGAGTTCCAAGTGAAATGAACTATTGATAACGGACGGAAAAGCTATTAATATATACATTGCGCTCCTACCTATCTTAACGTTAATATACTCATCATCATGCTAATTAACAATTGATTTCTTAATCATCAAAGTTTAATGGGCGGCCGGTGCATAAGTGCACATAGTGATGAAGCTAGAAACTTATTAAAATAGGCGTAATTTTGTATAAATTATTCAGTTCCTCTTTGGTAGATTTTTTCTTTAGTTTAGCATATCAAAACTACGATATTTTTGTTGAAAGTAACGGTGATGTAACAGTGGCGGATCCTGAACTTGTTGATTGAGGGAGCGAAAATTTACGATAAAAAAAATATTTTATGTAATGTATCCTGAATTTGCATGATTTATTTCATGGCTTTCAAATATTTCAATATAACCTCATAATTTGAAGTTCTCGAATATAGTTATATTATTAAGATATGAAATTAATAAATAATAATTAAAATAAAAATATATCGGTTTGGTAAATGATGTAGGAAATAGTGTAATTTAGTGCTGAAATTTGAAACGCTTATAACTTTTTGCTCAGATATCGGATTTGAGCTTATAATATATCAAATCGAAGCTATCGACGAGAGGAATATGTATGTTAAATTTCATTTTCGATTGGGGGGCGACTGCCACTACTGTCCCTAAAGAGGATCCGCCCCTGGTGATGTTTTAATTCAAAACAATAACATTTTTGCTCAAAATGACAATGTTTTAGTTTAAAACTGTGACATCGTTTGAAATCTAACGATTCAATTATGTAATTTGCTGTTTTCTTAACATGCAATAGCATGTAACAAGATGTAAAAAATTTAAACCTGCATAATTTTTTATCTAATGGTGGAATTTAGTAATATAATCTTTTGTTTCGAAGCTTTTGGTTGAATTATATTATTAAAATATCAAGTTAAATAATTTAAACCTGTCGTTTATTAAAATGCATTTCAAATAATTAATCTATATTTAATTTTCAATCGTTCATAACTTTTTACGAGCATCCCGAAGGATGAAATCACGAGGATCTGAAAAAAATACAAATACATAGTATATCAAAAGAAACACCAAAAGCAAACCCGAAAAAACCCCAAACCCTAAGCAAACAAGCGGATACAACAACGAGATGAAGGAAACCCAGCGTGGTGAAGTGGATAGTGAGCGCATGGGACAACACCGACTGACACGATGTCTCGCCGCCGGAAAGACGGAAAGCAGAACTCCTCGTAAGGCAAAGACGACTCCTGGGGAAGTGTGGATCACACGACGTTCCCCCCACCTAGATGAGGGATCTTCGGAGACCACAAACACCACCAACACAATCCCTTTGATCAACCAGGGCCGCAGAACTGCTCGTCAACCGAAACTAACCACGAACCAACAAACGGATACCTAAACAACATGAGGAAATGAAGTACGACCGCGAGTAGAGCGAAGAGCGAGATAAGATTCCGAAATTTTTGTATGTAAATATAAACATATATGTTTAAATATAAGAATTTATGGAGTTGTAGGAGGAAATCGAGTTTAAAATATAGAAATATAAATCAAACCAGATTCGTGCCCACGCAAATAATTACAAGACTCCCTCCTTATGCAGTAGTGGGAAGTCAGGATCGATCCACGAGGAAGCGTGTCAGCGGATCTCAGGTAGCTGTAAATCTCACAGACAGAAAAGCAAACAGAAAGACAGAAATAACAAACAAAAGCAGAAAATAAAGCAAGGACACAGAAGCTACTCAATATCGAGCAACAGTCCTCGATATCGACTACAGCAAGTCGACAACAGACAGCAGAAATCGACCAAGAAACAGAAGACTCAGCAAAGACAGACGTCGAGTAAACCCTCCTCGATATCGAGTAAGATTAACTCGATATCGATAAGAACCTCCCCGAGATCGACAAAGACAGAAACTTTAAAAGTGCAAACTTTCGAACACAGAACTCAGATTTCGGTGAATAAAATCAATAAACTAAAGGACTTCCAAAGCCAGGGTATCTACACCACAACGATAACCATGCAAAGTAACACATAAAGGCATAAAAGATCATGCTTTCCATCAAATAACTTTCGTTATTAACAAATAGGAATAAAGAGGTTTTCGCATAAACCCTAATTGTTACTAACCGTTTTCACATAATTAACCCAAGTTGCATTAAGATCACTTTCGCTTCAATAATACAAACAAGGATCACCTTCAACTCTCGCAAAAGAACCATGCTTATAGGGATAGAAGACGAATTGCATAAAAAGATCAAACCTTCACCGCATCACTTCACATGGCTACCGTCGGGCTCACCCCGACCCTAGAAGTGGGTGGACTACTCGCTCTTCATCATCAAGAAACTCATCAAATAACAAAAGAAACTAACTTGCATTGAATAAAACTAAAAAGAAACCTTACAACCGAACAAGCCAAATCCGCTTTCGCCTTTCCGCCTTGCTCGCCACACACTCTCTCTCTCTATGTAACTACTCACTTCTTCTTTCTGAAATTAAATGACTAAATTCCAGCCTCTAAGGCTTTATTTATAGGCTTCATTCCCTCTCTAATTAGGAAAGAAGATCCTATCTATATCTATATATAAATATCTACTTACTTATAGATAAATAAATGGAATAAAGGAATTAAATACATAAAGGAAATAAATCTAAAGTAGGTAAATCTTCCATGGTGTTGATGGATCTTGATAAAACTTGATAGATATGGATAGATCGGACTCCTCGGCTCCAAGTAATCCTAGCTCGACACGGACAGCAAACCGCGTAACGCGGCTCGGATAGATCTCCTCGATATCAAGTAAAGTACTCGATATCGAGTAACTTGGGTGTCAACTTCAGCTGCTGGGCACCTCGAGTAACCAATCCTCGATATAGCTCGGGCAGGTGTGTCTGGGTTACTCGACATCGACAACTTTCGTCGATATCGAGTAACGTTGTGTCATCGACTTGCTGGCCTAGTGTTGTCGAGCAATATCTCCTCGATCTGCCTTGGACGGGCGCTGCTGGTCTTGTCGATATCGAGTAGTTTACTCGATATCGAGTAACTGGTGCTCGGCGTCTCCAAGTCTTCGGCTTCTCGACTTGGCATGGCTCCTCGACTCTGGGCATGGCTTTCAGGTTTGTCGATATCGAGTATTTTACTCGATATCGAGTAGAGCTCCGGAATCGGGTTGGCTTCGTCTTCAGCTCCTCGATCAGCTCCTAGTCGACCAGCACTGCTTCGGACATCTTTGTCGATATCGAGTAAATGTACTCGATATCGAGTAACTCTTGGTTTCCAGCTTGATTCGTCCTGGTTTCGTCGTTCTTTGACCTTGGATTTCTGTAGTTGATTTCCGAGCTTTTCGTCCTTTCTCAGAACTGCTGCAAATTGCTTTGAATTCTGCGAATTTAAACATAAACTGGTGTAGATTCCATAATTTGGTAAATAAACATCAATTACATAGATTCTGTACTATTCTTGCCCAAATGCATGAAATGTATGCAGAAAACGATATAAAAGTTACTGTAAAACATGGCATATTCAGCTCACAACAAGCGACACCGATTTATTTATTTTATTATATATATTTTGATTAGGCAGCTTTGGGCCCAAAACAAAAAGCCTTGGGCCCAAAGAAAACAAGACGGGTTGAGTCCACCAGTCTCGGGCCACCTTCGGGCCCAATGCAGGCCCGAAGCCAAAAGAGGCAGGAGACTGATGAATAGAACATGAAGCATCGATCTCACAAGCCGACAGAGCACTGCCCGGAGAACGGAGATGACTGCAGGCCAGAGGCGACAGGGTCGAAGGTAAATGGAGACCGGCGACGAGCTAAAAGCCGGGGGACAGAACCCAAGCCAAGCCGGCCAGCAGATTGGGCACAAAACAAAGAAATTTTGGCAAAACTGGAAAACTTAGGAAAGGAGGTTCTAGCCAACTCGAACAGATGCAGCGGTCAATTCGAGATGAATCAAGGCTGAATCGGTCGGAATTGAGACAAAAAAACCCCGATTGGAAGGGAGAAAGGCACCAAGCACTCAATTTGGAGACTAAAAAGAGCGATGGAGACAAGCTCTTCAGAGACAGGGGGGACGAAACCGGCGCTGAAGGAGGTCGGAGGTGTGCGAGAGAGAGGGAGATGAAGCTAGCGTCGACGACGGCAGCCCGAGGGAGATCGATATGGCGAACCTGGATGGCAGCGAATGGGCCAAAATGACCGCCGGACCAGGACAGGGCAAAGCTAGATGGAGGCGGGCAGAGCGACGGATTGAAGGGCCCCGGCTAAGCCAACGACGCCGAGGAGGAGCAGCCCAAAAAGGGACCACCGACACTGGGTCGGAAAGCACAGGGGAGGCACGATGGAGGAGATGATAGACCACCGGGTCGACGACAGGCCAAGCGAAGGCGGGGGAGTTTGTGGAAAGGAAGCCCTGCAGAAGAGCTAACTATTGTTCCGATCACTCTCCGAGGAGAGATTTGGGGCTTCCGAAGGAGAGTTAGAGGCTCCGTAGGAGTTTTAACGCCACCGCAATGGTGGTGGTTTGGCCACCGGGGAAAGCACCGATGGTTTTTTATCTCTCAAAAGAGAGTTTTTTTAATAGTAGAATGTTCATGTGTAGAAAGACCCCTGCGTGCACATATAGTACTAGAGGTTAGAAATCCGGTATATCATTATATATTGATTTTTCTATTTTAAAATTAATTGATAATACGAAGATATATCCCGTATGTCTCATTGTCTCCATGGGTGTAATTAGTAAAATATGTTTAGCTAACACGATAAATGAATCTACCATCTCATTCTTTCTATATCTTTCTATAGGAAGTCCGAGATCGGAATGTTAGGGTAACCTTCGTATCAATTCAAATTCTAACGAGACTATTGAGTATTGACTCCATATAATGTACAAGCACCCATGTAACACACAAGTCCGGTAAAACTAGATCTATCTATCCTCAACTAAATTTACAATTAAAAAATAAGTAGCACATAGAATTTATATACTTCCTCCATTTAAAAAAAATATATGTCTTTTCATTTTTTAACCTTCTTTTTTGGAAGATAAAAACTATATCTCTCAACCTCTCCATCTTGTATATATATACTTAACTTTAAAGACCCACTTGGAACCTATGACTTCCTTACCTTCAGGAAGTGTAGTAAGTCTCCATGTCTGATTTGCTTCCAAAGCATCAATTTCTTTCTTCATTGCTTCCTCCCATTCCTGATGCTTGAGCATATGTCACTGGTTTCAAGATCTTACAAGCATTTTCTAATTAATGAGCCCACAAAATCCTCTAAGAAATCAGTAAGATCAAACAGTTGTTAAACAAGAAAGAAGGTTGACATTGAGTTGGAAGGCTTGTGATTGCATACATAATCCTGAAATCTTGTAGGAGGCTTGATTACTCTTTCAGATCTCCTATTCTCTCTTACTTTTTCCTGTGGAATAGGTAATTAATCGACATGATGTGATGCTTTCTTTAGCTTCCTCATCCACCTGCCTAATACTGCTTATTGAATCCTCCACAACTTGTATGTCTATACTTCTTGACTCTGAAGGATCAACCTGCAGTTGTGAGATTTGTAAATTACGAGACCCCTATGACGTATGAATCCCTATGTCATCATCTGCAGCTGGATTCACTATAGGAAACATCACACCCTCTTTCTCATTGACCTATGGCTTGTCACCCTTGAAAGGAAACTCATCCTCTCTAAAGTTCACATCTCTACTAGTGAAGAAACATTTGTTCTCTATATCATATAATATGTACCCCTTTTGTCTAGTGGGATACCCCAAAAGACACACTTCTTGGATGTATACCAAATTTGTCCTTCCTGGGTTGATTTGCCTTTCCATAACATAGGCAACCAAACAAAGGTGACTGTAATCAGGAGCCCTTTTATGCAACATCTCATATGGAATTTTCCAATCTCTCACAACACTAGGAAGAAAATTGATCACATGAATTGCTGCCAATACACAATCTCCCAAAAACCTTATTGGAATTGCAGCATATATGAATCCTAAGTGCTCGTGTTGTCTCAATGACGCGCCTATGCTTTCTCTCTACTCTCCCATTTTGCTGTGGGTTCCCAGCTGGCACACTTCGATCTCTAATGGACAATACCTTTCTCACTGAACAAATCTCTACATTTCTTTTGCACAAAATCTGTGCCATTATCACTCCTAATCACTTTGATTCTTGTACTAAACTGAGTTTCAACATAAACCACAAAAGACTGAAGCACCTCATATACTTTTAGGTTTATCCTTTATTAGATAAACCTAATTAAATTTGCTATGATCATCAACACATGTCACAAAATAAGATGCACCTGACCAAGTAATTGTTTTATATGGACCCCAGAGATCCAAATGCATAAGATCAAACACATTTGCAGCAAGCTGAAACTCACACTTCTATTGAAACTTTGCTTAGATTGTTCAGCAAAAGTACAAATTTCAAAAAAAAAAAAAATCCTTCACTGTTTTGCACTTTACCAAATCTAGGTGCTCTAGCTTGTTGTTTGAAAAATGGTCTAATCTAGCATGGACTATTCTTATTGACTCAGCTGAGTGACTCACATCAGCTTTATTACAAGAAATTAGCCTTCAACCCATGCTCTTGTCCTTTGAGCCTTCTTTTGCCTTCTGATTTTTCTAGGATGAATAGTCCTCATACTCTTTGCCCAATGCCCACTATCTCCTTAGTGATAGGATCCTGTAATACACATTTATCAGGTTTGACATCAATTAAAATTCCATCATCTAACAATCTGGTCATTGACATCAAATTATACTGAAAACTATTAACAGCAAGCACATGATGTATCACAAATTTCTCATTAACAATCAACTCTCCAACTGTGTCTGCAAGTTGAATGCTATGATCAGGCAAAATAACTCTGATATGCTTACTAAGTTTCCTTGTTTTGACTAGAATGTTCACATCTGTACCCATGTGGTTTTTTGCCCCTGAGTCTACTATCCGTACAAAATTACTTCTACTCAAAGTTGCACTTAAAGAACTTGAGAAACAGTACCTGTTAGATTTGCTGAGGAAGTGCTAGCAACATTTACTGAAGAAGTCGTGATGTATGTCTTTCCCTTTGAACATCCTGACCATTTCCTTACACACTGCATTCACCAATGCCTGATCAACTATGTGTTCTTCCTCAGCTGTATCAAATGGACTATCCTGCCCATGTGTATCCACTACATTTGCCATTGATCTATTGCCATGTGGTTTACCATTCCAATAAGCACTTCGGCTCTTTTCCGGATAGCCTATCAGCTTGTAACACTCATCTCTCAGATGCCCTTTCATATGGCAAAAATCAAACTTCTTGTCCCCATTGGACTTGTAATCAAACTTGTACTCTTTTCTTCATGCTCTATTTCCATGACCACCTTGATATTGCTTGTTCACATGCATAGTAAAGCCTTCTTGTTCCACCTGAATCGAACATGTGACCATTTTCTGCCTCTCAACCTGCCAGACTACATAGAAAGCCCGATTCACAGTTGGCAAAATCTCTAATGAAATTATATTACTTCGAACACCATCAAATTCCTTATTTAAACCCATGAGGAATTGCATCAACTTATTTCTTGAATCCTGATCAAGAATCTTCTTCATTAGATTGCACTTACATTGTGCCAAGATCCCACAATCACATTCAGGTAATACTTCAATGCTCGCTATCTCATCCTAGATTTTCTTGAGTTTGCAGTAATATTACCCAATAGATTTACTGCATTTTTCTAACGACACCAACGTTCTCTTAAGCTGATACAGCAATGGCCCATTCGCTTGACCAAATTGTTCAACTAACTCTTCCCAAAATTGCCTTGCAGATTCCACATACATCAACGTTTCCGCAATCGAATTCACAATTGAATTCAGCAACCAACACCTTACCATATAATTCGCTCTTACCCATCTTTGATACTCAGATGATTCTATGCTAGGTTTCTTGCACCCACCATCAATAAAACCTAGTTTGCATTTTGCTCTCAAGACCATTTTCACATTCCTACCCCAATTCAGGAAATTCAACCCTGTAAGTTGCAAAGAAACGATATGCGCACCTGAATGATCTGAATTGGTAAGTGCTAGCGGATCTCCAGATGCGAAGGCATTCGATTGCTGTTGGGAACCTTGATTTTCCGGCACAAACTCGAAACCTTCATTCGGTATCACCATCGCTGCTAGACCTTCGTAATTGCTATGGTGGAAATTGAATCTGTGATCAGAAACTACACCTAAAACACTCTCCTCAATGCATGTGCTCTGATACCATTAGAATGGTGATCATTTCACCATTAAAGACTCGAAGAACCTTGAAGAGAGAAAATTGATCAAGAGGAATCGTTTCTGTTTCAATAAGCGTGAGTAATACAGAGACGTATGTGTGCCTTATTTAGCACATCTGCAACAACCCAACAACAAACACATTACACCTATTTACATCTAGGCTCCTTTATTCTTCTATTTACATAAAAGATCATATATATATTATGTATCTCAAAATTAAGCAATGCTATTTTTCTGTTGAGGGGTGGGGAAATGTTTGTATACTTTTTTTTGATAAGGTAATAATTCGGGCGGAATAATCCTACATGATAGCATCCTATTAGTTTGTTGATATTTGAAGATGTCGAATAAATGTGATTTATTGTGTAAAATTGTGGTGTGTTTAGGCTCAGATCTACTTCATATTTTGTGAGATATACTTTCCATAACTTAAAGGAATTCGATCATAAGATATTTTATTTTAAAATTTTAGTAAAATATACGAACAACAATCTAGAAATTGTAAAGGTGTAAACGATAATCTAGAAATGGTAGACGGATGACAAGGTAAAGAAAGATAAAAATAACGACCTATTTGTTGTAAACGACCAAATACGTACTTGGGTTGGTATTTAGGTGAAGGACGTACACATATAGGTGGGAGTTGTTTAGGGAGTCTCTCGAGACCTGCAAATTAGAGTTCTGGATTGGTGGAGGCAAAGGATAGCATGGGTAATGGGTTGAGCTTTTTACTTTTATCATGCGTTTTTTATGGTTACCCTTGTATGTTTGTTTTCCTTTTTCACTCTTTTTTTTATTTCATTGTATTGATTTGTTGGAAACATGCTTTTGGTTTGATTGTAGAATGGATGCATACACCCAGAACCCTTTCCACCCCGATCTTAGTGGGATTTTGCTAGGTCGTCATCGTTGTTATTGATGTTGTTGGTTTTGTACGTTGTTGCATTAAAATTTGGATGGGTCAATATTGTTTGAGGTACCTATTACATATGCACAATATTTCAGTTTTGATTATCCTATTTTGCAGTGTCCAACTTGAATATTTGAATTTTTTATATTAGTTCCTGCTACTTAAGCACATACTATTTATAGGCCATAGGCACATGTAGGGGACTTAAGCCAATGTCTATGAACTACCCTTGCCTCTAGTGATTACTTAGTTTTGAAAATTTTCACAATTGGTTAGTGCAATAGAAAGTGTTGCTGATCATTGTTGTTATCAAAGCTTACTCTATCACATTAGACATATGGTTAGCAAGATATCTTGAGGTTGGTCATCCGACGAACCCTTCAACACTAAGTAACTTTCCTTTTTTTGGTTAAACACTAAGTAACTTTCCTAAGAGAATGGGAAGGCAGGACCTTATATTGGTATTTTAGTTTGTTCTATGAAAGCTTTGCAGGAAATAAAAATACAAATGATACATGTTCTACAAATAAATGTAAGAGATTTTTTTTTGTTATTTGTTCTCTACTATTTACCCAATTTAGTCATCTACATAATTTATTGACATTGACCGAGGAATGAATTGGTTAGAGTGAAGTCAATGAACAAATAGAATCATGATCAGACAATAATCGTGGAGCGAACAAACTCTATTTAGTGATAAATAAAGAAATTCATGCACAACATGTAGCTACAAAAGATAAATTTTGCTAGACAATATAACGTTCAAGTGGAGAAAATACCAACTATGAAGTATCTTGGAGAGGAAGGGTTGTCATTTAGAGGTCATGATAAATATGTTCATTGACTCTACATACTAGTAAAGAATATTTCATTGATTTCATGATAAAATGTTATTTGAATGAAGAAATTGCAAAAATGTGCATGTTGTTATTAATATTCCTAGCATGTCATGTAAAATGCATCATTGATTCAATCTTAGTTGGTAATTCACTTAATGTATCTTATAATGAGAAAATGCTCATTTACCATCATAAGATTTATTTCTAACAACCTTCACTTGAAGATAGTACATACTTCAGCTAATCTTAAGAAGCATAATATATGTAATTTGTTTTCAATAATCAACCTTCAAATACAAAATATTTGTTACATGGTTATAATGGTGAGACTAGCGGGCAATACATGTGATCAATTTTACGGATTGAAAACGTTATTCCTTGAAGATTGCTTATATGTATATACGCATAATCACTACTTTGTCAATCGAATACATATTAGCTTTGAACGCATGCATGTGTGATAGAAGTGCATGATATGAAATTGTTTTTTCAAATGTTAATTTCCATTGTTAGGTTTGTTGACTCTTCATCAATTTGCTTGAATAAGTTAGAAGATATTTAGAGGGCATAAATTAAAAAACCCTTAGCATATGAATTAGTATAATTAATTAGGAAAATTAAAGGTTTACGCTTAAGTTATAGTTTAATCATATAGATAATAGGAAGTGCAAGAGGTGATGCAAACGATTAATTATCTTTAAAGTATATATTAAGGACATTTTTTTTACAGTAGACAAACATTAGGGTGACATGCCCGAAGCAGGTTAATTCACACCCTTGATCATCCCTGAGAATGATGTAACAAGATCCCCTTGCAAGGGGAGATTTGAAATCCTAAGAATGCCTCTATACTTAGCGATATAATCTGTTGTTGCATTAGATTCCTTATAAAAATGTCGGAATTCAATTCTATCAAACTTAGTCTTCAATGAGTTTTTTTTACAATAGGTAAACATTAGGAGAGTTTCATGAAAACCGTGAAACACCTCTTAGTCTTCAATGAGTTGATTTCTTCAACAACTCTACAAATCTCCCAGCCGACTTTAATATCTTCATTGATTGCTTTCACTTTGTATTTTGATTGTTGCTCATTATTAAAGTGATGAAAAATATTGATTTACTTTCTCAAGCTTTACAAAAGCAATCACATGCAAGACATTGTCACTTCTATGAATTCTGTTTCAACTACAAAATCACTTCTTTAGGTTTCAAGAAATGATGCATGGTGGAATAGTTTTTTATTTTAAAGTTTTCTACAAAATCACTTCTTAAAGTTTCCTACAATTTGTCACTTGCATAAATACAAAAAAATCAGTAATTTTGTTAGATATTATAGTGTTGACAAATTAATATCCATGAGCAACATCTTTACCTTCATTGATAAATCATTAATTATTTCTAACTAAAATGTTTCTTGATTAATTGGAGTTTGTCGTCTTATGAAGTTAGTACCTAACGGTAATTTATACAGCCTAGTCATTTGATATAAGTATAGGTCATTATTTCATTAGATCGATTTGGTTGTTTTGCAAAATTAATATCCACGCATGGGCAATATCTTATTATCATTAACTTAAATAAGAATAAAGCGTTTCATAGGATTTGTCATTTTCTAAATAGGTCGGTATTCGTTATGTTTGGTATCTTTATGAATTAATATGAGCAATATCTTCAACTTCACTAATATTCATTACTAGAATTTGTAATTGATGTATTTGTTATATTGACAAATTAGTAACGAATCTTAAAATTTTAACTTGCTTAGTAGATAGTGACAAGTAGAGGCATTTAGTCGTTAATTAGAGTATGACTTCGAATATTTAGCTAAGCAATATCCAAATAATTAGTAATGATTGATTTTGTTGTAGAGTATGTTATTTCAATACAACAAAAATGTCAGTTAGTAGGAGAATTTCTCATCATTGAAAATTAATTTTTTGCCGATTAAGACGATGAACAAAATAATTTGGGCATTTTAGCGCACAACAAGGAATATTCCTAAGACTAGTGAGGAGCAATAATTTGGGCATTAAGACGATGAACAAAATAATTAAGCGCACAACAAGGAAATAGAAGGCAATGAACAAAATATGTGATACAGATAATTTGGGCATTTTAGTTATTTGATGCAATATTCCTAAGACTATTGAGAAGCTATTGTTCATCAACTTTGCTACCCAAAAATCATTTTATAAATGTTTCCAAAGATGTTGAATCTATTTCTTAGCAAATGTGCGATACTGTTATTTTGACACCCTCTCGAAGAATATTGTATTTGCACTTTTTAAGGTTATGTTGTATTTTCCATTTCCTTTGTTGTACGCTTAATTTATGTTTTAGTTGTAAGTTGCAAGCAATGAAATTCACCTTATACTTTGAAGTATAACTTACTGCAATTAAAAGATAATTCCCCACCTTGTGGGTTAAAGGAATGTTAGAATAACTTACCCTAATTGATTCATTTTTATTGTAGAAGTAAGGAGTAAAAATATTTCTCGCCACTAAAATTGGGTTGTTATATTCTCGATCTCTAATTTCACATAAAAAAATAATGAAAAATGATATTTCATTGAGAAACACATACATTTAGCAAAAAAATCTAATCTTTGTCACTAATAAATTTAGCGGGTTTGCATGATTTTCATGAAATATATAACTAAAAAAAAGGACTTTGACATATTTCCCTATACATGTAGCGAGGAAAGTGATATTTCTCGCTAAATGTTTGTTTCAATGACAAAAATATTTCTCGTAAAACATGAACATATTGCGAGAAATTTAAACTTTTCTCATTAATGAATTTGAGATTTATTTTTCTACTTTCAACTAAGCCCAACGACAAAAATGACATTTCCTTGATAATTAATATATGACAATTTTTTTTTAGCAAGGAATGATAATCTTTGTTCCTAATAAATTTGGTGCACGAAATTGGTCGAATTGGGGTTCAGTTAAATCGAACCCGCAAGAGTTATATTGGATCAAATAAATCGTTTTTTTTTTACCTTTGAGACATTTATGCTTGTATATACATTAAGTTAATGTTTATCAATTCTTAATCAGTACTACATTCTTTAAAATTATAAAATAAGACATTTTTTTAAAACTCAAAATTATATAAATTATTATTTTTTCAATATTAATTTCATATTGATTACTCTTAACTACAAAATTATAAAATAACCAAAAATTGATATTTATATAGTTTTGGTGTCTTAAAAAATGCTAAAAAGTGATTCTTTTTTTAATGGAGGGAGAACAAAATTATATTTAATTATACTTTATGCATGATAATATTACCATCCATATATTATTAAGTAATCAAATACTTAGATTGTTTTGAGTATTTTAGGGAAAATGATAAGATTTTTGTTGGTTTCGGACATAATCGGGTTTGAGTTATTTTCGATTTCGGGTCTAATCGGTTTCGATCAATATATAAATAAAAATGTATAATAATAATAATAATAATTTGAGTACAAAAAGATTGA
Organism: Persicaria maculosa; assembly: GCA_963922045.1. Classification (NCBI taxonomy): domain Eukaryota; kingdom Viridiplantae; phylum Streptophyta; class Magnoliopsida; order Caryophyllales; family Polygonaceae; genus Persicaria; species Persicaria maculosa. The sequence continues at coordinate 64,620,924 of OY998255.1, forward strand.
AAGATTTTTTATCCTGCAGCTCCTCTGACGCTCTGTGGTTTCGGGTTTGAGTTATAAAATAACCAAAAATTGGTATTTATATAGTTTTGGCGGACCACTACAATAAGCATTGACACTTGCTCGATCTATATATAAATAAAATCACACAAATATTTAAAGGATCGATTTCCATTATTGAAAACTAGTCTTAAACTGCATAATTAGCATTGACAGCAATCCATGCTTCCACAAACAAAAGCCCAAAAAAAAAAAAAAAAAGACAAATTAAACACCATAACATGGATCTCCAGCTACCTATCCCGGTGTTTCCTCCATAGTACTCTAAGGAGATCGATCGATCAGTTCAGATCGACTGCGGAGATCACCTTACAAACTTATAAGCTTAGCAACATAACCAAATTAAACCCTAATGATCGAATCATTAATCAATTATGATTATTTCCTTCCCAACTGATCTGATGAGGCGAGAAGCTGGGAAATTCGATTCCACGAGGCCGGGCCCGTAACCCTCCGGGGGGTCAGCAACTCCAGCTCCGCCGTTGGATGAAGAGGCAACTCCGGGCCCTTGGCCCCAAACCACCGGGCCCATCTTGCTGACCCCATCAGACAATGCCACGAAATCCCTGCGAACAAGAAGCCCACCGGGCCCAGGTATCTTAGCCGCCGGCCCGGCCTCCTGCAAACGGGCCCTCGGGTTGTTGAGGAAAAAATCCGCCCGCTGGTTCTTGACCACGAGGAGGCCGCCACGCCCCTGAACCCTGACCACCTGGCCCACCACACGGGCCTCAGGGCCCGGAGAAGCGCTTTGGGGCTGAGTTGCCCTAATGGGCTCAGGGGTTCGGGCCCGGGCCTTAGACCGGGCCTTACCCTTACCCTTACCCCGGGCCGGCCAGACCCTCTTCTTGTACTCGTAAGTCTTGCCCTCGTACCGGGCCTGGATGATATCCTTTCGGATCTTGGAGCCCTTAGGCCCGAGCATGATCCAAAGGTCGTGCTCCACATCTTTGTGCTTATTGTAGTGGCCCGCCAGCCCATTGCCCGAACTGAAGCCTCTCGGACAAAAGTTGCAGATGTACTCCCCGGCGGCGCTGGCAGGCCGGGCCCCGCAGAGCGCCGGAGGAGCTGCAAGGCGAGAGGGGGAGGAGTTGCGTGGAGCCATTGGCTTATGAAACTGATAGATGGATGAATCGGTGGGTGGGTAGGTGAGGGTTTGAGTGTGGGGTTCTTTTATAGGGGATTGGGAGGAGTAAGGATCCCGGGAAGGTGAGGGTTTGAAGGATATGCGATGGAGGTAAAGGTGGGAAATGACGTCGGATTCTAATTGATTGCAAGTTGCAGCAAAGGGAGAAGAAAGTATGGTGTGAGGGGGAAATTATGGATTGGCTTTGCCTTGAAAGAAAATAAATGATTTATTTCCGTAACAAAATAAGTAATATATCGTCAATCGTCTAGTAGAGTACGTTGCAACTGAAATGAATATGTATTGGTAACGGATGGATTGTTATTAATATATTGCCTCCACTCTCTTGACGTTGAGTATTGCTCCCATTGATTAAAAATGTAGGATTTTTTTACATTTGTGTAGTAGTTGAAAGAGCTAAAAATTGTATGAAATATTAATTTTTTTAATTAATTTTTTTAAATATCATAATTATTATTAATAAGTATTATATTGTAGAAAAATTAATTACAAAAATAATACTACATCCGTTCAATAAAACATGTCACTTTACTATTCACACACGCTTTTTTAGGAGATAAAAACTATATAAAATATCTAGTTTTTTAATAGTTCTTTTTAACAATTTCGCAGTTATTATATAGTACAAACTTGTTAAAAAAATTTATAAAAAAATAAATATTTTATATAGTTTTTATCATTATAAAAAAGTGTGTGTGAATAGTAAACGACATGTTTTGCCGAACGGAGTAAGTATTTTATATAGTTTTTAGCTCCTTAAACTATGTGCACAAACGTAGAAAGTCTTGTATTTATGATAGGAGGGAGCATCATGCTTTGCCCTACGTTTTTTTACCCTATTTCATTAGATATCGATATATTTAACCAAGTTCGTTAAATATCTATGTTAAAGCTATAATTTTACCAAATTTTATCTTTTATTTCAACATCTATATATCTATATTTTAATAAATATCAATATCAATATTCAATATATAATACTAAAACAGAGACCTGAAGTTAACTTTGGTGCAATTCGCTTATGTGTACGTTATTTTCTACTATAATCTGACCTGGGTTTTTGACACGTTAAATAATGATGATCTAATATATTTAAGTCATGTGTTATCCTATATGTTCATCTCATATCTTGAGTGATTACAAAATCTATCATTTACCATGAGTTATTCATTCTCAACCTCATATCTTAAGTTGTTATAAAACCTATTATTTTTATGATTTCTTAAAAAATTTACTAAAAAAATTCAAAAAAATTATTTTATTCTTCACAAATTTTTTAATTAAAATAATTTCAATGTAATAAAATATAATGTATTAACAAAACGCCCAAAAGCACGAGTAACAAATACTAGTTTATTTAAATTCGAAAAAAAATCATTTCATTGTTATTTTTAAGTTGCATAACAATTAAAAAATATTAAATATTTTTAAGTTGACATACCAATTAGAAAAATACTAAACGAACTTAATTAGTTGAATGGATGTTGATGGGAAATCAATATATAATACTAAAACAGAGACGTGAAAATACTATGTGGCGAATTTTGGTAGAATTTGCTTACATGTTGTACTCAGGTGCAATCTGACCGAGTTTTTTTAACACGTCAATTAATGAATATCTAATAAATTTAAGCCATGTCAATTACGGATTTCACATTTTTAGCCACATCATTATTAAATATCACAATTAATTTAAATAACAAAATTTTATCATATCTTGATTAGTTATATTTTGATCAATTTTTTGACTTATTTAAATAAATCTAATGAATTTTGATAAAATAAAAAACCTTATCAATGTACCATAGAAAAGCACTAAAATTATGTATATATAATTCAAAAATCACCTAAAAAAACTTTCGAACTAAGTTCTAGCTATTAAAAAATTGGAATTGTTTAAAAATATTGTTAAAAAAATTTAATATTTTATATAGTTTTTAACACCTAAAAAAATGTGTACAGACATTCACCGTTTGACGCCACACGCAAAAATCCTCCCCTCAGCGTCCCTGATTACAAACCTTGGTGAGGCCAAACCTTTGAGGCTTTAGGCCATCTCCCATGGTAGGCTAAAAATTGGATTTTGGTCTAATTTTGCTCCCATCCTAGGCCAAAACTCATTTTAGCCATTTTGTTTTTGGCCTATTTCTAAAAGAAAGGCCAAATTTGGCTTCCTCTTTTGAAAGGCTAAATGTTAAATAATACAATTATAAACCTATATATTATATAGTTATGATTTTTGATTAAAAATAAAAGTTGTAGTATTGTAAAGATATTCAAGAGTTCTTCAATATGAATGTAATATTTGACATATTTAAATTATCATTGCATAAATGATATTTATAGAAAATGACATCAATCTTTTTTATTATAGATTAATCAAAATTATAATAAAAAATAAATATTATGTTGCTTAATGTACTAAAGATTGAATCGAATGACGGAAATGAGATGTGAAAGTTCTAAATTATATTAGTATTTAAATGAAATTTAGCCTACCAAAATTGGCCTACGGTGGAAACAACAAAGTCGTATAATAAGCCAAAAGAGAATATTCTATACAATATTCTCTTTTAATAGGTTATTTCCCCTAGCCATAATAGCTTACGGGGGAAGATGCTCTTATATCGATCATTTTTTTTATACTTCACAATTCTTAAAATAAAATTTTCGATTTAATTTAAAAGCTACGTCATTTTTTGGGGTTAGCAAGGCCAGGTAAGAAGGTGGGAACCGTGAAAAAAAAAAGTCAAAAAAAAACCAAAAAACCAAAAAAAAAAAAAAAACCATGTATTCGAATTGTCCTTTATATGAGTTTGTTGTATTTTGGAGATGCCTCGCCTCATCTCGTGCTTTGGTTTTCCTTCACTTGATTTTACGGATTTTCCTTTTTCCCTAACTTTTTTCTTAGGTGATTTTATTTCATATATGGACAACAAATCATTTGTGAATATTTTTTATGGAGTAATTTATGTGAACAAATGAAATTAATCTAGAATGCTGGATTAAGAAAATCAGCGTGCATGTACGACTGAGATTTAAAAGAAAATTTGAAAAGCAAAATTATTCGTATGAAAAAAACATGATTATTCGTAGATAACTTATCATACAAATAAATACAAATAATCATGTTACAACAAAAAAATAATTTTCATATGAAAAACTATTTGCACATATGAATAATTATTCGTACATAACTTATCATACAATTAATTCACAGTTCACACCTTAAGAGGTGTTAACATCATATTTATCCTCTATATACGACAACAAGAACGTTCAACAACAACATTTCCACTTTATCCCGTCGGAGCAGGGTCTAGGGGGTCAAGTTGTACGCACTCTTTCCCCGACAACATCGAGAGTATTTCCTAGTGCCCAACATAAACTTATAGAAAAACAAAAAGACAAGTATAACAAATGAAACTAATGAAGATGATTAAGAGATGACATGGTGTGAGAACGTAGGGGGATACCATCTCTGTCACTTCTCTGAGGCCTAGTCTAACCCTCTCTGAAAGGAGATGCTCCTTCAATGCGTTCTATCCATAACCATGCTCTCGTTAAGGTTTAGAAGGGCAAAATTATGTGTAATCAGGATTTTGCCCTTCTGAAACTTATAGTCAACGAATATATAATCAAATTCGAGTTCTAAAAATGAAAATGAAACACCTTTAAAATTTGTTAGAAAGTACATTACCCTTCTCCTTATAATTAACTCTGTCATTCAGAAATTATTGTCCTAGTTTATCCGGCTTGAATTGTTGATTGGGGTCATTTGCACAAAAACATATACATTATAGTGGTCTATCACACAAATCGAGTGGGGTTCCATCTTAAAATCAATTAGCAATAAAAGTAACCCACCGACTTATATATACAGAACTTATGTTTGGATTTCACAATGTATTGATTTTTTTTGTCGACTCCACAATGCATTAATTATAATGTAATTATGTTACCACAGTTTGTGCATGTAAGTGTTTGGTTGAATCACTGTTTTATGATTTTATCTCAATTTTTATGAATTTTTTTTGTTGTACAACGTACCAAACGCTCACATATAAACCAAGATAAAATAATTGTATTATATATAATTAATACATTGTGGAATCCAAACATACATAGGTACCCTTAGTAGGTTGTTAATTACATAATTCTTAGGGTTTGATATCTTGATAGTTCAATCATTGCATTCATATTTAAATTCACATCAAATTATATTAATCTCTACAATAATTAGCATATTAATACTTTAGTTAATATAGTAATTGAGTTTATCCTGGATGTTTTTTAAATAATTAAGATTAAAAAACGTTTTTTTTATAATCTGATTAAAAAACGTTTTAATTTGCTTTTAACATGATCGTTTTGGGGACTTTAGTTAATATAGTAATTGAGTTTATCATGGATGTTAATATATATCTAGAGTACGTACGTAACTTTTAACATGATCGTTTCATACAAAAAGTTTGCTATATTTTGCATGTTAGATTTGACAAATTAATATCCACAAGTAACATCTTATACTACATAAATCACGACTATTTAATATCCATTAAATAGTCGTCATTTTTCCGTTAAATTTGGTTGGTTTGACAATTTTATACCCATGAGAAATATCTTCATTAATTATTACTAGAAGTAACTTATATGTTGTCAGGAATACACCTGTCCGAGACAAATTAGGGTTGAGATGGGGTCAAGGTGAAAGGAAAGAGATGAGAAATAGAGTTAGACAAGAGAAGAATTGATAGATAGAGAGGGGTAGGAGATAGAAGGAGATTAAAGGAATTGATTATGTGATTATTCATTAGATGCCTCAATTACAAGAGGTAAGGATATTTATACTCTAATATCCAATATAATCCCCTAATATTGACTATCCTTACATATGTTCGTTAGAGATCAATTAGCAACTTCTAATATAGTTGTTGCTAACAAACGAATCTTTGGTAGTTAATATCATACCCATGAGAAATCTCTTCAATTTTATTAATCATTAGTAGAAGTAACTGATATGTACGTTAGAGTTCGTTATGCTAACAAACGAATCTTTGGTAGTTAATATCCGTTAAACAGTTGTCATTGTTCCGTTAAATTTGGTTGGCTTGACAATTTTATACCCATAGGAGGAATATCTTCGACTTCATTAATCATTATTAGAAGTAACTGATATGTTATAAGTTAGAGATCCATCAGTAACTTTTGACGTACATAATTGTTGCTATTCTTTTAAATTTGGCTTGGGTTGACAATTTCATACGTAAACCCACGACAAATCTCTTCAACTTTATTAATCATTAGTAGAAGTAACTGATATGATCGTTAGAGTTCGTTATCCTAACAAACGAATCTTTGGTAGTCAATATCCGTCAAACAGTCGTCATTGTTCCGTTAAATTTGGTTGGCTTGACAATTTTATACCCATATGAGGAATATCTTCGACTTCATTAATCATCACTAGAAGTAACTGATATGTTAGTTAGAGATCCATCAGTAACTTTTAACGTACATAGTTGTTGCTATTCTGTTATAAATTTGGTTTGGGTTGACAATTTCATACGTAAACCCACGAGAAATCTCTTCAACTTTATTAATCATTAGTAGAAGTAACTGATATGTTCGTTAGAGTTCGTTATGCTAACAAACGAATCTTTGGTAGTTAATATCCGTTAAACAGTTGTCATTGTTCCGTTAAATTTGGTTGGCTTGACAATTTTATACCCATATGAGGAATATCTTCGACTTCATTAATCATTACTAGAAGTAACTATATGTTAGTTAGAGATCCATCAGTAACTTTTAACGTACATAGTTGTTGCTATTCTGTTAAATTTGGTTTGGGTTGACAATTTCATATGTAAACCCACAAGAAATCGCTTCAACTTTATTAATCATTAGTACAAGTAACTGATATGTTCGTTAGAGTTCATTATATATGCTAACAAACGAATCTTTGGTAGTTAATATCCGTTAAACATTCGTCATTGTTTCGTTAAATTTGGTTGGCTTGACAATTTTATACCCATATGAGGAATATCTTCTACTTCACTAATGTATCATTACTAGAAGTAACTGATATGTTAGTTAGAGATCCAACAGTAACTTTTAACGTACGTTGTTGCTATTTTGTTATAAATTTGGTTTGGGTTGACAATTTCATATGTAAACCCATCAGAAATCTCTTCAACTTTATTAATCATTAGTAGAAGTAACTGATATATGTTCGTTAGAGTTCGTTATATATGCTAACAAACGAATCTTTGGTAGTTAATATCCGTTAAACAATCGTCATTGTTCTGTCAAATTTTGTTGGCTTGACAATTTTATACCCATGAGGAATATCTTCGACTTGATTAATCATTACTAGAAGTAACTGATATGTTCGTTAGTGATCCATCAGTAACTTGTAACGTACATCGTTGTTGCTATTCCGTTCAATTTGGTTAGGGTTGACAATTTCATACATAGACCCACGAGAAATCTCTTCAACTTTATTAATCATTATAGTAGAAGTAACTGATATGTTCGTTAGAGTTCGTTATGCTAACAAACGAATTTTAAAATTTCCTGCTTCAAGTCACGATAACAAATCCACCTGTCTTTAAATTGCTTAGATGGATGTGTAACTTTAATTTGTAAAGCTAATTATTATAATCCATATATATATGTATATATAACATGCCGCATGTAACAAATACTGATTTCCTTCACAAGGTAGTACATAAAAAAAAAAAGGGGAATATTGATTTATGACATTACTTATAATCCATATGTATAACATGCCGCAAGTTAGGTAACAAATACTTCCTACATGATAAAAATAGTAGTACTACTTTACAGTGCATACATATGGTGAAGCTGGGGAAAAAGAAAATAAAAGTATAAAATTTCCGTGCAAATCTTTTTTGATTTTTATGAATCAATTAAATTTGTATGAATTAAATCATTGTTTTTCTTATGAGCAAAAAAAAAAATCCTTCTAAAATCCAAAATGGACTGATCAACTTGAAAGAAAAATATTATCCTCCGACATTTTTTTTATTTATTTATCAGGATTTCCTATATGTCAAATCCTTATGATATTTTTTGAGCACCAAATCATTATGATGTTTTTATAGCATTGTATATATAATTATATGTACTTAACTACATTTTTTTATTATGTAGCTCTCTCTCTCTCTCTCTCTCTCTCTCTCTCTCTCTCTCTCTCTCTCTCTCTCTCTCTCTCTCTCTCTCTATATATATATATATATATATATATATATATATATATATATATATATTTTGATTTTTAACACAAAGTTAAAAATTATATAAAATATTAACTTTTTAATTATTTTGTAAAAATAATTTCACTTTTTTTATCTAACTACAATTAAGTATAAAATTATATAAAAAATATTGATTTTTATATAATTTTTAGCTTAATATAAACGTATCAAAATTATATAATTTCACAACTACTGTTGAACGGATGAGAGTACAATTTTGAGAACAAAAACAATACAGAATTATTGAATTCATTTACGGTTTACCAATCGTTAATAAGTAAATAGGTATGGATTTGAGAGCGGATGTAAATATATTGCTGAGTTCCTCTCTTTCACTCTGCTCGATCTACATATTCAATCGCACAAAGGATCGATTTCCATTAAAAACTGAACTAAAATTTTAAAAAAACACACACATACATGTGGAATTCATACTAATTCCACTGTTCTACACCCAAAAAAAAAAAACAAACACATACAACAGGGATCTCCAGCTATGGGAGATCGATCGACAGGCCGGCGAGACCGGCCGCCACCATATAAGCTTAAACTTCTAATTGAAATGAACCCTAACTACTAATTAATTAATTAATCAATTATTATTATTTCCCTCTTCACCGGTCTCATGTTGCTAGAAGCTGGAGAATTCAGATCCGGGATGATGCGGCCGAAGCCCGGTGGGGGACCAAAGTCAGCAGCAGCTTCAGATCCGGCGCTGGAAGATGCACCAGCAACGTCGTCTTTGCTCATCGGAAACCCTACGGGCCCCTGAGCCCTAGCCACCGGGCCCGTCTCTCGGAAATGAGCCATCGGGCCTGTCTCCCGGAGGATAACAGGCTCCCAGAGCCCTCGGGACAGAGAAAGCGGGGCCCGGGCAGTGGGGAACCCAGCCCGGCCCATGGGCCCGATAAGGGGGAGCTGGGGAGGAGCGAGTGGGGGGAGAATTGCCCTAACGGGCTCTGGGGAGAGGGATCGGGCTCCGGCCCGGGCCCATCCCATCTTCTTATATTCGTATTCACGGGCTTCGTTGCGGGCCTGAAGGATCCCTCGGCGGACCTTAGAACCCGCGGGCCCGAGCCGGAGATAAGTGTCGCGGGATTCGCGCCTGTGCAAGTTGTAGTGCCCCGATATAGCGTTGTGGTTATTAGATCCTTTCCCGCAAAATTTGCAGTGGTAGCGGTACTCGTCGGCTGGCCTGGCGGCCGGCGAGGCGCTGCGACGCAAGGAGACAACCAGGGAGGAAGGGGCAGCCGCGGAGGAGGAGTTACGTGGGGCCATGTGGCTCTGTTAGCTTTTTTCTAGGGTATGACTAATGGACAATATATGGATTGAAGTGAAGTGAGGGTGGGTATCGGTTGGAGTGTGGGTTTTTATTGTTGAAATTTAATATTTTATTATTTCATCCACTTGCTATTAAATATTCAACCGGTCCGGAAATACATATGCGTTATTTCAAGTTTTTGACACTTTTTTTAAAAGTTAAAATTAAACTAGGTAAACTATTTATATTTTTATTAATTAGTAAGTGTGTAATTATTAAAAAAAAATATTTTATATTTTCTATAGTTTTAATCTCCTAAAAAACTTGTGAAAAAAATATTTATTTTTGGACGGGTGTAGTATCGTCACTCCTATTTGTTTATCGTGAAAATCGTGTCATCCTTAAATTTTCGATGATGTACGTACATCCATGACACGATATATATATAGTTCCTCCAAATTGACCTATTTGATTGTTCATAAAATGATGTTTTAAGAAAATATTAACTCAACCTTTTGAAGTTGTTTAAAAAACATATATCAACTTTCAAAGTAAGAAACATAACTTAATCTTTGGGATCAGATCGGTGGTAACAAATTAAGCATTCCAATTTTATTTTATTTACCAAAACCATATATAAATTCGGATAAAAACGATGACATATAATTAACAAAATTAAAAGTTCGGTAAAATTTAGCCGATATTCACTTGTTTCAATGAAAATGATATCATTCTATCAATTTTATGTCATTGTTTTGACCCAATATATGGTTGAAAAATGATTGAGTCGCGATAATTTGTTATCATCTCTCCTAAAAGCTGTGTTATCTTTCTTACAGTTGAAAAGTGGTGATATGTGGCCTCTTTGTCGACGGGTAGGGGTAGAAATACGAGTGAGGAGATTGAGTAGGTTATTACTTTTGTGGGCTGCACTTTTATTTTCAGGGGTGACCCTTAGTTTGGTGCCCTTGTTTTTGTATCTTTGGTTTAACCACCTCATCTATATATTTATCTGTTCAGGAAAAAGTGGTGATATCTTTTTTAACACTCCTAAAAAGGTTGGGTTATTTTAATTAGATTTGCCTAAAAAATATCTTTGTTCAATTCAACTAACTTTTTCATAAATTTTAGTATACCTACTTACACATTTTTAACTAATCAATTTTTTTTAAATACCCACTTTTGTTTAATTTTTTTATCAAAATATTGGAGGTGCATACGTACGTGGTCACATCCTCTCATACCTTCCAAGAAAGTAACTAGACAGCTGACATGTTGAAGCATCTAGGGCTGAATTTTACCATAGCTGAGGAGCGTATTGGACTATATGTAACCAAGGGTAGTTTGTGTAACTTAAGACAATATGGGAGGACTTTTGTAATTACGAGAATCAGAGTTATATAAATACAGAACTCGTGGTTAGTTGTAATCAACATTCTGTACACACACTATTCTCTGTAATCAAGCTTAGATCTCCATTGTTTCCCTAATCTTTGTCTTCAATGGAGGTTTTCTCATGATATCAGAGCCGACGGTAGCTCGGTCGGCCTTTGAGGGTTCTCGCTGGTCTTCGTCCTAAGTTTCTTGTTTTGCTTTGCTTTGTTTACTGGTTGCCTGTCATATTGTGTGATTTCTGTGGATTTCTCGAGATCCATGGATGAGAACATTGATCCTAATAATCCAATTGGTGTGAATACTTCGAATGATCCTCTTGCGTTGTCTAATTCAGACAATCCAGGATCACAATTGATTCCGGTGAAGTTTTCCGAGAATAATTTCTTGGGTTGGAGTCGTGGAGTACGTTCGTCTCACCCTGTGTACATGCCAAGAACAAGATTGGGTTCATTGATGGGAGTTTTAGCCAAGCTTCGGTCGGACCTGCTAACTTTCAAAGGAGGACTCGGGCAGATTACATGGTCCGGTGTTGGTTGCTTAATTCGCTTGAGAATTCAATTTCAGAAAGCTTCATGTTCGTGGATTTTGCGAAGTAGCTTTGGGAAGAACTACGGGAGATTGGTTGGTTGATTACTCTTTTTAAATTTTACAAGACCTGATATTTCTTACTTAGTTCAGCATCTTTCACAGTTTGTAAGTAATCCTCGGGTGCCTCACTATCAAGCAGTTGTACGTGTTCTTAGATATCTTCGAGGTACTATTAGTGCTGGATTGTTTTACTCAGCTAGATTTGCTCTTCATCTCTCAGCATTTAGTGATGCAGATTGGGGATCTTGTGCTTTTACAACTCGTTCTCTTTCTGGTTATTATGTTCTTTTAGGAGATTCTTTTATCTTTTGGAAGACAAAGAAACAAAAAACTGTTTCTAAGTCCTCTGTAGAGTCCGAATACATATCCCTATCATGCACTTGCAGTGAGCTTGCTTAGCAATAAGGTTTGTTTTTGGATCTTCATGTCAGCATTCCATTACCTATTTCTTTGCATTGTGACAATCGTGCTGCTATACATTTGGCTGATATCCTGTATTTGACGAAAGAACCAAACATCTTCAAATAGATTGTCATTTTGTAAAGGAGAAACAACAACAAGGTTTTCTTCACACACATCATCTTCCCACTTCTCTGCAATTAGCGGGCATCATGACAAAACCATTGGGTGAGCAACATCACAGATTCCTATCTACCAAGTTGGGATTGGTGTTTGATACACCGAATCCAACTTGAGGGGGGTATTGGAATATATGTAACCAAGGGTAGTTTGTGTAACTTAAGACAATATGGGAGGACTTTTGTAACTATGAGAATTAGAGTTCTATAAATACAGAACTCGTGGTTTAGTTGTAACAAACATTCTGTACACACACTATTCTCTATTAATCAAGCTTAGATCTCCATTGTTCCCCTAATCTTTGTCTTCAATGGAGGTTTTCTCAAAGCGCTGTCCAGCTGAGATCAACGACATCGTCCGAAATGATGCTCTTAGGCATTAGTTTAACCGCGCGCGGTTAACCATTCCCAAATTTTCGCCTTGTATAAAAAAAAAGATACGTACGTACATATTAAGAGTTATCATACGTTTAATATATAGTAACATGAAAATTTTATGTAACAAATATGATATATGTCGATCGAATTGAAATGATAAGTTTCAAAGGGTTAATATTATAAATTGCTCTTGAAGTTTTAGGGGCTTTTATTAAAATTCGTTGAGACTCATGACTGGGATCATCTTAGAATCAATTAACTATAGGAGAAATTAAATAATTCACTATCGCATGTACTAAGTGGTGGAGCCAGAAAATTTTTGGAGGGGGAGCACAATCATATATGTACGATATAGTTTGGAATTAAATTGACATAAAGAATTATATATAATACGATAATAAATGATGTTATTTTAAGATAAAATGTCATCGATTTATGATAAAATGCTATCATTTTTTTCGCACCTAGAGCTTATAGTTGTTTACAAAATGAGTTGATTATGAGCACATTTATATGCTTGATTCAAAGCTCGGCTAGGTTCGATTGAAATTCAAATAGGATGAATTTTGTGAAATTTATAAATTTTCTTTTAAATTACTATGTCATGAGCAAGTAAAGTTGCATAATAGTTGGAACAAAAAAAAACTCATCACAAGCTCATGCATTTACTAATTAAACAAGTCGAGTATGAGCTCAATTTCAAATATAGGTTCGACTCGAGCTTGACTTGTTTCTAAATGAGCTAAATAATATAATAATGTATAACCTATAATGTACGTATTTTTTTTTATCAGATGTCTCCGAAGAGACTGTTGCACTCATAACATATAATAATGTATAACCAGATATAAAAATTTTAAACTTGTGTAACTTCTTATCTAATTGCCGAAATGATTAGTATAACCTCTCATTTCGAATCAATCGAGATGAATTATAACATGTGAATGTTAATTTAAGTAAAATATAAAAGCATTATGATCTATTGAAACTTGGATTAATATACCTTTAATTTTTAAACATTCATTACTTTTTACTCAAATATCAAATTAAGGCGTATTATATATTCAAACAATGCTATCGACGAGGAAAATATACCTAGTTAGTTCATCAAATAAGAGAGGGGGCACGTGACCCCCAGTACCCCTTAATATGTAACAGTTTTCAGGATTTTGATAAAGGTGACAATTTGGTCTAAATCCGATGGGGGGTGGGGGGGGGGGGGGGGGGGGGGGGGGGGATGACGTGGCATAGGAGATTAATATCGACCATTCATTGCACGTTGCAAGGGGAAAATGCATGTATGGGGTGAGGGAAATTGATTTATTTCCGATATGAAATTCGTAATTGTTTGCAAAAGAGATGAAGGTGAAGTGATTCAATTAAGTGAACGATTGATAACGGACAATGTCATTAATATATATTGGCCTCCGCGCTCTAAACGTTGATTAGGTTCATGATTTACATTAAAAAAATATAATTAATTTCATGCTTAATATGTCATTGATTCTTCAGTATTCAATTTTGAGTGATTTCTTAGTTAAATTTTTTTTTAAAAAAAAAAACGTTTGATTGATTTCTCATTTGGTGAAACTTTATTGGGCACATTCATAGTAGGGGACACTCTATATACATCAGCTTTATTTTATGAATTTGATGAATTAATTAAATAGCCGTAGGAGTGAACCTGGCAATATTATAAAGAGGCGAAGGCACAAATTTTCACCCTAATTTGAGTTTTGTCCTAACTTTTGTAAAATTTAGTAGAGTTCTCACTTTTATATATTCGGCTGGTTATTTGACGATTTTGCCCTTCCCTCTTCTTTTACCGTTGATCGACATCAAACGAGCGGAAACTGCCCCGACGATGGTCTCTGTGCTACCGCTGTCAAATTTCGACTGAATCATCTTCAAAGGAGTGATTTTTGCTGTCGATTATTGCATTTTCTTACCATAATTGCTCATATGGCGGAATTCGCTGGTAGTTCAGGTGCTGATTTTGCTTGATCGTTTTCCTGTTGGTTAGGGTTTTTTTTTCTGCGGTTTATGTAGGTTTTTGTTCTACTTGTGCGGGATTTTTGTTGGTTTAGAGTGGGGTGGTTTCGTGCTAGCAAATGCGGGAGTGTTGTTCGTGTTTATATTATCAAATATGCGATTTCTACTGAAGATTTCTACATGCTCCCATCGTTTTTCCTTTTCTGATTTCTATGTTTTCGTGTTTATCAGGTTCACTTACTGATTTAGTCAGATACATAAGGCAATTTGATGTGAGTTTTTTTTGATATTGATCTTTTTCCCCTGTTTGTTTATAAAGTGTTGTTTACTTATGTTGATATGCATTTATTTTTGACATTTTTGCTTGTTTTTAAACAGAACATTTCTTATTGTATTCCTGAGGATGAGTGGTTCCATTCTAGATCAAACAGATAGTCTTATCCCGATGTTTGTAATCTCATCAAAAGTCATCTATCGGATAAACACTATGAGATATTGCGCAAGAGTTGTGTGGGGTGGGTGTTGACACAGGGAACCAATATGGTTTCTAACTTTCAGCTCATGCATCAGATGATGTTGCGTCAAGTTTCCACCAAAAAGAAGATGGAGTTGTGGTTTAAGGTTGATGGATTTATGGCTCGCTTTTCTCTTGCTGAATTCCATGTTATTAGTGGTCTTCCTTGTGAAGCTAATGGTTGCAAACCACCCAAACATGTGTCTTCACTTGATTTTTTTGGGCAGAAAAAATGCTCTTATAAAGAGTTAGTTCAGTGTTTTAAATCTGAGAGAAAATCTTCCGAGAAGAAGTTGATTCTGGCTAAGTTGCTTATTATTGAAAAGGTCATATTATTCAGGAGATCAGAGTTTGTCAGTGAAGAAAACTTACCCCTTGCTTGCGATGAGAATGAGTTTGAAATTTATCCTTGGGGGAGAGCTTCGTACACGAAGTTGGTGACGACATTAAAGAATATAGCTCTGTCTGATTGTAATGATGATAGAGGTTGTTATGATATACATGGGTATAATCTTGCTTTTCAGGTAGTCTTTAATGTCGCATATTTATTGCTTGTTATCCTTTTTGAAGTTTGTCAGCATATTTATTGCTTGTTATCATATATTACTCTTCTGGCTCAATATTTCAAATATTTTATGTTTATTTATACCAGTCATGGATTTTAGAAGCCTTCCCATCAGTAGCTGCAAAATTTGACTGTAATTTCAAAATGGTTGCTGGAGATCCATACTCTTTGCGCTGGGAATGTCGCATTAAACACATATATGATAGTGCTTCTGCACTTTTTGATGATCAGTTGGTAAGTTTATTATGTTTTGTAGTTGTTATTCAATTTATTTAATCTCTGTTTTAGGCACCATTGTCCACTACTTTTGGTAAATTTGCAAAAACAATAGAGACGTCAGCAGAAACTTGCAAAAACACCAGACATGTCAACAGAACCACATTTTTGCAAAATTTTTAATTTTTTGTATCAGAAATGATTTTTGTTTGACATTGATCATGTTTGATTTATTTTTTTATAGATATCTTAACAAATAGGAACCAAATTATTGCATAAGTGTTAAGATACTTTTATTTAGATCACATGTCAGCAGAGTAATAGATTGTTAGATTACCTCAATTCATTCTCAAATAGGAATGAAGGTTTGGATGTGCCTATTCATTTAAATATAATTGCATAACATCTAATTATATTTTATCATTAAAAGCCAGTAGGTAAATATCTTTTATTTGGCTTAGTCATTTTACGTCAGCAGTCCCAAAGTTTTGCATAAGTATTATAGGTTATTAGCATAGTTGTTGTTTTATTGTAAATATTCATGCTTTTAATCAGATATTTACTCTATTTTGTGTAGGCACCATTATTCCCCACTTATGGTGAATTTGCAAGAACACTAGGGATGGTGTATAGTGAAGAAGTTGCTGATGAAAGAGTTGATGACATTTCTCAACCTGTTTTCCCCAAGCTGGCTGATGGTCTGTATGAAAGTCATCGATTGCGTACAAAGGCATATAATAATAGGTTCATACGCAATGATGCTTTAGCTGTTGTTGTTGGGAATGACGACGGCAATTTGGTCGAGAAATAGATTTAGATGATGTTGTTGGGAATGATGAAGTCAATTTGGAGGTAAAACATGATGTTGTAAATAAAGGAAAGAAGATGACATCCTTGAGAAGGGGTCGCTCCGCAGGTACCTTTCATTCCTCCCCTGTTTTGTCTTTAGAGGATAAAAAATCAAATAAGAGGAAATCCACTAATATGCGGAAGAAGAAAGAGTCAGGTAAGAAGGTTCTGGTTTCAGGTGCTGAGACAGATGTGCTAGTCAAGGAGTCTGTTATACCTGTTGTTGCTGGTGACAAGGTTGATCTAATGATTGAGTGCGAGAAGCTTGCACCTTTAAAGATTGTTTATCACAGTCTGAAGAAGATGAAGACTGGTGATAAAGAGCCTAGGAATGTATTCTATTCAGAATGTGCTGAGAAGTCTGTATCTTTGCAAGTCATGTCTACTGCAGCTATGTTGGTCCCTGATGGACTGTCTAATGAAAAGGGTGATGTGTTTGGTTCTGATCGTGATACTGGTGGGGTACATGAGGATGCCGTTGACTCTGAAACTGGGGGTGCCCTTGACGATGACTTTGGTGGCACCCATTCTGTTGACTCTACCGGGTGAACTGTGTCTCCCATTGGGTCTCCTCATTCCCATGTTAACTCATCTGGTCCAGAGATTCAAGACATACCTTTGGGAGTTGATTCTGATGCAAAAAAAACCTGGTGTTTGTGTTGATGATCTGATTGATGCTTCAATTCCTGAAGTTGAGAAATATGGCCATGTACCCGGAAATGGTTGTGGTGTGGGGGTGTTGTTTCCCAACAAGGGTGAAATAAGGGATGAAATGGGTGATGTTCCTTTTAAATTTGATGCTAATGCTCCCTCCCCTGTTATTGATAGTTCATCTCAGCTGGTGCAAGAAATTTTTAGGCATCTTGATAAGCTAGAACAGTTGCCTGAATGTATAGAGGAGTTGGCTGCCAGTGTAGGTGAAATTAAGACCTGTATGGGGAAGTTAGATGGGATTATTAACATGTTTTCTGTTATTGGGGAGAAGTTCACTTCACTTGAGAATAAGGTTACAATGCACGCATGTACAGGTGATGTCTCCCAGCCGTTGCATTCCATTCCTAATGATGATGCTGGTACAACAGTTAATAATGAAGTTTTCCCTGATATACCGGCGGATTTTCCTGTTGCTCACGGAGTTGTTTTGGATTTCAATAAAGGAGATGAAGTAGGTATCCCAAATGTTGATCTAAATTTACCCTCTAATGAAATGTCATTTGAGTTTGGTGTAATATCTGAGGCTGACATTGAAGGCAAGCGTCGCATTGAAGTTGGTGATTTGAATGATGTTCAACCCGAAGTTGATGGGGAACATTCTGATGTGAAAGAATCAAAAGTAGTTATTGAGGATGTAGTTCTGATGGATGTTGATGTCATTCCAACAGAAGGTGAATTTGGCGTGTCGCATTGTACTAACAGTGATCCACAGTGGTTAAAAATTGCATGTTCTGCCACTGAATATAAGGGTGTAGGTTTTGATATGGAGGATTCGATTAAGTCTTGGGTGGGAGGTGATAAAGATGGCTATGTAATCACATTAATGGGATCGGAAGGTTGTGCTATGAAGCCTCGTCCAGATGAATCTGATGCTCTATGTCCTCCATCTACTATTGTTGATGTTAAGGTGCGTCCCTCCTCAAAAAAATTTCCTGGCGATGTAGATAAAAATGACGGTGACATCTCTTTACCGGGGGTGGGCGTTGGAGATGCAAAGGGTCTTCCTGATACTGACATCCATATTGATGCTGACATTTCAGTGGGGGATGTGGTAGGTAATGATTATGATAGTGGAGGTTGTCAAGTTTATTCCACTGAGCAGGAATTTCATGCCGTTCAGACTTGCTTTGATTTGAAGCGGAGTGGTGAAGTTGGTGATTTGAATGAAGCTCAGAATGAAGATGTTGATGTAAAGGACGTGAAGGGAGTTATTGAGGATGCAGGTGGGATGGATGTTGATGGGAAGCAAATGGAAGGTGGAATTATTGATGCACATCGCCCTCAAGGGGATGCACAGAATGATGTTCAGAGTGAAGATTCTGATGTCAAGGAAGTGAAGGGAGTTAGTGAGGATGCAGGTGGCATGAATTTTGATGTGAAGCCAATGGAAGGTGGAATTATTGATGCACAGCACCCTCAAGGGGATGCACAGTGCTTAAAAATTGTGTGCGTTGACACTCAGATGTCATCAGATTTTAATGTATTATCTGAGGCTGACATCGATAGCAAGTGTAGTGATGAAGTTGTTGATTTGAATGCTACCGAGTCTGAGATTGATGTCGGAATCTCTTATGTGAAGGAACGAATTGAATTTATTGAGACTGTAGGTGGGGTTGACGTTGATGTCAGGTCATTGGATGTTGATTTTGTTGATGCACAGTGCCCTTTAGGTGATGCACAGTGTATAAAAATTGCTTCCCCTAACACTGAACATGAGGGTGGAGGTTCTGATATGCAGGATTCAATTACTGGTTGTATGGGAGGCGACGAAAAGGATGATGGTATCACACTAATGGGCTTGGAAGGTGTTAATATAAAGTTGCAATAAGATGATTCTGATGTTCTGTGTCCTCCATGTAACGTCGTTTCTCTAGAAATGGATCCCCTCTAAAAAAATGTTGGAGTTGATGTTGAGAATGTTGATGACATGGGGTGTGGGGCAGGATATTCTTATCGAAAGGAATCAACGTTTGCTGGTGACGTGCAGAAATTAATGGTTGGTGATGTAAATGCAGTTGGGAATGATGCTAAATGCAGCGCAAACGATTGTGAGATGTCATCATCTCCATCTATTGTCATGAGTGAGGTTCTTTTGTCATTAAAAGATGTTGTTGAGGGTGGACTGTGTGATGTGAAGGGTATTGTCGTCGGCGATGCAGATGGTGTTTGTAAGGCTACTGACATCTCACCCACGGAAGCTGGGACTGCTTCTGTAAAGGGTTCTGCTTCTGCTATTCCTTCTGTATCAGACAGTCTTGTTCTAGTTCCAGACGATTATGTTGCGCCAAGCTTTGCTGATTGGGATACATATGCAAATGATCCTACTATCTTAAGTGACATTGAAGAATTAAAGCAATCCAACAGCTTTCCTATGGACAATAACTTTTTGTTCGGCCCACGTGTAGATGAAAAGGAAAAGAAATTAGCACAGTACAATGCCAAGAAGTCACTTATCAGCAACGAGGATCACCAGTTTATGTATTCTATTATAAAGAGCAACCGGTATTTTGTTTTTATTATATTATTCACTTACCTATATATTAATATGCTTTTATTATTTATTACTCTCTCTATGATTGTTGTAAAGTTATGTGTATTGTATATTCTTTTTCAGGAATTTTTCTGTTGCTACTCCTTCTGGACGGTTCGGCAAATCATTTTTCATGAATATTTTAAGTAGGACCGAGTGGTTGGATTCAGAGGTAAGAACTGCTGACATCAACCAAATATGGGGTTGTTTCCCTTTTTAATATGCTTGACAGTAGTTTGTTTTTACAGAATCTTGAAGCAGGGTTATATCATAGGCTGATTTGCATGGATATACCATTTCATGGTCCACTTTGCAAAAATAACCTACACCCAAAAAATTGGCAAATGAATGACAAATTGTCATTCTTGCAAATTAATCTCAACAGGTTGCCGGTTACACTTTGCACAAACAGGGAAAGAGGGTATGAAAATTTTGGACACGTGTCGAATGGAAAGAGGGTGGGAGAGAGAGAGGGGGGAGAGAAAGAGACCCATTTAATTGTTTAAAACTAAATTTCAGGCATTTTTATTTGTTAAAATTAAAAAATAAATTTATTTTTGAACTTACTTTAATTTTATCTATCTATAGACACCCACTTTATATATGTTTATGGAAAAAAATATTTCGAAGTAAAGTTTGGTCTATATCGCATCTTGATCTCAATTTGGAGTATGGCATGGATAACCATTTGGATGGCAAATACAACAATTCAGCTGGCACAGAAATTCACACAACTGGCAAGATAAACCAGAAAACCTGGGCAGAACCGACAATCGTTGCTCCGGAGATGAAAGGTAAAGCTCCCGATATGGAAACGATTAAACAATTAAGACCTAACCCAAAAACTACAAAGTACTAAAGTTCCTAACCAATACATAACAAGTTAAGTACAAAACAACATAATGGGTAGAACTGACAATCGTTGCTCCGGAGATGAAAGGTAAAGCTCCCGACGTGGACATGGAGGAGGGGGAAATGCTCATAGAGGATAGCATGTCGTTTGGGTCTGTCAGGAGCAAGATAATGGAGACAAGCAGGTACCCGTCTTGGGGAGAGTTCCTTCGCTGGAAGCGCCGGAGGACATAAGCAAGCGTGGTGTGGCAAGGTGAAGAAATTGATGTCTAGTTGGGTAACTCTTCTTTTGCGTAGCCGAATGTAGTATTTTGTTAGTTTGCTTGTAACTCAATGACACTTTGGGATTTTGGTGGTTTTGAATGTACATAACTGGCCGTTTAGTTTGTCGACGATGCAAAAGACAAATGTATGCGATTTTTTGTTTACTAGCCAGTATATGATTTTCCCTAGCCAATAAAATCAAAGTCTATGCCAATAAGGTAATAACCCCTAACACATCTTATTTATCTCATAAACTTCTCATCCTAAGTATATCGACCATTAAACTCAAACGAAATGTGTCATAACGCAGAATTCACAATAACCATCCATAACACATATAAACAAGTGACCACAAGACCACAACATACCTTATCAGTAATCAAACACAAGTCATCCAAAAGGTGGAAACGATTAAACAATTAAAACCTAAGTAAGTGTGGAATGGTAAGGTCATCATATGCCACTCGTCGTACGGACGCCTTTTCTTTTTAGTCGGCGAAGGATGGTTTTTGTTATTTTGCATGAACTCAAGGTAAAGTATGTGGTTGTCTATTTTGTTTGCCTAAGATGCGAAACCCGAATATTTGCGATGCAAATTACTAGCCAGTAGATACTATTATCTAGCCAGTGACAACGATGTCTTAGCCAATGTAGAAGTAACCCCTTCCGGATCTCGTCTTAGCCAATATAAGACTAATCCCTGTCAGATCTTGTGTCAATCTCAGAAACTTCCCAACAGCAGGATAGACAATATTAAGCACAAACTAAAGCAGTCAGAACAACATTCAGAACAACCAACCATAAAACCATCCATACATAAATCCAGAACATAAGGGATTAGCCATCAAAAAGGGAGGAAACGTTTTAGACCTAAAACAAACACAACGAAGTACTAAAGCTAAAGCCGATTGCTTTCCTTCAACATCTTCCAGTGTGCAGCAGCGAGGGCTTGGTTCATGCGATCCAGGAGGCCCATATTTGAGAAGTGGTTAGACCTCCCTCTAAAGCTAATGTCGGCCGCACATTTATCCCACTTCACGATTAATATCAACAACACAAATGCAACAATATGAAGTTGCCTACGAGTCCACATGCATGATTGTCTTGCCAATATCAGATCACGCTTGATTCCTAACACAACAAAAAGTCTTCCCTCCTTTAACTCTAGTCATGGCCGCTCGGTGTGAACTTGTGACATCATTGAACAACCTGTTCAGAGGTTGGTAACACCAATGACAGTAAATAAAAAAAGTTAGCCAGTACTGAAATAATTCTTGCCATTAAAAAAAATGCATGCCATGATAGAAATGCCAATTTACCTGTAAGCATGTGATTTAGTTACTAGCTGGAGAGCAGAAGCAGTTTGGGTTGCGAGGCAATGGCGATTTACACCCTGCAGATTGATACACCTCTTGTTAAAACAGGTGTTCAATCCTCCATAACTATACTGGAAATTAGGATTCCAGATTTTTATCCACATTACTTAATCTTGCCAACAAAATCTAAGAAATATATTTGACATCTTCTCCATTATTATCCCCAATTCAAGATTCAATTGATTGTTCTTGGTAGAAATCAGCTGTGCAGTCCCCTTCAAAAAGATCTTAAGAGTTTCAATTGGTTTAAAACTCAAACTAATAAAGATACATTCTTGAAGCTGCAAACCAATTTTTAAGCAAAATACTTAATGCATTCCACCAGGCACCACATTTACAACCACAACCCACCATTTCTGCAAGTTGAGTTCTAATTAGGCAAACAGAAAATTACCCTCTTTCTTTTTCTTTTTTAAGAATTGAAAAAAGAAAGCGAGTAATTTGGATGAAATTAAAGTAAACCACTGCCAATCTTTCTCAAAATGAATCAACAATTGAACCTCAAAGGTTCGATTTTTAACACTGGCAGAAAATTAACAAGAGGCAAGAAAATTAATATGCCGCTCATCGTTCAAGGTCCGCCAAAGATAGAGAGAGAAGGGGAGGGAGAGAAGCACTCACTGACTCCAACCCGCCATAGATGAGAGCGGGTTCGAACTACGTTCGGGCTTACCGGATTCGATCCATTCCTCGAGGAGGGCGACTTCATTGGAGGGCGAGAAAACGAACAGCGAGGGAGGGGAGATGAGGGATCGGTGTGGGGTCAGGGGGGCATGAGCCGGTTGGGTTCTGGGCTGGGGGGTGCGGGTGAGGGTGGCAGTTCGAACGGTGGTGGTTGGGTGGCCAGAGGTGGCTCGTGGAGAGCAGGGAACGGCCGGAGAGAAGAAGGAGGCGGGGCGGTGAGGGTTTTGTTCAACAGGAATGGTGACCTGTGAAAGGGGGTCATGTGAACCGGTTATTTTTGCCAATTTTTGGGCATATTTGCTACTTTTGCAAATTTTCAAGGGGAATGTCATTTTTGCAAAGACCTCAAATATTTGGTATATTGGATGCTATTTACTGTATATCATATGAGAAAGCGAATTTCTGTAGAAGCGGACAAGTACAAGAATTGTGTGGTGTTGGATTGGCTTTTTGTCCTTAAGTACTGGCCTTCATACGCTTCAACTTTTGTGGAAGATGATAATGTTGACAAATCTATTGAGGCTTATTTTATGGGCATTTGTCCCGATGGGTATCCTAAACCCTGGGCTTCAGCAAAGAAGATTTATACACCTTTCAATATCCACAACATGCATTGGGTAGCCTTGGAGATACTAATTGATGAAAAGGTTATAATTGTGTATGATTGCAATGTTACTGGAATTCGTGATGGGTTACTTGAAGAATATTTGCAACCAATTACTAAGTGGCTTCCAATCCATTTGGCCAAAGTTGGTGTGTACGGAAATTTCACCTCTTCACCCTTCAAGTTATTCAGGGTGCCTGATTTAGTTCACGATCATACTTCGTACGTGTTCTTCCTGTGTTGACATACTTTTTTTATTTTTATCATATATTACACTCTTTCACCTTTTTATTTTTCCCTTTTTGTGTTTGAATTGAAGGTGTGCTTGTGGGGTGTTTGTAGTAAAAGCAATTGAAGCGCTTATATTTGGAGGAGATGTGAAGGCAATCACAAATGAAAAGCTCTTTCGATATCGAGAACTTATTTGCTTAGATTTGATAAAGGAGCGATGGAGCTTTATAATGTAAATATGTATTGTCATTAGACATATATTAGCTTTGTTGTCAACTTTGTATTTTTATTGAAGATTCTGTATTATTTGACAGCGTTTTCATTTGTATTTCTTGTAAGTTTGGTTTAAAAGAGCAGTCACTTTATCAATTTCAATATAAATTCGTGTCTATAGCACAAAGTATTTTTATGCATATCACATGTCAGCAGAGCAACATATTGTTATAATTATTCAATTCATTCAAAGAGGAAAAGCAAGCTTTTGATGTCCATAATCATTTCAATCTAATAGAACATCACATTGCATTTAAGCATTAGAAATTGGTAACTTAATATCTTAGATTTAGCTAAGTCTCTATATGTCATCAGCATCAACTTATGCATATTTTAATATTATATCTGCATATCAGTCAAATGTAGTTGCATATCAGTAAAATATTATTGCATATCATACTTGTACAATTTGTCCACACCTAATTTAAGTTAGTTGCACATCAACCTATGCGTATTTTGGATATGCATAATCATTTCAAGCTACTAGCAAAATATCTCAGTGCATTTTAGCATTAAATTTAAGTAACCCAATACCGTAGATTTAAGCTAGTCTCTATATGTCAGCAGCATCAAGTACAATGTCAGCAGAACAACATATTGCTATACTAATTTAATTCGTTGCTATAGACAAAGCAAGACTTTGATATCCATAATCATTACAAGTTAGAAGCACACCATCTCAGTGCATTTTAGCATTAAAATTCACATATCTAATACCTTAGATGTGGTGGAGTCATTATATATATCACATGTCAGCAGAGTAACAGATTGTTATATTAATTCAATCCATCTAAGTGCATTCTAGCATTAAAATTCACAAATCTAATATCTTAGATCTTGTGCAGTCTTTATATGTCAGCAGCATTAAAGTTTTTATTTAGTTATACAGGTTTTCGTAGCATATCTGTGGTTTATTTTAGATTTATCTCTTTTAATTTCTTTTGAAGATTGGTTTCCAAGAGAAGTAACTTTATTATTTTGAATCTACATTCGTGCTTTTGGCACAAATTCTGTTTTTTAAGCCAAATGTCAGCAGTGTGCCAGATTGTATTATTAATTCAATTCATCACAAGAGACACACAGTGTTTAGTAGCATAACTATTCATGGTTATCAATTTTATTCAACCATTGTTGTATTTGTATTTTTTAAAAAAAAAATAGGGAAAAACAGATGCATTGGGAAATCGCCCTTTAAAAAGAGTGACATATTGTTGATGGGGGAAGTTGAATAACCGCTTCTTCCTATATAAGGAGACCCTCACCCATCTGTTTTTATCCATTACAAAATCTCCTGACCCTTTTTCTTCTCTCTCACCATCTTCGGAACCCCAACCCTTTCATACCGAGCCAAGAAAATGGATTACCTCTTTTACCCGACCACAATGATGGGGGAATATTACAAAATGTGCGATGAACTGGACAAGGACCGATACCCAGGGTATCATATGTCCTTGCTTGAGGAGGCTGCGGAGACCAACACTGCAGCGAAGAGAAAGGATCTTTTGGAGGCGATCGAGCTTTTCTAAGGTTTTTACTTCGGTCTCTACCAGCAGAGAGATCATCTCTCTTATTTGATCAAGCGGGCCCTTGAAGACGAGGACGAGAAGACTGCTGAGGAGGTAAGTCGATTCTGTTTTAGATAATATTATTTAATAAGTAGTTAAATATTTAACTTTTTCATTAAAAAATGGTTGTAGAATCAAGGAAAATTAGAGGAGGTGGAGGAACAGATGCAGGAGTTCAGGGTTAACATATTTGAGACGATTGACGAGGTTTATGCAGAAGAAAAGAAGAGGAAGGAAAAGATCGCAGCCTTCCTTGGGAATTAGATGATTATGTTTCTATTTATGTTATTTTGGGTTTATGAAACAATATTTCTGTTACTTTGGGTGTATGAAACAATGTTTATGTTATTTTGGAGTTCTGTTATTTTGGGTTTATGTTATTTTGCGTATCAAACATTATAACTGCTGATGAATCTATAACTATAATGTTTTATATTTTAACTTTTCTGTTTTTATATTTCTGTTAGTTTACATTTTTGTTCTTTGATATTTTGTATTGATTATCAGTGTGTTCAACTTTTCTATTTTATCAGTTGCTAAAATGTCTTTGTGTTAAAACAGAAATTATTCACATTATTTAAGTTAATAATGCATTATTTAAACAAATATTGTCTGTTTTATGAGTTTGTAAAAATGTCCCTTCTGTTTTATCAATGGTTAAACTAAAAAAAATTTATTTAAAAAATGCAATGATTATGGTAGATTCGAAAATCTTTCTTTTTATTCAATACCTATCTAGTGGAGTGTATGTGTTTTCAAGAAGGATGGGACATCTACTTTTATCACACTCAATCACTTTTCTTGCATAAGTAGTAATTGAGTTTGCATATCAGGACATAATATATGCATATTTAATAGGTAGTTTTTGGGGTTTAATGTATGTACTTTTGCTTATCCAACATTGTAACTGCTGATGAATCTACTTTAATGTTTTATATTTTAAAATTTCTGTTTTATATTTCTGTTATTTGATATTTGATTATCAGTGTGTTCAACTTCTCTATTTTATCAGTGGCTAAAATGTCTTTGTGTTAAAACAGAAATTATTGACTATATTTATATTAATAATGTATTATTTAAACAAATGTGTTTCTGTTTTATTAGTGTGTTAAATGTCCTTTCTGTTTTATCAATGTTTAAACTAAAAAAAAATTATTTAAAAAATGCAATTATTATGGTAGATTCAAAAATCTTTTTTTTTAATATCCATGCATTGGAGTGTTGTTTTTTCCAAGAAGGATGGGACATCTACTTTTATCACACTCAATCACTTTTCTTGCATAAGTATTATTTGGGTTTGCATATCAATACATAATATATGCATATTTAATAGGTAGTTTTTGGTTTCAATGAGATGTTAAATAATTTACTTAAATCTTCGAAAAGGAACCATAGAAAAACGTGGCTGTTTAAAACCCATTTCATTAATAAGATTATATTTTAATGTTATTACATTTAATACTCACTCCGGGCATTTTTATAACATGTTTTCTGGTTGATCACATTAATCAAGGAAAAAGGTTGATATGGATTATGTACTGACACCCCTCTCTAACACATCTTAGACTAGTAATCATGATAATATACAAGATCCATTTGCAAATTGACACATACCCCCAGAAATAAATGTGATGGTAAAGGAAAAACAAAAGGAAATTGTGTAAACTTCCTAGAAAAGCTAAAATTTCTGATAAGATCTATTCCTCTCAAACATCTTAAAGATAGGAGGGAGTATTATTAACTTTTATAATTGAAATTGCAATTTTAATTAGAAAAGCAACTATTAAAAGGGCATTACAGATTGGGTGGGAGAAAGGGATAGGTGGAAGTTGAAGGCTTAAAAGTGAATCATTATAGGCTATAAAAACATACACTCGCCAACCTATTGCATATCCTCTCATTTCAGCTTTCCAATCAGTTTTTATCCTTCCCAAACAAACCTCTCCTCTCCCAAAACGGAAAAAAAAAAGGCTTCATATGGTTTCAAACCATTTGATGTCCTTCAGACCTTCTACCAAAACATGGATGAACTGGATGAGAAACTCTATCTAGGATATCAGATGAACCTCTTAGAAGAGGCTTCTGGAACCACCAGGGCTGATAGGGTGGACACCATGAGAACTGCTCAAGTCCAACAGTTCTTTTATGAGGAGATATTGAAAGATATATCTTACCTTTCTGCTCAAATCTTCTCTGCAACTCGATCATGGAATGATGCTCTGGCTACAACTGTAAGTTATTCATCCTTTATAAATTTGTTTGTATATTTTTTGTGTATGACTCTAAATTTTTATTCGGTTATTGTAGTTGTTGGAAAGGAAGGAGAAGGAAGAAGGTATTCTGGAAGAAGATTGAAGAATATATAGGAATCTAGTTTTATTGCTCTTTCAATCCCGCTATGTTTGTTTGTAACTTTTTCTACTGCTTTTTAGAAGAAGAACATGTTCTGTATTTTGTTTTTTTGGCACTCTTTTATTTCAAATTTTAATGTCAAGTTGCAGTTTATGATACCACTATGAATATATATTAGTAGATCAATATCAAGTTGGATTTTGTGTATGTGTTTTGTTTGGTGGTAGCCTACACAACACAAGTGTACATTTGCATATCAGGCAATTATAACTGCATTTGATGTTTAAACATGTGAACTTATTGAAAAAGGAAAACAATAATTTTTTAACTGTTATACTAAAGAGATAAATAGAAGATATTACTATCGGTACTTTTGCATAACATTGTAGTCGGATTGAATATCGTTATATTATGGTTGCATATAATCACAGTATATTTGCACATCAAAGTTCTAACGATGAGGTTAAAAATCAATAAATGAAAGGAACATAACATAGGTAAGTTAACCAAGATACCACATAAGTTCAGAATATTCAACATAGGTAAGTCTTAGTAGTTATTACATAAGTCCAACCCAAAGAAACATAATGTATTAGAAGTTATTCATAGTTGCGGTTTAAAGAGACTGAGCAAGACACAACCCAACTTTGACTTTCCATTCTAGCCCAAGTTCAACTTTTGTGGTTTAACACCCTTCATTGTCAATTTTGCATGTGCTCTTGCTGCGTTTACAACTTCTCTTCGTTTTTCATTCACGTCTAAGCAAATCAGTTCAGCCAAATACTTCAACCGCAGCTTTGAAATATTTTTATCAGTCCTTGGCTCGAACCCGCACTTGTAGCCTTTGTCAGTCCCCAAGAAAGTTTCCATCTGACGCATAACACATATTCCTGAATGAAGGACCTTGTCCTCACCAGCCCATGGAAGTTCCAACACCTCTGTCTTGGAATATGGGATTATATTTTCCTTGCCTGAAGCCCCTTTTTGACGAAATACTCATTCACTAGGTCTGCCTGCATAAGCCAAGGAAAGGGAAATTAAACTTAATACCAAATTAACAATCTATAAATTTTTAAAAGAAAAAGTAACTTTGAATTTCTAAATTGGCAATAATATAACTAATCAAATTGTTAACCAAAGGCGGACAGTTGCATTTTGGGTCATAACAGCAGGGGGTTACATCCAAGATCTGTGTGATCTTGGTCTTCAAGTTGAAAACCACCATGTAGATGTAGTCTTCAGTGTAAATGCCAAATACAATCTATACACCAAAATCAAAATTATATCAGCAACTTAAATGTCAGCAGTAGAAATTTTAGAGTGACAGACCAACTATATTGTATCTGAACTTACATAAAAAATAATTAGGGTTGTAGATAAAAAATTTAGGCTTTTAAAAACAACTAGAAATTAAGAAATACCTGCCATAAGTTTAAATATATGAGAAGATGTCTATTAGAAGTGCTTTTTTATTATCAGTGTTGACATCTGTATCAGTGTTGACATCTGAAGTGGGTTTTTGTTATCACTTATATAGTTACAAAATTACATTAACATATCGTAAACAAAAAACAATACTTATTATCAATCTATGTATATTCACATCATATGAATACATATATGCACTATTCAACCCACTACATGTCAGCAGTAAGTATGTCAACAGTACATTTTTTTACAGAAAATTTTCAACAACTGTGTTTAAATACTTATCACATAAAAAAGTAATCAGTGATATAGGTATTGAAAAACAACTAGAAATTAAGAAATAACTGCCATAGGTATAAATATATCAAAAGATGTCTATCAAAAGTGATTTTTTATTATCAGTGTTGACATCTGTATTAGTGTTGACATCTGAAGTGGGTTTTTGCTATCATTTATACAGTTACAAAAGTACATTAACATATCGTATCAAAAAACAATACTTATTATTAATCTATGAATATTCATATAATATGAATACATATATGTACTATTCAACCCATTACATGTCAGCAGCAAGCATGTCAGCAGTACATTTTTTTACAGGAATTGAACAACTGTGTTTAAATACAGCTGACATAAAAAAGTAAATAGTTATATAGGTATGGTATTGCATTTAAAGTTTATGTAAAAAAACAAGAATTCACATTAATATATATTGTCTTTCATATAATTACAACAAAGGTCAGTATGATATATCAGAATATATGTCAACAACTAGGATGTCAGCATTTCAAAATTGTAATCATTAACTTAAATGAGAAATTCAATTAAAAAAAGGAGAAGAGAGAATTACTGTTTAATTACCATGTCCAGGTGTTTCAACTTAATATGAGTAGCCAAGGACAATGCAGTGTCAACTCGGAGAGTAAACTTTTCAATCTGCTGCACAGATTCAAATAATGACACTTCTGTTCCATATTTCTGGATGGAAAAAAATGTTAGAACAATGGTGGCAAAATGATTGATTTTAACTTGGTAAATTTATAAAAAATACAAATGAAATTGAAAATAAAATTAAACTTGCAATCTTACAAACGAGTCGATAAACAAGAAAAGCCTTGATGGAGACAAATCACTCTTGTATTGCTCTTTATGATTTAGGATTGTTGCCCAAGCATCAATAATAGTGGGAGATACTTTACAATCCTCCTCTAGAGATCTCATATCAGCCCTAACTAAGTTTAAAGTATTGTATTTAAATAAGGTTTCACTGCAATTAGAGTCATCAAGAGCACAAAAAAAATGTGAATAAAACTAAGTTAGAGAATATAAATTAAAATCTAAACTAAATAAATGAATGTAATAAACTTACGTGTCAGATGCTGTTCTCCTACTAACACATGCAGCTAAAATCTTCTCAAGTTCAGACAGATTATCCCCGATGTCAACAACACGGGAATAATAAGGGCTTCACAAGGATGCAGCTGGTTTATGTGCTCTTTTCCCATCTCCATCTTCCTTCTTTATATGAACTTGTTCTTTATCACCCAAAACATTAGTACAACTACGAGTAGATCTACGAGTTGGCATAGGAGCAGCTGGCTTGGGTTTCCTTGAATACACTGAAGTTATACCAGATTTAGCGTTATCAACTTTTTCAGCAGGCAGGTCTTCAACAACATCAGCTTCTTTTCTGGCATGGCCTGCCTCTTCAACATTTTTCTGTGCATCTTGTTGTTGGTTAGAAACATGCGTTTGTTCTTCATTAATATTTCGTGGATGCACATCGTGAACGTTCTCTGCAGCTGATCCAATGTGAACTGTTGCATGAACAACCTTATCCCCAACTTTCCTTGCTGCGGGAGCAGCCTTTGGTGCATCACTAAAACCCTTCGTTGCATCTCTATCAACCTTCTTCCCTTCTTTTGCACAATCTTTTGAGGTAGGTCTTGGAGGTGTTGAGTAAATATCATATATATCAAAATCTGGGTCTTCAGAAATTCGCACCTTCTTCTGGCCCTTTCCTTTCACATCAAAACTAGATTCTTTCTGTGCAGATGCATTATTTTTTGCATCCAAGTGTGAAGGAGGATTAGTTGCATCATTAACAACCTTCTCTGCATTAGTTGTTAAGAAAGCAGGATCAGACCCAAACAAATCAAAAATTGGTTCTTCAGTAATATGGGCTTTTCCTTTACTCTTTCTCTTCTCATGTAAAATATCCTTTTTCTGTAGATCTGTAAGATGCACTTGCTTGTCAGCAGCAGTTTGTTTTGCTTGATCTTTAGTTGTGGTAGTTGGACAAGGAACAAAAGTGAAGTCGTCAACAGGTCCTTCTTCAGGAAGTTTAGCTTTCATCCGTTCCTTGTTCCTTGCAGCTAAATCCACCTGAGTTAGGCAATCCAACAACTCTGCATCTGAACAAAAAGGATGCTGAGAATTGTTCCAGATTGTGTCGGGAGAGTCATCCATACAATCACGTTCATGATCTTCAGGTGCAGCTTTATCAGTCACATTTACCAACCCCAGAAGATTATTAGCAGCATCAATGAGAGCTTTGACCTTCTCATTATCTTGAAACTCAGAAGGAACTCTTGTAGACATATTAGAAAATTCAGATATTGCAGATACCAATGCAGTAGTCTTCTGAGCCAAAGCTTGTATGAACAACTAATCATAGATGCAAGTAAAAGATGGAAAAACCAATAGATTTTAAATAATATATAAAAATTAAGGGATGCAACAAAAGAAGAATCAAATAACAAAAAATCTACCTCAATAGGATTTGGCTCTTTATTTGGGACAATTTGTTCCATAGGAGGCGGAGATGTTGGAGTGGTTGCTGGATTACTAGTTTCAGAGCCAAGGATGCATTGACGAGGTTGAATTAATCCAGAGCCAAAATATCCTGCATCAATATCATCCTTTTCACGCTGACGAAGCATTGCTGACGTCAATCCAATAAAAACTGGGATTGATCTAGTGAATCTTCTGAACATAATGCTCGAATATAACTTGACTCTATCAACAT
Source organism: Persicaria maculosa (assembly GCA_963922045.1). NCBI lineage: Eukaryota > Viridiplantae > Streptophyta > Magnoliopsida > Caryophyllales > Polygonaceae > Persicaria > Persicaria maculosa. The sequence goes on from OY998255.1 coordinate 64,653,642, forward strand.
AGAACAACTGGAACAGGAAAACATGATGTTAATCATATATTAAGTGCAATAGAATATTAAAATGTAGATTTAGATATAATATTTTGAAAATAAATACTTACATTTAAAAACAATACAAGACCTCTGAACTGCCCCTTTTTGTTTTTCTCCCAACTCTTCTTTGAGTCAACTAAGCATTCTAATAAGAATGCACACCAGTTAAACTCCTTGAAATCTTCTTGGCCAGTAAAAATTCTAACTAAACCCTGGTTTATGTGCCCACTCTGATGTGTGTCCAACACCAAAGAATGGAACAAAACTACAAAGTTCAACCTGAACTGATCACCAGCATCAACATCTTTAACCATATTTTCTATTAAAACAGAAGGTGGAATCATTTCCCCAGCTGAAAGAGAAACACGCCAGTATTGAATTACGTCAAAGTTTTCTTTACAGCTCTTCTTGCATATCAACTTCTTTCCCATTGGTATGCCCAAGGTAATGTGCATATCTAAATCACTTATCACTAACCTATCTCCACTAGGCAGAATCAAAGAGCATTTGTTTGCATCAAAATTATCAACTAACCAATACGAAAGCGATAATGGAAGATTTTGTATTTTCAAATCAAACAGATCTCCAAACCCCATCCCTTTAATGCACTCTCTCTGTATGTCACTTAGCCTCTCAATTGCAGAAACAAACATCTTCGGATTGGTTCTTGTCTTCAGTGTAAAGAACTTTTTACCTTTTGGAATTCTCGGTTTCTTCAACAACACAGCTTTATGAGATGGATCAGGCTCTACATCGGAGTTGTGAGTTGGAATATCAGACGATTCAGTATGCAGATTTGGATCTTCATGCAAGTGACCACCACTTGAAGTTTGTCTTTTATCAGGCTCTGGGCATCCACCCAACGAGATTGTGACATCAATATCCCCACCATTGTCAATTTGTTCTTTCTGCTGCATATCATCCATAACAGACTGTTGGTTTTCATTAGCAGCAGTCTTTAAATCAGTAGTAGTGTAGACTTCAGGAGATTTGTCTTTGTCAGGCTCTTGATATCCAGCAGAAGATATTGGGACATCAGTATCTCTGGCCTTGGCAGTCTGTTTTTTACTGTGCATATCAGCCATAACATAATCTTGTTTGTCAGCAGCATCAGTCTCAAAATCAGAAGCAAGTGGTACCTCAGGAACTTGCTGATTTGCATTTTCATTTTCAGGATCCAATCTAGTACCACCACTCACAGAAGGGAATGAATCAGAAAATATATGTTGAGGAAAATTAGCACCAAGATAAGAACCAGATGGAACTTCATGTCCAGCACAAGTTGCGTTTTGAGAATCAGAATTCAGATTAACCGTGCACTCAACAGACACAAAAGCATGAGGATTCTCATTAACAGTACAATCAGCAGAATTAACATGACCTGGAAATCCTGTAGTCCCATCTGCTTCTGCACAAGTTGCGTTTTGAGAAGCAAAATGTAACGGCCCGGGATTATGATTCCCGAGTTACGTTTCGAGGGATTAAACCCCTCGTTAGGACCTTGCGCCCCGAGTACAGGTTGAAGGTTTCAAACTTACTTTAATGTTTTCAAAGGGGGATTTCATACCCAAAATCGAAGGGATCGTTGGAATCCCCGGGGAAGTCCCCTGTACCTGTCGTAAGTCTACGCGTGGAAATCAGAAATCATGCGACTAGCGAAAACAAGTGTAATACAAGAGTGTGCCACGGCAGAGCCGGGTCAAAACGGAGTCTAAAGTGTAAATCCAAAAATATAATCAGAGTCTGGTGAAGTCTATACCCCAGCGCTCACTCTCCGCCGACAAAATGACCCGCGCAATAAGCAAACAGCACCGATAGGATGAACATAAATAATACCTAAAAAAATTGATATGGGGCGGGATCAGATCGATGCCCACTTAACTCTGCATCCCAACCATAAGCACACATATACGCTATACCTAATAAAGATGCTTCTAGATGCATGGCGGAATATTAACACACTAACATGCTCCTAAGATCAAGTTCATAATAATAATAAGGCCTTAGCACAGAATACCAAGTGGTATATCCCTCTCCTACCTCCACCCCTTCCGATAGGTGGAGACTGGCCAGCTCGTGAATGCATTCATTCATAATAGGGCGGCACGCATGCCTAACCCGCTCCACAATAAAGCCCGCAGGCATCTCATAATATAAGGAAGTGCATGACTCGATTGACTCAGGGCACCCGATGAAGCTGGGCTACCCTATGACCCTAGCAATGACTCTAGTTACTTCACAGATAACGGCCGTTCTGTTTACATACGCATAAAGAAATGGGATGCTCAACGTAGATGCAACCTAGCATGGTACTACATGGCATGCTGATCATGAATGCAACACCTAGTATATCATGCACCTAAAGCAGGGAATAGCTCTATTCAATCTGAGCAAGCTCCGAAGAGACTTACCTGGTATCGCAGAATAGCAAAAGGCAATCAACCAGGCAATATGAAATCCGACACGTCACAGATGGTCGCCTAACAAGTATAAGCACATCAATGAGTCTACCTCTAAGGCACACAAAGCATAGAATTATCACACACACATCTTCACAACTTAACATAATAACCGTCACATCGTCATTTTCATAACATCAACCTTATCTCGTAATCTATCATCTCAATATCTCACAACCATACTCAATATAATTCTCCAATTCATCAACTTAAGATAATTCCAATTCATACTTAACCAATTTGCATGCTATCATCTCGCAATCTTACTTAGCATATAATTGCACATCTTCAACATAATCATATAACATTTAACCACAATTAATAAATCACCACAATATTATATCTTAAATCTCAAAACAACATTTTATATCTTAATCCCAATAATTTTACATACTACTTCTAACATCATTATAAAATATCTATAAAATCCCAACAATATTCATTTAATCAAAACATCCCTTTTTAAATTACTAACCCAACCTTAATTTATTTAAATTACCAAAACACACCTTCTTATTTTATAAAATCCAAACCGGCCCCTTTGTTTTAAATCAACCCCAAAACCGAGCCCTTTTTGGTTAAATAAGCCCAAAGACAAGTTTGGTTCATCTGAAGAAAATTAGGCCCAACAACTTGTTTAAAATGTCAAACCCGGCCCAAAAACAGATTAGGCCCAACAACTCCTTAAATCCGGGTCCAACAAAACCCAAGATTTTCATTGACTGAACCGGTCTGGTTTTATTAAAGAATTTCACTGAACCGGACCACAAATTAAAAGAAGAAAAGGGCTGGACCGCTTCTTCTTCCTAATGCCGAAGGAAAGAACGAACAGGGCCTCTCGCTTGGCCGGAGAAGAAGGGAAGAGCGGGGAGGCTTGCCGGCGGCGGCCTCGCTCCGGCTGCTCAGCCCACCACCCACACACGCACTCGGACCGGAAGGAAAGAAAAGAGGAGGAGGAAGAAGCTCACCGGGGGGTCTCGACGTTCGCCGGAAAACGCCGTCGGAGGAACGATTCGGCCTCGTCGGAGTCGAAATCAAGTGTTCTTGGCCTGGGTCGAAGTGAGGAGTTATAAAGGTGAAGCTTTTAATGGTTTTCGAGTCAAAACGGAGGATCGAAGGCTTACCGAGGTCTCTCACATGAAGCAGAGGAGGTGGACTCGGCGCTGGACCTCCGGGGGCCTTCCTGGGTGCGCGCTGGCGGCTCAGAGATGTCGAGGAGGCGCAAAAGGGAACGCCGGTGCTGCCGCTGGCTGAAGAAGAAAGAGGTAAGAGCTTTGGGTGCTCGGTTCCGGCGTTGCGAAGCAGGGGAGGTGGGCTCGGTTTTGGCTCCGGGCAAGGGCGACGACGGAGCTGGGGGTGATGGTGGTGAGTCCTGGTGGCTTCTGGCAGAACAGGAGGTGGAGTGGTGGTGAGTGGCGGCAATGGAGGAGGCTTTGGGGCTCAAATCTCTCGCCAACTTTCCAAGGGAAGAAGGGGGGTTTGTCTTTGTGCTACTGTCAACTGAACAAACAGCAAGGGGAAATGTTTTCAGAGATAGATTGGGCAAGGGGAGGGTTTGCATTAGAAATTGAAGAGAGAGGCTGTGGGAACGGCTTGCATCTGAGCTGGTCAAAGGCAGAGGAGCAAAACAAGGGTAGGAGACTAGGAGCTAGGAATGAGACAAGGGAGGTCTTGGTCCCTTTTTGTTTGTTTGTTCTCCAAAATTAGGGAGTCAAAGAGTGGAGGGAGGAAAGGAGAGGATAGGATTTTCCCGAACTAGAATAGGGTGAGTTGGATGGATAAGAATTCGGAATATGACGGAATTGAGATATTGAGTCGGGAATTTAAATTTCCGCTGATTGGTTCGTTCAAGACCCGAAATGAAAGACGGAATTGATATTTAAATCGAAATTTTGGGCCGGAATTTATTTTTAAATTCATTTTGATTTTCTTTTTTTTTTCGATAATTAATATTTTAAAAAAAAATCCGAGCCTTTACATCATCCACCTCTAAAAACAAGTCTCGTCCCCGAGACTAAAACCATTCTAAAGTAGGGGATGAAGTTGAAATTGGTGAGTCCAAGGATCACGTCATCGATCCCGTAAGTACCTCATAAGTGCCCCCATGAGAACTCACGGTACCGTCGTCATGATCATAATACTCCCAATCGGTCGTAGTAAGGATGTGGTAGGGGCCCCTACCACACCCCACTCCGAATCCTCGGGCATACCATAACTCGAAAACCATCATGACATCTCCACTAGGTCTTAGCAAGCGATCTACAGGTGCCCCCATACATGCTGGTATCCACTTCGTGGAGCGTCAAAATGCAAGCTCGGTTGGAAAGTTTCAAGGGGAATCTTAGTTCGAAAAGGTTTGATTAAAACTCTCAATCGCGTTAAATTCCCAAAATCCAAGTTAGTTATTTTTAAACATCATTCAAAATCCCTTAACCCGATGTTAGTCAAGCAAACTTCAATTTCAGGAGGTGGAATCATCCACCTCTAGGGTTAATCCCAATTTTCATCCTAGGTTCCAAGTTATAATAAAAATTCATCAATTCAACCTTATCATTCTACAATTTCGATTCAAGGCATCATGTAACATAACAACTGTTCAACATAGCAACCACATCACGCATTCATAACCAGATCATATTCACGTCAAGGATAGCCATATACCTTAACGGATCTAGCATAGTATCGCACGTAGTAGGATTCATCATATGATATCACAGGAGTTGCACATCACATCAATAAGATAAGCACGTCATATCATGCTAACTACCAAGCGTCATCACATTAGAGACAAAACAAATAATTCCGTATACTAGCATTTCATCGAGTTCAGGGGGGCAACTATGTTAGTACTAACAATTCACTATTGTCTATGGCAATACATCAAGGAATCAACATCGTCTAAGCAGAGAATTCGCACCACATCCAGCCCCAAGTAAAGCATACACTAAGTCACATCCTCAAGAAAATCTGCCTATAATTACCAACCATAACAAGACTCGACCACCATTCCCTACCTCTCGCAACAAGATCATCATTACCTTGGTCTACCAACTCAATCCAACACTAGTTCTAGACATCATTGCATCTCGCTTATCATATGTCCCACTCATAGACAATCTCTATAGTCTCATAATCATCCGCACTTCAAGGCCTACATCCCAAGCCGAATTACTAGGTATCCCAACTCTTGTGCCATCAAGTCATCTAAGAGCCAGCCTACTTCGACATCCCGACCTCAAATCCTACTCGACTACCTAAAACCATATCTCGGAGTTCTCAATCGCACAATTTCCTTATTCTGGCAAGCTTAACAACTCGACCGATTACCAATACTCTTTATAAAGCATACCCTCATCCTAGAGGTCCTCTACCAGCCTCATATTCACCTTCTAGGAGAAATCTCAAGTCCTCGACTAAACCGCTCTCACGATCAATCTAGACACCTCTTAACAATCTTGCTGATTCTTCCTAAGCTCTCAAGACTCCGCCTGACCATCACCTCCCAAAGGGACGTATCAAATAATCTCGCTAACCTGATCATACTTCCCACACCACTAACCACTCTTACTAACCATCCACCTCTAAGAACCCAACTCATACTAACCATCTCACACCTGTCACTCTCGACCAACTCCAACGCCGAAACTCAACTAGTGCTAACTCATAACAACGAATCCCCGAGTTCCTCATCACCCGCGTCTATCCTCAATGACCAAACACAGATTCTACCTACTCGTCCCATTCCGAATCTCACAAAACCTAAACATCCATGACTCCTCAGCCGACCTATTCTAGATTCTCGTCTCAGTATATTTCCAGATTTCCTCATTCCAACCCTTACTAACCTTAACCATTCGAAAACCTCAAGTCGTCCTACTCCAGTTCCTCATCTCTTCATATTCCGGAATTTCCTAAGCTCCTACTTCTTAACCATGACACCTTACCGTCCAAAGCTCTCTTTTACCGATCATCATTTTCGTAGAGTCCCTAGATCATCCTCATCCGAGTTTCCCAATTATCGCAACTTAGCCAACTCTCTAAAACATTCTTCCCCTAGTGTTCTCAATACTTTTATGATTTGCCAATTTCCAAACTTCATGCTCAAAATCTCCCTATCTTGACCTCAAACCCACAATCTTACGAGAAATCTCAACGACATTCTTGCCTAACTACCAGCCCTTCTTCGAGATTCATCTCACGCCCTCAAATACCTCACTAGCCACAATAACATCCACTCACAACTCTCGATTCATTCCCTATCCTAAAATCCTCCAACAACGCATCTAGAAATTCCTTCACTAACGAATTCTCCAAGCACTACCAATCGTACATCCTAGTCCCAATTACTCATCACGCGCACATTCTTGATATGAACAACCTAATACCCAAGATCGATAACTTCCCAAACAACCTTATACTACTTTTCCTTAGCAATTCCTCAACCTCAGCTTTTACCAAGTTCGCTCCCAATCGCCACACATACAACCTAGTCCCAATTCTACGATTCCTTAGACATTTGTTAACCGACCATCCTCAATGCCACCCACAATTCGCTCCAAGACTACTTAGACACTCTCTCCCAGTATACTAACCAGTATATCAACACATCCCCTCAAGAATCCCTCCAAACCACCCTTAAGTCACTTATCCACCTCTAGAACTACACTACCCGCACACGCTATTGTCCCACACTACCTCTAACGAAGACCTTTCCCTTGAAATCTTGCCATACTACTCTATTCCTCACCGAAGACCTACTTGGAAGCTCAATTACACTCAATATCTGACAAGTCCTAACTCACTCGGCTCTTCTCAAGCTGATGCACCCTTCCTACACTTCATCTCACACAACCAATGACCCACTCGAAGACCTCAATCTACCTGCCATTTTCCGACCCATTTCACCAAGGAATCACTCGACTCATGCCCAAGACGAAACACCACTACATATATAACTCATAATCGATTTACTAGCAGGTCAGTACACTCAAGCATCAAGATACATCATCGCAAGCACAAGTTAGCCGGTCACTATTCACTACTGGTTCGGCATATTCGTCACTACCAATCTGATCATGTCAGTTCTAGGCCTATCACACACCATCAATTCCGACTAATAAGAGAATCCACGGTTCGAATTAAGAATGCTCTTCCTCGAGTCAGTTGGGAGGATCCTGCTCACGTCTGCCATCCTTGAAGCATATCCGTTCTTTTTGCCATCGGTGACGTCGTCCTTGGAGTCTATGGGCCATGGACCCACCATGCTTCCGCCTCGCCGTCCCGGTGCCACTTGGTCGTCGCTTCCTCCTTTCATGTCGGCGCTCATCGAAGGATTGCAAGGATTAGGAGTTACGGAGATAGGGGAGAGACAAGGGTGGACAACACGACTTCTTCAATGATTCAGACATGGACCAGGACTAGACGGTGAGACTAGAGATAAGATCTCAACCCGAGAGTTACAACGATGCCCTTAGGTCATTCTATGAGGTTATATTTGCCGCAAGGAACACATAGCAATCACGAAGTATCTCAACAACATTATTCCACACTAGCATGTACCTATCTCAAGAATAACGATTTATGAGTTCACAACACGTTCATCTAATCAATTCCTTCATGCACGCGGACAAGCAAGTACCCTATCACTTCATTTACCAGTCATGCCTGACATATTAAGATAATTTATACATGGACCGACAATGGACATATGCAACACAAGTTATGCAAGATCTAGCGAGCATCACATAATATAACATGTATGATTAATCACTCACCTTAGGTACACACATAAGCATATCAAGATGATATGGGGCCAATGCAGCATGTTAAAATGCATTCCAATAATCCTACTACAAGTATAGTCAAGATCTACAGGGGGTAGTACAACAACTATCATATCACATACATTCATATTCACATAGTAAGACGAGTACGACAATTAATCATACGAGGGTCCAAATTTGGGAGGTATATGTCCTACATGATACTAGCAATACTCGTTAAACATATACATAGTCAACGAGGTCCAATTAAGTCAATTTAGCATGCTAAGACATTCATTCCTCATATTAAACATACAACAAGGGTTGATCACACTATCATGAACCTAATTCATGGAAAGATAATAATTCTGGAAGTTTCATACACATGGTACAAATATCTCCTCATAGAAGCAACCATGCAAGTTATCAACCAAGTCATGCTAAAATACCCCGACATTCCATGTCATGAAGTCATAAAGGAGGCTATCATTATAATCAGACAGAATTCCCTAAGGGCAATCACTTACTCATCACCCCGTTTCCCGTGGGACACTAGTATGACTCGCTCGGTAGGACACAATGACGTTCACGTTGTTCCCGAGATATGAGGATAAACTCGTGTTTAGACTCCTATGGAAAGAAGACATGGTTGACCATTACGAGGATCAAAGGGGTGACTCCATGAGACAACTCACTCCTAACTCGAAACTACTTCAGTCATCCCTCACACTAACATACTCAAGTAATCCTCACATCCGACATGATTTTTGAAGGTAATTAGATGACCAACCCAAATTTCCCGTGGGAGACACCAACCTCTAGTACAAGACTCGGTAGAAGCATAGATGGTGGGATACCAGACAGGACTCGAAACGGGGTGAGCGGGTGCTCTTTGACCCTTGCTAACATGCCTAAATATTTTGGTGTGACGGATGACGAAGTCAGAATCATCAAAGGGTTTGAATTAAGGAAGTTCCATTCCGACAAGACAGGAATTCCAATGACATAAGAACGAGGTACTCTCCCGCTATCCCGTTTGCACAGTTATTCAATACATGATTCAAGTCAAGACATACTGATTAGTTCTCTATCTTAAGCAAAACAGCACTCAACATTTAAGCAATCAACGGGGTTAATATGATCCTCTTCGAGGAGGATCGCCCTCAGGCCCAGTTGGATATAATGCATATAATAATAGAGACGATCTATGCCGTCCTTCGAGGGACGGCTGACCGGAGGGGCAAATACCTCACGGCCTCCTAACCCAAGCTACTCCAACCCTCGGGCTCCTTGGAGTCTTCAAACCCTATCTGTAAAAGAAATCTAGTATTTTGCCTACCCATTCCCAACTACATCCAATAGGGATGGTCTAGCGCCTTTATTACCCCGTCATTTCCCTTTGTTTGATTACCGAATTTATTGAGTCAAGTTCATATTTAGTCCATTTGAGTTAGCCATATTAAATTCATTTTGCCCTTTCTAAAACATTTTGAAAAACCATTTGAAAGCCTTGGGCCATTTCAAAACCACTTCAACCTATCATACTCGGTTTGCATAACCTCAGCTCTGATACCCCTTTGTAACGGCCCGGGATTATGATTCCCGAGTTACGTTTCGAGGGATTAAAACCCTCGTTAGGACCTTGCGCCCCGAGTACAGGTTGAAGGTTTCAAACTTACTTTAATGTTTTCAAAGGGGGATTTCATACCCAAAATCGAAGGGATCGTTGGAATCCCCGGGAAGTCCCCTGTACCTGTCGTAAGTCTAAGCGTGGAAATCAGAAATCATGCGACTAGCGAAAACAAGTGTAATACAAGAGTGTGCCACGACAGAGCCGGGTCAAAACGGAGTCTAAAGTGTAAATCCAAAAATATAATCAGAGTCTGGTGAAGTCTATACCCCAGCGCTCACTCTCCGCCGACAAAATGACCCGCGCAATAAGCAAACAGCACCGATAGGATGAACATAAATAATACCTAAAAAAATTGATATGGGGCGGGATCAGATCGATGCCCACTTAACTCTGCATCCCAACCATAAGCACACATATACGCTATACCTAATAAAGATGCTTCTCGATGCATGGCGGAATATTAACACACTAACATGCTCCTAAGATCAAGTTCATAATAATAATAAGGCCTTAGCACAGAATACCAAGTGGTATATCCCTCTCCTACCTCCACCCCTTCCGATAGGTGGAGACTGGCCAGCTCGTGAATGTATTCATTCATAATAGGGCGGCACGCATGCCTAACCCGCTCCACAATAAAGCCCGCAGGCATCTCATAATATAAGGAAGTGCATGACTCGATTGACTCAGGGCACCCGATGAAGCTGGGCTACCCTATGACCCTAGCAATGACTCTAGTTACTTCACAGATAACGGCCGTTCTGTTTACATACGCATAAAGAAATGGGATGCTCAACGTAGATGCAACCTAGCATGGTACTACATGGCATGCTGATCATGAATGCAACACCTAGTATATCATGCACCTAAAGCAGGGAATAGCTCTATTCAATCTGAGCAAGCTCCGAAGAGACTTACCTGGTATCGCAGAATAGCAAAAGGCAATCAACCAGGCAATATGAAATCCGACACGTCACAGATGGTCGCCTAACAAGTATAAGCACATCAATGAGTCTACCTCTAAGGCACACAAAGCATAGAATTATCACACACATATCTTCACAACTTAACATAATAACCGTCACATCGTCATTTTCATAACATCAACCTTATCTCGTAATCTATCATCTCAATATCTCACAACCATACTCAATATAATTCTCCAATTCATCAACTTAAGATAATTCCAATTCATACTTAACCAATTTGCATGCTATCATCTCGCAATCTTACTTAGCATATAATTGCACATCTTCAACATAATCATATAACATTTAACCACAATTAATAAATCACCACAATATTATATCTTAAATCTCAAAACAACATTTTATATCTTAATCCCAATAATTTTACATACTACTTCTAACATCATTATAAAATATCTATAAAATCCCAACAATATTCATTTAATCAAAACATCCCTTTTTAAATTACTAACCCAACCTTAATTTATTTAAATTACCAAAACACACCTTCTTATTTTATAAAATCCAAACCGGCCCCTTTGTTTTAAATCAACCCCAAAACCGAGCCCTTTTTGGTTAAATAAGCCCAAAGACAAGTTTGGTTCATCTGAAGAAAATTAGGCCCAACAACTTGTTTAAAATGTCAAACCCGGCCCAAAAACAGATTAGGCCCAACAACTCCTTAAATCCGGGTCCAACAAAACCCAAGATTTTCATTGACTGAACCGGTCTGGTTTTATTAAAGAATTTCACTGAACCGGACCACAAATTAAAAGAAGAAAAGGGCTGGACCGCTTCTTCTTCCTAATGCCGAAGGAAAGAACGAACAGGGCCTCTCGCTTGGCCGGAGAAGAAGGGAAGAGCGGGGAGGCTTGCCGGCGGCGGCCTCGCTCCGGCTGCTCAGCCCACCACCCACACACGCACTCGGACCGGAAGGAAAGAAAAGAGGAGGAGGAAGAAGCTCACCGGGGGGTCTCGACGTTCGCCGGAAAACGCCGTCGGAGGAACGATTCGGCCTCGTCGGAGTCGAAATCAAGTGTTCTTGGCCTGGGTCGAAGTGAGGAGTTATAAAGGTGAAGCTTTTAATGGTTTTCGAGTCAAAACGGAGGATCGAAGGCTTACCGAGGTCTCTCACATGAAGCAGAGGAGGTGGACTCGGCGCTGGACCTCCGGGGGCCTTCCTGGGTGCGCGCTGGCGGCTCAGAGATGTCGAGGAGGCGCAAAAGGGAACGCCGGTGCTGCCGCTGGCTGAAGAAGAAAGAGGTAAGAGCTTTGGGTGCTCGGTTCCGGCGTTGCGAAGCAGGGGAGGTGGGCTCGGTTTTGGCTCCGGGCAAGGGCGACGACGGAGCTGGGGGTGATGGTGGTGAGTCCTGGTGGCTTCTGGCAGAACAGGAGGTGGAGTGGTGGTGAGTGGCGGCAATGGAGGAGGCTTTGGGGCTCAAATCTCTCGCCAACTTTCCAAGGGAAGAAGGGGGGTTTGTCTTTGTGCTACTGTCAACTGAACAAACAGCAAGGGGAAATGTTTTCAGAGATAGATTGGGCAAGGGGAGGGTTTGCATTAGAAATTGAAGAGAGAGGCTGTGGGAACGGCTTGCATCTGAGCTGGTCAAAGGCAGAGGAGCAAAACAAGGGTAGGAGACTAGGAGCTAGGAATGAGACAAGGGAGGTCTTGGTCCCTTTTTGTTTGTTTGTTCTCCAAAATTAGGGAGTCAAAGAGTGGAGGGAGGAAAGGAGAGGATAGGATTTTCCCGAACTAGAATAGGGTGAGTTGGATGGATAAGAATTCGGAATATGACGGAATTGAGATATTGAGTCGGGAATTTAAATTTCCGCTGATTGGTTCGTTCAAGACCCGAAATGAAAGACGGAATTGATATTTAAATCGAAATTTTGGGCCGGAATTTATTTTTAAATTCATTTTGATTTTCTTTTTTTTTTCGATAATTAATATTTTTAAAAAAAATCCGAGCCTTTACACAAAATTCAGATTAACAGTGGACTCGACATACACAAAAGCATTAGGATTCTCATTAACAGTACAATCAGCGGAATTAACTGGATCTGGATATCTTGTTGAAAGAATTTCAGGACAAAGCACCGGAGGATGTGAGGTTGAACCCTCAGTGGTTGGACCACCAACACTCGTTTCATCTCTACAAATAATTGGCTGCTCTTCTTCAGCTTCTATTGACCCAGTAAGCTGTGATAAATCCGGGAAAACTGGAGAGTCCCTCGACAGATCAACTGCCTTATGGGCATGACGAGAGGTTGCAGATTTCTTAACACGTTTCTTACTCGAGGTAGGAACAGCATTTGAACAGAAATCACCTCTAGTTCGTAATCTTTTACCTAAGTAAATACAAGTAAAAAACGACAATAAATATGCAAAAAATCAACGATGGTTTGGTTACCCATATCTGTAAAGGCTCGGATTTTTAAATAAAAATTTTAATAAATAACAAAAAAAAAATGGATATTTGAAAACCCTAAGCTTCGCCTTAAAAATCGTATTTTAAAATCCTTCCGGCATCGTTTTAGAATTCTGATTTTAGCGGAATTTGATTCCGCTTCCGAATTGCGAGTCTGGATAGATTAATTTAATTCCGATAATGATTTACAAATCAAATTTGATCGAGTCGGGATAAGGTCGAGTGAGCGGGTTTCAGATTTATGTTCCGGGTATTTTACGTTGGAGTTTTGGGACCAATTGTTCTCCTACTTTCTTTCATCTAAAATCAGGTCCAACTAGTAGTGGTTCACCTCCTTTTGTCATCTTCCCTTCTTCTTATCCAAAAATTCAGCATCCAGCTCCTCTTTCCCCTTTTGTGTCGACAGCAATAGCAAGACTAAGCCTTTCCCCTCCCTTGTTTGCCCGAATGTAGGACCACCAGCACTCTTTTCTGTTGAACCTCAGGGAATCGGTCCCCTCCCCTCTCCTCACCTTTATTTGAATTCAAGCTGAACAAACCCAGGAAAGGCACCAAATCACCCTTGTCAAACACCACCATTTTCGGTTTCAACTGAATCACCACCAGGCACCACCTTCCTCCTCCGTGTCGTCGTCTCCGTCAGCCACAACAACCACCCACACACACCTCTTGTCTCCCCTTCCAGTCGAGCAGCCGCGGAGAGCCCCCAACGCCACCACTGTCACCACCTCGCACCTCCTTACTCCCTCCGAGCAGCAGCAGCAGCAGTTAGACCCTCCTCGACGACGCCCAGGAGCAGCCAGAGCCGAGTCGTCGAGCGCCATCCTCTCCCTCCTTCCCCCGACTTCGCTGTTCGTCCCTATGAGGTCGGAAGAGGGTTCCTTTGATTTCCGATCGATTACCCCTTCAAGCTCCTCCTTTCTAATCTTTTCTTTCTTCCTAGGCAAACTCGGCGCTGAACCACCTCAATCGAAGCTCGGAGTGCCCCGGCGGCCCCCTATTCCGGCAAGAGCTTCGACCTCGGTGAGCCCCGTTTTCCCTCTCCTCTCCTTGTTCTGTCTATTTATTTCCGTGTGGGTGATGGTCGGGAGGTGTGTCGAGCAGATTGGGAGTGGTCGGGTCGAGGACGGAGCTCCGGCGAGGCCGAGCTTCTCCTCTTCGTCCTCCGTTTTTCCGTCGGCAGTGCCAGGCTGCGCGCTCTGTCTGTTTGGGGAAGGAGACAGATCCCTCTCTCTTTCCTTTTGGGCTTCGGAATGGGCCGGATCCGGGTTTATTACACGGGTTATATCATTTTCTAACCGGGTTATCAGTGAAGGGGAGGCAGATCCGGATCAGGAAATCGGGTTTAGGGTCTGGATCCGGATTTGGTATTGTTTTGGGTCTTCCTTCCTTTCCTTTGGGCGGGTTGAGTCTTGCATCCGGGTTGTGGGCCTTCCGAGTTGGGCTTGGGTTATTTAAGAGAGTTGTTGCTATTGTTATGTTATTTATGGGTGATATATGAATGTTAGTATATAATTGTTGTTAACTTATTATTATTATTATTATTATTATTATTATTATTATTATTATTATTATTATATTCGGAGTTTTATGATAATTATAATTTTTGGAATACATATATATTATAAATGTGGTTTTAGGAGTTTTAGAGTGATTTGTCGGTTTTGATCTATAAATGGATAAAGGCGGATTTAATTTGTGTTATTTTAGACAAATATTGTTTGGATTACTTAAAAAGGGTTTGGGGTTTTGAGATCGAGATGCTGGGATCGTTTTGATAATATGATTTTGAGAGATTGGTTTTAAGGTTTAAGTGTTTAATGTCGGGACTTGACTAAGTATGATTGAGAAATTATTTTGAATATGAGTTAACTTAATTTGGGATTTAAGAGTTTGAAAAATATGGTTGGTACGATTTTATTAATGAGGTTGATTGAAAGTAAATGATTTTGGTTGATATTGATCGTATCGAAAAGGTTTTGGAAAATGGTTTTATCATCGATTGGTTTTGAGTACGTTAAGAACTTGGGTTTCGTGTGTATGAATGTTGGTTCGGTAGCTTATGGCAATGACTTGATGATAGGTATGTAATTCTTTTGGACTGCTTTGGACTTGCATTTGGGCCCTTGCTTGTGTTATTCTGCTGTTCTGCATCTTCAGGTAAGTTCCCTAGGGGCTTACTCAGATTGGACATTCATGCCTGTTGTTGCATTTTATGTTAGGTGTTGCATATGCATAATAGCATGCCATGTATTATCCTGTTTAGGTTGCACTAATTGAATGAGCATCTGCTTACTTTATGCGTCTGAAACAGAACGGCCGTTATCTGTGATAGTCCTAGAGTCTTTGCTAGGGTCATAGGGTAGCCCAGCCTCATCGGGTACCCTGAGTCAATCGAGTCATAAACTTCCTTGTATTATGAGATGCCTGCGGGCTTTATTATGATGGAATGCATTCACGAGCTGGCCAGTCTCCGCCTATCGGAAGGGGTGGAGGTAGGAGAGGGATATGCCACTTGGCATTGTCTTGGGCCCTTTATAGTATTTCTGCACATTATTATGAACTAGGAGCATGCTAGCGTGTTTGAATTTCGTACTGCATTAGAGCATCTTTATTAGGTATAGCACATACTATGTGGCCTCAGCGAGGACTGCCGGTCCCGCATGAGTGGCTCGATCTGATTCATTTCCCCGTTCTTTTTTTAAAGGTATTCTCTGCAGATTTGAGTGCTCGATGTCCATATGACGGGGTTTCCTTTTGGCGAATCGAAGAATCTAGCCAATATCCTAATTTAGTAAAATGGTAATTTCACACTCATGATTTGGTTTTGACCGGTTCTGCCGTGACACTTGTATCTTTACTTTGCTTCCGCCTTACCTCCGTTTGAAATGGATTTCACGACATAGTCTTAGGACAGGTTAA
Source organism: Persicaria maculosa (assembly GCA_963922045.1). Taxonomy (NCBI): domain Eukaryota; kingdom Viridiplantae; phylum Streptophyta; class Magnoliopsida; order Caryophyllales; family Polygonaceae; genus Persicaria; species Persicaria maculosa. The sequence goes on from OY998255.1 coordinate 64,669,848, forward strand.
GGGTACCCAACGGCCCTTCGATGTTTTTAGGGTTTGAAATCCCTCTTTCTACTAATCTTAAATGAGTTTAAAACCTCGACCCGTACCTGGATTGCAAGATCCGAACAAGGGGTTTCATCCCTTGAAACGTAACCCGGAAATCATAATTCTGGGCCGTTACAATATCCAGCTAGCGATAAGCTCTATCAATTACTCCAGTAAGCATTAATGGCAACAGAAATGTAAGAAGCAGTACATTGTAAAAACTCACGTAAAAACTTCCGTACAAACTTGCATAACATTAAACCCTAACCTAAAAAACGAAGAAAATTTGTAGATAGGAGAGATTTACCAGATGAATTGGAAGACATGGCAACAGAGAAGCTTAAACTAAACCCACAACGATCACTTATACGGAAGAAATGGTTGATCAACACAAAACGATCACTCGAACGAAGGTGATGGTCCTGATGGAACGAACTTGTAAAAAGTGAAATTAGTAAAGTGATAAATCGATCAAAAATAGAAGGGCGATGCTGTGTCTATTTATACTACTACATTTAATATATATTTTTTTATTATTTTAGGTATGCCCTAAATGATTTTATATTTCCATATCATCAAGTTGTATTTGCATATCATTGTCTTATATTTGCATATCATCAAACTATATTTGAATATCATCAACTTATAATTGCATATCATAAACTGGGATTTGGATATTATAATTTTACATTTGCAGAACATCGCTGTATCTATTTGTAATACCACAATATTAAATTACAATTAATATTTATATTTAATAATCTTATATACGCATTAGATGACTTTATATTTGCATATCATCAATTTATATTTGCATATCATCAATTTATGCTTGCATATCACAAATTCATTTTTCCATATTATAATCTTACATTCCCCCAACATGAATTTGAATTTTTCTAACTTATTTTTATTCACTAAAAAATAAAATACAAGTATTAGATATCAAGAATCATATATTTGCATATCTAGAAGTAATTTTTGCATATTATAACGTTATATTTGCATATCAATGATTTAGAGTTGCATATCACAAGTTTATAAGCTGCACAACATCAATTTATAACATGCAAAAGAAACTAATGTAATATGGAAAGAAACTACTGTGAAGGCAATAAAAAATAAGAATTGAATATAAAAGTCATTCAATTGATATAGTAGACGATTATAATTTGTAAATTTTCAAACATGTAATCCTTAAGAGTGCATATGTAATGTTGTTTACAAAATGTATCAGTTTGCTGAAAGATGCCATAGAAGTTGTGTCGGTGTGACAATTACTTTGAGTGCTTTATTCTTCTCTTGAACTCCGAAAGAGAAGGCTTTCTTTTACACGGTGGTCTGCCTGCCCTTTTCTTTACAATGGGGGGATAACATCTGATAAATTTTATAGCATCAGGGAGAATTTCTTCATTGTCAGGCAGCACTGGATATATTGTTTCCTGATAGGTTAATGCCCAAGCTGCATTCTTGTAAAAATCTGCCACAAAATCTGATATATTTGCTTTTATGTGCTTAATTGCTGCCAAAGCATGCACACAAGGTATTTGTTCTACATCAAACACCCTACACGTACAACTCCTTCTTGACAGATCAACTATTACCTCTGGTCCTTCTCCTGTGACTTCAAACTCAAACTCATTAATTTTGACCACCTTGTATGCTCCAATCTTCTCCTGTAAATTGTTGATCGCCTTTAGTATTTTTGGGGTTCGTTTGTCTTGGTTTTTCAGTGCCTTTTCTCTCCTTTCTTGAAACCAGGAAGTGAGCTTTTCTCGCACAAACTTTAATAGGGCTACAACTGGATAATTCTTCTTCCCTATTATTACGTAGTTTAGGGTTTCGACATTTTTTGAAGTCATCATGTTGTATCTGTTTGATCTTGCATGTACTCTAGCCCACTTATCAAAACCTGCATCCTCTAAATATTTTGCTAGCTTGGGGAAATTATCTTGTATGCGCCTGAATTTGACGTTGAACTCCCCAATAGTGTAACAATCTGCTGCGTCCTGAAAACAGCCTGACAGATACTTTTTCTTGAAGGTAGCTTTGATGTTTTGCTTTAAGTGCCAAGTACAAACGCAATGTGTAGCAGCAGGATAAATCAGGGCAACAGCTCTTGCAATGCTCGCATGTCTATTAGAGACAAAAACTAAATCATTTTTTGCGGCAAAACCTTCAGCAGCTGCTTAAAAAACCACTCCCAAGAGTTGTTATTTTCAGTGTCAGCAATTCCAAATGCAAGGGGGAAAATTTGCCTATTTGCATCTTGGGCAGTTGCACCAAGCAAAGTTCCTCTATATTTCCCAGTTAAAAACGTGCCATCAACAACAACTACCTGGTTACAAGAATTCAAAGTACATTAGATTGTAATTAATCATCTAAATAAAAAGGATGAGACCGTATGCTGACACACAACAAGACATACCTTCTTTAAAATAGGGAAAGCACGGATGCTAGCTCCAAATGATAAGAATAAGTACTTAAATCTGTCATTATTATCAGTTGAGATTACTGCAATAGTTCCTTCATTCTTCTCCCTGAGCATATGGCAAAATGATGGCAGATCAGTGTAATTAGATTCTGGTGTCCCCCGAACTTTTTCCTTTGCTAGTTGTGATGCTCTCCAAGCTGTCCAGTAGCTAACTGTTATTTTTTTTTCATTTCTCATCGTATCGTTTATCTGCTTTGGTTTGAATCCACTGTCGACACTTTATAATTATTGATATGTTAGAACAAATAAAAAGAGATATGGAAGCAATTAATTTAAATTTTATTTTGTACATAATGCGCACCTAGATTCAATGATTCTTGCAACAACTGAGGATGGAGCTTTTTTGCAATATTTTGTTCTGGCATCCCATGTGCAACTGTGTTCCTCATTGTACACTGTGACTACATAGCAAGTTTGAGAAACAGTATTTAGAGGCATTTTCCAGTTTCATTTAGCATCCATGCAATGCACTCTAAAATACTTCGGCTCTGATTTTGTTACTCTAAAACCAAATGTCTGAGTTACTAACAGAATTGTCAAAGCATCCTTTGCTGCTTGTCTTGACACAAAAGTTTTTCCAACATACAGAATTTCCCTTGAGTTGTTTGGTAAAACAGGATCACTGAAGAGTATAGATTCCTCCAAACCTCAGCATCCCACTCTTCCTTTAATGTGTCTCTTCCCTGCATTGAAGAGTATAGATTCCTCCAAACCTCAGCATCTGATTCTGTTTCACTTTCAGAATATTGAGACCAATCATCCTCTTCCATGTTCTCTACTTTTATGCTCTTCATCTTCGTGTCAGACATCACTGATGTGGTATCTTTTTCAACAATATTTTCAACCAAATTCATATTATATTCAACTAACTGCAATTGTTCAGATGTAAAAGAACTCCAGCTTTCTCTGTCATCTGCATCAACTATTGGCAGAGCTAAAAACTTTTTGCTAACACACAGCTCAACAACAAATTTCACATTGGCAAGTGTTGTCAAAGCCAAAAATTCTTGAAAATCAGCATCACAGTCAATTTTCAGCGGCGCTCTCAGCAATCTGAAATGGTGTAGGTGGTTGAATTCTAAACCAACTGCAGTATCAATATTGAACCTACTACGTACTTTTTCTTCCAGCCACTGAAAAGGGATTGAATTATTTAATATAAAAACCTTGGAAGTTTTGTCTCCAACAAACGAAAGCCCGGTCTCAGAAAACCTCCATCCTCCACCATATACTACTGTAATCACATATGGAGCCATATATTTTCCCTACCTATGATAAAACAAGACAACACACATCAATACTACAGTTAAACACATCAACTCAATTAATTTCAGTACTATTATAAGACAGATAAAATTATGCTTTGCAATTACATCACATGTCAACACAATAACAAATTGCTATATTAATTCAATTACTAGTAAAACTAAATATCATTGGAGAGGCGCATTTTCATTACAAGCTAGTAAATACAGCATCCGAGTATGTTTTAGCATCAGAATTTCACAATTCACTAAACCAACACATCGGATTGAGTTTAACTATTACATGTCAGCAGTACAAGAGTTTTGCATAAGTATTAATTAGTAGTAGCACAACTGTTGTTTATTTTATGGTGATCAATACTAATTTCTTTCAATTTTTAATCCAAATAAAAGTAACTCCCTAAATTTAATTTTAAATTTGTGCTGATGGCACAAATTTTATTTCTTACATTATATGTAAACAGTGTAACAGATTTTCACAAAAATTCAATTCATTATAATCAGATTTTTGCATAATTATTATTTAGTAGTTGCATAACTATTCTTTCTTTTAGAATAATAACTACTAATTTCTTTTTAGTTTCAATACAAAAGAGTAGTAACTTCATAAATTTCAAACAGAATTTGTACCCTTTGGGACAAATTTTACTTCATTACGTAAAATGTCAGCAGTATAACAGATTTTTACAATAAATTAGTTCATTCTGAAATCAAAAATCACAGCTTGGGGGTGCATAATCATTACAAACTATTTACACAACATCTAACTGCATTTTACATTAGAAACAATTCAATCAAAACCTTAGATTGAGTTCAACCATTACTTGTCAATAGCACCGGATTTTTGCATAACTTTTAATTATAGTTGCACAACTATTCTTTCATTTAGAATAATCACTATTAATTTCTTTGTAGTTTCAATACAAAAGAGTAGTAACTTCCTAATTTTCAATCTGAATTCATGCCTTTTGGCCCAAATTTTACTTCATTACATAAAATGTCAGCAGTGTAACAGATTTTGAGAACAATCCAATTCGTTTTGAAATCAAAATGACAGTTTTGGTGTGCATAATCATTATAAACTATTTACACAACATCTAACTGCATTTTATAGTAAAATCAATTCAACCAACACCTTAGATTGAGTTCAACTATTACTTGTCAACAACACCAGATTTTTGCATAAGTATTAATTAGTAGTTGCACAACTATTCTTTCTTTTAGAATAATCACAACTAATTTGTTTTTAGTTTCAATACAAAAGACTAGTAAATTTATAAATTTCAATATGAATTTGTGCCTTTGGCACAAATTTTACTTCAATACATAAAATGTCAGTAGTGTAACAGATTTTTACAATAATTCAGTTCATTCTAAAATCAATATCCACAGTTTGAGTATGCATAATCATTACAAGCTATTTACACAATATCTAACTGCATTTTACATTAGAATCAACTCAATCAATACTTTAGATTGAGTTAAACTATTACTTGTCAGCAGCACCAGTTATTTGCATTATTTTCACACAGTAGTAGCATAACTATTAAAAGAGCAGGTAGTTCATCAACTTCAATCTAAATTTGTGCCGAAGGCACACATTTATATATCAGATTATATGTCAGCAGAACTAGGTCTTCGAAAATCAATACGGTACTACTGTTTTACTGTGATATTAATATCAGATACTTCGAACTGGATGAATTTCAATCAAAATTTATGTCTTCGGCACAAATTTGATTACAATGATTATTTCAAGTCGATATCGTTAAATTTACACAATCAGTAAGAACATGTAATCGTTAGATAGTTTCCTATTGTACGTGTTTATGAATCGTTGGTGAAAGATCATTACTTCAAAAGGCTTAATCCGATTATAGTTGCATAGTTGAGTAGGATATTGTGCGATTTCATACCTTAAGTATGTGAGAAGCACGGCTGATCTGATGTACTCTTGCTTCGAGATGCACTGCAGAAGGACAGAGGATAGAGGAAAGACGACGGAGGAACGACAACGGAGGAACGACGACGGAGGAACGACAGCGGAGGAACGACGACGGAGGAATAACGACGGAGGAACGACGGTGGAGGAAGGCGATGGAAGAACGGTGAACAAAGAGGAACGACGATGGAGGATTGAACGAGGAACGACAACGAATGAAAGCGATGGACAGTTTTGTAAAATATTCAAATATATGGATACTCCTCTAATTTAGTTAATATTTATGGATATTTACCTAAAGCCCCCTACTATATATTAAGGCATTGCCTCGCGCGCAATGATTTTTTATTTTATTTTACATAATTAGATCAATTATAATGGTAAAGGGAAAACAAACTTATGATTTATTTATCACTTGTATCTTCCTCCCTCTGTTAATTAAAATTTATTGTTTACTATTCATACATGTTTTTTTAAAATGATAAAAACTATATGAAATATTAGCATTTTTTTATTTGTTTTTATAAATTCATACCTAATTATAATAAGTATGAAATTATTAAAAAAAAAATTATTATAAAAGTTAATATTTTATATAGTTTTGAACAACTAAAAATGCGTGCGTGAATATTAAAACGTTAAATTTTAATTAATAGAAGGAGTATGATTTTTAAACGATATCAATGACTCATTGGTATCGATGATATGAAGACCATCTGCAAAAAAAAAATCACCTAAAAAAGGGTGAGGTTCTCAATTTATCATAAAGGAGATCGAGATCGAAGCTACGAGGGGGACAAAGCGCGGTTCATCACCCAAGACAAGGGAGTACGCCTTGGCTTGGAGAAACAGGGAGCAACAAAATGGCCAAATATAAAGAGTACGTGGAGGAGATGATAACCCGGATAAATAAGGCCGCCGGAGGGGTGGCTAAAAAGAAATGCGAATGGTGCGTGCGGTGGATAGGATGGGTATGCGTCGGCTGGAACTGTCATTAGGGATGAGAATGGAGTTGTTGGGTGGCTGGCTCTGCCCGCAATATTGTTGCTTGTTCTGTCCCTATGGCTGAGATTTGGGGGATTCTTGATAGCCTTGAGCTGGCATGGGATTTGGGCCTTCGTAGAGTCATTATTGACATAGATTCGAGTATGGTGTTTAAGTGCATTCAGAAGGGGGTCGAGAAGTGTCATCCTTTATTCAGCCTGGTGAAACTTTGTCATGGCTTCTTTGAGAGGAATACACTACGCCAGATTGCTGTTCGGGCGACGAACAAACCAATACTCATCACTTCAAAATTCTTCAGGCGACGAACATGAAAACTCGCAGCCAACATTTGTCTATGTTCGTCGCTTCAAATTTAGTCAAAATGTTGACCGACATCAAGTGACGGACTTATAATACAAGTCGTCGCCCTAAACAAGGAGGCCCAATTGTCAATGTCAGAAATGACCTCCGGTGACGAAAATGAACCTAAGTTTGTCGCTTGAAAACTGCCATATTTATTGCTTTGATATGTAGGTTTAGGGCATTTATTTACTTCTCTTTTAGGCGACCAACATAGGCTAAGTTCGTCGCCTAAAAAAACTTTTTGTCAACTACCGAATTTACTGTTTGCGTGCCACAATTGAACTTTTCCCATTTCAAACCCACCATTTTTCCCACAGTAACCCACGTACCTCCTATATTTCATGCTATCACCACTTTCTCAAACCTCTCATTTCTCCAATTTCAAGTTCATTTGATCCGCTCTTCCTAAACAAGGTATGTATGAGATTGTTTGCTTGTATGTCTATTTTGTCAAACTATTTACATTTGTATATGATAGTAGTGCTTGAAATATGGTGATGAGAAGATGGGTAGGAATTGAAAGTAGTAGTTGTGATTGAAATTAGTTTGGTGTTGATTGTGATTGAAATTATTTTGTGATTTAAAGGAGTAGTTGTGATTGAAATTAGTTTGGGATTGATTGTGATTGAAATTAGTTTGTGATTCAAAGTAGTACGTAGTTGTGATTGAAATTAGTGTATGCTTCTTGTGATTGAAATTGAGACATATGAGAATGAGAATATAGATTTAGCTTGAGATTGGAACTAGTGATTAAGATTCATAATGACAGGAGAATGGCCGATAAGCGTTGGATGCAACTCCCTCGTTCTCACAACGACTACCTTCATGGAATTTATCACTTTGTGAACACTCTTAGAGATAATGTGAATGGGATGACCCATTTTCTTTGTCCGTGTAGAATTTGCTGCAACAATCAATGAGTTACTATAGATGAGATGTATATTCATTGGTCCCAAGAGGGGATGTGGTCTAGTTATACCGTTTGGGACAAACATGGAGAACCACGAGCTGATAAAGGAATTTTAGAACGGAGAGCGCATATTTTGGATAAGGGAGCATCTTCCTTTAGTGATGGTCCTATTATGGACATTTTACACGACACTTTTCCTTATCATGCCAGATATGAGGCACATACGAGTGCAGATGAACCTGCGTTCGAAGATATTGTTGATAATGATTACAAGAAATATGAGAGACTTTTATTAGAAGCTCGTACTCCCTTGTATCACGGTAGCAAAAAGACGATTCTGGGTGCTTGTATAAAGGCAATGCGGATAAAGTCAGAAAATGGGTGGACTGATAAGGGCATTAATGACCTGTGCAGCTTTGTCTCTGAATTGTTACCCGATGGACACATATTTCCATTTGAAGGAAAAAGGATGAAGAAAATCATTAGATACCTCTCACTTCCTTACCAGATAATCGATGTTTGCGAGTATAACTGCGTTTTGTTCTATAAACAGTATGCAGATTCCGAAGTGTGTCCAAAGTCCAACACTTCGAGGTGGGATACAAGTGAATTTAGGAGGGGTCGCAAGGTTCCAAGAAAGGTCCTTCGGTACTTTCCCTTGACACCTAGACTAAAGAGATTGTTCATGGAGCCAAACATTGCGAAGCAAATGCGATGGCATGGTGAGCGGGTGGGAGATTCGGAATGGTTGAAACACCCTGCAGATAGCGAGGGATGGAAACAATTTAATAGAACGTTTTCACATTTTTCTGACGATGTGAGAAATGTAAGGCTTGCACTAGCAACAGATGGGTTCAATCCATTTGGGACTATGGGGACTCTCCATAGTACATGGCTTGTGATTGCCATACCATACAACTTGCCTCCATCGATGTGCATGAAGAAGGAATTCAACATGCTGGCGTTGTTGATTCCGGGACCGAAGTCTCCCGGAAAGTGTCTTAGTGTGTTCATGGAGCCTTTGATTGATGAGCTTATTGATGTGAGCCGAATCTGCCATGCTTTATAGTTACTTTTATATCATTTTCTGCATACATTTCAAACATTTGGGCTAGAATAGTACATAATCTATGTAGTTTATGCTTATTTGCAAAATTATGGAATCTACACTAGTTTCTGTTTAAATTCGCAGAATTCGTGGAAATTTACAGCAGTTCTGAGAAAAGGAGAAAAGCTCGAAGTCAACTACAGAAGTCCGAGGTCAAGAAGCAGCGAAATCAGGACAAATCAAGCTGGAAGCAAGGAAAAATTGACTAGACAACATTAAGTCGATATCGACTGCATCAAATCGATATTGAGTACCAAAAGTCGATTTCCAGCAAAACTGCCCAGAATCGATAAAGTTGAGGAGAGTTAGTCGATATCGACTTGCTTTAGTTGATATCGAGTTGGCCACATATCGAGTTGAGCACCAGACATCGACAAGTGAAGCAGGGAGCTGGAGCAGGTTAGTCGATATCGAGGACAATTACTCGATATCGAGGAACCACCAAGTCGATTTCCATGTCTGAGCCGAGATCGACGAAGCTGAGCACTAGGAGCCGAGCAAGCCTTAGTCGATGTCGAGGAAATCTCCTCGATATCGAGGAAACATCCAGTCGACATGTGTCCTGAAGGCCAACGTCGAGTTGCTGAGCACAAGACGAGAAAATGCTAGTCGATATCGAGGACTCCTAGTCGATATCGAGGACATCTCAGTGGCGGATTCCGAGTTATCCGGATGTCTTGTTAAGTTTCTATCCCGAAGCCAATGGTGATATTTTCGAGATGAAATTCTATCCACATCTATCAAGAGCTATCAAGTCAAGGGAGAAGATATTTTATCCACATTAGATATAATTCTAGTTTTATTTAGTTCCATGATTTATCTTTAAGTAAGTAGATATAGATAGACTTTCTTACCTTGATTAGCAAGGATTGGAAGGCTATAAATAAGGCCTTAGGGGCTGATTTCTAAGCATTCAATTTCAGTTACAATTAGTCACATAGCGAGAGTAGAGGAGAGAGCTTGTGGTGAGAGAAGTTGGAAAAGCGAAAGCGGATTTGGCTTCGATTGGTTGTAAGTTCTCTTTGGTTTATTTAAATGCAATTTAGTTATTTCCTTTTATTATTGATGAGTTTCTTGACGATGAAGAGCGAGTAGTCCACCCACTTCTGGGGTCGGGGTGAGCCCGACGGTAGCCATGTAAGGTGATGCGGTAAAGGTTTGAGCTTTTTATCTTCTATCCCTGCGAGCATGATTCTTTTGCAAAAATTGAAGGTGATCCTTGTTTGTGTTATTGAAGCGAAAGTGATCTTAATACAACTTGGATTAATTATATGAAAAGGGTTAGTAACAATTAGGGTTTATGCGAAAGCCTGTATATTCCTATTTGTTAATAACGAAAGTTATTTGATGAAAAGCATGGTCTTTTATCTCTTTATGTGTTATTTTGCATGGTTATCGTTGTGGTGTTGATACCCTGGCCTTGGAAGTATTTTAGTTTATTGAATTAATTCATCAAAATTTGCGTTCTGTGTGCGAAAAGTTGCAAGTTTAAATTTCTGTCTTTTACGCGACTACGAGCAGAATCTAGTCGACATCGAGTAAGTTTTACTCGACATCGACGAAATCTTGTCGAGATCTGGTTGTCTTTGCTGAGTTTGCTGTCTGTTGTCGAATTCGAGTTTCTGTTGGTCGATATTTTAGTCGATATCGAGTAATTGTACTCGATATCGAGTAGTTTCTGTTGCTTTGCTTTCTTTTCTGCTTTTATTTGTTATTTCTGTCTTTCTGTTTGTCTTTCTGTCTGTGAGATTTACAGCTACCTGAGATCCGCTGACGTGCTTCCTCGAGGATCGATCCTGACTTCCCACTGCTACATCGGGAGGAAGTCTTGTAATTATTTGCGTGGGCACGAATCTGGTTTGATTTATATTTCTATATTTTAAACTCGATTTCCTCCTACTAACAAATTGGCACCGTTGCCGGGGAAGCAATCATTCGCGCCTTAGGTAGTTAAATCTCACGTTTTTCTTGAGGTAATTCGCAGGTATATGCGTCGTTCTGGTCAAACATCTGAATTTGACGCCTTAGACAATCCGGAACGCCTTATACACATCCAAGCTAAATTGAAAAGAGCCATGGCTACCGCAGAAACACAAGAACAACTGATTGAGAGGCTTCAGAGGGAACTAGCCGCCAAGGATACTGCTCTCACCACTGAGAGAGCACGCATTACACAGGAGGTTGCGCGAAGGAGGCAATTGGAAGATGAGCTTGCCCAATACCCTACCACTGCAGAGGATTACATGCATCCGACTCTCGTCGTGCCTGAATCGGCTATTCTAATCCCTGAGAATAACTATGAAATTCGCACTCCTTTCTTAATAGAAATTAAACATAATGCTTCTAATGGTAGATTTAATGAATGCCCTCTTCAACATATTACCAATTTTACTGATATGTGTCGTACTCTTACTTAAGGTACCACCTTGGAATATATCTTGATGAAGGCTTTTCGTTGGTCTCTAGCGGGTCCAACATTGAAGTGGCTTGAAGGTCTCCGTCCACGATCCCTCACTACATGGGCTCAAGTAAAGTAGGAATTTCTCAATAAATTCTTTCCTCCTGCCAAGACAGCGCTCCTTCGCCAAAAGATTACATCTTTCAAACAGCAGCCTGGAGAACCGCTAGCCCCAAGGCATGGGAACGCTATAAGGATCAACTGCGATCCTGCCCTACACATGGACAACAACCTTGGGTCGTTCAGGAGATCTTCTTCAATTCTCTTGACCTTGCTGCTAAGGATAGGATCAACACATATACTCATTATGAGTATCTGACAATGCCACCAGCTGACGCATGGGCTGCCCTCGACAAGCTGACCAATTACGACAACAAGTATGGGACTCCAATCAACTATGAGGAGAATACCTACGCCAGGCCAGCCCCGTCCATGCCTCTCTACGAGCCTGCTAAGGAGATCGACCCAGATGTCAAGGAGCAATACTACAGAGACCAGAATAGGAAGCTCCTAAAGCAAGTAAAGTATCGTTCTGTCAACCAGCCCTGCATCGAATGCGGATCACAGCGGCACACCACTACTGAGTGCCCACACACAGAGCAAGTCAGGTTGGCAGAACACCACAAAGAGTTAGCTTACGCAGGGGGTCCCAATCGCTATATGGGGGACCAAAGGTTTCAGCAACCACAATGGAACCAAGGTGCCCCTAGGAACCCCCCGCCATACAGAGCTCCAGGACATCCGAAGAGGGACTAGAAAAGAGATGACTTACAGACCATCCTAGAGGAAATGCGGAGGAACCATTCAGACACCAAGCAGTCCTTCAACTCCGTCTACACTCAGATACAAGGTGTCAACTCTAGGCTTGGGGAGATTGATATATGGCGGAAATCAATGGAGACATAGATTGGCCAGCTAGCAGCAGACGTCCCCAGACAGTCAGGTACGCTCCCTAGATCTTCGGAGCCCAATCCCAAGGGGAAGACAGGACACATCGCAGCTGTAAAACTCAGGAGCGGGCACCAACTACGCGAGCCATGTTGTAGGAGAGGAAATCGAGTATGAAATATAATAAAATAGATCAAACCAGATTCGTGCCCCAGCAAATAATTACAAGACTCCCTCCCTATGCAGTAGTGGGAAGTCAGGATCGATCCACGAGGAAGCGTGTCAGCGGATCCTAGGTAGCTGTAAATCTCACAGAAAAGCAAACAAAATACAGAAACAAAGAAACAAAGACAGAAATAACAAACGAAAGCAGAAACAAAAGCAAAAGCAGAAGCTGCTCGATCTCGACAAAGCAGAACTCCAGATCGACAAAAGACAGCGACGATAGAAACTTCAGAATCGACAACAGAAACTCGATCTAGACAACAGGTACTCGATCTCGACTAAGACCTACTCGAGATCGCCAACAACTTATCGAGATCGACTAAACAAACAGAAACATTAAATCGCAAACTTCGAACACAGAATCGCAGATTTTGGAAGAAATAAATCAATATATTAAAGAACTTCCAAAGCCAGGGTATCAACACCACAACAATAACCATGCAAAGTAACACATAAAGGCATAAAAGATCATGATTTCCATCAAAATAACTTTCGTTATTAACAAATAGGCATATAGAGGCTTTCGCAAAAACCCTAATTGTTACTAACCCTTTTCACATAATTAATCCAAGTTGTATTAAGATCACTTTCGCTTCAATAACACAAACAAGGACCACCTTCAACTTTCGCAAAAGAATCATGCTTATAGGGATAGAAGACGAATCGCATCAAAAGATTGTAACTTCACCGCATCACCTCACATGGCCACCGTCGGGCTCACCCCAGCCCCAGAAGTGGGTGGACCACTCGCTCTTCATCGCAATAGCAGACATTGATGTATGAAAAGAAACTTGCATTAAATAAACTCTAAACTTACAACCTCTTCTCTCTATGTAGAACTACTTGTCTCTGACTGAAATTGAATGAATGAAAAACCATCTCGGGTAGCTGGTGTTCGATCAAGCTCGGACAGGTGCTTCTGGGTCCTCGAGATCGGGTACTTTCCTCGAGATAAGTAGTTACACATAGAGAGAAGAGGTTGTAAGTTTAGAGTTTATTTAATGCAAGTTTCTTTTCATACATCAATGTCTGCTATTGCGATGAAGAGCGAGTGGTCCACCCACTTCTGGGGCTGGGGTGAGCCCGACGGTGGCCATGTGAGGTGATGCGGTGAAGTTACAATCTTTTGATACGATTCGTCTTCTATCCCTATAAGCATGATTCTTTTGCAAAATGAAGGTGATCCTTATTTGTGTTATTGAAGCGAAAGTGATCTTAATACAACTTGGATTAATTGTGTGAAAAGGGTTAGTAATAATTAGGGTTTATGCGAAAGCCTCTATATTCCTATTTGTTAATAACGAAAGTTATTTGATGAAAAACATGGTCTTTTATGCCTTTATGTTTTATTTTTCATGGTTATCGTTGTGGTGTTGATACCCTGGCCTTGGAAGTATTTTAGTTTATTGAATTAATTCATCAAAATTTGCGTTCTGTGTGCGAAAAGTTGCAAGTTTAAATTTCTGTCTTTTACGCGACTACGAGCAGAATCTAGTCGACATCGAGTAAGTTTTACTCGACATCGATGAAATCTTGTCGAGATCTGGTTGTCTTTGCTGAGTTTGCTGTCTGTTGTCGAATTCGAGTTTCTGTTGGTCGATATTTTAGTCGATATCGAGTAACTGTACTCGATATCGAGTAGTTTCTACTGCTTTGCTTTCTTTTCTGCTTTTATTTGTTATTTCTGTCTTTTTGTTTGTCTTTCTGTCTGTGAGATTTACAGCTACCTGAGATCCGCTGACGTGCTTCCTCGAGGATCGATCCTGACTTCCCACTGCTACATCGGGAGGAAGTCTTGTAATTATTTGCGTGGGCACGAATCTAGTTTGATTTATATTTCTATATTTTAAACTCGATTTCCTCCTACTAACACTTATACACTTATGGGAGATAGGAGTTTGTACTTTTGATCGACACTCGAAGTCTACTTTCAAAATGAAAGCAGCAGTGATGTGGACTATCAGTGATTTTTCTGGATTAGGGATGTTGGCAGGATCGACTACCAAGGGGTATAAATCCTGCCCTATTTGCTTGGATGAAACTCGAGGTCTACTATTTCAATATTCTAATGTTTTGTTTCTGCTTGTTTCTACTACTGTTTTCTTTATAGATGTCCAACTGGAGTTTTTACATATGATATTGTGTAGGCCTTGAGCGAGCGCAACAAGAAGAACTGGACAAAGAATCCAAACCAGATTAACCATCGCTCGGGCACTAAGCCAATAAGTCATTGGGCTGAAGACTTTCAAAAAGACAATCATCCAGCACCATGGGTAGCGGCTGTGATACATGGCATAGAAAAATGTCCAAGTGCACAGGAGAAATTGATGAGTCCAAGTTATCTCTCTCTCATTTTGTGAATGGGGAAATGAGGATGAATATTCAAATCAATATATAAACTAAGAAATTACAAAGAAGAAATTACACCAAAGAGGGTTTGGTCTTATTTTTAAAAAAAAAATATATGACAAAGAGCATTACATTAATATCAACAACAACATTAAAATGTAACTGAAGCAATCAGTTGAAAAAGCATGTGATATTCAAGGCAAGATACACTACTAGAATACTATGAAATGGAAAAGCGCATGATATTAAAGGAAAGAAACATTACTAGAATACTATGAAATGGAAATGCACGTGATATTCAACCTCATCTATGCAGTATGCTTGGGTAACATAGTCTTGAAAATTTTGAAACCATAGAGTGGAATGTGAAACTACACAATCATGTGATACCTGCAAGATGGTCAATCTATATTAGTAAAACAAATAAAAAAATTTAACCACTTTCTCTTGGGCATTGTTTGACAGGAGAGCCTGAAACGACGTGTTGATGAGCTTCCTAAAGGTCAAGAAGAGGATGGAGGTGAGGCCAGCCAAGCAGAACCCATCTCCTTGGAACAACAAACCGCTATCATCATTGATTGCTTGGGAGAACGACGCGAAACGGGAGTTAGAGGTAACTCTCTTGCCTGGTTTACCTTTTGCTATGACTTGTATTGTAAAAAATTAAAGCTGTAATTTATAACTTGTATTAAAACTGGAAAACAGTAGCAATTGCTAAAAGTGTCTTAAAATTCAAAACCGAATCACCAAAAGTTTAGAATCCTATCAAGCTATGCGTGAAAGCTTATAACAGGTTAGAAAAACTGGGGAAAACAGTAGTATTAACTTCCTGTAGTATCAAAACCGAAAAAAAACAGTAGTATTAACTTGTATTAAAACTGGAAAAAACAGTAGTATTAACTTGTATTAAAAATGGAAAAAACAGTAGTATCAAAACCGAATCACCCAAAGTTTAGAATCCTATCAGCTATTAAATAACAAAACAAAGGACACATAACATAATTGTATTAACTTACTGTTTTTTACAACATATATCCTATGTTATTTTGAAAGGCATGGGAATGGCTGGTACAAGGCCCGCAAAAAAAAAGAGGGGGGCCATGGACCGCCCAAGCGGAATTGCAGAGGAAGGACTTGGAGGACCGCGCCCTCAAGCTCGAGGAAGAGCTGCAGCAGGCCAAGGAAGAAACAAAATTGGTCAAGGAAGATGCAAAATTGGACAAGGAACATGCGGAAGAGGCTAATTCCCGTGTCACTGCATTGGAGAACACAATGATGGATATCCTCCGCACACAGTTAGCCATCCAGCAGCCTTCTCAGCAGCCCACGCAACCATCGACTTTTCAGGTAGTGGATTGAGCGTTGAATCCCATTTTCTGAAATTTCTCTATATTTTGGAACTTGATATCATTTTGTGAAACTTGGGAGTTGAACTTGGTAGTTGTCCCTATCTTGGAACTTTGTAGTTGAACTTTTGTGCATGATGCTAAGTAGTTGAACAAGGTAAGAATGTTTTTGAATGGTTGGTAACTTGGTATAAATGTATTTGAATGGTTGGTATGAATGTTTAGTACGTTTGTGATGTGTATATGGTTTATTTTTAATGTGTTCTCTCCTTTGAATGTGTTGTGCATTTGATGAATGCAAATTAATGGTGTAAAACAGGTTGTCTTCTGTGCATTGTGTAATTGAACTACACAGGGCGTATGGTATAAAACAGGGGGCATGTTGCCAATATAAAAAAAAAATTAATATAAAATCACGTTCTGGCGACGAACATAGATCCGCTAACTCATTGCTTGATTGTAAAAGAAAATAAAATATTACTTTGGAGCGACGAACGTTTATCAACACTATGGTCACCGAAAAATCGTTTGTATTTTATTAAAAAGATTATTTGTTTGGGTGACCAACATTTATAACTTAATGTGGTCGCCCAAATGGAATTATATATCAGAACGTACATTGGGCGACGAACATATATGAGGTGATCTAGTCGCTCTGACTATCCCCCGACAAACATTGTTGTGTACCTCGTCGCCCCAACTCGCTTCAAATTCATTTAGACAACATTGGGGCGAAAAACATGTTAGTGTGCTCGTCCCCTCAAATAAGTTCAATTGTCAAAGTATTACATTGGAGCGACGAACACAGTCGTCGCCTAAAAGAATCAATGTGGTCACCCAGATGAGGATGGGCGGGCTTGAGAAGGCCTTAAATGTCTGACAAGCTTTCTGGCGAGGAACACATTTGTGGTCGCCTGAATACACTTTGGCGGACGAGTTTTGTTATGTTCGTCGCCAGAAGTCTCTGGGGATGAATTTGACACGACGACTCTTCAGGCGATGAACTTTCGTCGCCTGAAATACGGGGCCACCAGAACTCTGTTTGAGGCGACGGGTTGGGTCCGTCGCCTGAACAGAGATCTGGCGTAGTGATACCCGGTTTCAAATTGTGTACAGAGAAGCGAACTTCGTCGCCGATTCCCTCGCTAAACTCGCCTTAGCTTGTCTTTTCCACTGGGTAATCAGGTGATGGTCGAGCCTTCCTTGGTTAGAAGTTCCATTCTAAAATCAATTGGCAATAAAAGGAGTAGCAATTTTCGATATGGGACACACTTTTGGTGTCATTCGCATCTCTAACACGTCCCCGCAAATGCAACTGTAACTATATGCGCTGGTAGCCTAGCACACAAGTCGTGTGATGTTCCATTCTAAAACCAATTGACAATAGAAAAAGTAGCTCAACGACTCATATACTAGGGCTTGTTATGTTTAACTTTCGATGTGTGACACTTTTGGTCTCATTCACATTTCTAACAAAAGGGAAGGCTATGCCGTCGAATTGTTGTATAGTCCAGTAGGATTATCGAGAGCCTTGCTCTTTGTTTTTGTTCACCACAAAAAAAAAGGGGGAGAGATCGATCTCTTTTGACTTGGTTAGTTTGTGGAACCATTAAATTTGTATTTTATTTAAGAATAAATACTTTATTTTTCTTTTTAAAAAAACCGGATTCATCCGTTTCTTTTTTTTTTTTTTTTCATTCGGAATCATTTCTAAGCAAGTATGATTAACCTATAGCCCTATCGTATAGGTTACACAATTGGTTTCTAAAAAAAAGTTAGAAATTAAAAAAAAAAAAAGGTTACACAATTAAACTTGATATAACACGTACGATTCCAAGTTGCAGTGGGGAAGCCCATCACAATGAACCGGGGCCGACTCGGGTATGGGGGTCTTTAGCCCCTGTTAGGTATCCATATACTGATATCAGATATCAGATATGGATATCAGGGATATTGGTATCAACTTTGATATCTGATATCTAGTATCTTGTTTGGTATCTTATATCGGGATATCAGTATAGGTTTAGAACAACCCATTAACCAAAAATCCAAACAGACAGTAAACCATTAGGGTTGGGAATTTGAAATTTTGGGGGATCCCGGCAACCACGCAGTCAAGATCACGTCGGCCGTTGTTGGAGGATTCGTCCCAATCCAAAGCAACGAGCCTCTAGATCTACTGACGCTTCAATTTCCAGTCGATAAAGATCTCTTCTTCTGCTTGGTGAGCCCCAATTTCCAGACGATAAAGCTTCAATTTTGACGGTCTCCCTCTCTCGGGAGGTTGCTGCACTGGAGCGAGAAGAGATGGAACGAGAAGGATGGAGCGAGAAGAGATGGAACGTCTCTCTCTGTAGAAGTGTCTCCCTCCCTCTGTAGAAGCATTGAAAAAGAAGAACCCATATCCCTGATTTTATCAATATATGGAAACAGGCAAATTTACAAAGGAAAGGATATCAAGGTATATCGGTTGATATCCATATACCCCTAATACCAAACACAGATATGGGTATGGGTGATATCCATACCCATATCTGATATCAGTATATGGATACCAAATAGGGGCTTAATTCGGCTGGCCTACCAACGGGTCGGGCGGGCTTGCAATAATTTTTTTTAATGAAAATATCCATAATATATATATATATATATATATATATATATATATATATATATATATATATATATATATATATATATATATATATATATTTAAGATAAGAATTTGGTTCACTAGACAAGCCTAAAGAAACCGAGAGACCGGACAAGTCAGTAGATGGACTAACATCATGTACAACTGAAAGAAAATTACAGAAACAAATGACTGAAGCAAATGACAGAAATAAAATTGTACGTAATACTATTATGACTTTCTTCGCATAAGAATTTACACATGGTTTGATAGATTATATTCTCTACTAGCTTCTTCTTTTCTTTTTTTTTTGAATTGTAATACTATTATAATTTTTTTTGGTTGCAAAATTAAAATTAAAATTTTTCTTTGTTTCTTCAAATAATTGGTTCATAAGGTTTACACCCACATCAATTTTTATTCTTATTAGTTATATAAAAGTTATGGATCAATTTATTATTGTTTTTAAATATTTATGTTATATAGATAGTAAACATGAAAATTAATTGTATATCATTAGATAAATCTATTGATCGCTATTTATCTAATTTCTACATTATAATTTGGATTTATTATGTTAGTATTTGTTATCTAAAATTTTGAATGTTTTGTTAATAAATTATATTTTATTATATTATTTATATTTAAATTATTTTTTATTAAATTTTATGTGAAGATTAAAATAGTTTATTTGAATTTTTTAATAAAAAATTTCAAGTAATATCATAAAAATAATAGGTGTTGTAATGACTTAAGATATGAGGTTGAGAATTAATATAAATATTTTGATGATAAGATTTTATTGTTCAATAGATAATTAATTAAAAATAAAATCTTATCATTAGATATAATGAACTAAAATAATTAATCTTAATGACTAAAGATAAAATAATTCAAGGCACGATATTTATAAATTAACTCATGATGAAATGATAGATTTTGTAACCACTTAAGATATGAGATGGATATATAAGATAACACGTGGATAAAAAGATTGGGTCACTGTCTAACGTGACATAAATATATTAAATCATCATTAATTGACGTGTTAAAAAACTCATGTCAGATTGCACCAGAAAACGACACACAAGCAAATTGTACTAGAGGAGACTTTAAGTCTCTATTTTATTATATTATATTATATTATATATATATAGGATGAATCAATTGTGCACACCCCTTAGAGTGTATCTTGTGCACAATGTGGGCCTTTAAGGCAAAATGATGCCACGTCAATTTGGTTGTTTTTTTTATAAAAAAAAGTGGAAAAGAAGCTCAAACTCAAAGATCCAGGCGTGTAGCGTGTGTAAAGGAAATTGAAATAAAACCATATATAGCAAATGATTTCTTCATCCTCGTGGAGCACTCAGAGCCCCAATGTCAAGTTGACGGCGGAGCACGAAGATTTGAATTGCTGGGCGGTGGCAGCGTGGTGGTGCTGACATCGGTTCTCGGTGCCTTCTTCATCTTCATGGAACCCCTATTCCGGTGGATCCGAATAGCCTCGGATCCAGGAAGTCGGCGATGGCGGTTCTCAGATTCAGAAGCCGAAGATCCGATTTGCTGCGAATCAGTTGAATGGGAGCGGAGGCGGCGGTGGTGTGACTAAAGATAAAATAATTCAAGGCACAATATTTATAAATTAACTCATGATGAAATGATAGATTTTGTAACCACTTAAGATATAAGATGGAGATATAAGATAACACGTGGATAAAAAGATTGGGTCACTGTCTAACGTGACATAAATATATTAGATCATCATTAATTGACGTGTTAAAAAAACTCATGTCAGATTGCACCAGAAAACGACACACAAGCAAATTGTACTAGAGGAGACTTTAAGTCTCTATTTTATTATATTATATATATATATATATATATATATATATATATATATATATATATATATATATATATATATATATATATATATATAGAGAGAGAGAGAGAGAGAGAGAGAGAGGATGAATCAATTGTGCACACCCCTTAGGGTGTATCTTGTGCACAATGTGGGCCTTTAAGGCTAGGATGATGCCACGTCAATTTTGTTGTTTTTTAAAAAAAAAAAAAAAAAAGTGGAAAAGAAGCCCAAACTCAAAGATCCAGGCGTGTAGCGTGTGTAAAGGAAATTGAAATAAAACCATAGCAAATGATTTCTTCATCCTCGTGGAGCACTCAGAGCCCCAATGTCAAGTTGACGGCGGAGCACGAAGATTCGAATTGCTGGGCGGTGGCAGCGTGGTGGTGGCGACATCGGTACTCGGCGCCTTCTTCATCTTCATGGAGCCCCTATTCCGGTGGATCCGAAGAGCCTCAGATCCAGGAGATCGGCGATGGCGGTTCTCAGATTCGGAAGCCGAAGATCCGATTTGCTGCGAATCAGTTGTATGGGAGCGGAGGCGGCGGTGGTGTGACTAAAGATAAAATAATTCAAGGCACAATATTTATAAATTAACTCATGATGAAATGATAGATTTTGTAACCACTTAAGATATGAGATGGAGATATAAGATAACACGTGGATAAAAAGATGGGGTCACTATCTAACGTGACATAAATATATTAGATCGATCATCATTAATTGACGTGTTAAAAAAACTCATGTCAGATTGCATAAGAAAACGACACACAAACAAATTGTACTAGAGGAGACTTTAACTCTCTATTTTAGTATATT
Source organism: Persicaria maculosa (assembly GCA_963922045.1). NCBI lineage: Eukaryota > Viridiplantae > Streptophyta > Magnoliopsida > Caryophyllales > Polygonaceae > Persicaria > Persicaria maculosa. The sequence goes on from OY998255.1 coordinate 64,691,516, forward strand.
TTATATATATACATATTCATATTTTTAATAAGTTTTTATGGATAATTGATTGAATATTAGAATATCATGTTAGAATATTTATGTGCACGGGGTGGGACTTACGCTAGTTAGCTAATATATGTATTTGTATTATAAAAAACTTACTATCTATATAATAGATTGTGGCTTGTGGTGGCTTTACATAAATTACTTCATAATATTTTTAATAATTTATTTTGTAGGGGTGGATTCAATGTAAACATCTCTCTTAGTTTTGAACAAATCTAGAGCGCAAGGAGATCAACGGGTAAGATTTAAAAGAAAATTTGAACACTACAATTATTCGTCTGCACCAACATTATTATAGTTCGTACATAATTTGTATGAATAATCAACATCTATGCCGCTCAAGGAAAACTTTTGTAATCAAACGTGACTTTTTAAAAGTGGAATTTTTTTAAAACATTAATTGTCAATTAGGGCAATTTTCTAATTAATCATAATGATCATGAATTAAGGGAGCTTAAGTCCATATTGAATTAGGGCTAATTGCTGTATTTCTTAAACCCCATCCTTATATATAGAGTGCAATATCCCTAAAGAGCGGGTCATTTTATGTAAATTTGGCAAGATGCCTTAGAGATAAAGTTAGCCTGAAGTACAAACCTGGTGTTTTCAAGAGTTAGGGCGGCGTGATCGATCTCCTCATACCGTTCATTTTTTCCCCCAAAATCCCCATTGGAAACCCTAGCTAATCTCACTCACACCAGTTTTCGAAATTAAAGGGCTGAAGTTAATTAATTAAGGGTGTGTTTGGGAACACAAGTAGCGTTTTAGAGCTTTTTGTTTTAATATTATATAATTTTAAATTAAATAAAACTAACATTATTAGTCAATTAGCGTTTTAGAATTGAATTTCTACCAGCTACTCACCCCAGCTTTTCAGAGCTTTTCCTTTTATATACACAAATCTCCTCTTTTATCAGCTAGTTCTATCAGCTACGCATTCAGCTAATGTTACCAAACACAGTACTAGCTTAATTTAACATATTTTACACAATAAATCATTCAGCTTCAGCTACTCATTTAGCTTCAGCTACCTATTCAGCTACGGTTACCAAACACACCAACCAACTCTAAACCAGTACTATTTGATCAATTCTTTCATTAATTTGATTGATCATTTTTACATATGCCTTTTTTTCTTCAAAAACATCGAAAATTAAGCAGATTTCAAGATCCAGTAATAAATAAAACTGGGATCCTGTGTACATCAAACACAAACACCTAATCCACAATTACATTTAGCATCACATATGTATAATTAATTTCCATTAATTTCTTGATGAACCCACACAGTACTCGATCGATCAGAGCTTCAAGGTGAGGTCAATCTCAGCCTCAGCCTGATCAAGCTGCACCTCCGGGTACTGACCGGGCCCACCGGCACCACCAAATCCAGCTGAAAGCTGCTGAATCGGAGCTCCGTAAGCCGGAGGAGGGGCGGGGAACTGGGCGGGCCAGCCAAAGCCCGAGGGGTTGTTGGGAGCTGGGCGGGGGAGGAGGAGCCGCTCCATGTGGGCCTGGCGGGCCTGGGCCATCTTGCGCTCGTTCTCCATCCGCTTAAGGGCGTAGCGCTCCTTGCGGTGGGCGTTCTGGTGCCCGCCGAGAGCCTGCCACGAGTTGAAGGTTTTCGGACATAGGTTGCAGGCGAAGGTTGCCTCACCGGGTGCCTGATAGGCTTCGACGGTGTTGTCGGATTGGTTCGCCATGGTTAAAGGATGTTGGGAAACTAGGGTGGGTTGTGAAGAATGGGTTTGTTTTGGGTTGTGAGGGAGAGGAGAGGTGAAGAGCAAGGCCAATACTTATAGGCACTTAGAGTATCTTCAGTGTCTTTTCCATTTTAGTGATTTTTTTTTATTTTTGGAGAATATTTTTAAGTTTTTTTTTTTCAAAAAATTTCAGTTCATTCTACAAAACAGAAAAGAAGAAGAAAAAAAGAATATTTTCCAAATCTGTATCATTCTCTAAATTATAAATATATCTTTGAAATTTGAATCTTTCGAATGAAAAATTGTTGTAGTTTGAGAAAAATAATCACCAATATATATACTCAAATTAAATTAGAAAATCTTGAATTTATCTATGAAAAAATAATAAAATAATTGAACACAACCAATCAAAATAATGTAAAACAAGTGTTATACAAATTGTGTACCACTAGGGAAACACACACATTGTGAGGTAAGATGGGTGACTTGGTTAAAGAAAAATGTTGGGTCAAATTTTAAATAAAAGAAAAAGGCAGGACGGTTTCGACTACACTATATCTCTGTTACGAGAAAAAGATATTGAGTGAGAGAAAGGGTTCATAGAGTTGAAATAACACATGGCAGGCAGTGTTTATTCTTCTTCTTTTTTTTATTTTCCCTTATATATATATGCTTGAATATTAATATATATGGAAGTAAAATATCTAATAATTAATGCTAATTTTACTAGAATTTAATGTGTAACTATTTCTTACAAGGTATAATAACACTAACTTGAGTGTTTTAGAAGAGTTATTTGACATTTTTTTGAGAAAGAAGATTTCGTAGAGGCGATTATCGACTGAACTTTAATAAAAAAAATTATTAGGTAATAATTCGGATGGGATAACCCTATCCGAAAGTATCATGTCGGATGAGGCCAAGAAGGTCTATATCCAGATATAAATCTGGCCCCCTGGTAGAGTAGCAAAGGCGTGCAACCTTATCCGCTATCCGGTTACCAATACGGGGTATATGGGACATTCCAACAGTATTTACTCCTTGGAGAAGGGTTTGGATATCTGACCTAACCATTTCTATTTTCTAGGGACATCCGACATGTGATTTTAGAAAATCCGTAATAATTTTCGAGTCTCCTTCTACTATTAAATCTTTTATCTTTAGTTCCCTAACTTTTTTCATCCCAAGGCGGAAGGCAAGCGCTTGCGCCATAATTAATAACCATATATTTTAGGTATGAGAAGTAATTTTTTATAGCGAGCATTGGTATGTCAAAAAAAAAAGAGTATAAATAGTAGTCCCTCCTAAAACAAGATGTGAAGGTTTGAGAAATATGCATATATGATACCACTCGGGATATTAATAATGTAATTTGGTCAGTTTGGTAACACGGAACTGATAGGTTAGCTGGAGCTGATAGGGTAGCTGAAGCTGGTGGTATAAGTGTGTTAAATATATGTTAAATTAGAGTTTTCATGAGCTAAGATATTTGGTAACTCGATCATCTAATAGAGTAGCTGAGATAAACTGACTGATTAGATAGGAGAAAATGAATAGAATTTTGAAAAGCTTAAGATGAGTACGTAGTTGTTGAAAATCCAATCGGAAAAAACTAATTAAACTAAAATCTTATATTTAACTTAAAACTATAGAATATTAACCAAAAGCTTCGAAAAGCTACATGTATTACGAAACGTACAAACCCTAGTTAATAGTACAGTTTTGCCCCAATTATTCTTATTCCAATTCTAGTACGTAGTTTTTTCATTTAGAATGCCTAAACCGAAAGATGAAGAAGCCTACTGCCATCAACCCAACCACAAACAAGTACCCAAATATGAAATAAAAACCAAACTATTTCCATGGATTTGTTATCCTTTAGCTTTGATCTTGGCACACTTCATCAAAGGAGATGAAAGAGGAATCAAGAGAGTGAAAAGCAGGGAAGAAGAAACCCAGATCCGGCCTTTTTGGATATTTCTCAACCAAAGACATAAAGTTCAATGAAGCACTATCGATCCGAAATCACAAGGCAAGAAAGAAAACTAAGCAACAAAACCAAAGTGTGGTGTGGATTTAAGCTTCGCCAAAGATCTGATATCTAACAAATTCGAGTGGTGTGTATCCGAGTATGCGACACCTTTGGTGGCAGCGCGCTCCCTGGGTTATTGCTCTCTCTCTTGTCTTGGCTTTGTGAATCGCGGCTCTCTTGGCTGTCGCAACATTATATGTTGTGCAAGCATTCTCTATATTACCGATGTGGGATAACCACATTTCAACATACCCCTATCTCTTTACATTTATAATACGTGATAAATTGAACAAGTTTCGAATGTGGTTTTATTCACTTTGGTGAATGAGCCCTTTTAGTTGAATCTAAGATTGTCTTTAAGCACATACATGATTCTTTAGACTATTAGTGCACAAACTAGGTTACTAAGGTTGGGTATACTTAAGAATTGAAAACCTTCGATCTTGTGACACGCTGTACTGTGAAAATTTGAACCCATCTGAAATGAAAAAAAGAGATGAACCATCATCATCTTCTAGAATTAAAAGGGAGATGGCCCAAAAAACCTCACAAACCCAACCTCTTGACTTAAAACGTATTTCCTCTATATTTTGGACTAATGGGTGAACAACGAAACTTTGCTGTCCACTGAAAAGGAAAACAAAGATTCCATAGAAGAACCTAAGCAAAATGAAAGCAAGAATCCAATTCAACTTTGAAACAATATACTCAGTTGGATTCTCAAACCATGGAAAAAGAAACCTTAGCTTGAGTACATGGTAGTGTGGCACAATCATGACTAATATGCATCATAATTTCAACCAGGAGTGTATAAAATTGATCTACCATGACTAATATCCTCTTCAAAAGGACTCTCTTGCTGTACAAACTCAAACTGTGCTTTAAATTTTCCAGTAGGCCTAGGTTTGCCTTCATCTTTGGGGCCTCTAAACCATTCAGGGTACCCTATGATCTTAAAGAAAAACTCCTTAGTATGTCCGCTCTCCCCATAGTGATCACATTTCCTCTCAAGCTTAGCTTTCTTATAGTCTCTGTATCCTTCCTCAGTGTTCTTATCAAAATACCAGGATTGCTCACCAGTTCTATAACCCTTAGCAGCATTAGCTTCACTATCCAGTTGACAGTTCCTATCAAACTGACCAAACTATCCAAGCCTATCAAACTGTCTCGACACATTCAAGGCATTTTGCTCTCCTTGAATTGGATTGGTCACTCCCTTAGATCTTTCTATATGTGTGGCCATTTGAAAAGCTTTGTTGATCCCAGACATAGGATCTTTGGACAATATATTACTCCTTAGATTCTCATCTACATCATTCAAACCCATCAGAAACTGCATAACCTTTGCTTTCTCCTCTCGGTCAATGATTCTTTTCAACAAAGCACAACTGCAGCTATTGATTCCTCCACAACCACATACAGGAACAGCATCTAAAGACTTTAATTCATCCCAAATCTTACTCAGTTTACCAAAATAAGCCCCTACAGACAAATTGTCTTGCCTGAGATTAGCCAGATCTCTTCGTAGCTGGTAAACTAAAGGATCATTGGACTCAAAAAACCTTTCCTTTACCTCATCCCAGAGTTCCTTTGATGTTTCAACATACATGAGACTCTCTGCTACTTCCCTAACCATCGAATTAAAAAGCCATCACATCACCATCTGATCTGCACGCATCCATTTCTCAAAGTCGTCACTATCTTCTAAAGGCTTTACACAACTTCCAGTTATGAAACCTAGCTTAGCCTTAGCACCAAGCGCCATTTTTATACCTATACTCCAACTCGTAAAGTTGGATCCATTGAAGGGATTCGAAACTAAAACCATTCCCGGATGGTCTGAATTTGACATATATAACGGATTGACATGACCATTGGACATACCTTGCATCATGTCTCCAAACTGGATTCCTTGATTCGCAAAATTCCACCCCCTGTCGGCGCCTGAACCTGGAGCAGGTGGAGTCACGAAAGTTCCTCTTCCTTGTCCATTGTTGTCACCTCCGACACCAGACGATTGTCCTTGTGAGTTTGCTGCTCCTCTTCCAACCATATTGACCACCAGAAAATCAGATCTCACCGGATTTTCTCAGGAAAGAAAAGAACGAGCTCCGGCAATCACCAGAGCTTCGAAACGAAATCGAAAAAATAAACGAACACCGATGGATCGCAACTCAATGCTCTGATACCATTTGAACTTATGCAATTCCAATATCTAATTGCATACATGGATCGAAATCAAAGAAAATTGGAGAACCTCCATTGGAGATCAAGCACAAAATGAACTGAATTTGTTAGTTTGTTACAAAGCCTTAACTGAATTCCCGCCTTATAAAGGCTCTACAAATTGGCTGGGAAATTACGAAATTGCCCCTCCAGTAACCGAGCTCACCTCACACACATAGCTCACACACACACTCATAATATTATCTATGAACCTTTGAGCCTTCTCTTTAATTTGTGAACTCACAATTCATGTGTCATGTGATCGGGAGAACGGAGAATTTTTTTCAAAGAACTCAATCTTTGTTAGTCTTTGTATTCTAAAGAATTGATTGTCTCTTTACTTATTTGGAAAATATAGTTGACCTTGTTTTGTTCCTTGAATGGTGTTACTACCATCTCTGCAACTAGTTTCCTTGGCACAAATCCAAGCAAATTTGACCCCATATTGAACCCACTAAACCAAAATCACGAAATTAAGAACTTCATGAACCCACCTTGAACAGTACTATTGTGCAAGCAATTCATATGTCTCGACAATAAAGAGTAGTTGTACATATCCTTGTTTATGTGTAACCTTGACCCAATGGTTAACTGGTTATAACCTGGCCTCTTTTGCACTGATCCAATGTACGCTACAAGAGCCCATCGGAAGAAAGTTGACAAGAAATTTAGCAGCCAATACATTTAGTAAAATGACTATTGACTCCACACTAAATTGAGACTCAATGAACAAAGACTCATCTTATATCCTAAATAGTAAATAGTTATGAAATAAGTTAGCATATGGAACTCATGTGGCAATGCTCACAAGAACCTGACAGAAATTAACACCTTTTGTAAAGTTCAAAACATTTAGATTATTGCATTAATGGAAACGAAGTGGCCACCAGAGGAAAAATATGGAAAATATCAGGCTTCGATTTCACGGAGTGGGTCCCTATAGTGAGAAGATCGGGCGGTATATGTGTTCTTCGAAAAAGCTATCAATTACATAATTAATGAAACCATAGAACTCATTTTTAAAGGACAATGATTCATTACCTTCATAAAAAATATCCAATTCAAATTCTTGATATGAAGTAGCATTTTGCTTTGCCTATGGGCCACTGAATGAATGAGGAAGAATGAATTTTGGCAAGATCTTACAAGACAGTAAGATACATAAATAGCTTACACATAGTATGCATCGTCTTCAGTGACCTGAATGAAATCCAATCGGCAAGCGAAAAACAAGGAAGATTTGATCCTCATACGACCAGATTTTACCTGTTTACATAATTTAAGATATTTTTTAAATGACTTTAGAGACCTACAAACGATCAGAAACGATTTCACATGGCGCAAAAAAAAAACTAACACAAATAATATCTATAAAAAAAATTGACAAAATACTTGCCGAAACTCAAATTGTCTTATGGTTCGGGAATATAAGGATGAATGGACCAGATTATAGAAACATAGCCACGCATGCATAGAGAACAAACAACAAAGGATAACACATGTTCAAGCTTGGAACTCTTAAAGCGACTCACAAAAGAATAGAATAAAAAATTAATAAAAATATTAGATTTATACGGGATGAAGTATTATCCATAACTTACTAATTAATTGAGTGAAGAAAGAATTATAGTGTAATGATTTTTGAGAAAGTATCCTAACTTGATTTTAGGGGTTTTATTCTCATATTCAAAATCTAGGTTTTTTTAGCAAAATATAATGTTTGAGACGAAATTGGTTACTAAGCCAGAAATAGAAGTATTTTTGTTGTTCGAGCTTAAAGACTATTAGAGTAAGAGTGCAACTATAAGGTACATGTTTTTGGACTATACCATCTTTCCTTACTATGCACAAGTACCACTCTTGTATCCTCTCTCATTTGAATATTCTAAGCTATTCTATTCATGGAATAACTTTAAATGTTTTGGTTTACCCGTTGTTGCAAACCTTATATGCATACATCAAAGGGAAAAAGATCTCCATAATCACCTCTCAAAACCCACAGATTTCCATGACTATCCTTAATCATCACATCACTCATTCTGTGGGCTTATTGAATTCTATGATCACGATATATGTCCCCCAAAATTTTTGCACATCTCATTGCCATTCTCCTGGACACACGGGTTTCTTTTCTCTACTCCAATCCCAAAGATCAACCCAAATCCAAAATCCTTGAGAATTCTTCAAGGACGAACAGTTTCCAACCCTTAACATATGTGCATCAAAGAACTTGTGATCATTTCCACTTAAAATGGGAGAAGCAAGATTGACTATTTAAAACCAAGTTGGGATTTCTTTTGAATTGCATAAAAAAGGCAACCAGTAGATAGAAATACTTGAGGTAAAAAACACTCCGGTGTCGGATTGTTATATATCTATGGACTATGGATCACAAGAACATTACATCTTTTATCTCTCTGACTTTTGTTGGTGCGTCATGCGCTTCTTATAATAATGCCCTTAATGATAATGTTATTTTCTTGTTTGATGTGATCTCATCTACTATTGAGACTATGAATCACCCATGTGGGTTCATAAGTATTCTGAGTTACTAGACATAATTTTTTTAATGGTCGTGACATGAAGGTGATAATAATTATTTTGAGTTCTTGAGATTTATTAGGAATTGTGTGAAATAACTAATGTATGTCCAGAAATCTCAAAAAGTATTATCACATTCATTCTTGCCACGACCATTAAAAAATGTATGTCTAGTAACTCAGGATACTTATGAACCCCACATGGCTCGTATGCAGTCTCAATAGTAGATAATATCATGTTGAACCGGCCAGAAAGTAACACCGGAACAAAATAGATTACTCCGTATTTTCCATTCTCGTTGTGCTAATTATTATTTCATGTACTAGTATTTTATTATAGCTGTCTCCTTTTTACATACTATAATAATAATTATTGTATAATTATGCCAAAGTGGTAGAGATTCCATGTTTAAAGTTACTACTATTATCCATCAAACATAATTTCTACCAAAAAATAACAATCAAATATAATAATAATAATAATAATAATAATAATAATAATAATAATAATAATAATAATAATAATAATATACACGATAAGGATTTTTTTAAAAATGAATGTAAAAGTGCTAAAATTTGATATTTTACTCAATTAGGCTTTTTTTAATGGCTTCAGTCTCAATAGTAGATAAGCTAGCCACAACAAATCATAAAATAACATCACCATTGAGGGCAATATTATAAGAAAGAGTGCTCCAAGCACTTGCAAAAGCTAGAGAGATAAAAAAAATATAATGTTCTTGTAATCCGTAGATAACATCGAAGTGTTTATCAACCTAAAACATTTCGATCTACTAGTTGTCTACTTCATGCAATCCAAAAGAAATCCCAACTTGGTTTTAAATAGCCAATCTCGCTTCTTCTAGTTTAAGTAGATATGATCATAATGAAGCACATCTACTAAGGATTGGAAACAGCTCGTTCTTGAAGAATTCTCAAGGATTTTGGGTTTGGATTGATCCTTGGAATTAGAGAAGAGATGTAATACCTCATTCCAAATAGGATTTAATAAGGATGTTCGGGGTTATTTATAAGTGAATCAAACTCAACTCTTGTGTTTGTCACAAAATCTCTTTCTTTTTAGGTTCCAAGGAAGAACAACGGATTTGAGAAGACTAGTACATTGGTATAGGATGTCGCATATTAAGACCTCGGATCTTTCAAATGGTATCAAAGTCGACTTCGGAATCGGTGGTGCTTGCCAGTATGCTTGAGCACGCTTCTCCCGGAGGGCCATCGCTTGGGCTGATAGGGTCATTAGTTCTTAAATTGAGAGAAATTGTAATATTCAACCTATATTGGATATAATAAGGATGTTCGGAGTGATTTATAAACAATTCAAATCCTACCCAATATGGGAGAGATTGTAAACCCATCTCAAATTGAATAGAATAAGGATGTTTAGAGTCATTTATAAAAGATTTAAGCCATAAACCTATCACAAGAGGTCTTCCTTTTCAGATACTAAGTGAGAACAACGAAATTGAGAGTGTCAGATAGCATGAGATGACGATCCTTAAGGCCTCAGATCTTATAAGAGAAAAGAAGTTCGTTTGTCGGGAGAATGAAAATGAGATGTGTACAAATTTTTGGGGACATGTATCATGATCATAGAAATCAATAAGCCCACATATGAGTGGTGTGATGATTAAGGATACCCATGAGAGTCTGTGAGTTTTAGAGGTGATTATTAGGCTCTTTTTCCCATTGGTATATGCATATAAAGTTTGAAATGACAGGTCAACGAAAATCTTTAAAGTTATTCCATAAATGGATTAACATAGAATATCTCAACAAGAGAGGATACAAGAGTGGTACTTGTGCATAGTAAGAGGCGAAAGATGATATTCAATTCGAGTCTAAAAACATGTACCTTACACTCTTATTACTCTCATAGTCTTTAGCCCGAGCTTTCTCAACGGTGCAAGCTTAATTTAGCCCGAGTTTCCTCTATAGCCTAATCTTCTTGTGCAACACTTATTAGCCCGAGCTTCATCTATCTCCGCTTTTGTAAAGCGAGACAATTTTGGATCCAAAGTCTCCAATTCATCTTTCTGTTCATCGTTTTTCTTGATTTTCTTCTTTGACTTAATCTTTGTACTCTCATCAAATAGTTTGATTCCCTTTGTGAGATTCCTCGCGTTTTGATAAGGGTCTTCCCCCATATTAATTGTGACACATCCATAAACAGTACAAAAACAATTAAAAATTTAGCCTCTAAACACAACACTGCATCAAGGGAAAAGGCATTGAAATACATGATAATAATCCAAAATAATCCCTTCATCAGTACAAATTTCGCCTAAAAATGTAGCAGCAAACGTAGCACAGATACAACCTCTAAACTGACGGCAAAATGCAAAGCAAACCCAAATGCTACAGCAGGAATTAAGCACAATATACATCGGCCACAATAGGAGAATAGCACACACCAGCACCAGCAAAAATGCAGATTCTTTAAACAAAAAAAAAGCATATTCATTGAAGGCGATAATGTAATCAGTTTATGACAACAACAAAAATGCAGGAAAAAAAACACAAAGCAGTTGGATCGGATGTCGAGATTTTGACCAAATTAAACAGCAACAACCAACATATTTGAATTTGATATTTCGAACGGATTTAGAAAGACCACATGTTCAATATTTCGATATTTCAACAATATAGGTTCGAAAAATCAACAATAGATCTAAAACAAAACTTGAATAGTGCTTACATGGGTTTCAATTTAGCAAATTTCAGCAAGAGATCGATGCTGAGATTTTGAGAGGGATACCGAGGCAGTGAGGCACCATTTAGTTCGACACTTCAGCTTGCTTTTCTGTTTTTTGGGACATGAACGAAGTCGATTAATGGAGAAACGATGTCGAATTTGGCCAAAATGATGCATGGGACTAGGGCCTGCGAATTCTAATCATTGGACCACGTTTTGATTTTGAGTCTCTACGGATTAAATTAAATACCCCTTTAACCCAATTCCTCTTTGGCAATCGGTTGGATCGGATCGGGTTTATCCCTATTCATATTTGGTTAGTGTTGCTCAAATCATATATTGGATATATTGTATATCTAGATCGGGTCAAATTATAGTCGATTAAGTTCAAGTGAAAATGGATTTCGAGTTTGCCTATTAATTAACTTTCGGCCAAAAAGACGGATTGGTATATTAAAATACTCCCGAATGACAAACTGGTATATTTAAAGTCATTGGGGAGAAATTGATTATTAGGGTCGATTAAGTTCGAGTGAAAATGGATTTCGAGTTTGGCTATTACCGTTTGGTTTTTTTCCTTGAACACTCGTCTTTTGTTCGATTTCATTGATTTCAAATTGACATTGACTTGGAATTTGAGGTTTTCTGCTTTGTTGGTTGTGTCGTACCGTCTTGAGGCTCCGTGACTAAGTAAAGTACAAAGTAGTTGAATTCTTTTTGTGACATTTGAATTCCAAAAAGATAACAAGGCTTTGATTTGTTGAAACAAATATTGGTGAATTTAGCACACAATTCTCAAAACAGAATTTTGAGAAGTATTTGTATTCTAAATTTAAGGGAGCTAGAGCCACCTTGAACACGTACTATTGCGCAAGCAATATGTATCGATAATAAAGAGCAGTTGTACATATCCATGTCTATGTGTAGCTAGTGTAACTTATTATTTAATTATCAAAATCATTAATATAACTTCTCACTTCAAAACTCTCGAAATCATAGTATAAAAATGTTGTGTTAGTAAAATAGCTAGAAAAGCATTTTAATTTATTGAAATATGAGTGAAGTAATTACTTAATGTGCTTACAATTTTCAAAAGCTAATGCATTAACTCGACTATACGACACTACATAAACGAGTAACAAAATTTTCCATTTAATCCATGACATTGATATGCGTTAAGTACTTTCTCCGTTTGAAAATATTTGTCGTTTGACTTTTCAGTACGCGTTTTAAGGAGCTAAAAACTCTATAAAATATAATTTTTTTTAATTAATTTTTTTTCATAAGCTTATACTTACTATATATATGTATGAAATTATATAAAAAAAAATTAATTAAAAAAATATATTTTATATAGTTTTCATCTCCTTAAAAAGCGTGCACTACAAGACAAAAGACAAATAATTTCAAACGGAAGGAGTATTTGTTTGCACGCTTTAGAGCTTCAAGGTGAGATCGAGAGTCTCAATTTCAGCCTTTGATCCATTAAACACCGATGGACCCACTCCTGGGTCAAGATTGGGCCCACCAACCCCACAATAGTAGCAAAACTGCTCATTCAGAACTCTATGGCCCAGACCCGCCTGCCTAACTGACTGGGATATCTGGTGTGCAGGCCCAATCTGGTCGGGTCCTAGCGAGTTGGGCCAACTGTGGCCCAATCCATAAGCTAGACGGGGGAGCTGGCGGTGTTGCAGCACAACTTGAGTTGTCTTGCGCTTGATGGAGCAATGCCGCTTGCGGTGGGCGTTTTGGTGGCCACCGAGAGCCTTCGGCGAGGTGAAAGTTTTTGGACATAGGCTGCACCGGAAGATCCAGCGAGTGATGTGTGTTGCTCTTGAGATGTTGTTGTCGGTTGTGTTAACCATGGTTGAGATTTAAGAGAGAGAGAGAGAGAAATGAGATGTGTAGGAGGGATATGGGCATTATGGCTATTTTATTAGAAAATGTGTAGGGAGCTGAATGTTGGTACTTGGATTGAAGAAAAAGCAACATGCAAAGGAAAATAAGAAAACAAAGATAAAACAGAGCGATTTCTGATTACAATCTTTTAACTCCTGTACAAGAAAAAGTTTAGTTGATTTCTTACCGTCACTGTCATAGGTGCTTTGAATTGCATTTTGTTAAATATTTCTTTAAAGTTATTCTCATCCATCTATTATGCAATGTATCCAAAAATATTAATCTCATATATATGACTATGATCAGTTGTATATATTATGTTCACCATAGTAAAATTTAAGGAGACAAAGTGAGGGAGTGCTTATAAATTGATTTTGAAATTAATGCTTAGTGAAGTGGAAATTGGCCTTGGTTTAAGCAAAAACTAGGTGCAAATCAACTGAAGAACAATAAGGAAAAAGTAGAGTGGTTTTGGCGACTTTCGATTCACTAAAAGAAAAGATAATCAGAGTTTTACTCAGGTATCTGATTCAAGCGAATCCTATTTTATTAATTATTATGATTTGTTGTTTACAACAAAATAGTAATAGAATAAAAACATTTAACAATGGAATGATAAGGTATGTTTATTCTTAATTAATACGTTTAGAAACATTTTGAGATCGAGTAGGTATAAGGTGGAACATTTTTTAGGGAGAAGAAGATTTTCTTAGTTGAACTGATATGCTTGAATCCAAAGACCTGAGACAGAACTCTTATAGGAGCATACGCAACAACAAAGCTGGCTTTAGATGGCAAGAAACTAATCAGCGGCCATAACATTGTGACTATGTAATCAACACTTGCAAAACTATAGCAGTTCTACTCACACATACTTGATTATACTTAGATATGTGATATTTTGATCAGCCAGTAGTAGCACGTGTCGTATAAACCTTGCACTTATTCAAAAAATATTCCAAATCTGACAATCAACTTACATGTTAAAGCGCTTAGGCCAATTGCATCGATTTCCCTATTTGGGATCACCCGGAGAACAGTTTGTTGACATTTATGTGCTGACTTTATACAGTCCAAGGAATAATTTCATCAGTTTATACGTAGTAACTGGAAACTTTGAGACGAATGTACTGCTTAATGAGTAGTGTGCAACACCACCAGAACCAGAACCACAACCAAACCCAAACACTACAAAATAAACATGTGAGACTAAAAAAAATAAAATAAAAAATTGGCACTAAAAAAGTCGTGCAATTCATCAGCACTGTCATATTCCCAGAAAATAAAAAAAAAAAAAAAAAATTGCCGCCTCAAGGAAGACCCCCTTTGGCTTGTAATTGTATGTATCTCTCTTCTTTTTTTGGCAACCGTGTTGGGATAAAAACCAAAGTTAAGGAAAATAGTACAACTCTTCTCCCTCTCAATTTAGCATATAAATCACTAATTTTATAAAGATATGGTACTTCTGAACTTAACATCATTTCACAATCTAATCAAAGATGAAAAGATCATTTGTCTTCATATTATAATATATCTCTTTGTACACTCGAACTACAGGTCGAGATATTTTTAGAGCTTTCAACTAATTTCCAACTAATCCTCTGCTTATTGGATAATCAATGATCTGGTTATTTCAAGACAACTCATAATCAATTCTAACATTGTCAACGTTCATGAAACCTCTTCAACAGTTTTATACTAGTGGACATATCATCATTGTTTGAAATTACCACTATAACCTCGATCTAAATCATGCTAGTGCATTGGTTCACTTCTCTTTCATGCAATATATTACTTCTTGATCTCCTTTTCCTCTCCCCCTAAATACTGAGTATTTTATCATCTGTGATAAACTCTAGGTATTTGATCATCTATGGGGACCCAATCCTCCATATACATCAACTTTCTTGATTTATAACAACTTAGTGTAATCTGGGGAGATTTCGGTGCCTATACTGAACATGTAAATACCAAGCTCTCTACTGGAGATAAATTACAAGAAGGAGAATTTACTCTATTGTTGACCGAAATCGAATCAAGCTCTTGATATTCATGCCTGCTTATTAACTATTATTGATGATTCTATTGGGTCATCTCATGTGTTAGTATTATCTTAAATGATGATCTCATAAGTGACGACTTCACTTGGTCGATTTAATCGTTAGTTTCTCAATGTTCATATATCTAGAATATCAATTTCATTGATAGCATTTCCATATTACATCCATATTGTCAACATGGGTAATCTATTTATTATGTGGGATCTCATTTTTGACATCCTCAACTAGAGGAAAACCACTGTTGCTGGCAATTATTAGTCCTCCATCGGTCCCAATTTATCAGTCCTCACTCCTTCCCTTTAGAGTGTTTTGACGCTCTTCTATAGCCATTTTCTCATATAAATATATTGCTTGATTATATCATCAATCATTCGAGGACTAATTTTGATGCTCTTTTGGGGTAATGTATAAGGTTTAATTATGTCAAATATAGACTTTATACAAATACTCATCAGTTATTTCATCCCGAAAACTTCAGGTTTTCCATATCATCAGGTACCAAGCTCTAAGCCATTCTAACATTTTCATACAATGATCCATTCACAGTTTGGGAGATTACAAATCCAAATTAGGCAAACCATCAACTTTGACTTGTTCTTTCACATTCTCCTTGATGTGGGAGTCGACTCATACATGATTATCTATAATCATTTTCAAAATTATGACCAGTATCCTAACAACGGTCGCGCGCATCGTGTCCTCTTTATATCCTCTGCGAGAGGTGTATATATATATATATATATATATATATATATATATATATATATATATATATATATATATATATATATATATATATATAGAGAGAGAGAGAGAGAGAGAGAGAGAGAGAGTATGGATCAAATGTTTACAAGTCTTAACATGTTTTGTGTTAACAAATAATGATCGTTGATTTAGTGTAATTGAATGGCTGTGATTAATCTATCATTTTTATTAATGGAAAATAAAAAAGGAAAAAAAGCACACCCCATGACTCTATAAAGCGCGTGTATCACAATCCCAACCCTAACCGCAATCCGTCATTTTCAAAAGGCGTAGCGATGGCCCGCCTCCTTCTTCCTCCTCGATTCTCCTCCTTCCTCCCATGGCTGATCTCCGACGGCAACCTCCGATTGCGAGCGAGGGCCACGAACAGGTAGGCGGCGATCTCCGACGGCAACCTCCCATGGCGGATCTCCGACGGCAACCTCTGTTTGCTGGTGTTCAGATGCTGAGAGGGGTGCCTTACTAGCCTCTGCCAACCGCTTCCCACGCTGGCCGCCCCTGCGAATTGACGCAGATTTTAAGCCTTGCAGCCTTCAATTGCTGGAACTGCTTCTTCGCAGTAGTGCCCTCCCTTCAAGCCGCGCCGTCTTCGATCACTTAGCGGAACTGCTTGGTGCGTCGCCGGAAGGTCATCGCCGGGAGAGATAACAAGCCTTTGGAGAATATTTAGTTATTATTTCGTCGGATGAGGCAATTTCCAATTGCAGAGGAAGAACTCGGATGCCAATCTCGCGAACCCTAGGATCTCCGACGGCAACCTCCGATTGCGAGCGAGGGCCACGAACAGGTAGGCGGCGATCAATCTGTGTTCGATTGGTGCTCAATCTTGTGTAACTCTTGTTTTCTTCTTCCTGAATTGTTTTTCAATCTGTATTCGATTTCATCGGATCTCCAAGGTACATGATGAGTTTGTAACCTTAGAGCATAGCTTGAAGGAATTATTCATTGGTATGCAACTAATATTCGATCAAGAATAAGGAATTATTCATTGGTATGCAATAAATATTCGATGGAATGTGATAGAGTATTCGTTACTATTTAGTTATTATTTCATGTAGAGTCACTATTCGGCAAGTTCATAGTTTCTATTCGTTGATAATATAAAATTATTCATATGTATTTGATCAAGAATAAGGAATTATTGTATATGGATTAGCGGTTGCTCATGATTCTCCTTGTTATTCGATCAAGAATAAGGAATTATTCATTGGTATGCAATAAATATTCGATGGAATGAGATAGGTTATTCCTTACTATTTAGTTATTATTTTATGTTCAGAGTCAATATTCAGCAAGTTCATAGTTTCTATTCGTTGATAATACAGAATTATTCATATGTATTTGGTTAATTAGATGTGGGAAATCAAGAATTACATTTACATACTCTTCCAACCCAGCGAATAATTACTATCAACTTAGCGAATAATTACTATCAATCTAGCGAATAATTGCAAAATTGATCAACCCTTTTGCTATTATCTAAATGATAACTCCTCTTTACGGATGAATAATAACGATTAATTTAGCGAATAATTAGTATTAACCTAGCGAATAGTTGCAAAATTGACCAACTCTTTTTCTATTATCTAACGAATAATAAGTATAAGTTAACGAATATTTTTTATCACCTTATCGAATAGTTCAAACAATGCACCACAAAAAAAACGTTACTCCACCCAAAAATGTTACGCCACAAAAAAAGTGTACAACACACGCGCATAATTCAACAAGTGGGGAAGGAAAGAAGTGGGTCCCATTGATTTTTAATTAAAGAAAAAGGTAAAATTGTCAAATATTCCCAGCCACCCATTTCATTCAATCAAAGGCTCAGATTTGTTAACACAAAACACAATAAGGCTTGTTAACACAGGACCCAACCTCTATATATATATATATATATATATATATATATTTATTGCATCTGGCAATAAAAGAGGTTGTTATGAACCAGAGGTCATTTAGCTAGCTATTTATTTGAATTCTACCATACTGAAGTAGATTAAGAACAAGATTCCAAAATAAAGAGTCTTCGGGCTCTCGTGAACTAATTTTATCAATTTCACGAAATTTAACAAGTATGTGCTTCAAACTCTTCTCCCAAATCATCATTTGTTGAATAACATTGGCATTATCTACCCATAATTATTTCTTCAAGAAACATTTTCAATGCATATTCATATACATAAAATGCAAATCAAATCAAATAGATAAATAAAATAAAGATTCCATGTACCTTAAAATAACCAATTTGAACTAATAACAAACCAAAAATGACAGAGTTTACATAATCAAAAGTGTTGGATCATTTAAGCTTTTCATTCAATAGATAACTTTTATTAACACTAATGACACAAATAATCCTTGTCAATATAAAACCACATCATTGATAACTTTTCTTCTGGAAACAGTTTGAGTTTTGAATTTGAGATATATATACACCTCACAAGTAAATAACAAAAGTAATCTCAATACACTATGTTTAATTGAAATTTATTTGGCCACTTCAGGTGGATATCGATTCAGATATTCATCATTTGTTTCAATAAACAATATCATTCACAGATAGATTAATATGTCAACTTAAATTGATAGGTTCAATAACTATCTCCAATTTCAATTTCATGCAATTTAAGTTGTATACAAATCAACTTCATGACACATAAATAATGTCAACTTCCGGTGACAAAGAATCAAACAAGTTAACCACTTTAGGAGTTTATATTTCACCTTCTATGAAACAAATCATATATGAAATAAGTTACAAGTACAAGATGGAATCAAAAATATCATCTTAGCTCATCACTACAAAGATGAGACTAATATTTAAATCGATGCATGATGATGTTATTTATTTATCAACTTATCAATGTATCAATTCATTTAGATATCATTACATGTATCCATCCAATATACGGTCAATTTATCCAATAGTCATATCTATATGCATAGTCAATCCTCAATCGTACATGATTTATCCATTCTTTAAATTCTTATATATCAAAGCATATTAGCACTATGACATGATGTATGATATAAAATCTATATGTGCAATCAATAACATCATTTTGCAATTAGCAACTAAATGATAATCCATATTTAATGTACGAGATCAACTCATAACACATATATAATCACTTATGATCAAGAGGCACAAAAATTATAACTTAAATACATGATGTTTAGGCTTACCTGGCCGCAAGCTTGATCGCATATACCAATATTAAGAAATCAATCCAACTCCATCATAGTCGAGCCTTGAAATCGAGCCTAACCCATATAGACTCACTACCAAGTAGAGTTCAATCTTCTAGGATTCACCTCCTTTTACCATGATATCCTAGTGTGGATCCGTGGACAAACCACTCTTATAATCACATTCCGAAACAGATTCAAACAAACTATAACGTACCAGTCGTACCATGTCTTTTTATCTACTTCAAGAGATATGTCTTTTCATCTACTTCGGGAGATGAATGATAAAAATATAATAAACAAAACAAAATAATAATCATTGATCATCGCTACGTGGATGATATCCGTTGTTTCATCAGTACTACTGGGATGAATTTTATCGATCACATTAAATATTTTCATCCACTTCGAGAGATTTAACATTTTCTACTTCGGGAGACCGATTAAATTATTTATAAACAAAATAATAAATTAGAAAAATTAAATTACACTTACATTCACTCACCTACACGACGGGCGGCGCAGAACTCTAGGGCTCGGGGATTGAAATTTGTTCGATTAATTCAACCACTTAAGGGGTTAATATAATTTATGTTTATACATCATCTTCGGAGATGTGTTTATACTTTAAAGGGGCAAAATATGCAGCCCTGGAAGTTTTTAGGCCGCTTTCTGTAGTTATATAAAATAACGGGCCAATCTGTGATTTTAAAAATTTTCAGGCCGGTTTCGTGATTAATTAGAAATTACAACACAAAACCTTTCCTCCTCCAGAATAATAGATCGGCGGCGGAGGTTTATGCCGTAATTCGTCTTCTTCGTTGATGGCCGCGGCGGCCCAGAGGCAAGAGCGTCTTTGACCTTCGTTGTTCCAGCCCATCGCGATCGTTTAGATTTGATCTTCTAGAGCCAGGTTCGGGAGTAGATCGGGAGGCAGAAGGCGGCGCGGGATCTCCTTTATCCTCCGCTCATCATGCGGCAGCAAGGGCTTGTGGCTTCGATGTAGATCGCATTGCCGAGTTCCCTGTGAAATAACCCTTGAAGGTTGAAACCGAAAACCTTAGCTTTGTCCATCGACGCGGCCACACAATTGAAACCTAAGATTTCCGGCCACAAATCAAGCCAAGATATGTTCGAATCTAGCAATGGAAAGTTGATCCAGATGAAGATCCGGCTCCTTGTCTCCTCCTTGTGACCCTTGTTCACCCATCCATGGCAAACCGCTCCAGACTGCTAGCAAAAGAAAAACAAGAATCAAAGCAAGATGGGGCCTGAAATTTTGACGATCTAGGAGGGTTTGCTCTTCTCCTCCGGTATTGTGCTTTGGGGCTTTGAGAAGCTCGCAGAATTGGTGGATGGTGGAGCAATGGCCCTTTCTCGGGTGCTTGCCCGACCTTTGGTGCTCGGCTTTCGGCTCTTCAATGACTTCGATTCTCAGGTGGTCCGATCCCGTTCCAAAGTCTGTGTGTTTGTTGTACCTTGATCAATTGAAATTTGATCACTTCGAGTCGATCCTGCTGATAACATAAACTAGGGAAAAAGAAAATAAAGGAGAATATGGAATTATATTTAATTGATGACTTGTGGAGTATCTACCAATAATTAATATATCAATCAATATATAATACTAAAACAGAGGCGTGGAAATCCTACGTGGCGGGTTCTGGTGCGATTCGCTTACGTGTCGCTCTCTTATGCAATCTGGCCCGGGTCTTTGACACGTCAATTAATGACGATCCAATATATTTAAGCCACGTCAGACGATTACATCATCCATTTATACACGTGTCGTCCTATGTGTCTATTTTAATTGAAGATTAAATTTAATTTTTAATATAAATATTTAACATCATATCTTAAATGGTTACAAAATCTATCTTTTTGTTTATTGCAATTAAAATTATTTTACCTTGATTATTTTTAATATAAATATTTAACTTTATATCTTAAATCATTACAAACTCTATCATTTTACCTTTAGTTATTTTATCTTTAGTAATCAAAATTGATTATATTAGTTGATCATTATATATTATGATAATAATTTATTTTTGAATACATATATATTTGATAAAAAAAATATTAAAACCCATATATTAATTTGTTATTTTATCATTAAAGTTATTTAACTTATCAATAAGAAGAAAAAAAATACTTTGACAATGATAATATTTTTTAAGCTATTATAAATTGTCCACCGTAATTATTATAAATTGTCCACCGTAAGACTTTAGCAATATCATACTTTACCCATAAGTTATTTTCTATCAACCCATGCCATAAGTCCGTATACTTTACCCATAATTATGTACGTTTAATATATAAATTAATCATGACTTCAAATTATCATATATCTACGTACATTATTTAATAAATTAAATATACTAAATATGTTATTTAACTTATAAATTATTATTTTTATCAACTATATATATAAAATATCATACTTATTAATTTTACAAACAAATAATAATTTAATTACATTTATAAAAAAATTATGAAAAAGGATAAAGAAATAATTTTAGAAAATAATTAAAATGAAAAGACTCAAGTTATCACATACCCTAACTTTTAAGCCAAAAAGTATTTTAATAATTTTTTCTGTATGATTTTTTCTCAAATTAATAAAAATAAAAAATATACGAATTATCATTTATAAAATAAATATAAGTTTTTTAAAATTATTTGAACATTAATTTGAGATTAAAATATAATATTATGGGATAACGATTGTGAATGGTCTAATACTCCCTCCTTTAATAAAATAATCCAACTTTTGGAGAAAATAACCCAACCTTTGGTGCGACATTAAAAATAATATTCCAATTTTCAATAGTAAGAAAAATAATCAAACCTTAGGAGATGTGGTACATAACAAAATATCCCGACCATAAATGAGGCAAAACATGTTAGATAACAAACTATATAACAAACTTAAAATTATTACTGAAAATTATATTGTTGTTTAAAATCATTTTTTTTGTTAAGATATGAGATTAATATTTATATTAAAAATAAATAAATACATATATACATATATATATATTCATGATAAAAATTTATTTTTCAAATGATAAAAACTAATTTTAGTTATTAATTAAGGTGGATACATAAGATGACACGTGGATAAAGAAATGTATTCATTTTCTGCCAACCATGCAAAAAATTAATATTTTTATAAATATTGTGAAAGTGTGAATAATTTGTTAAATAATTGTTTTTTAGTGAATATTTAGAAGAAATATATATATATATACATTACACAATTTGTGAATTCATAATAAAAGTTATTTTAAAAAACCGCGAAGATCGCGGGTAATAAAACTAGTATATACATATATATAGAGGAGCTATATCCTTGGGCTCTAACTATAAAATATATCTATCTATAAGTAAAAACTCTATTTAAATAAAGTGTATATCTTATGCATCCACGTAATAATAATAATAATATAACAGTTGTGCAATGTCATGTTCCCAGAAAATAAAAATAAAAATAAAAATTGGCCGCCTCAAGGAAGACCCCCTTTGGCTTGTAATTGTATGTATAACTAGGGAGCATGCCCGTGCTTATGCACGGGACATAGTTCAATAAATTATAATGTATTAAAGATTTATATACTTGGTTCTTATTAACGGAAATAAGAGCAAAGACTTGTGGGTGTTGTTGTTACTAAAAAGTTTTAAAGGGGAAATCTTAAAAAAAAAAATTATGTGACTTATCATTATAAAATAACCTAAAAAATCTTGTAAAAAAATTGAATCGTCTAATTGTATATGACCTTCAAATATGGTTATCAAATTTATTTTTAATTAAATTGTGTGTAATTGAAATTATTGTGCATTGACCAATAATATAATTATATATTTAATCTAGGAAATAAATATCATGCAAATAATTATTTTCCCACTACTTTTATCTTGCAAAACAAATCCTACCACTATTTGAACCTAATTCTTTTAGTTTTGACTTGATGACTTGATGCAATTACTATGTATATATTTTTCTTATCAATCGATCATGTTTCACTATGATTTCATTCTGGGTGTTTTTAGATACGCCGCAAATCCACCATTAAAAATACACGTTGAAATACGTGCAAGTCTTTTTGATTAATTAGCAGTTTTAAAAAAATTAATTAACCCACTTTAACCGGAGTGTATATAGCGAAAACGTTTCATTCTCCTCATTATCATATGTTTCCATCAATATTGCTTCCTCTACATAACATTAACAAACATAATATAAAAATTATTATTTTTCCGAACTAAAAAGATCTCATTATGTATAATTAATTCCATAAAAGTATTAAAAAAAAACAAATTTTCTAACTTTTTCTATTCGAATTTGCACTAAAGCAGTGTTCTAAAAATCGCGCATGGGCGCCGCCTAGCCGCTAGGCGGGACGGGACCTAGGAATTTTTAAGCCTAGGCGGACCTCTAGGCGGAAATTCGTCTAGGAACCGCCTAGTCCCGCCTAGGCACCGCCTGGTCCCACCTGGGCCCGCCTGGTCATGCCTAGGCACCGCCTAGTCCAACGATTATTCAATTTGAGCTTCTAATAATATGATTAGTTGACTCATGGTCTTTTTATCCCCCATGTCGAGATGTATTTGCTTTTTAGTCGAACTTATAGTTTTGAATTTTAGGAGGTTTAGAGTTGTTAGTCAGACATGTACTTTTGCGTTTATTTACTTTAGTGTTAGTTAACTACTACAAATTTGAGTTTATGAGTGATATTATGGATTATTATTACATTATATGAATTATTGACAAGTGTTATTCGTCAAAATATAAGAAAATAATCAAGTTTGTTCTAAGTCCGCCTAGGCGCCGCCTAACGCCTTTTAGAACATTGCACTAAACTATATAATATATAGAACTATAAAAGTAGAGAATTTTCTAATTAATTAAGTTAAAAGTATAAAATATTATTATTTAATTATTAATTTGCGATGATATTTCTAGGAGTAAAGTTTTTTAAAATTTTACATAAAAATTCCATATTTAAGATATTATTAATAATTAATACTTACAAGTTACAACCCTTTCAAAAATAGGTAAATAATTATGAAAATTCCCACAATTTAACCTTAATGAATACTAGACCAGTGCGCAGCTTGGCTCATTCTCCAACCCTCAATTTTGGCGTTCCTCCTTCTGGTTTCCCTCATCCGCCATTGATAACCCATAAATTGAGGTCTCGACCACCCTTTTCATGGCTTCCCTTAATATTCATTGTCCTTCCTGATCTCTTGATTGCCCGGCTCTCATCTCGTGAAGAAGATCGACGACGGATTCCACCAGATCCAAGCCCAGGCGCCGCCGTCAACAACTTCAATCCATCGGTTTCCAATGGCGCCGTTCGTTCTTTTTGTCGTTCTCCCATCGATCGCAGGCCAAGATTCCGTCTGGATCCGTCAATACACCGACGTCAGACCCAGGGGTTAAATGACAATCAAATCCAACTCCATGGAAGGTAGCAATAAGCTGATATATGTCAGACACCTCGTCATCGGGGCTTCTGGTGGCAGAGAGGTTCAAACCAGGGGTTGATTTAGGGCTTCAATGTCATCCTTGGCCTTGTTCATTAGCCAATCAACAGCCTGGGCGATCGTAGCCGATCGAAGTGGTCTTGGACTTCGTTGAATTGAATGACGGTGTGGGCGGCGAGGCAGACGCAAAGGTTGTAAAGGCCTCGAGTTTTAAAATAATAATTTAATAATAAATAATATAAAATGAATTGAAGTCGAAAAATTCGGATATTTTGAAATAAAATAAACCTAAATTAAAATCCTTACAGCGAATTCGGACCCAATTTTAAATTTTTAAAGATTAATTCCGTCTTTTCATCTCGGTATTTAAAAATATCTTCGAATGTCGATATTGATGCGGGACCATCCAAGACACCATCCAAGTCACCTTCGGACACATCTATACTTGGGGATGGACCTATGAGGATGGACCTATGATTCGAGCTCATGAGAATGTTGTCATCCTCAAGAGGAAGAAGAAGGCTCCACCTTGGGAGAAGATCCAAAGTGCAAATGACGTTTTACATTCGTTCAACAGTTTGACAGCTTTTCGACGTCTCTGTAAAATGGGTCGTACGGATTCAATATTGATCGGATTGAGGCGTGCCATACCTTGTTGGAACGAGGACGAAGAGATCTACAACTTTGCTGTTGAAGGTTTTTCCAGATTTGTCCTAGAGTTTGGTCGAAACTCAACATCTTTGCAGTTGTACTGTTGGGAACGAAAATCAGCTCTTTTAAGATACTATTTTTAGTATTATTTTTACTTAAGTTATTTTAGGAAACTTTAGATGTTATTTTATTAATTCCATAAGTTGTTAGTTTATTTAGTTCTTTTATTATTTTCGGCCCAACAGGCCTATGTGATGGCTATATAAGTCGATCACCCTCATGTAGAACAATTAAGATTATAATGAATTAGAATTCTCTCTTTTTGTGTGAAACACAATGAGTGTTTGTCGATTGAATAGAGCTGTGCTCTTCAATTGAAACTATTGGTATTGATCTAGCTTGGTTTGCTTTGCCGTTCATCAACTTCGCAAGACTTGGTGAATCTAGTATCCACAAGCCCCCTTCTGGTGCTTCAAGTTGTCCGCTTGATTGTGTCGGATTGTAGAGGCGGGTTGTGTAGGCATTGGTATTGGTTCCTACCCTCTGAGGAGGCCTGGGGTCTTTATCTTGCGCTGCATAGATCGACTCAGTCCATATCAGGTCGTGTCTTTCCATTCTTGCATTCAATTTCGAGTCTTTCTCTTTTGTTCTTACTGTTTTCGTGTCTTTCTTGAGTTCTTGATCAATTCTTGATCGAATTCTTGGAGTCTTACATTGCTGCGTTCTTGTTCTTGTTTAGTTCTTGCTTGTTGTCGAAGATCGGGCCATCCTACGGCTAACCCCGTATCAAATTGGCATCAGAGCTTTGGTTTCCGACATCAAGATTGAGTCTTTTCTTTTCATAAACACAAAAACCCACAAAAAGAGTCCTTTTCTTGTTTTGGTCTTTTACTTCTTGTTCTTGAATTGATTATTGCACTAATCTTGAGTTTGTGATTGTTTGTGGTTGCATAGCCTAAACACAAAGCCTAGCCGAGACCAGTGGAGTCGACCACAAGTGTGCACAGCCCCTGTTGTGTACTCTAACCGCCGACGGCAGCCCTAGCTGTCCCCATAAGTCCTTGCTTGGCCGACTCTACCACCACACAAAGAACAAACCCTAGTTTGTTTATCTTTTCTATCATTTTCTATCTTTGGGTTATTTATTTTATCTTTGAGATATTTTAATTCTATCTATTTTCTTGCCTTATTGAGAAATCAGATTTTATTTGGTGGAATAATTCAATTATATCTATCAAGTATATCTAAAGGCATAAGATAGATCCACTTACCAAAGATAACAAAACCTCACCTATTTCTACCATTCTAGGGCTGAATTTTATTTTATTCACCAAATTTTCGAATTTCCCTTGCATTTTATTTAATTTTCGTGCATATAGAGCTGCTGTAAAAAAAAAAAAAAAAAAAGAAGAAAAATCAGATCCGAAAATACCAAAAAAAAAAAAAAAAAAAAGAAAGAAAGAAAGTTGTTTGATTTG
The DNA here is from genome assembly GCA_963922045.1 of Persicaria maculosa. Classification (NCBI taxonomy): domain Eukaryota; kingdom Viridiplantae; phylum Streptophyta; class Magnoliopsida; order Caryophyllales; family Polygonaceae; genus Persicaria; species Persicaria maculosa. The sequence goes on from OY998255.1 coordinate 64,718,322, forward strand.
TGTTCTTTGGAGCTCTTTGTTCATCTTTTGTAAGGAATCATCAAGGGACTACATTGGTGTTGAAATCAGCCCTAGACCAATCCCATTACCTCCTAAACACAATCTTTAAACCCTACCCTTGCAACTACAACATCCTTACTTGGGGTTACAATCAAAAGAGGTAAATTTCCATACTTTCCTTGTATTTCTTTCTTCTTTTGTTTCTGTTGAGTACTGATTTTGTTGATCAAGTGCTCATAGTTGCTGTGTCGAGCAATTTCTCTTCTATTGAGTTGCTTACTTTGATTGAGTCGAGTGATCTCAGCCCTTGCCGAGTTCTCTCTTGTATTGTGTCGAGTGATCTCAGCCCTTGCCGAGTGATCTCTTTGTTGTGTCGAATTGATTCATTGCAATTACCCATCTGTTTTGCTTGAATCTATTGTTTACAGCTGCTGTCGAGTGCTCTTTGCCTTTATCGAGTGCTTTGTTGTTCGTTTCAGTCACTACATACCTTGATTTGTTTAGTCTTTGCTTGGTAGTTGATTTGCCCAAAGCGGATTGCCCCAACAAGCGTGACATACCAATTAGAGAGGGAGTGTGAGCGAAACACAATTGTGAGCTGTTTATAGTTTTACTAACCTTTAACATAGTTCCTTGTTACTTTTCTCTTTGTTATAATGTCTAATAGCCAGGGCAATGACTGGTTCAGTACTATCATGGAGAAGTTAGCTAAGATCCAAGAGAATATGGTGACCAATGAAGAATTGGTTAAGTTGGATAACAGTTTGACGGCACTAGAGCTTAAGCGTTTTGGCTCCAATATGGTGTTTGGACAAGGAGTCCCACCTAGAGATGACGTGCCACCAATTGAAAGGGAAGAAACTCATCCTATTCCTACTCAACTTAATATTTCTTCTAGCATAGATAATTCTCTTATTGCTGAAAATGTAGAGCATGTTGATAATAGTGATCAAGATCTTAATTTAATTGCCTATGATGATAATGTTTGCATTGAATATGAGCATGATGATTCTTTGATTGATAGTAAAATTTTAAGTGTTCAACCTAGTCCTTGTGAGGATAATCAAAGAGAGTATTTGTGCTTAGAAATAGGCAAAGTGTCTAATTTGATCATTGATGGTGAAAATTCTTCTACTATTGCTAGCATCGAGTTAATTGAAAATTCAGCCTTGAAAAAGGAAGAAAACTTGCTAGCATTGGATGAAAACTTAGGGATTATTGACCAAGCTAAAGTGCATATTACGTTAGAACATAATGATGATATGAAATTTGAATTATGCACTCATAAAGTTTCTTTTATTGATTTTGTAGATGAAGCTGAGATAATACCTAACAAGGAGTGGTCAATCCCTACACCAATCGTTCTTGAGATGGATTTCCATGGGCATATGGTGTTCGATCCAGGAGCTCGTGTGGCTGGATGTGCGGAATCATATACGACCTTGGATTCGAGGACGAATCCTTTTCAAGAAAGGGAGATTGATGCGGGACCATCCAAGACACCATCCAAGTCACCTTCGGACACATCTATACTTGGGGATGGACCTATGAGGATGGACCTATGATTCGAGCTCATGAGAATGTTGTCATCCTCAAGAGGAAGAAGAAGGCTCCACCTTGGGAGAAGATCCAAAGTGCAAATGACGTTTTACATTCGTTCAACAGTTTGACAGCTTTTCGACGTCTCTGTAAAATGGGTCGTACGGATTCAATATTGATCGGATTGAGGCGTGCCATACCTTGTTGGAACGAGGACGAAGAGATCTACAACTTTGCTGTTGAAGGTTTTTCCAGATTTGTCCTAGAGTTTGGTCGAAACTCAACATCTTTGCAGTTGTACTGTTGGGAACGAAAATCAGCTCTTTTAAGATACTATTTTTAGTATTATTTTTACTTAAGTTATTTTAGGAAACTTTAGATGTTATTTTATTAATTCCATAAGTTGTTAGTTTATTTAGTTCTTTTATTATTTTCGGCCCAACAGGCCTATGTGATGGCTATATAAGTCGATCACCCTCATGTAGAACAATTAAGATTATAATGAATTAGAATTCTCTCTTTTTGTGTGAAACACAATGAGTGTTTGTCGATTGAATAGAGCTGTGCTCTTCAATTGAAACTATTGGTATTGATCTAGCTTGGTTTGCTTTGCCGTTCATCAACTTCGCAAGACTTGGTGAATCTAGTATCCACAAGCCCCCTTCTGGTGCTTCAAGTTGTCCGCTTGATTGTGTCGGATTGTAGAGGCGGGTTGTGTAGGCATTGGTATTGGTTCCTACCCTCTGAGGAGGCCTGGGGTCTTTATCTTGCGCTGCATAGATCGACTCAGTCCATATCAGGTCGTGTCTTTCCATTCTTGCATTCAATTTCGAGTCTTTCTCTTTTGTTCTTACTGTTTTCGTGTCTTTCTTGAGTTCTTGATCAATTCTTGATCGAATTCTTGGAGTCTTACATTGCTGCGTTCTTGTTCTTGTTTAGTTCTTGCTTGTTGTCGAAGATCGGGCCATCCTACGGCTAACCCCGTATCAGATATTCCCTGATTTTGAAACCTTATTTTGATTGGATCGGATAAGACCGAGAGGACATATTTTAGGATTTTATTCAGGTTATTATTTGGAGACCTTGTACTTTTCCTTTCTCCCTTTGTCTTGTTCCTCTCTCCCCTATTTGAAATTCGGTCAAAGCAAGATGAGCAGAGCTCATACACCCTCCTCTCCCTTATAGCTGTCACTCTTTCCCACGTTAACTAAACATCTCACAAACACCCTGCAGTCTCACCTTCTTTGACCTCAGAAACCATTCCCCTTTTTTTAATTGAATCAGACACCCAACAGCTCCAATATCCCTCAATTTAAGCTTTGATCTTATCCTTACATTTCACCCACCCCACCCTCAAGCACCAAGCTCTCTCCTTCTCTTTTCAACCCATTACAATCTCCCTCTGCTCTCACTCCCTTTCCGCCTCCTTCTTCCCATGTAAAACAAACAAAAAAAATATCCCACGAGCTACTCCTCCTCCTAGCTCCGGCCCGACGAACCCCGGACACCACCAACAACCAGTCGACCATAATCCACCAACACCCCCATCCTCCTCTGCTCGAAAACTCTCTCCTGAGCACCCTCTCGTCGGACATCAGCAACCACCGTCTCCGACGCCCGGCGTAGACAGCAGCAGCCACCAAGGCCGACTCCGCCGACCCTCCTTCTCCTCCCTGCTTTCCGATTCGCCGACGGTAAGCTCCTTTCCCTTTCTTTCCGGCCAAACACCCCGAAAAGCTCCACCTTTATAATTCATATCTTCAATCCAGGGCCTGACAAGCTTCCCCGAGCCTCCGACGAGCATTTTCCGGCGAGAATCCAACCCCGACGCCACCGCAGCCCCGAGCTTCCTTTTTTCCGGCGAGTCTCGAATTCCACTCGGTGAGCGCTTATTTCTTCTTCTTTTCTTGTCGATTTTGTGTCCTTGATGTCGGGTTGGGTGACGGAACGTTGGCGGAGCCTTTCCTCTTCCTCCATCGATTTTCCGAGCCGCCTGGGGACTTGCTCTCTTTCTCTGTTCTGTTCCTTCGAATAACATAAGGAAGAAGAGGCTTGTGGGTCCCACGCCTCCACATCCCACTCGCCAACTCATCCGCCATGTCAGCTAGGCCCACAAATTTTCTTCTTTCCTTTTGACTCGGTTTTCTTCTGATTTAAAAGAGAGAGGCCGGTTCCTTTTAATAGAAGAGGAAGTGGGCCTATTTTGGTGTTGGGCCAGACTTCTGGGTTTAAAATAGAAATATAATTTTGGGCCTATTTTGTTTAACCTCAAATCTGATGGGGTTGGGTCTTTGGTTTTCCGAGAAATAAAAAGGGTTCGGGTCTGGTTTTGGGGTTTTGCAAAATAAGGGCAGGTCTTGGTAAATTTAAAAAGGGATGATTTTATTAAGTGAAAATGGTTGGAATTTTTAAAGATTTAGAAATACTTTATGAAAGTGTTTAAAAGAAAATGGTATTTGAGATATTACATTATATTGTGTGAGACTTGAAATATATAATATCATAGTGATTTAAGACAAATGAAATATTATGAGAGCTTGAGATTTAAAAATGTATTATCGGAATTTAAATCGAAAAAGAAATTTGTCAAGCATTTTCAGAAGGGCGGAATTTCTAACTAGTTAATTCGGATTTTAAAGCGGTTTCGGGACTAACTCGGGAATTATGTGATTGGCAACTAACTAACATTGATTGATGTGAATGGTTGTCTAATATCATGACTTGTGTGGACTAATGACATGATTGATTGACTAATAGCATGATGAGATGTTAAATTATGTACCGTTTGAGCTATGATGAACATGGTGAACTTGAGATAAATGGCAATGCTGATTATTATTGCGGAAATATGAATGTGGCTGAATGGAATGATGAGAATGATGTGGTCTTACGGAATGTGGCAATGAGATGAATGGTTGAACTTGATGGAATGATGATTACGATGTGTTTAATTCTATTGAATGATGTATGCTTTGAGTGCTTGAATGATTAGACTTAGACTTATATATGTGTTCTGTTATGTATCTAGGTGATCTTTAATCTATCGTAATGCTTACCCTGCTGTTCTGCACTGCCAGGTGAGTTCCTATATGAGCTCACTCAGATTCGAAAAGAGATCTCCCTGCTTGTAGCCATGTGCATACTAGGTGCTTGCATTCATAATAAAGCATGTCATGTAGTATCCTGCTAGGATTGCACTCATGATTGAGCATTCGTTTACTCATTGCTTTTGTAAACAGAACGGCCGTTATCTGTGAAGTAACTAGAGTCTTTGCTAGGGTTATAGGACGACCTAGTCTCATCGGGTCCCGTCCTGAGTCAATCGAGTCATGAGCTTCCTTACATTATGAAACGCCTGCGGGCTTTATTGTGGATACGGGTTGGGCATGCGTGCCACCCGATTATATGGAATGCATTCACGAGCTGGCCAGTCTCCGCCCTATCGGAAGGGGGTGGAGGTAGGAGAGGGATATACCACTTGGTATTCGGTGCTAAGGCCTTATTATATTATGCACTTGATCTTAGGACCATGCTAGTGTGTTAATATTCCGCCTTGCATCTAGAAGCATCTTTATTAGGACTAGCGTGTGTATATGTCTGCTTGTCTGGGATTATATTGCGTAGGGCTTCGATCTGACACCGCCCCGCATACATTTTTTTTAGGTTTGTTTGCAGCATGATTATTCCTTGTTTCCGTGACGTGGGAACTCTCTTGGGCGATCTCAAAGAAATGATTTAACTCCATTAACATTGTATATTAAATTTCGGTAAATACGCTTATTGATTTGATTTTGACTCGGCTCTGCCGTGTCACCCTCTTGTATTACACCTTGATTCTACTATTTGCATGACTGTTGGTTTTCCACGCTTAGACTTATGACAGGTATAGGGGACTTCCCCGGGGATTCCAACGATCCCTTCGAATTTTGGGTATGAAATCCCACTTTAAATGTTATGATAGAATTTCAAACCTTCAACCTGTACTCGGGGCGCAAGATCCTAACGAGGGGTTTTATCCCTCGAAACGTAACTCGGGAATCATAATCCCGGGCCGTTACAAGGGTTGCGAGGGCCCCGGTCGATGCTGACCATATATGTTGTGGCGGTCCGATATCCTCCGATGGAAGACCACATGATGCAACCTCTGCCTAGGACCTCGACGATCTCCCCAGAGGTGGCGTTTCACATGCAACGCGAGGAGGACGATAGGTGAGTGATGGATTTGGGGTTGAGCAACTCCTTTGGAATTCTTCTTTGCATTTGGCTACTTTTTGGTGGCTACTTTTTGGTAGCTAAAACAAACCGATAATGAGATGAGAATGCTCGATGATGGATGTCATGAATTGGATGGATTTATATATTGCTACGATAAACGTTGTAAATGGGAATTTTAATCGATTTGTAACTCAAGTAAAACCAATTCATTGTGGCAGTTCATACGTCATTGTCGGTTTTCCTATTTTTTAGCTAGGCTAATTAATCAGTTGTAACTCTTTTAGTAATGCCAATGTCAAATTAAAATCCTGGCGTTTCTTTTTTTTTTTTTTTGTAAGCGAACATGTAAAAAGGGTGATCAAAGTGTGTTTGGATAACCGCTAAAAGTGTGATTGGGTAACCACTTTATCAATAATGAGGTCCGCATTTATGAGTCTTGCACACAACTTTTCTTGTTACTAGGGTGGCAATTTCTATGAAATTTGTAAAGATGGATTAGTAATAGTCAACATGAAAACAACGTAATTTAAAAAGGTAAATGGGCCGGGGCGAGAAGATTCAAGACTAAGATGGAATCAGTTATCTTCTTTCCCCTTCTCAAGTCCTATTTATTTACTTGAACTGGATGTCTATGAAAATATTTGATTTTATCATTATTATTACAATTAATTTACTTGAAGCTAACGATCAATAGAATATGTATCGAATTGGTAATTAATTAGTAATATGAGTCACAATGAAGTAACGCCTATTGTTATTAATTAAATTTATTGACTTTGAATTATAAAAAGTAATTAAATATTTTGCATAAAGAAATTATAAAAATAAATATAAATATATAAACCTCGACTTTATATAGATGATTTGATATAGATATAGAACATACAGAATATAAACAGATATAAATTTATTGACCAAAAAATAATAAAAGAGGTGTTACGCAATCGTATTCCTTTGTTTCCATTAAAATTTTGTAAATAAGAGTATATTTCATAATTGTTAAATTATATAGTAGAAGATAGAGAGTTAAAAATGTGTGTTAATTATTTTAGAATATATTAATTAATTTTGACTCACATCGTCTCATCCACTATTAATTTTACTTATTTTTAATTTTGCAAAGTGGAACATATATAAAAATCATATATTTGTATTTTGTTTTGGTTTCCATTACAATGTGCTAGATAAATTAACTTAATTGTTTAAATGCAGAGGGTTGGAAATGTGGAGTTAGATGATAAAAGAGTTAGAACGTTTGTTAATTAGGCATGTATTAATAAGTACCAATAAAATAAAACATATGTACACATGCAGAAAAAATGTTTATTGATCCACAAACATGTTTATACAGAATAATAGTCTAAGACCGTGGTCGGGTTCATTATGATTTGTTGGTGTGTTTGAAATAACGGACGAATACCACTATAACGCCTTTAATCTATCTATCTGGTCTAGGGTATTTATTTTGTATCGGGGGTCGATGTAAATGTGCATATTGGGTAGCAGTTTGGGTTATTTTTGGGCAAAATCAGTGGAAATTTTGTAGATCTCATTATTATGTTGAGAACTAAATCAACACATGTATCGAGTAAGTACCAGACCAAGGGCTAATATATTTCAACACCGAAGACAAATAAAGGGGAACAATTGTTTCATAAAGTTAATTATATTAGGAAATATTGTTGATTATTTACATGCAATTAAACAAACATGAGAAGGCTCATCGATCGACTTGATATGGAATCGAAGAAAGTCAGTTGAGAGTTGGGACAACAATGATTTTCTTCGTGGAATAGACTGATCCTTACTCCAATTTGGTGAAAGAGTGAGCAACACTAATTTACGCCGTGTAATGAATAACGCTTCCCTAATCAAGCGTGTTAGGAATATATAGATTAGTATTGGTTTTTCGGGTCAATGGAGGAATAGTTGTTTTGGGTAATGTAAAGGATTTATATTGATTAGTGATTACATTAACATTTACGATTCTTTAAGAGTGGAAACGGATGTGGTGATGATGAATTTCAATCAACAGTTATAATTCTTTACATATTCCTAATTGATTGATGAAATTAACGGTTACAATTCTTCACCTATTCCTAATCAATGGTGACGTCAATATTGAAGGCATCATTAATTCCTACACTTTGAATTAGCTGGTGCCAAGAAAAAACGAATCATTCATATATTTAATTTCTTTTGGGGAAAACTTCGATCTGTATATATATAATATATACAACGTTTATCCCCTTTCTAATTGGAAGACAATGTATATATCTATAGTTTATTTAGATTTAATCATAAAATATACTGTAAAACATATTATTTTTAATTCCTAAACAAAATAGTGCATTATTAGTATTTTTAATTCCTAAACAAAATAGTAAATATATATATAATAACTAATTCATGTATATATATATACCTTTATAATAAATATAATAATTATAGAATAATAAGATATGTATGATTAGGATCATAATTGTTCAAAGAATATTTACAAACACGATAGTTTACAAAATGACTCTTGAACCATATTATATATTAGATTATCATTAAGTCAATAAAATGACCATGAAAAAATAAAATAAAAGATGTAATTGCCAAGGTTATGAAGAGTTTATTGTTATTATATATAAATGACCATGACAAAAGATTATTATTGTTATTATATAAATAAATTATAGATTGTCATTAAGTAGAATAATGACAAAGTAGTAAAATAAAATAAAAGTTGTAGTTGTTGAGGCTTGAACCTTGGATGAAGGGATTCTCAACAACAACTACTACCATTGGGCTAAAGAAATTATATTGATGCAAATTGAATAAAAGAAAAAATAGCAAAAATTTTGTGGAGTTAATAATGGCAATAAATTGCCCATGAACACAACTTTTAAAGTTTACTAGGGGGCATGCCCGTGCATACGCACGGGACATAATTTAATCAGATCGAATCATATGGTATTAAAGTTTTATATGATTGGTTCTTATTAGCGGAAATTATATCAAAGAAATAATTATTATATATAGTTAAACTACGTGGAATTGAATTTATTATGAATATATTTGGTTTATATAGATTTGAGAAGAAAGCTCAGTATTATTTATAGTCATCCATAATATATTTATAAATAAGCTTAACATTTTGAGCTCTTCTCTTCCAATCATGAAGTGAAAGATTTTGCAAGTATGCATCTCTATGCAAGTATATAGGAGGAAAAATGTAAATAAATAAGGTACATAACTACTCCATGCATTTTTTTTTACTTTATATATACCTCTGTGCTTATACATATATTTCAACGCACTACAACTACAACCACACTCATTAAACTAAAGGTGACATATTAATATAAATTGAATAGAGAGAGAGATCGGTCCATTGATATATTTATTTCTCGTTAAGATCCCGCCATGGTGAATATGATTCTTCTTTCAACAATGGTGCATGGTTGTAAGTTTTTCCATATATCAACAAAAAAAAATCAAAATAGAGAAAAATAATAATTAAAGATTATTTAAACAAATAAGAAATAATATATGATATAAAATAACAAAAAAGGAAAATAAAATCATATATAATCTACTATATAAATAAGAAAGTGCAATAAAAAAATAAATTAATTATAGAAAAAAATAAACAAAAATAGGGGAAAACAAATAAATGATGAATAAAACCTCCAAATATGAGTCTTCTTGCAACAATGGTTCATAAAAACTTAATAGCAATTAAAGAAAACTAAAAACCCTATATTATTATAAAAAAATTAAGAAATGCAAAATAAAATATGATAGTATAAAGTAACAACATAAAACTGAAAAATAAAATCATGCATAATATCATAATAGAAATAAGAAAGTACAATGAAACAATATATTAAAGCAATAAATAATAAAAAATTGTAAGAAAAAAGGAATAGAAAATGCCACCTAACAATATATGATTCATCTCTTATTTGTTTGCAAAAAAATTGAGTTTTAGAAGATAACATTGAAACAATTGACTATTTATAAGAAAAATCCAACATTTAACCAAAGAAAAACTCTCAACCTTTGGACTAACCCATTTTAATTTCCTATTTATCATCTCTAAAAAGTAAAATTAATGCGATGTATGTTTCATTTAACAAAAAAAAACTCCCACCCCTTTGACTACCCTATTTAAAGCATTGATTGGCAATTATAGTAATTTTTTATTCGAAATAAAAAATTTGGGTAAACATTAATATAAAAATATGAGAGAAATATAATAAAAAATTTATCATTATTATATTGTATTTTTGGTCAAAGAGAAAATAATTATTACAGAAAAATAATAATTAAAGAATATTTAATCAAATAAGAAATATGATATAAAGTAACAACAAAAACAGTTGAAAAATAAAATCATATATAATCTACTATATAAATAAGAAAGTGCAATAAATAATAAATTAATTAAAGAAAAAGAAGTCAAAATTAGGGGAAAAATAAATAAATGATGAATAAAACCTCCAAATACGAGTCTTCTTGCAACAATGGTTCATCAAAACCTAATAGGAATTAGAGAAAATTAAAAATCATATATTATTTCAACAAATAAGAAATGCAAAATAAAATATGATATAAAGTAACATCATAAAAAATGAAAAATAAAACCATGCCTAATATCATAATAGAAATAAGAAAGTGCATTGAACAATATATTAAAGCCATAAATAAATAAAAATTGGAAGAAGAAAAAAAGTGATGAACAAAAGTGTCACCTAACAATATATGATTTCTCTCTCATTTGTTTGACGAACATTGAAACAATTGACTATTTATAAGAAAAATCTAGCATTTAACCAAAGAAAAACTCCCAACCTTTGGACTAACCCACTTTAATTTCCTATTTATCATCTTTAAAAAGTAAAATTAATGTGATGCATTATTCATTTGACAAAAAAAACTTCCACCCATTTGACTACCCTATTTAAAGCATTGTTTGACCATTATAGTCATTTTTTATTTGACATAAAAAAAGTTGGGTGGCATTAATATAAAATTATGAGACAAATATAATCAAAACTTTGTCATTATTATATTTTATTTTTGGTAAAAAAGATAACAATTATTAGGGAAAAATAATAATTAAAGAATAATTAAAAATTAAGAAATAATAAAATGATATAAAGTAACGACAAAAACAATTGAAAAATATAATCATATATAAATAATTAAGAAATTACAATAAATAAATAAATAAATAAATTAAACCAAACAAATAAACAAAAATAGGGAAAAGTTTAAGTGATAGGGAAAACATAGACAATATAGAATTTTTGTATATATAAAAATAGGAGTCTAAAACACCTTAACCACAACTCAAAACTAAAAAGAAGAGATTCCACAAAAAAAAAAAAATTCCAACAAAACTAAAAATAAAGAAAATAAAAGTTCAAGTAAAGGATTGTATTACAGCCACTCACCTTAGATTTTATTTATCAATATGAGCTTCTTCTTTTTCACCAATGAAACTTCTCAATATGTACTTCTTCTTTTTTACCAATAACACTATAAAAATACAATAAACAAAAAGAAAATATTAGTATGAAAGTTGAAAACAATATCAATCAACAAACGATAGATTAGGATAATAGAAATTCAATATTATATCAAAAAATCTATTTTGACATAATATGAGAATGAAAGAAAAAGAAAGAGTTGATTTGATTGTAAAAAGATGAGGTGTGTCTTTATATAGCATAAGCATGCTTTAATTGAATTAGGAGTTTCAATTTTTTACTTATTATTTAAGGAAAATAAATTTCAAATTAAATAGGCTAAAGGTGTTACATTTTTTGTATTCAATGTTTGTTGGAGTTACTTTTTTATGTTATTGGTTGTTTACTCTTTATAAACTATACATGTTACATATGAAAAATTATACCATTAATATATGAGAGAAAAGAAATTTAATCAAATTAAAATATAATATTTTGTATGATTAAGATCATAATATATTCTATAAAGAATGGACACAGATAATATTTTGAAATTAGTTGAAAATAAATAGTAACAAAAAGATTATGATGATGGTATAATAAATTATCCCATCCACACATTCGTATAGTATAAACTATATATGATAAATTTTTATTAAAAAAACTCAAAGTTTTTTTTAAAACATTACATATAAACAAAAAACATATAATGTTCTCCACATTTTGAACGTGAGACAAAAATATTATAGCAAGGTAGCTAGTGATTACACAATATTTTATAGCAAGACTGTGAGATTAAATTCAACATTTAATCCCACCGTGCGAATAACCGGTTAAACGGATAACCGAGAACACAATTATAGCATTTATGGTGGGCTGAACACAACTTTTACTAGATATATTATATATATATATATATATATATATATATATATATATATATATATATATATATATATATATATATATATATATATAGTGTAGATCGGATGAGAACACCTCTTAGGATAAGAACGTAGGAACAATTCTGGGTCATCGATTAAGTTGGAATCAAGGGTTGAGATTAAACCCTATTTTCTGAATTTAATTTTAAAAAAAAATCGGGACCCACCACCAGAAAATATTCCAGTCTCATGCATGTGCGTGTGCCGCACTACCGGCTCCCTCCTCTCCCTTTCTGCGTTGAAAAGCTTCACTGTACATGCAAACTTTTTTTTTACACTGGACTTTCTAATTTTTGGATTTTTTAGTGTAATGGTTTATCAATTGTAATTTCTTTAACCAATGAAATTTAATTTTAGTGTAATGGTTTATCAGTTATAATTTAATCGAATAATCTCTCAAAATTAACCGAATAAACTCTGTAATTTAACCGAATAATCTCTCAAAATTAACCAATTAATGATTATTAAATTATCTAAAAATAATAATTACCAAATAATGTATAATTTTTATACATAATTGTTTCAAACTTCCTCGTACCTATAAATACTCTTTTTAATTTTACCAAATAATGTACAAGTTTATTGATTACTATTTTAACATTCCAAAATAAATAAATATGTAAATAATCAATCTCTTACATACGAATAATCTCTATAATATAACCGAATAATAAATCAAGCTTAACCGAATAATCATTCTTTTAAATATGAATAATTTTTCTAATTTAATTAAATAATTTAATTTCAACACAACTATCTTAGTAACAAACATAAACTATTAAGGTTTTTTTAAATAGTACTTTTTTTAAAAAGTAATGCACAAACGGTATAAAAGTATGATTTAATTTTGCTTTTTTTTAATACGGTAATAATTTATATAATTTTTCATTTTTTGTAAAGTGTTTTTCCTTTTATGTTGCTAGTTTAGGATTCTGTATATATAATCTTTTAGTCAAACTCAACAAAATTGTGTTTTTATCTACGAATAAGGATTACCGATTAACACAATAATTTATAATTTTTATAAATAATTGTTTTAAACTTCCTCTTACATATGAATAATCTTTGTGATTTCATCGAATAATGTACAATTTATTGATTATTATTTTAACCTCCCGAAAACTAATAAAGGTGTAAACAAACGTCTTCTTATTACATACGAATAATATTTACTCCGTATAATTTAATCGAATAATCTCTCAAATTTAATCGAATAATATAACACATTTAACCGAATAATATTTCTAATTTAACCGAATAATATTACTAGTACAATCATCATCTTACATACGGATAATATTTATAATTTAACCGAATAATCTTTCAAATTTAACCAAATAATATATCACATTTAACCGAATAATCTTTCTAATTTAACCGAATAATATAATTTTAACCAAAGAATATTACTAGTACAATTGTCATCTTACAAAAGAATAAAATTTCATAATATAAAAAAATATTATTCGTATAAGGAGATATTTATTCAGTTAAATTTAATATATAAAGTAAGAAAACAAAAAGAAAACAAATACTCCAAAAAATGGTACTCCGTATAAAAAAACACCGTACAAAACTACAAATTGAAAAAGTGGGGGCTTTTTTTTTTTTTTTTTTGGAAAACTGGGTGGTTTGATTTACTTGCGCGTGTCTCGTGGGCTCCACCAATTTTTCTTTTTTAAAAGATAAAAATCAGGATTATTGTAGGCCTTTGATTTCTTTCAATTGTGTGGTTAAGATTTGTTCCTAGGTTCTTATCTTAAGGGGTGTTCCTATAAGAGTCACCCCTATAATAATATATATATATATATATATATATATATATATATATATATATATATATATATATATTATATAGGGGAAGGTTCAAGTGGAAACACCATTCCCCATTGAAACACCCTTATCATGAAAACTTCTAATCTTAACCCTCCATTTTACATCAATGGCTAATAATATATCCCTCGTTTAATGCCAAAAGTTAAATTGAAAAAAAAAACTCACCTTTCCCTTCCACCGTTCTCGTCCTCGGTTACTCACCAATTCTCTCATCCTACCGTTCTCGTCCTCTTCCTCCATTCGTCGGTGCGTTGTTTCTCCGAACACGATCGCCTCTTCCCTTCTCACGCTCTCTTCCTCCGTTCCTGCGTGTGGATTCTCCGCCTCCACCCTTCCCCATCTTGTCCTCATTTTCGCTAGATCTGGAAGCACTTTCAATGTCGGGGAATGATTCAGAATTGCTGGGGAATTATTTGAAATTGTCGGGGAACAATTCAGATGTCTGTATTACGAATGAATCAAGTAAGATTTTTTGATTTTTCATTTATGAGGATGAGAAAGACCCAAAACTAACAAAATTCTTGCTTGTTCAGTTGTAAATTGTAACCGTTCTTGCATCTGATGTAAAAACTAACCTTGCATCGCCCTTGAACCAACAAGTAAATATTTTGTCATCTTTTATAGGGCTTCTACACTATTTATTTGTAGCTACATCTCTTTATGTCTCCGTAACTCAAGGGACTGTCATTATATTAACTCAAGGTACTGTTTTTGATAATCACACTACCAATGCCCTCAAGAAATAGCAAAGGGTGGTTAATAAGAAACAAGGAGATAGAAAGGACATGCCCCGAACACCGACGTCGAGCCTGATGGTGAGGGTTGATCACGGCAATCTAGAGGTTGAAATGACTGCAATCTTGTGTCCCTGAATGAACAATAGAAGGAAGACGAGATAGCGCTTGTTCATTCAGACTCTATGAAGTGATTTTTTCAGTCTGCTTTTAGAATTTAAGCAAGAAGTGCAGTGTATAATAGTAAGACTAGTCTGAAATTTGCAAAAAGTCCACTACTATCGATGCTGGGGAATGATTATTGTTTTTGTTTCAAATTGCTTCTATTCATATTACCTCATATTCCAACTTATGAGAAACAAACAGATGCTTATGCTATGTAGAGAAAGTCTATATGGGATTCGAACCCATATCATGTGTATAATAACACATTGCTCTACCACTTGAGCTAATAGACTAAAAAAGTAGCCAAGATAGTTGTAACAAAACTTAATTCAATAAACTAACACATGAGAAAGAAGAAAGAAGCAGACAACAACAATCTAAAAAGATGGTCAGACAGTTGTGACAAAAACTAAACTCAATAAGAGCAAAATCTGAACTCAATAAAAAGATGCCAACCTGCTTGGTTCTATGCCAAGTATTGCCAACTAAATGTCTCTCCTCTCATCAATGAAAAAGATGAATCATCTCTTTCCAATTTCAAACATTCATGTTTCAAGAGATTGATAGCTCAAATCCACAAAAGCCAACTTTATTTTGATTTCAGATTCCTTTCAGAGTAGGTTGCAAACCACTTCCATTCCAAATTCCACCTATTATTAATCGAGCAATCGAGGCAAACGAATTCTCTGCTAACATTGCAACATCATCTACCTACTCATGACAACAATCTAAAATAGATAAATCTAGGCAAACACAATCAAAATCAGCTAAATCAAATCAAATCAAATGAATTCAAATTTTTCCCAAACACAATCTAACATAGATAAATCGAAGTATACCGATTCAAAAACAATTCATGGGAGATTAATACAAGACATTGAACCAAAACCCTAATCGAATCCGACTAATTTTATCAAAAATAAAAATCGAAACCACACCTTCTATCGCCCCTAATCAGAACACATAAATCAAATCAGATGAGCATACTCAAGAACCATACCTTGCTCTCACCTCCTATCAAAATCGTCTTTAGTTGAACCTTCGTCCTTCGTCTTCAGTTGAACCTTGCACTTGCCCCTATCATCAGACAGCAGCGGCGGAAGGGAGAGGAAGAGGGGGCGGCAGCGACCGGGGAGTGAGGGGCGGCGGCGACTAGCAAGGGCGAGGAAGCGGAGGCGACATGTGCGAGATGAGGAGGCACGTCTGAACCTGCTCTGATGGATTGGGAGAGATGTGGGAACTGGGAAGGGTTCTACTTCTTTCTAATGGTTAACAAAAAAAACCCTTAAATTTCACCAAAATTTCAAAATTGCCACCGCCTCTTAGTGACCATTGATAAAAAAAAGAACGGATTAAAAGTTTTCATTATAAGGGTGTTTCTATATGATAAGGGTTGTTTCCACTATAACCTTCCCTATATTATAGATTATAGATGTATCTCTCTCTTTTTCTTTTTCTTTTTTGCAACCGTCTTTGTCGTCCGTTTACCTCTCTCTTTCTCTTTTGACGGAATCGCGCGCAGAGGAGGCGCGTCCACTCCAGGCGCTACCGTTCCGCAATAGGAACCATCTTACGGCGTCGCAGCTCCTTAATTCCTTCCACTCACGGTACCCTCTCTCAATTTCCTGGTTTTATTGAAGATGAATGTATCTAGGGTTAGGGTTACTGTTCTGCTTTTTTATCATCGGCTTCAATTCGGCTTTTCTTTGTTGGCGTGCTTCTCGATTGGTTGCCTGTGATCGGAATTCGGAAGCAGGTACCTACCTATCTATCTCCATCCGTCGGAATCTCGATCAATTTCACCGGCATCAGCAATGGCCCCACCTTCATCCGTCCAAGAGCTAATCCCAATCGTAATCAACGACGCTGTATTGGAGACCATCCTCATACAGATCAGGAAGCTGCAGCAATACCAAAAGAGGCACTTGGAATCTCCTAATTGCCAACAGGGTATATTTACCGTTCGCTACATTGACGACCAGATCCACTTGCTCAACGAGCTCTTCCTCCAAATCTGCTCCTCCTTGAGCCCTTGTGTGGAAGGTCTTTCTTTCAACTGCAATCCGGTCACTGTGAGTGCAACTACTGCTGTTTCAGTCGACATCGAGGGAACAAGACGAGCTGCTGTTGTTGTTGAGCCTGCAGAGCCCCAAGGCAAGCCAACTTATCTCTCTGTCGCCTAGCGCAACCTCGAGGAGGTAACACCTCTAGTTCCCTCCCTAATTCTCTATCCGTGTTTTGCCTTTACACTTGATAGAGATGCGAGTTTTACCTGCTTCTATGATCCTTTGTGCACAAACTCTAGGATTACAAGATTCATTATAAAGTTCCTAGCAAGCCATGTGAAGTAGATGATTGCACTAAATGCCATTAACTTCCCTTGAAACTTACCAGTCTTCCTAACCCTTATCGGCTCATTCTCCCCATGCCAGGTATCATCTCCGGATACACCCATCAGAATCGCTGTTTCAACTTCAACTGCACATGACCTAGCCAACACCATAATCAATGATTTGGTATTCAAACCCATCCTCGGAGCTCTGAAAGATCTGAGAAAGAAGAAGGCAACTATTCCCCGACTTAAATATGTGGACCTGCACAACTTGCTTGGAAGGCTCGTGACCATAATCTGCCTCGTCCTAGTAAGGCGTGTGGAAGGAGTTTCTCTCATCGACATGCCGGGCCTTGTGGGTGACTCTACTGCTGTTGTATTCAATGAGGGATGCTATTTAAGAGAAATTAGAAACCCATAGGACCTCGCTCAGTTGGGTGTGGAGCGGCGACACGTCTTTGGGAACGGATGAGCTAGTACGTAAGATGATCATCTCATGGCTATTGAGAACGGAAACCTGCTACAATTGCATAGATGAATTTGTAGATTTTTTTCCCCCATAAAATCTTCCTATATGAGTCTTTCACTACTTTCCTTTTCATCTATACAGATTTTTTTTTTAGCAGTTTTGCCTTTGATAGAGTTTTTTTCATCCAAACTTCAAGTTGGTCTCTTTTAGTTCTCGTCACTGTTGATCGAAACATTTTTCCTTTATCTTTTCTATGCAAAAGAATGAAAAGATCGGAGTGACCATCAGGTTTAAATTGTATCTCTGCAAGAGTAGAGCATTGATTTACAGGTATTTAAAATGTATTTATTATATGTTAATTATGTCAAATTTATGTAAATTAAAAAAAATCGT